>JAHTLZ010003542.1:64166322-64256178 GCA_023846285.1 Phrynocephalus versicolor
ATAAATAAATAAATAAATAAATAAATAAATAAATAAATAAATAAATAAATAAATAAATAAATAAATAAGAAAGATGCGTCTAATTTCCAGATCTACCTTCCGGAATCTCTCTACTCTCTGAGTAAACCTGTTCAGAACCGGCTTGTAGGGGGTTGCAGCCCTGTGCCCGCTAACCCGGGATACTTCGCGTGAGGCGCCTCCAAGGAGGCATAAGGGCAAAAGGAGCCGCGGGAGAAGGATAACGGGACGGAATAGAAGCGCAGCAAGGGGCGGTGAAATCCAGCATCCTTTCCCTCCGAACGGGTCTGTCAGGGATTGCATCCATCCGACCCGGATCCACGGCCCCTGAGCCGTTGCATCGCTTCATCCACACTGCCCGAGGGATGAGGAGGAAGATGCTCTTGCGCCGGACCGAGGGGGGTGTCTCTCCTCTCCCTGCCTGGCGTCCGAACGCGGGGAAGCGAGCGAAGCCTAGTACAGTATAACCCTCTCTCCACCTGATCTCGCCGGGCGCTACTTACGCGTGCGGCGCAGGACTGTAGAAATCCAGCGCGTAGCCGAAGTAGCTGCCGTCGGGGCCGCTGTAGACGGTGCGCTTCTCCGGGTCCAGGTTGAAAGCGCGCAGCGTCCCCGCCAGCGAGGCCAGGAGCAGTACGAGAGGGAGGAGGGGGAGGAGGGCGCCCTCGCCTCCCGCCGCCGCCCCGCGCCCGCGCCAAAGGGACGAAGGTGGCGTCGGCGCTGGCGGCAGAGGCAGCAGCAGCCTCCGCCGCCGCCTCCACATCCTCCTCCTGGCCGCGGGTCTCTCCTGAGGTCCCGCTCGGTCTCTCTCTGTCTCTCCCCCCCCACCCCTTAAAATCCCCGGCGCAGCGGAAAAGCAGGCGCGCCTCTCCTTCAAGGAGCCTCACGCGGGCGCTCCCGCGGGCCGCCAGAGCCACCCTCGCCGCCGCCTCCGCCGCCACCCGCGCGTCTCGCTCTGCGCGCGCCGCCCGCCCGCCTGGAGCGAGAGCGATGCCATGGCGAGGGAGGCGCAAAGACCCCGCGCCTCCAAACGTCGAGCCGCACCGGCGGGCTGCGAACGAGCCAGCCAGCGAGCTCCAGGCGGCCTCGCACGGCGCCCCCTGGCGTCGTTCCCGCGCGCCCCGGCGTTGGTGGGGGGTGTGAAGGGTTGGCGGCGAGGTGGGGCAGGCGCGCCCTGGCTGAGAGCGCCTTCCCCAACAAGGGGCGACGAACCCCACGGGGGTTGAAAGAGGGCTTCTCCTCCTGCTGGGAATAAGAGTAGCCCTGCACTTTTCAGGCTCCCCACAGCAAGGGCACCTCCGTTTTTGACGAATGGTTCTCTTATTGAGGGCTCCCCTGTCAAGAAGGAGAGGCCCAGGCTGGCCTCTTCACAGTCTTTTGTCAAGATCACTTAACTGGCTTGGAAGTCTCTGTACCCTGGTCAGAACAGGCCAGAGAAGCACAGGACGTTTGGCCTCAGGTAGCAACGTAGCTTGGGCGCTTGGCCCTGTGGTTTGCACTTTCCCATTTGCTTACCCTCGTCTTGCACCCAGTGCAGTGCAGTGGTGAATGAAGTGACAGAAGAGGGCTTGGGAGGCCCAGGGTTAAAACCCTTGCTCAGTCATGGAATTGGGTTGTTGGGGTGTATGTGACACTGGCAAAACCACTTTTTCGGTATCTCATTTGCCTTGAAAACCCTACTGTTATGTGCCAAAAAGTCATCTGCAATTTGCAGCAACCTTGTGAATGAATGAGCAATCATAGAAACATACAACGGTGAAGTTGGAAGAGGCCTACAAGGCCATCAAGTCCAACCCACTGCTCCATTCAGGAATACAAATCAAAGGATATCTGGCAGGTGGATGTCCTTATTTCTCTTGAATGCATCCAGCGATGGAGTACTCAGTGCCTCTTGAGGTCATTGGTTCCGTTGACGTGCTGCTCTAACAGTCAGGAAGGTTTTCCTGATATTCAGCTAAAAGCTGGGCTCTCCTAACTTGAGCCCATTGTTGAGCTTCCTGTGCTCTGGGATGATGGAGAACAGGTCCTGCCCCTGCTCTGTATGACAGTCCTTCAAATATTTGAAAAGTGTCCTATCGCTCCTCAGTCTTCTTTTCTCTAAGGCGGTTACTTCACGGCCGTTGTATCTCTTGTTAGTATTGCGCTTAGGACGGGACAAAAATGTTACTTCACGTCCGTCATGCAGGTACTGAAATTTGTCTCGACTACGCCCCTGGAATGGGTGCTAAGTGCGACAATACTGTACCTGTTGCGGGGTAGGGTTTTCCCTTGTCATTCTTTGTTTCCGCTTTCTGTTCTCAGGCAAGACACCATGAAGTAACGATTGTCACACAACAAAACATTCGTTTCTCTCAGAAAACTGTGTCCAGGTTTGCTTGTTTGACTTTTCAGAAGCGAAATATCGAAAAAGAATTGTTAAGCCCCCCCCCCTCCAAAGAAGGGAAAAGGAAGCTAGACAAATTCAGTGTTTGTCACGGTACAAGACCATGGGGCAACAGTTATCACGAGACAAGTTATCATGACCATGGGACACACTGAAACAGGGACAAAATCACATGATCGCGACCAACACTGTCATGGTATGAAACTAGTTGCGGAACAAAAAAGGACGAGAAGTAACTGCCTAAGCTAAATATATCCAGTTCTTGCAGTCTTTCCTCCCAGGGTTTGGTTTCCAGTCCCCTGATCATCTTGGTCACCTTCCTCTGAACTTCTTTCTGTGTCTCAAACATCCTGCCTTCAACAGCCATCTTGTAAACTTAAGTCTGAGGGTTCCTTTAGGAGTCAATCCATCTTGTATTTGGTCTTTCCCCTTTCCTGACCCCCTCAACATCTCCCAAGAGCTTTGTCTTTTCCAGAGGGATCCCACCTTCTCCTGTGTTCAAAGTAAGACAACCCTACTAGAGTTGCTACATGTCTGATGAGACTTGACAGCACATGCCACATACAGGCCAACTGAATTACACTTGATGAAGGGGCCACAAATCTATAAAAACCTATGCCCTAATAAATTGTTTAGTCTTTGAGATGCCACAGGACTGTTACTCAAAATTCTTCTTACCATAGATTTCTTTTCATCTCTTTAGAAGGCCTTAAGATGCTACTTTTTTCCAAGTTGACTAACCATAAACATATCCTGTCAGACCAGCTTATTCCGCAGCTCTGTCAGCAGCAAAAACAAAAAGTAGTGGAAGAAGTATGTAGGAGTAGGTTGAGAACATCTGGTGTGAAGCTGTTTTTTTTAAAAAAAGGCTAAGATATTAGGTGGCTATACATGCAACCTCAGCCCATGTGATTTAAGACATAAACTAAATAACAATGAATTTATTCCTCAGGTTAAGTGCATTGTCCCTAAGCTGTCATCACCAGTTTGCATTGACTTGCTGCATTTCACTTTTGACACCCTCCTATAAATTGCACTGCTAAGTGATATATAATCACCAAGTTATTGTTCAGCTCTCTTAGGGTAAAAGGAACACATCAACTTTTAGCAACTGAGGAAACTTGAGTCTCTCAGATTTAAGAGTAGGGCAGAGGGATAAATTAGCAAAACTACTTCTAATCTAAGAAGTAAACAATCCATTACCGCTCAAATGCTTTAAGTCCACGAAATGTTACATTAAAATACAGGTATGAAAGTTAGTCTTTAAGGTGCCACATGTTTTGTGTCCTTAGTTTTGTTTTTCTTTGATTTTGCCTGCAATTTTTAATTTTTAATTTTAATATTGTAACAATATTAAAATAAATTCCTTGCTTTTTGTTTGTTGCCTGCGAAGATTCTCAGTCATCCAGGTGAGTTTATCTGCAAGTTGAGTCATGACAACTGGACTTCTTTTATTGAGAGATGTGAAATGAAGGTGAACTATAAAATGGAGGTCTCGCCACTAACTTTCCTCAGACCAACAAAGCCGCTTGGATGTGTAGCGAAACATTTCGATCTCTGAAGAAAATAAGTCCAGTTGCCATGACTCAACTTCCAGACTCCCTTTTAGTTACTTAATACATCTTTACAAAACGTGTTACAGTATTTTGAAAACCTATTTTGAAAAGCCAGCACTTGGACCATGCAGTGTTCTTCCTTCATTTAATGAGACCGCACCCCATGACTATAAAATAAATGTTAAAAGGAAAGAAGTTAACCCTTTTTAAGTCACAGTGAAAGAAAAAAAGCTCAGAATCTTGGAGCATCTGGTCATGGATTGAGTAGTTGGGCGTTCAAATTCTCCAAGTGATTTCTGGGAGATGAGTCATCCAGATCATAAGGGTACAGTGTATGTGCCTTGCCACTTACATCATCTTGGGCAAGCTCAATGAGCACCACCAAAAGGAGAACCAGTAAATTACTTTTGAGTATTTCATATAGAGAAAATCCTTGGTGGGTTTTACATTGGAATCAACTTGGTGGCACATTATTATGAATGTGATATTTGTAAATAAAGTAGTTACTCCCAAGCTTTTGGGAGGAGAGGCACGTTGGATAGGAAAATCACATCACTGTCATTTATCACTATAAATGCAATCCTGACATTTGTATTTTCAAAAAGGGATAGAGCCTGCTAGAATGTCTTGTTGCATTGGCTGAGTCTCTGTCTTTTCCCAGTGGGAAAAAATAATAGGTATGTTGGGACAATTTTTATCACAGCCATTTCTCTCATTAAAAAGCAAAAGCCACCTTGCATAGGACTAATGGCCATAACACAAGCACTTGTGACAATGATGCAGGGCCTCCATTGTACGTTTAGTTCTATGTCAGTTCTAAATCAAAACAAAATTATGGAGGATTAAAACATTCCAACCTTGTAAATGAAAGTTCAGTCACAGCTGGATGGTCGTTTATTGAGGATACTGTAGTGATTTGCTATCTGCATCAACAGGGAGCTGGGTTAGATTGTATTCCGAGGTCCCTTCCAATTCTCTAATTCTAAATCAATTTATTTACAAGTTCCGACTGCAAATGACTGCAGTTCTCCAAGCAGCATACACATTTTAAAAACACAGCATGAAATCAAAGTAAAGCAATGATGGTAAACAGTATAATAAATACTCAACAGGACAAAGATACAGCAGGACAAAAGAATGGTCACGGTCTTTTTCAAATAAGTGAAAATGGAAATGGAAGTCCAGAAGAAAAGTGACCTACTGTATGTCTGTGAAGATTCTCATTTATCCGCAAGTTGAGTCATGGCATTTGTATTTCTTGCAATTGAAATGATTCACTACTCATTCAAGTAGCTTTGTCAGTCTGATGAAAAATTTCTAGAGGGAACCTCAGTAGATTTTTAAAGACACTGATTTTGAACTTTACATACTTGACTCTGGATTTCTATATATGGCTTAACTTTATATCTCTCAAACACATTTTCTGCTGAATTTTTAAAATGCACTTTTTCCTGTTCTATGACTGTATTTGTTGCCTGAAGTGTTTGTTTTTGGAATAGCTGCTGAATCAGATTCTGGCATACCTGCAGATTCCAATATTGACTGCAGTGAAAAGGAGGTACTTACTGTTTGAGATTTAAAGGTCATATGGTGTGCAAATGAGTGCAAAGGTGTCAAGGCACAACTTGAACAAGACATACAGGCTATTTCAATAGCACTTTATTGCGAGTAAATCTGAACTGCCTAGGCATATGACTCCAGTATACTTGGGCACTATCTACCGTGATGTAAGACCTTTTTTCACCACAACTCTCAGACTTCTATATTCCTCCTGCCTGAACAGCATTTTAAAAAATGCAATTAAATGCTAAAATCAACTAGGCCACGCTAATTCCAAAGCCAGTCAGTCTAATACATTCTTCTAAAAGGACTTGGCATGCTGTCTGAGTCAGAGGTGTCCACTTATCTCCATGTAGAAGTCAATGCTTGAGAGAATATGGCATGGGGTGGGGAGATATGATAGCACTTTTCAAATACAGTGGTATCCTGGATTATGAACACCTCTGGTTATGTAATTTTCGGGTTACGAAAAGAAGTCCATTGGAAATAATGCCTCCATTTATGTTCCCCGCCCAGAAAAGATTGGAAAACCCATGTTTATAATTAGTTCCCAAAACGCATTGCGCCCTGTGCGGTTCCGGATTACTGAATTTCCACTTTATGAAGTGTCCCAGGGAATAGATAAACTTCATTAACTGCACTGTACTTGAAATGTAGAGTGGTAGGATCTGCTCCTGATAATCTCAGAGAGCAGACTCAAGCTACAGGAAGCCAAATCTAGGCTGAATATCAGGGGAAAACATCTTCTTAGAACAGTACAAGAACAGAACCAATTTCCTTGGGAGCTTGTGACATTTTCAAGAGAAAATTAGATAACAATCTGTAAGATACACTTTGATTTGATGGCTTTACATTCTACTTCCAACTCAGCCATTCTACAATTCAGTGATAAACAGCTGTATCATCTTTGGAGGGTGAACATAAAAACCCACTTGAAATCCACTTGTACTGGAGCGATTCTTAACAGACACCGTCAGGAGAATATGCAAGCACGCAGGTGTATTGATCCAAGGACAGGGATCCTTTTTCATAACACTGTTGAAACCTCTTAGAATAGGCGCATAGCTCATTTTCTCCCCTAGAAGACTGATTTCTATCGCCATTTATGTTCAAGTGTGAGAGTAAATATAGGAGACAAATGAAACAGCTGTACCTGAGCAACCTCGTCATAACTTGTCTATTGCCATTTAACAAGGGTGTGTGTACAAAATTTATAGGAAACACCCCTCCCCCGCTTCTGCAGGATTAATATCTGTGATTTCACTTATCCATGGTTTGAAAATATTAAAAATATTAAAAGAAAAAAATCCAGAAAACTATTTTCACATGTATTACCAGGACCAGCCACAAGACAATGCCTAAGATTGTGCTATGAATACTTATTAGTGAAGAATACTTTGAATGGTCTGTCGCCACCTGATGGCCAGTTCTGATAATGCTTGTGGATTTTTTTCTTGTCCCCGCCCCCTTCTATAGTGGATATGTATGTTCACTATTTTCTGTAATTTCATTAACTATGGGGATTGGAACCAGTCCCTAGTGGATATGTGTCCTACTGTCCAAGGATGTGTTTTTTAAAAATAAGATAACAGTTATGTGCAGGGTCTAAGTTTTATGACTACTAATATATGTGACACAGAAGTAAATCCACTAAAGTGAAGGAAAAATTTGCCCAGTTTCCAGAAGGTTTAAGAAAAGGTGCTGTGCTACTGTTGGGGAGTGAATCACCTTGCTTCATCTTTTTTTCTTGCCTCCCCCAAATTTTGGTATAAATTAGGGTGGGGAGTTGGAAGAGGAAATAAAGTCACAGAGCATAATGCAGTACTCTGAAATGATACCCTTATCTCATACACTTTCAGATATAATTGGGTTATCAGTAGTTGGGTTGAGTTAGCTCTAAAGTAACTCTTGTCCATATGAGAAATATAAAGTTTCATTAAACAGTACATCTTGAAACCTTACAGAATATTCAATTTAATTATTTTATGAACCTTTTAAAATGATGCATGTGAAAATAATGAAACACACAAAGAAGAAAACCATCAGATGAGTATTCAGCAGGGTTTGTTTAATTTAGTATTTCCTAGATAATAAATAATAGAATATACTACTTGAATAACAGATGCTTTCATGCATTAACATGTACAATAGTGCTGGCCCATGTTTTTGTTTGGACACCTTGAGAAGAGGTACTTGGCAACAATAATATGAACAGCTTCCAAGATCATAGCACCAACTCCTTCAGTTTTAGAAATATTTCTTTTACATAACTTTAAATATTATCATTAGTTTAAAATTTTGCTTTGATTTTTAGTGTGCCAAGGAGGTAAACCTTGGAAACAAAAGAGCTACCAATAAATATACTTTATCATTTATAGCTAGTCATCATTTTTGCTCCATTTGCACAAAGCCATGTAGATAAAAAGTCAAATTACCAGAGGAAAAAGGCATACATTTAACTTATTTAAATATATTCAGTGCAAATCCCAATCTAATCCCAAAGCTCTGATACAGTAGTATAGGCCACCACCATCTTGCAGTTTCCCTGCATTAAACCCCACTGAGGAAGGAAATATGTAAGACCACTGCTACGTTCTCACACAGTCCATTTTGCTGGAGCTTTTAGAAGGCAACTGCCAAATGGGTTGAGCTTTAAGGCAGTATTATTCCAATTAAAATATGGCCAAAGAAGTGTGTAAAACAGTGGAAACTATGGTACTTAAGACAAATTTTATCTAATTTGCAGGTGCTGCACTACTAAAGTATTTTACAGGTTCTTTTTTAGGAGGCTTCTGGGTGAAAATTCAGTTTTTAACTGTGTAGCACTCTTGAAGAAGAGCTAGATGGTAAAATACAAATCAATCCTGTTGTTAAAAAAATTAAATAGTCTAGTTAACACTGAAAAAGTGATTATTTACAGTTTCTCAATGACACCAGTGTATAGCACAAAATCAAAATATAGTTTGCTTGTTTTTGTTTTAAATACAGGCAACTGCCTCTCATAATCTCATTCAAAACATTGGATATTAGTAATACAAAGTCTCCTCTCAACATCAATTTAATGAAGGGGATCGATCTGTGGTCCAGAGAAGTTCTACATATGGCCATTTTGTCTGCAAACATCGCTTGATTGGAGTATCATCGGTCTGTAGCATTGGATCCTCAAAGCCCATAATCACTGCTGTACCCTCAACATACATGACCTGCCAGAATTGGATTAATTAATTTAGTACACGGAAGCAAAGAAATGTCAGTTTATTCAACATCAGTCATGTTACACTAAAAAGGGTGCCATTTCAAGAGGAACAAAAGTGAGAATTTATGATATTGTTATCCTTTTGAGCAATTTCAAAAGTGAAGAATCACTTTCATCTCAATGTGTTGCATTTGAGTAGCTCCATGTGTGTAATTCAACATTACACCCACTGCAGGTGCATCATGCAATGGGCAATGAGGTTTCCTGGCTAAAGTGAGCCCAACAAATGCACTTCCTCTCCCACCAGACCACCTTCTCCCACTTTATCCCTTTCTTCAACCAGCTGTTAGAGCTATGCTCCTGCAAACCGAATTAGCAATGGGGTGGATAGTAGTGAAAAACAATGCAGCGTTTTCAGAACCAAGCATTTTCTCATCATTATTAATACTTTTCAGAGGCAGGTTTCTAGGAGGGACTCAGCTGGTTGCTCCTCCCATTCTCCCACCATGGCTCCTGGCAGAGGCAAGCACTATCTGCCCTTTCCCAGCCCAGCTGTCAACTCCCCCAAGAATCAACTTCACCATTGCTCACTTGTGCTGCTTGCCTGCCTTCTTCCCTCACTAATAATAATAAATAACACAACTGAAGTGTACAGTCTTTGCTGCCTGGAGGTAATGAGCAGCAAATGTATGCAGATGTAGCTTTAGATTAGGCCTAGACAAAGATTATGCCCCCGGCCCTTGGGATAAGACAATAAAATGTACACTCTGAGCTCCCAACGCAAATGCATTACTGCCAAGATTTGGAGGTGGCAGACAGAACTTTCAATCCTTGTTGGGTTGGAAAGAGTGATGGGGAAGAAAAATATTGGCCTTTCTTGAAATCTTAATAATCCGTTGCATTTTCTCAAATCACTACTTAATATTTCATAATGTAAGAAAATAACCACTAACAGAATGTCAATGCATTGTTTTGTTTTATACTGCTGTTCTCTTGGGAAACAACCCAATGGGGGTAGTAACTCTTCATGGAATTCATACTAATGTAAAATGCAACTGTCACTTTTAGAAAAACACCACTCTGAATTAGCTTCACCTGATATTGCCATACCTTTTCATTATAATTTGACTGTTTCAGTCCATTGTAATGATATACAGTGAATGATTCTTGAACCTTTGAGTCCTAAGGAAACACTCAAGTTAGTACATATCATGAGGTATGTATCTTCGCTAACAGATGATTTATACATTGTTGCAAAAAAAAATCAACCTGAACTTTCAAAAGAGGAGAAAGAAAAGACAAAACTAAGGTTGCATTCATAAGCACACTTTCAGGGAGCAAATTTGCCTGGTTGTATTTGTTATGTCTAACTAAACATGCACTGTATGATATTGTTCATGGCTCTGCAAATCATCATCATCATCACCACCACCACCACCACCACCACCACCACCATCATCATCATCAACAACAACAACAAAGGCAGACAGGGAATGTTCTTGTTAACTGCTTCACTAGTTTCAGGTCCAAGAACTACTAAATTAGGTTACTGGCTAAAATCCTGGTAGTGGTGAATTTCAGCAATTAAATATGTCCTTCAGCAGCTTCCTGACAGTGAACATGATTACATGAGAGCCTTAGGATTTTTCAGGGGAGAAATCAGAAATGTTTTATTTCAGAAAAATGGCTAAAGCTGATGATGCCATCAGCCTTACACAGTGGAATTTGCACAACAGGATTCAGTTGTTGTCCTCTTTTTCCTTAAAAGTGACACCTCTACTGCCCTGGTAAGCAAGCAGATATAGTGTGAATGCTAATATGGAAACACTCCTTGCCTTTTTATACTGAATCTCTAAGATAGCAAAATACTGCCTATACTGACCAGTTTTCTGACACATCTTCCTGAATGAAGACAGCAATTTTAATTTAGAGGCTTCTGCATGAAAAGCATGTGCTCAAGCACTGAGCTTCACTCCTTTCCCATAAAAATATATAGAGATTTGTTTAAATCTCTAAACCTGCATGAAGCTTTAGATGGAAACCTAAAGGTGGCTTTAAGCTACCATGTAACTTAAATCAGCTTCTTGGCTGAGGAGGGGCTCAGGAGGAATTACTAGACAGACTCAGGAGGAATTACTAGACAGGGAGTATGGAAAGAAGGAATATGTACAGCACTCCCTCGTTTATTGCGGGAGTTAGGTGCCTGATCCACCAGCGATAAAGGAAAATCCGTGAAATGCAGACGCCTCGGTAAACAGCAGCGTTTCCAAAGAGAGGTTTTTAATCCCCTCCTGGCACCTCAGCAAACCTTGCTGCCAGGAGCTCAAGGTCTGTTTGCTGAGGTATCAGGAGGGGGTTAAAAACCTCTTTGGAAACAGCAACTGAGCAACCCAAGGTCAGTTTGATGAGGTATTATGGATTGGATAAAAAACTCTATTAGCAAACACAGCCGGCAGGAGCAGCCCCAGCTCTGTGTGTTGAGGTGTCAGGAGGGGGTTTAAAAACCTCTTTGGAAGCAAAATGGAGATGCCTCAGCAAGGACTGCTCCTGCCGGCTCCGCTTGTAAAGAGAGGTTTTTAACCCCTTCCTGACACCTCAGCAAACCTTGCTGTAAGGAGCTCAATGTCTGTTTGCTGAGGTGTCAGGAGGGGATCAAAACCTCTATTTGGAAACAGCAGCTGAGCTGTTTGCTGAGGTGTTAAGGGTTGGTTAAAAATCTCTCTTTGCAAAGACAGCTGGCAGGAGCAGCCCCAGGAGTTAAAAACCTGTCTTTGGAAGCCTGCTTCTCTCAAGGAAAAAAAAAGTGATATACTGAAACTGTAATATATGAACTGCGTTGCAGCGGGGGACTACTGTATATGGTTCCTTGACCCACAAGTAGTTTCTACTGTTTGGAGATTACAGAAATATGTTTTGCATTTATTTGTATTACAAAAATGGAAAAGAGGAAGAAGAGGAAAGATACAGAATAAAGGAATGGTTTGAGATATTATGTACAGTTTTAAACAGTTGAATGCATCATTGACTTATATATAACTACAAATTCCCCCAGCATAGCAACATAAATATGTCATTACATTACCTGTTCAGGGAAAAATTCTTGAAGAAAGGGACCTAGCAATATGATTCCCAGTCCTTCTGGATCTAATTTCGTCTTCATGAGATTTACACTAAGATAAGAAGATGAAGAACATAAAATATGGTGCATTTGCAGTCTTGCATGACTAAGTACTATACTTTTGCAACACTTTCAAGTGCCAAAAACAATCAGGCTGTTGTACTTAAAATCTTAATGACGAGTGCAAAGGAATGGCATCTTGTTGCCAAAACAGAGTTATTTTTAAACCAAAGCAATCTTATTTAAAAGAAAAGTAGCAGCAATAATTGAAAGACTACGCCTTATTAGGTAAAGTTTTCAGGAAAAGCACAACTGTCTAATTCCTGGGATTATACTCCAGAAGATTTAAAGGATATTACAAAAGACCTACACTTTAACACATCCATAATCTTTCAAACTATCCTGCATAAGACCAAACATTTTTAGAAATTTATGTGACAAGCTGAAATGAGCAGAACTACAATTGCAGCAAAGTAGCGCCATGGAACTGTCTCCCTGTCCCTGATGTCGTGGCACACATCTCCTACAATTCCTTATCATTATCCATGGTGCCTGTCAGCATTCTCTTCTGACACCACAAACTGGCACTTTTTTTCTTTCACTGACTATAGAAATCCTAACAATTATATCTGTGTCTGACTTGATGATCATGCAGAAATTATGTCAAGCTTCACTACTGTTTTTGTTGGTGAAAACGCAAACAAAAATATTTCACCCTCCTCCCAAAGAACCATTGCCCGTTTGTTGTGATGCACATGGAAGGCCATCATGTCTGGCGGTTCCCACCCCTGTACTTATGGAGGACAAGATCTGTTTTCACCTTAAAGTAAATTTCACGTTCCAGTTGCTTTTATTTTTTAAACACTAGATAGGAAAGTGTTAATCTCTATTCAAAACTGCATATAATGTCTGCTGAACTGCATATAATGTCTGCTGGAACAAATGGAATATTTTGTTACAGAATGCTAGATTACCCTATTCTAACTCTCTAACATGTGCTTTGGATTTGAGCATTAAAATACATTACATATGCTAAAGCATCTAGACTGAAACTCTAGACTAACTCACCTTATGATACACAGGTCCATTACTTCAACATGAAGCGCCACAACTCATTTTGAACTTTGACATAATAAGAAATGAGAATAGGTACATACCACAATGAAAAATACTCAGTTCAATTCTTGAACTATCTGTAAACACTTGAGTGAACCTTTTTTTTCTAAAATGAAATATCATCATGGAAAGCTATTAAAGAAACCAATGCAGCAATAGGAATCACTTTGTACTTACTATTCAGGATCCGATACAAGGTCCAAAGCCTTCATTACATCTTCTAAAAGAGTATCTGGTATAAAGCCATTATCTAGTGGGGAAAGTACCTTCATGAGTATGTACTAGCAAATATCCAAGCATTACAATAATTATATGAGATGATTAATGCTGATACTTTCAATGTCCTCATACAGCACATTTCCTTTTTGCTTGGTAACACCCCTTTCTTACTAATTTTCAGGGTACTATGGGTTTAACTATGCTACACAGGTCTGCTGCTGCAACACAGACTCATTGCATGAAAATTCTTGTCATGATGTATTGGAATAATGTTGACTGAAAATCTAATAGAGTAACTCAGCAGACATGTAGAACTTCAACATTCCAGTCATAGAACAGAAATCACCAAAGTTGCATTTAACGTATCATCCATTACCATAAGAAACAAAAATATGTAACTATTAGATACTGCTTAAGCAATATATCCTAATGTTGGGGGTGGGGGTGGGGGTATAAATCTATAAAGGATGATCATTTGTTTTTTTTTAAATGAAATTCCAGGTTGGCATTTGTAAAACCTTAATTACAAACCACATATAGACAATATTAACAACATAGTACAGGACCATCATACAAATAATAGGAGTAGGGAATGCTCAGCATTAAATAAACTCACTTCTTGGCATCCTACCCCTTAATTTTGTACATTTCAGAATGAACCCAATGAAATATACTTCTAAGGCATGCATAAGATTTTACATCTCTTACCCTCAGGGTCATATGTTTGAAAGACGCGTCTGGCTTGTTCTGAGGGGGCTTCAGGGGCAACAAGAGCCAAATCCTTAATAGAAAATTCCATAATATTAAGTACAGCATAAAAGCAATGTTTTTAATGAATGAAATGTGGCAACTATTCAATAAAGCTACTATTAAAATAGTCTGTGTGTATGAAAATCAAACCAGAGTAGAAGAGAAGCTTTGAAGTAGAAGATCACACTAGTTCATTACAATCCCTTCTATGAGACATCACACCAAACTAATCAAGTAAATAAATGGGTTGCAATCCTTCTCTAAAATAAGGTGTGGATCCTCTGAAGTAGTTTAAGGTGAGGAAGATAGGTTTGCAAGACCTATGGTTTCCTTTCAAGGGGCTGGTATGGCTGCAAGGACATCGGGGGATGGGGGAAGAAACAGCTCCCAAACCTTGCATACTTCAGCCTTGTCACTTCTCACTCTGTCCTCTATTCTTCTAATTCCTTCTTTTTGTTTGCTCTGTTTCCAAAGTCCAGTATAATCACAAACCCTCAAAATTCCATGGCTATTAAGATTTCATTGTTACTATAAAGGCATACTGTGTACTTTAAAAGGTAAGGTTTGCTCTAGTCAAGAGCACATCATAACTGGGGACAGATGAAAGAAGAAAGCATCTGAAACTTGCAGTTGCTTATGAAAAGAGAACAAGCCCATACCACTAGTCTAGGCATGGAAAAAGCATGCTAAGCGTGTTCTGTCTGAAGTGAACAGCCTCAACTGCTCCTTGTCTTGTCATCTATTATTTCTTGATCTTTTCACAAATGGAGTAGCCTGATTCTGCCTTACAACTGTCACACACTATGTTAGGTCTGTAGAAAGTCTGTGTTCCCTACATCCTACTGAGCCAAGAAGTACAGATTTGATTTCTGTAACTTGTAAAAAGCAAGCAATTCATTCACTTTGGGAAACAACCCAAAAATGTATTTCACCAGCCAAAGCTCCATAATTTCTGCCAAACACAAGCATCCCAGACTTACAAATTGTCTAAAGACGAACTGAATCTCTAACCTTCCATACAAGGAAATACTATTCATATACTATCAAGTACACAATGTCATAAAGACAGAAAACAAAACATTCCTCACCTTTTGATATTTCTGATTAAAAACACTGAATTGAATTTTAAAAATTGTTTTCTCTGACAATACGTTTATTTTAGGACCTAATGTTTACCCTTGAAGGCAAACACACTCTCTTACAACAAATATTTCTCAGCTGTTTTTGTTCTTAAAAATCAAAAACAGCACGTACAATTCCTACAATAACCACAGTGTTGATTTTTAAAACAAAAGCCAAAAATCTAATAAAACTAAGGCAAAACTGCGGTAAATTCTTATTACAGCAGTTGGGAGGAAAAAAGTATGTATTTCTGACAGCTGCAGTTAAATACACTATTAGAGTAACATGTTGGGCTAGAAATGAGCAAAATGTTCAAATGTTTTTAGATCCAACCCAGTCTAATCAAACATACATCAACATCAAATGCTAAACCAAAACAACTCTGATATTCATTTACACTGTTATAATGCAGAAAACACTTTGGAAGTCATTTTCCAGAAATCTGAATTTGAAAAGCTCAGTAAAGAGCAAAACTACAAAATGAGTTCCATGAGGCAAAGAAGTTCTTAAAGAATAGCCCCTGCCCCTGCCCCTGTTTTTTGCACTTGACTTAAAAAGTTGCCCTCCTCTGAAATGTTTCAGGGAAGTTCTTTTTTGAATGAGCAGAAGTTTCAATACAAGTCTTAATCTGGCACACATATGGGCATATGTGCCAGCCATTCAAAAATCCATTGCATTGTCTGCCACTTATTTGTTTTCATAATGTCACTGTCTACACTGCATTTGACCTAAGAAGATTATAGGGCACAGAAAAAAAAATTAAAGAGAACATTATATTAAATTAGGTAGAAAATGAATCAAAGAGTAATGAGCAATGATAAAACTCTAGAATGCAGGCCTTTTGAATCCTCAACCTATTAGGAAATGCAGGGTAACACTTTGTGAAAATTAAGATTGAAAACAGAATTACAATGGCACTATTCCTCACCTTTTTGAATATTTGTAGTACAAGCCTATTAGTATACACAACTATGTAAAAAGCAATACATTTTGTTGTAATTCCATGTGGAACTGCAACGAACTTGAAAGAAAACACAGAAAATATATTTTCAACCCACAAAGGCAGTAAATAGTTCGGTCACGTAGGGCTATATAAAATTAGATTTTTGCACTTTACATTCAGCAATTTCAAGCTGTATTTACAGCCCAAATACTGACAAATGGGGTGGTGGGGAAATAAGTTAAACAAAAGTGGCGTAGCATCACTTGCTGATTCAGTTTCTCTTTAAAGGAGAAGTGTTTTACTTAATAGACAAGGTTGTAACTTACATTATAGTTAGGAACAAATTAGTATTCTCACAGGTAATTATAATAATGCTTTGCATGCTCCCAATACCATTCGTAAATCTTTAGTGAAACCTGAGAATGTAAATCCACTTTGGGCATTGGGACAAAAAATTGGAAAGTCTTCTGGTCCCTCTGGAAGTCTCAGCTTGCCCTCTGGGAACATTAGTCAATTCCATTTTGATTACTATTTATATCACATATTAGTATCTTAATATTAACACCTTGAAACATCCTAGTTTTTCTCTCTCTTCAACTACCCATCCCTTCCTGTTCTCTTGCCATTTCATCCTTTCCCCTTATCTGCTGTCACTAAAAGTATTCTTGCAGTTTAACATCCATACAAGAATATGATGTGGACAGAATAGAGGTGACCTGATAGGAGTTCAGGGAAGATTTAAATACTGTTTGGCATAAAAAAAACACCAACCCTTCTTTGTTTTTACAGATCAAAGCAATACAAGCAGCAGCAACAGCCATATCCCTTGTTGTGATTCATACTAATTGGGATCTGTTGAAGAACAATCTATTGATTCAACTATTAAAAATGGCATACGACACTTGATACTTGAACATTGTACACATGCCCATGTATGATAGTGTTTTATTCAAGCAGAAGTATAAGGGGTCTTTGGGACTTGATTCCTAGCCATACAAAGGAACAAGTAACATTCCTATGCATTTTCTCACATCTTTAGTGATAGCAAGATGTTTTAAAAACTTCAGCACCACTTTGTTAATGAATTATACCTTCTAAAAAATTTGAACTGTACGGCTTAAATAGGATTTGGCCCAGAATAATGAAATAAAAAGAAAGCAAACCTACTTTGGCAAAGAAGACTGTAAGATGAGTTTCGCTGCCAAGTATCCAAATAGGGAACTTTGGGGACTTCAAGTAGGAGCCAACCTTTAAAACAAGACAATAATAGAAAATACTGCTTAGTAAGTTCAAAATGGAACACGTCTGTCCCAATACTGTGATGTAAACCCAGCCCCCAGTATTCTGCATCATCTCATCCTAAAAACAAAACAAAAGTCATGTTTTAAAACTAGTGTTTAATTATTTTAGAACAACGGCAAATACTACTGAAAAAGATCTGGAAATTTCACCAACCAAACTTTCACTCAGACTAAGGGGGTGTTTATTCTTCATAACAGAGCACCGATAATCTCAGGCTGATAGACAATCAGAAAATCAGTCAAGCTCCTGTTCTGTTATTAGATGTTGAAAAGGCTTTTGACAAAACAGATCTAAAATCTGTACATCATATTGTTTGAACCTGGTTTTCTTCCAGAATTCTGAAATGCTTTAAGATTCTTTATCTGTTCCCCATATCTTGAATATTGACTAAAGTTATCTTTTCTACACTAAGGGTTAGGGATCGGCACATAAAGAAAAATAAAATGCTGTTGGTGTCCCCAAGGTAAGTAATTTTTGAGTGCATATTTTTTAAACAATAGAATTTTTATAAATTAATGGATAAAAACTTTGGATTTGAATACATGAGCACATTTAAATCCATGCCTTTGCACAAGTATCAGTGGGATACTATACACACTTAAAATATTATTCTTGTTGATTATATGATCTTTCAGCAATTACTTTCTATATACATACCAAACAATTAACATTTTCATACTTTGTTTTGAAATTTATGTGGGACATTTATTTCGAAAAATACCCTTTAAGGAGAGGGTATTTGGCCTCCTTAACTTTAACCTACACCCCAAGGACTTCTTGTTAGCAATCTTAATTGATGGAGCATTCCCACCTCACTAAACTTTCCATGCTGGGTTGTTTTGGAAACGTCCAGTGTGGGACCCTTCCTAAGTGGACAATGTTGGGACCTAACCATGAGTGTGTTTGCTAATTACTAGCAACATAATATATTTACAGCATTTCTTAAACATAGGCCCCAGTTATTCCAAGCAAATCCTGGAAAAAATATGTAGGGAGTTACTACATTTGCTCAATTTATTATTATTATTATTTATTATTTGTTGGACTTATATATCGCCCGTCTTCCTGAAGGAACTCCGGGCGGTTTACAACATAAGAAATACTAATAACAGCTATTAAATAAGGCAATTAAACAGTTTTAAAAAAACAGTTTATATTGGAACAATATCTGAATTATACACATTTATAGTTTTACTCCAATTATCCATTTCAAGTTATTAACGAAAGGCCAACAGAAACGGATCATGTTCTTTTGGTGGCTAAACAATTGATATTTCAGTTTGGCAAGATAAAGCCAACGGAATGAAGATCTTTTAACTCTTTCTGCATAGCTGAATAGTTGCACATCCTTATTAGACACAATTTTTCTTAACCCAATATGCTCCACTGCATGCAATCTTGGATATTGTTATATAATACAGTGGTACCACGACTTAAGAGCAGCTTGACTTAAGAGCGGAAAACTATTGGTGTTTTAACTGCCTCCTTACAAATTTTAGATATGGTTTGCTTGACTTACATTTTTTTTTCAATTTTTCAACTTATTTTTCAATTTAAGAGCATGCTTTCGGAATGGATTAAATTCGTAAATTGAGGTACCACTGTACATGGTTAACACCTGGTAAAAAGAAGGAGGCTTTATGTATGGTGCATCCTTCTGAATACCTCCTTGTGCAATTTCAATAAAAGTCCATCTGGCCAGACAAATGTGAGTACAGTACAACCCCCGTATCCATTAATTCACTAACCGCTGATTCAGTTATCCAGGTTGGTGATCAGTGGGGGAGGGGGCAGCAGATCAGCAAGGCACACTCTGGAGGGGTGGGCTGGGGAATTTGAATTTCCCACTCAGGTCCCTGGCAGCAGATTGGAAGTTTGAGCTAGATATTCAGAACTTCCGATCGGTGGCCTGGGACCCGACCCGGAAGTTCAAAGGCTTGGGTGGCTGGTGGTGAGGAGGAGGGCAACAGGCATCGGCGGGGGTATGTTTTATTTTTAATTTTTTGCCTCCTCGCCACCGCCACCGCCACCACTGAGCAGTTGAAGCTGAGTAGCAAAGAGAAAGGGTAAAAAAAACCACATTTCTTCCCTCCTTGTAGTCCCCAGTGGCAGCTGAGGAGAGAAGGATTTTTAACACATTCTCCTTGCTGAAGCTGAGTGATAAAGATAAAGGATTAGAAAAACCTTTCTTCCCTCCTTGCAGTCACCACTCTTGCCGGGCACCAAGGCAGCCAGGCAGCCACGGGAGGGGTGGAGGACCATCCCACCCGCAAGCTCCCCGGCGACATCAGAGGAGCACTCGTTCGCCCACAAGATCAGTGGCAGTGGCAGCGGTGGAGTAGGTGGCAGCCACACAGCTTGGGAGAGCCCGCCCATCTGTAAGGTTGGCAGAGGGGGCACAGCACCATGGCGAGGTTCCCTGGGGCGCTGGTGGGCTCTCCCACTGCTTTCACCCCTGGCACCCTCTGATAAGACTGTCTGCTCTTATTATCCGTGGGATGGCCGGGAACAAATCCCCCGCGGATATGGGGATCTTACTGTAAGTAGAATAGACTGAAAGGATACTGTCATCAGTATAACAAGGATTTTATAACACGGATATAAACTATAACACGGATAATAAACATATAGTGTGTGTGTGTGTGTGTGTGTATTTAATTTTTGTACAACAGCCAGAATTACATAGTGTTTGTAATTGCAAATACTATAACTAGATGCCTGATGACCTTCTATTACAGTTCTTCTATTACAGTTCTGTGATTTGTAATGTCATTAATTTGTTTCATAATGCTCCAAGCTAACTTCAAAGGCAGCCTTTTAAACAATAGTTAGAACAAGAAATAAGCTTTAATGTGATTTTTGAAAAATAATTATAAATATATGTACTTCATTTGTGGGTAAAGCAATTCAGGGTTACAACATGGTTTTTAAAAAATGTGACCGAGTCCACACTTCAGATAATAACAGTTTTACAGCTTACCTTACAGTACCTCAGGGATTCCATAAGTGTGAGAAATCCAACTGCTGCTTGTTTATGTATTCCAAGCAATTCTGAAAAACAAACAAACAAACAAACCTCATGCATTAAGCCATTCAGAGTCTGATTCATATTCCTTTTCTCTTGCCAAAAACACACTATAACACTGACAACCAAATTAACTAACAGCAAATTAAAAACAGAAAAATAAGATGCATACTATAAATATGAGAGAATATAATTGAAATAAGTAATGCTAATGAGGGAACATTTAATGACACATTTTTCCAGAAAGCTGTCTCGGAAAGAGGCCCATTTGATGACCAAACACACAGAATTAGTGCAAATTCTTACAAACAATTCCAGCACATGCTGCTAACACACTGAAGAAATAGAGTTTGAATGCTAAAGATTGGAGTGGTTTAACTTTAGGCAAACATCTCAAGAACATGTGTATGCATACCAAAAGCATTTGAAGTTTTTGTTCTGTTTTTCTTTTCTTTTCTTTTTGTTAGCATTCTACACTGAAAAAATATGTATAGATGATGAAAAACGCTGCCTGGTACAAAGAACTACAATAAAAACATACTAAACAGCAGCCTGAGAAACTCCAGAAGAGAACCAGAATAGGTAAGTTAAGCATATTTATTGCCAGCACACAGTCCATGACCATCTCACAATTTTAAACAGAAAGCCAAGACCATTTTGAAGTTTGTGGTATTAGTTCACTCCCTATTCAGAGTGAGGAAAAGGTGGGGACATCCTAATTTTTTTTATGTTATTACCGGTAAGCATCTCCCCTCAAAATGCTCCCTTAGTGGTCACTGGGACTCCATTACAGGCATGTGTATCTAAAATGCATTTTGAATGCCCACAAATACAGTATTCAGCTATGTCTAAGCTGCTTCTAATGAAGATATCTTTGTTAGAAAAGTGAATATGCCAATACATTCTACATCAGTTCCTGCCACACCATACAGAATTCTTTTTCTAAAAGACACAACAGATAACATTGCAATATTTTCAAATTTCCATTCACAGGCCAGTAATTCCCTCACAACCATATTGCCATATATGGTTATGTATGAGACACAAATACTCAGGACAAAAAATGGGGGGAAAACATGGCACAAGGATTAGTTTAGCAAGCAGTTGGCACACGTGACTTTTTCACTCTGATAAAGTCACAAGTCCAGATCCAAGGAGAGATTCTGCCAGATTTCCTATGTGTGTTGCATTAAAAATAGTAGCCTTATTAAGATTACTTCTGAAAGTGAAGCAAACATATTCACCTGCTTATCTCACTCTAACTGCCATGTGAATCCTTTTTCATCCCTGCTAGGTTTAGACAGGTCTCTCAGATCTTCTCCTTCCTTTGGGGCTACTGCCATCTTGTGGTATACCAAGGCATGCAAGCTTACATATTTGGTATTTCAAAAATGTTTCACACCACCAAAAAAGTGGATTTCAGGAAAAACAAACACACACAGAAAGTTAAAACCAACATTTAATACAATTACTAATAAAGCTGGGGAAATGAAATAACTGTTCCAAGATATTTTGGCTTTGTTTTTCTCAAATGTTCTGAATAAAATGTGAGGTATCCAGTGTGAAGTTAAGTGTGCACAGTACCCCAAAGGAAATAGAAGATATGAGGTATTATCCTCCATGTTCGGACCATGAACTGCTAGTGTATGAAATCTGTAAATCTAATTTTCTAATGTATTTTCTAATATATTTTCACCTGATTTTATTTCTATCCAAATCACCAGCAAATGAGACAAATCATGATATTTTAAATTAAAATGGCTAAACAGCAGTCAATCTGATTTCCCTCTAAATATTTCAGTCTTATGATTCCTAAAGCATTTACATAGGTTTAATTGTTCTACCTGCATATTACAGGTAGCACCCTGGGTCATAATACTAAATGACATAATTTAGTTTGCAGGACCTGCAGGTGATAGTCTGTCCAATATAGGAAATCCTGCCAACCACATAGCTCTTACAGGTAACTGTTTTTCTAAAGTACACACAGGCAATACAGTACAGTGGACCCTCGTATAACAAACGCTTTGTATAGCATAAAATCTGTACAACATAAAAATTCCAGAGATAGGGGAAATTTGCTTAACAGAATCACCTATGGGGCAAATTGATACAACATAAAAATGGTCACGATTAGGGATTGCTCCGTTTTCAGTGCATCCCTATGGGAAATTTGCTTAACATAATTTCATTTGTAATGAATTAATTCCTTTATACAAGGTACCACTGTATTTGAAACCACACAAGTATGATGCAGTACAATTGACTGGTGGTTAAAGGATACCTCTTACAAATGAGGTCACAACTCCACATTGAGATGATACAAGTAAAGGTCAACAAAAATGCAGAAGTTTGCAGAGATGTAAAAATCTATAAACTCTGTGGAATACTTTCCATTCCTAAGGAAATGTTAAAAGAAAATAGTGGGGGTGATGGAACAACCGCCATCACACCTTGGAACAATATGGAGGTAAGGTTTTAGTATCAGCTTTCCCCTGCAATTCTACTTCTTTCCTACAGCATTACACATCAGCCAGATTTCCTATGTGTGTTGTATAGGTTGCATAGGTTTATCCAAGAATTTTTGAGTTCAGTAATTGATAGGCTTTCAATGTATTTTCAAAGGCTTTCATGCCAGGATCTGATAGTTGTGAGTTTTTCGGGCTGTTTGGCTGTGGTCTGGAAGTTTTGTTCCTACGTTTCGCCAGACTCTGTGGCTGGCATCTTCAGAGGGCAAAGAGTTCAGGGAATTAGGAGTTTTCTCTGTGCTCTGGGTTATAAAGTGAGTGAGGTTGGGGTTTTTAAAGTTGAGGAAACTTGTCCTATTGCAGGCCCTGGTGATCTCGAGGATCGACTATTGCAATGCCCTCTACGTGGGATTGCCCTTGTCCCTGGTCCGGAGGTTACAGCGGGTGCAAAATGCGGCGGCTAGGCTGGTGGTGGGTGCCCGTAGATACGAGCACATCACCCCAGTCCTGGCCCGCCTGCATTGGCTCCCTGTTGTCCTCCGGATCAGGTTCAAGGTCCTGGTTTTGATTTTCAAAGCCCTCCACGGCCTGGGTCCAGAGTACCTGGCGGAGCGCATCTCCCAAAAGGCATCCGGATCCAGACCCACGAGATCGTCTCAGGCGCACTCACTGAGGGTGGCCACACCCAGAGAGGCGCGGAAAACGTGCACGCGAGACCGCGCCTTCTCTGTGGTGGGCCCCTCACTTTGGAATCCTCTCCCCAGTGAGCTGCGCCTGCTTTCGTCCCTGCCCGCCTTTAAGAAGGCCTTGAAGACCCTCTTATTTAGAGAGGCCTTTGGCGACCTTGTGAATTAGGTTTCTTTTTTTCCTTTTCTTTTCTTTTTCTCATTTTGTTTTTTTGGGCTTGCCACCATCTTGTCCTCTGCTGCCCTACTGCTTGCAGTTTCAACCGTTGTTTTTATGCATTTCTATTGTTGTTAGCCGCCCAGAGTTCCCGCTGGGAAGATGGGCAGAATATAAGTTCATAAATAAATAAATAAATAAATAAATAAATATTAGTCATTGTATTGTGATGAAGGGATTAAGATGTTTCAATGCAAACGGGTAGCAATGATCCTTGATGAGTGTCATTAGCTGTTCAATTGTGTGAACTGATCACCTTTGCTTGTGGCTGGGTGGGGAATCATTGAGCTTTGACCGTTTGCACTTTGTAGCGTTTAGTACTGGAAGCCAGGCTTTGTTGATTTTTAGACTTTCTTCTTTTGTTGAAACTGTGCTTATGTTTGCGGATTTCAATGGCTTCCCTGTGTAGTCTGACATAGTTCTGCTTATATACCACCCCATACCACTTCAAGTATTCAGTTTAAAGTTTAATTGCAGTATGCAGATTTGCAGTTTAATTGCAGTATGCAGGCTACACACACACACCCCACAAGCTGGGTACTCATTTTACCGACCTCGGAAGAATGGAAGGCTGAGTCAACCATGAGCCTGCTACCTGGGATTGAACCCCAGGTCGTGAGCATAGTGATTGGTAGTGTTGTCCAGTACCTCTGTGTCCTGGGAGAAGATTTTATGTCCGGTTTGTTTCCAAGTGTGTTCAGCTACCACTGATTTTTCAGGTTGTTTTACTGTGCAGTGTCTTTCATGTTCTTTGATTCTGGTCTGAATGCTGCGCTTTGTGGTCCCAATATATACCTGGCCACTACTACAAGGTAGCTAGTAGACTTCTTCAGTGGCAAGTGGGTTCCTTTAGTCCTTTGCTGACTGTAGCATCTCACTCATTATAGCACAGAGCACAGAACTCCTAGTTCCCTAAGCTCCTTGCCCTCTAAAGATGCCAGCCACAGAGTCTGGTGAAACGTCTGGAAGAAAAACTTCCAGAACATGGCCCAAAAGCCTGAAAAACTCACAACTAATTGACAGGCTATTTCCTAATTGTTGCATTGCAAAATCATTGGAAAAATGAAATCAAAATGAGATATAATTCAATAATCAAGTAATAATACAAAAACAGGAGCAGCAGGAGGCATCAACTACATCGGTTTGTGCCCCTTGTGATTCATTTGTTTTCTGTTAGTATTTGTTTGTGCCTCTTGCCGGATTCTTTCCCTCTTTTTTTTTTCTTTTGGTATGTTTCTCTTTGATTTGTATTGGGGTGTTTTAATTGTTGTTCGCTTTTTTTTGTATACTGCCCAGAGTTCCCTTGGGAAAATTGGTGTGGTATATAAAGCTAAAAATAAATAAATAAATAAACTACACCTCCCAAAGAAAGTCATTCTAAAGCTGGGGCATCATCAGACAGAAGGTCTAATCTTTGGTACATGCACAACCTTTTTTCTCTAACACAGACTATATAGAAGGGTCTTTACTTCAAATATTAGTACTGAATCTGATACACAAGTACAGTTCTGTATATTAGTTAACCAATTAAAACAGACCAAACCCTGTTTTCTATGACTATGTCACATTTCTCTTTACAACTGTATAAGTTGAGGAATGTTTTCAAGCACTTGCATTCTCATAAAAGCATAATATACAAAGGGACAATCATAAATAGGCATGAAAATAAGTAGTATTTTGGAAAAAGCCATAGTTCTAAATTCTAGAAAACATTTAGTATTAAGAATCAAAAAAGTCAAACTTATTATACGTTCCTCATCTCACATTATAGCAAGAAAAATTAAGCTCCAACTTACTCATTCCTGAGCATTCCCTGTCTCCATCCCAGACGTTAGATACTGCGTGCCCCGTCAACAAGAGGTTAATTAAGCTTTGGCTTGATAGGAAGAAGATAAAATTTTAGATTTGCATGTATGTTATGATTTCCTATCTTTCAAAAACGTGAATTCAAATGCTACCCTAACTGGTTTATTAAGAAGTATATTAAGATACTGTAAACTGAATGCGACTAGGATAAACATTTGAGTTTATCCAATCTAAATGAACATCAATAATGTAAGTCATCTGGTTAGCAACCTCAAGAAATAAAATGACTGATTTGGTGCCAATTTCTTTATAGTTTATTGCTGCAAGTACTGTACTTCAGAAGAATGTTTCATTTAGAGAACAGTATTTCAAAAGAAGTACCAAAATAACCTGACCTTACCTTCCATGACCATACACTGGATCTATCAAAGGCTCTGTTGAATCTTCTATTTCATTTTTTATATTTTCAATGCCCTAAAAAATAGCAACACTTTATGCTGCAGTTAATGGTATATATCTAAGACCGTACCTTACTCATGAGTCATGAAGTTTTATTAACACAAATAACTACCTCTTATATTTCTGCCATAAACATAAATATTGGATCAAAACAATATTGACAAAGACTAGATCTTAGTTTGACTTTTTTATCCCAATAAGGGAATGAAATAATTTGTCCTAGAGGAAATGGCAGGGTAAGCCCCCCAAATTTAGAAAGGTTTGGGGGGTTAGGGGGCTGAGATATTAAGCTCCAAAGGGGGTGCCCCTAGGAAAAAATCTAATTTGAATCGGAACTTCGGAAGCCAAGCTGCAAGTGAGGGATTATTTATTTATTGCATTTAAATCCTGCCTGTTTGGCCAAAAAGCCACTCTGGCTGGCTAACATCATGAAGTGAAGTGAAAGCTCACTCATATTACATTTCTAAATCTTCATTCATAATTGATTCTCATGCTTAACGTATAGATTAAATGAGTAGTTTAAATTAGTTTAAAAACACACACCTTGGTCAGTATCACAGAATACAGAAAAAGCAACACGCCAAATTTGTTGGTCCAAACTGAAAAGTGATTCAAAACTGCCTCTTTGAAATCAGGAAAGCTTGTGAATGATTGCTTGCTGCAGATTAAAAGAAATGCCAATTAGGTTTTGTATTGGTCTTTGACTATAGGTTTCGAGTTTGATTTTGTACTTGTAGTTGAGTAAGAACAAAATGGAGCACAATGCAAAGTGCATGTGATTAATAGCAGCAAATGCCTACACAGAGAAAAATAAGAGTTACAGCACATGATGTACACAACACTAATGGCATCCATGTGGCAGCAAGTGCCAGACCTGTAGAAGCTTGATTGAGATTTCTCACTTCAAAACATCTCATAATGCCACAGACACTAAAGTCTTGCAAAAAGTTTAGGTTACATATAATAACTGCTTTAATTTTGTTTTGTTTTTAGTAATAATTGCATAGCATGTAGCTAATCAATTTCCTTTTATAAAATGCTGTTTTAAATGATAAAAAGCTAATACAGTTAGTGTAAGATAGAAATGAGCAAGCATAATGATGCCAATTCAGAAAACAGCACATCAATTCATCTTCATCCCACATAGGTTTAATTTGCAATATAATTTCATGTGCCCCATTACTACTGCTCCAACAACTAACTGCTACTAAATAATTTTCACTCAGAAAGCTTTTATAGCACAGGTCACTTAACAATAAGCCTCACTCTTAAGGGATCCATCACTGGCCACTAGACATACATACCTGTCCATCCAATTCCAAGTCAGCTTCTGAGCATCAGAAACAAAAAAAATCTGATTGTAGAAATGTTTCTACCCAAAGACAGCCCAGTTGTGGTGACTGAACAATTGCTGCTAAATTGTGAACTTGTCTAAATATGTGTCCTGCAAAGAGCAGCTTTATAATCAGGGCTACCTTAAGTACTTGACCATGGACACTAAAACTAATGCAGCTCCCCGCCCCTCCTTTAAAAAACCATTAAAAATACAGTTAGGAGTAATTGTCACATTTGCTTCTGATCTTTAAAGCAATAACTTGCTTGAGTATTCATAATTAGGTTTTAACTCTATTGTTCAATCCCATGGGAGTGAACAGTGTTAGGTTCATAGCTTTAATAAAATGATGTTTACTGGGACTAAAAGATAGTGTATTTTAAGTGTTCCAACATGTTACTTACTGAATTAATGCATGAAATCGCTCAAAGCCAAGCTCTTCGACAGCCAAGGCAGCTATACACAAGAGACACTTTTCAGCACTACACATGGCAAAAAGTGACACAAGAAACACACAGCAAGCTAGAATACTTTTAAGCCTTTCATAATTTAAGTCCACCCCAACCCTCCTTTAAGCCACCATAGACTTGCATAGTTACATAGTACAAACTAGTTCTCCACTGTACAAGTAATTGGATGCACAAAGCCATTAGACACAATACTGCCAAGGCTAGCAAACCATTGCAGTACAATAGCCTTGAATAGTCCTAGCAGCAGCTTTGAATGAATAGCAACAATGACTGTGGGGAATCACCAACTGCAAGCATACAGAATGCACAGGGGTATGCTAGTTGAGCAGATTTTCTAAAAAGACAAATAAGCATGGATATCCAGATTTTAGAGCTTGGGTTAGAAAGCTGTATTTTCTGTAATTTCATTCACTTTCTTTCAAATACTGTACTGCAAAAGAATTGCATCTTTGTATTTCAAAATAATGCATTTTCCCATTTCCTTTTTAAAGAAACTATCCTACTTAAATATGGTATAAGACTACCCAACACCAGAAAAAAAATACAGCACCTAGTTAGTGCCTTCCCAGGTTCAGACTTTATATCACCTTTCCCCACTCATTTAAAAGAAAAATTGAAATAAGTTTTACAGTTGGCTGAAATAACACATTACTTTTGTCCTTGCAGGGTATATGTAAATGGGGTCAGCATTATTTAATGTAAAACACAGTTTAAAATGCTGTGAAGTTAAAATAGCCTCCCATCAATTTTAAGAGCAAAAGATTAAACCTGAAGTACAACAAGTTAGTGCAGAAAACAACCATCATTAGCAGAACTGTTAACAATAACGTAGCAAAATCTAAATTGGAGTTTCTGCATTTTAGATTACAAAAGCCGTAACACTTATGCATGTTTGTCATATGCTTTCAAAATGAATCAGACATAAAAGGTTCAAAGTAAGTGAGATGTTTAATGAGCAGATTTAACAGTGTCAACATCTCTATGAGTTTCCATGGCTGAGTGAGGATTTGGACCCAGGTTTCCTCAGTTCAAGTCCATCACTGTATCCACTACAACACACTGAGTGGGTACCACCATTATAGTAATTACAGGTACTACAGGTACCACTAATGTGTGTGTACGTGTGCATAAATCTGAACCTGTGAACTTGCACTATTATAACCAAAGAATGGCAACAAGTCATACATGTACACAACATAAAGCAGATGAAACAAGTAGATTTTGCATTGGCAATCTGTGTATCAATGATTGTTGCCAATTCTGCAGACACTTTGTACTGGGTGGGACAGCAGAAGATGGAATAATGAATAGAGGAACACAAACACTATTGAAAGAAACATCTTCTGAAAAAACGGGAGAGGATCACGCCTGATCCATTAGTTAATTGATAAAGAATATGAAACCATTACTACATACTCACATATATACTAAAAGGATGATTTACCTAAAGTGTCAACTGCGTTTTTTTACAGTTACCAACATATACGGTATTAACACATTTTGTAGTTCTTGTATTTCTTAATAATCACAAATTTATTTTTCTTCCATAGAAATGTATAGAATAAGAAAAATTGTCACTGGTTTTTCAGCTAACTGTTTCTGCTGTGCTTTAGAAACAGAAACTGTAAGCTATTTTTCTACTGTATATCAAATATTGTCCTTTGAATTTATAAACACTTTTGCAGATATGTAGAAGAGAATGTAAGGAGCAAGGGTAAAGCCACAAATCATGCTTTCTGGCAAGCATTCTTCATTGGGTGCTGTTTTAAAAGGCTTCTAAATCTTTGAGTAACAATGGGGGAGATATGTCAGATTGCCATCAATAGGGGAGCTGAAAAATCCCAATGTGAAATATTTTAAGTGCTGATTTGAAATGCCAGTAACCAATTTCATTCCACAATTTACTAAATATATTAAATATTCACCTTGCATTCTAACAAGGGTACCATAAGGTTTCCAAATTAGTAAGTGCTTGAAAAAATATATGAAATGTTTGAGAATCTAATATAAATAATGTATTACACTGGCAAAATGTTGGCAGATAACACAGTACTAATATATAAAATATTTTTCCAGATGTGTATTGCCTTTACAAATTATAAGAAAAATGTCTAGTTAGAATTTTGATATTGCATCCCATTTTATGAACTCAAGGCCAATGGTGGTTGATGGGAATCATGCTGTACAGTCAAAAACTCAAAATTTTCGCTCTTGAAAGTCAATTTATGGCAAGAAATGCCTAGCAGGGTGAAGGAGGATCACAAAATAAATGTGGTGAGCAATTATGACAACAGCAGTCATCTTGATAATCCCACCCCTTTACAGTATATTCATATACAGAATATTCTGTAATTAGAAAAAACGGGAATCCTTGTCTCTCTGTATACTAAGCAAGAATATATGAAGAAAGGAAACATACAAGTATATAAGAGATACCCTTCCTTCAAAGATTCATGGTCTTATATACCGTACATAACACAAACAATGGGCTACACTCACAATAATGTAAGTTTTCCCTACGGCTTGTCAGATTTTTGAATAAACACTGGTCACTCCATACTTCTTGTTACTCAAAAAACTTCCTAGTACAAACATAGTTTCCATTTGTTAAAACAGGATGGCCACCATGCAGCCCTGAGGTGCTTTTTTAGTTAAAACAATTGTTAAGAATTTTTTTGTGGTGTGGTGGGGTTACAGGAGTAGCTGCAGCCCTCCAAGGTCTACAAACAAGCATCTGTGACCTACAAGCCTTCGAGACTGCCAATCTCTTTAGAACTCTTGTTCTATACTGGAGGGTAAGACCCACTGCACTCAGAAAACCTTCGTGAGATTTAGCAAACATTAGATTGGGTTGTGTGGTAGTTTATCAACATTCTATAGAATAAACAAGATTGCAGTTGGAGACTACACAAACATAAAGGAAAATAACTTATGGCAACCATGAACTGTAAAAAATGTAGGACTGCAAAATGTCTGCAAATTGCTCACATTTAGTACTTTTAAGGAAAAGAAATTAGTTAGTTCCAACAGACTGAAGCCTAACTAGTCATTCATAAACACAACAGCTTCTTCTTTTCACAGATGGGAAACTGTATTCAGCTCAAAATAGAGGCAGGTGGAAGAATATTTGTTAAGTGCATTCTGTACTGCCAATATTTGAAAGGGTCCCCTAACCTATGAAGCACATTTTCAGAGGGTACAAGAAAAACAGGAAGTCAGAGAAAGATGCCTCTCCCTTCTTGCTGGCAGAAATGTTTCATGAAGAATACTCAACTCAGAGGATACACCTGCCAGTGTAAATAATCATGAGCTCTCTCTTAAGTTTGTTTTAATAGAGATCTTAGTACTATTTTAATATTTGTTTAATTATTATTAAATATCTGCATCTCTTGTTTTAGTTGTTAAATACTGTTTTATGACGGACGTTGTCTTGGGTCCTTTTGGGGAGAAAGAAGTATTTTAAATAACTAATAAGAAGCATGGAGGATGAAAATCAATGAATTTTTAAAAATCAAATTGATTTCAATCACAATTTAAAATCATGATTTAAATGATAAATCTGGCTCTTCTGATTTAAATCTATTCCACCTTGACAGGCAGAGACACAAAGCCAGCTTCCATATTTAAGAAATTTAAATAAATTACCATGACTTTTTAAGCACACATACGTATCATAGCTTAGGGGACCTGGTGGCTCAGCGGACTAAGGCTCCGAAAACTGTTGGCTGCAAAGTGGGCAGCTCCTGCCAACCTAGCAGTTTGAAAGCATGCAAATGCAAGTAGATAAATAGGTACTGCCGTAAAAAGTGGGAAGGTAAAACAGTGTTTCTTTGCAGCCATGCTGGCCACGTGGCCATGGACTTGCACAACACTGGCTCATTGGCTTGAATACGGAGATGAGCACCGCCCCTAGAGTTGGACACGACTAGCATGCATGTGCAGGAGGGACCTTAACTTTTTACATATCACAACAAGTATCATACTTAATGTTATCTTGTTGCATCAGGGTAAGGAAGTAGGATATATCTTTTAAGATTATGTATGCTATTTACAGCCTTTGTAACCTCTTAACGGCAATTTTTTTGTAGAAAGCTGCATGGGTTCAACGTTTAAGCTAAACATTACAGCCTTCGTTTTCATAGCTAGAGTGGCCTGGGACCATGAAATGGAATGCAACACTAAGCCTAACAATATACATATCACAGCAATGTGATATGTATATTCTTTGTGATCTTTCATGTTTTTGGACTGCCACCCTTAGATTCTCCAAGAACTGCCCAGGCAGAATTCAGGATGTTGCAACCCACAAACACATATAAATATGCAACCTTTGATAAGGCTTTTTGGGTTATTTGCTTCCAGTGCTGCCATAGTTGCTTTCTGGTTTTTTTTTTAAAAGGAAGCTGCTTCTGTGCTTCCTGGGAATTCTTTGTTCTTCAGAAGGTACCCTTTACAGAGCCTAACAGGCAGTGAGGCTGCAACCACCAGTATCTCCTGTACCCAGAGGGGCCCAGACCCCAATGATCAGTCACTCACCATTGCTATCATAGATGAATGACTAATGGGGGCCAAACCCTGTTGAATGCAGAAGATGTGGGAAATCATTTTTCATTAGACTCTATTGAGGACACATTTCCAAGAACTGTGGCTCAGAAAAAGCACCTTGGCAGGTTCCTTTAAAAAAAAAATAATAGAAGGCGACTAATAGAGGATGTGCTATAGAGCTCTAAGTAAATAATCCAGAAGCTCTACCTAGCAGGATGAAAACTAGAGGTCAACGGATTTGTGTTTGCAGAGTTCAACTGCCTGAATTCTGCTCTGGAGAATTCTTGTATAATTCTTGGCACTGCAGTGGAAAAAATTAAAGAATACACCCGTACCAAGAACTCTTGCCATAAAGCCTAAAGGTACCAGGATACAGAATAGACTATTAGCTGCAGTACAGTTAGAAAAGAGTAAGATTTTTGTAGAAGTAATCTTGCAGAAGCACAGGAGCCTCGCTTGGAATTATGTTACACAAGATATATCTTACAGGGCTGCTCCTCATGATGGCTTGACTCAGCTGGACTCTCGGAAATACTAGCACTTTCTTCTGCTGTCTTTCTTTTTTGCCATGTTGCCAAACAGTAAGATTCTGAATGATCAGAGCAGGCCATTTCCAAAATCTCAGTTAATGTGTGACAAAGGAGATTCTTCTGTTCTTCCTCTGAAAAAGTGAAAGACAGAAAAATACAAGTTTTGACTGATAATTTCTACACAAAACCTCCAACAAGGTATATTACATTAACTAACCCAGTGGTCTACTTAACCCTTCTAATCTTTAAGACAATTTAGATAAGTATTGGCAACCCAAAACCTCTAATTTGAGCCTGTAACTTCGGAGCTCCCACTTAGTTCCCTACTTCATTTAAGCAGCAAGTCATGGATGAGGAGAAAGTCAGTCAGGGATGAATGAGGTCTTGGCTATTTCAGCCCAAAATTATCACCAGCTAATTACTCCAACTGATCATTTAGAGCAGGGATGCTCAAAATGTAGACTCATAGACTATCCCTACTTCCTTTGCAACCTCTCCAATTTTAATTCTCAAAATGTACATACCATGCATTCAATTTTCTGCATTCAAGGGACCCTAGGATTGCTCACACCAATAAAAGAAAGAACAAAGCCCCAACATGGCTAGATATATACGTCTTGTTTTGAAAAAAATGGGTGTTTGCCTGAGTTAAACAGTAAAAGGGCAGTTCAGAATTTGGAGATCTCTAGGAGTGACAATACTGTATATCTTTCCTGTGGCAATTTTTTTTTATTACACAGGAGTCATAAGCACAACCTTAGGAAGTAACATGCAAAGTCAAACACTGCCTAGCCTATATTTCCACTTATCAGACCTTCTCTGGTTCACATAAAGACTTAGGGAGGGCAAAATTACATGCAGAGGATAAATCAAACCCTTTGGAGAGTTCCGATAGCCTGATATGGCAATCATTTAAACACTGGGGTGGGGGCCCTCCAAAACATTTCTGAGAGGACAAAAAAGACCCTGGATCCTCAGAGGTTGGCTACTTCTGCCTTAGAGCTACAGGAATGAACCTGAAGAAGCACTGGATTATCGTGCTTGCCCCTTTCCTCTGCTCCTTTCGGGCAATCATGAATTAATGAAATTAATAAAGTCACCTAGAGTTCTCCTCCACCCCACCCTACACTGCTTCATTTCCATGTTCTCACTGCTTTGTTCTTATAGGACCAGAGCCTTGTTTTCAGTGGGGAAAGGCTTGGGAGTGGAGCAGTCCATTAAGAATTGCATTTCCATGCTGAATGGAAATTCCATTAAGAATTGCATTTCCATCTTGCAAGAACAAATAAGAGAGGTGGGCAATCAATCACTTGGAAAGAAAACAGCAGGGGTGGTAAACGGTAGGGGGTGGGGTGGAGAAGAATTCAAACTAACCTCGCTGTTTCACTTCCTCTCCAGGAGTGCTTGATTGCCCTCCTCTCCACTTTGTTCTTGCAGGATCAGATCCTTCTTTTCAGTGTGGAAAAGCACTTCCTAATGGGTTGCTCCACCCACAAGCCCCCCCACCAAAAAGAAAGCTCCGGTCCTTGCAAAAACAAAGGAAAGAGGAATCTTCAGGACATGGAGAATAAACAAGGGCTACTGGTAAGGAAGGGAAGCAGCAAGGTCAGTCTGAGTTCTCTTCCATCCCCACTGGGAAAGGCTTACTTCCATGTATACAATGTCCCTTAATTTTTAACACCATGATATTAGAAAAAAATAGTACTGTAATGTATGGCCACCATATCTGCTGATTCACTAACCACGGATTCAGTTATCCACTGTGATCAGTGGGGGCAGCGGGGTGGGAAGGAAGGAGAAAAAAAATAAAAATAAAACTTATACCTGCCAATGCTGTCCACCCTCCTCTTTGCTGCTGGCGCGGGCCAGCCAGGCACCCTCCGGGGTGGTGGTGGCTCTACTACCTGGACAGCAGGCAGGGGCCACGGGAGGACAGCGGGCTTTTGGCCAAGGCTCTTCAGGATGGCCTTCAGGCCCAGCATGGTGCCAGTGCCCACTTCGACAACTAGGTTTTTGCTGCAGGCATGGTCAAGACTGGGCAGCGTGTTGGAAGCCCAGGCGCAGTGGCAGCAGCGGGGGTTGGCTGGCCTGGGCAGAGGTGCCGGCGCCGGGCCTGCCGTCCCACTGCCAGTCCACCCGGAAGGCCACTTCCAAGTGGTAGGTGGTTGCACCAACCAACGCGCCCCAGCTGAGCAGCTGCAGCAAGAGGAGGAGGAGGACAGGCTGTGGCAGTGGGCAAGGCACGGCAGCTGGTGAAGAAGCGCAGTGTGGTGGTGTGCGCCTGCCACTGCTCGAAGGCCACCTTAGGCGTCGACCTGAAGATGCCTGTTCTGGGCAAATGGTGCAGGTGTGTCTTTTGCTGTCACCCTGATGTTTTGGGCGAGCGGTGTGGGCGCCTCTTCTGCCGCCACCCCATATGTTCCAGGCAAGCAGCACGGCTTGGGCACCTTTTCCGTCTCTACCACCACCACCGAGGAGACTCCTGGCCTGGCACTAAGGGCAGGGGTGGACGGGGATTGCGAGGCAGAAGGGAGATGGCTTCTCTTTTACCCCCTCCTCACCATCACTGCCACCATGGATAAGAGCATTAGCTGTTATCCACAGATTTCTGTATCAGCAGGGAGTCCCAGAACTGATCCCCACGGATATGGGGGTCCTACTGTAACATATACACAGAAAAATACAGTACTTTCTTTTTCTTTTTTTAAATTTTTGATATGTAACAGATTGTGGTAAGTTGGGTTGTATAGGTGGTTTCAAACAAGCCTTGGAAATTCAAGGTTTGTGGTCTTAATTTCATTCACCAAAGTTCTTCCTGCTACTTAAGACAATGATCAGCTAAACTTTATCTACCTTCTCTGATCCCAAGATTGAAACAGTAAGACAGACTATCCAGTCTGAAAAATGCACAAACCAGTGACTTTTTAATGCTTGTAAATTGTGCACAATGAATTGATTTGTAGGATTTGGGCACTTTTGTTTCCTCACTAAAGATGTGAAAAGCTCAGTTTTATATTCTCTGTGCCATATGTATTATTAAACCAGTGTAGAAAAGTGCTACTCTGAAGTATGTACCACGGATAGAAAACTTTAGATAGACTTAGCATATTTGATGACAAGTACGATATATCTAAGTTCCACTTGAGTAGTAGGTTTCTCATTACCTTCACATTGTCTCCAAGCAGATTTTTCACAAGTGAACAACTTCTTCAGAAGAAAGGCCTTATATTAAAAACAATATTGACATCAGAAATGTATGATTTGTTCTCCAGTGGTGCAAAACACTCAATTTTTCCAATACTGATTTAATAAAATAGATATCCACAATTACTGAAAATTTTCTCCCATGCAAACATACAGTGGTCTACCACAAACAGATGAATGGATTCGAACTGCTAAATTGTTAAAGGATTACTTAGAAAGAATGGCCAATTTGGGCACTATGCTATGCCTGAAGCATTAGATGACAATGGACAAATATTCTTCTACCTATCTGTTATCTTTACTAGGAATCAATGCTGCAGAAATGTATAGGGAAGAAGCAAGTTCACTGTCAAACTGGTACCTAAGTCAGGCATTTGTGCCATTTTTGTATAGCATTTTAAATAAAACATTGCATTCAACAATAGCTCAAAATATCTAGGTATTTGTATTATTTTAACTACACTAAATGAATGGTGCAGATTAAAACTTATCAAAAGAGTGTCGAAGCTATTGCTGTTTACATTAGAGTGGTATATACAGAATGTAGTCATCAACTATAAACTCACCCAAGTATGATTACTTATCTTTAACTACTAACTAGAGCAAAGAAAGTAAGAAATTTTGTTTCCAAAAATCTCTGTTGCATTACCTGAACAGGTGCAATCACAGCACAAGGACCTCCTTCAAATTGCTCTAGTGCAGTAGATTCTGATTCACTGAACACAAAACCTAAAAGGAGGAACAAAAAAGATACGCTGTTTCCAAAGCAAAATTATGACAGCTATTTTTTGCACCATGCTATTTTCAGTATTCTCTGCCTAACAATACCCAAGAAACTTCTTTGTTCCTTTCACAGTATAAAAAGTCAAGTTCTCAGGAAATTACACTGACATCAAATATTGTTGGGAGTGATTATACATGATTTTCACTTCTGGGGTGTCCACAACCTTTTTTACTTTTGCATCTCTTCTGTTAAACTGAGAGCACACGTGACAGGAACAACAAGAAAGCTAGTTCTTTCATCACTTCACTGCCTGTGAGTTGGCTGATCAAGTATTCCTGATACTTTTCAATCCTATCATAAAGAACCACGCTTAATACAGATTCTCCTACTTCAGGAATGTCTAAATGCTCTTCATCCATCCTGCAATTTGGGAGCTTTCTTTAGAATCCTACAAGCCCAAACAACCCAGCCTAAAGAACACCAAATGTGGTATTAATTAAACTTTCATAACAATATTTCATAACTGTTCAACTCCACCATTCATTATAGATTAAAAAACAGCATACAAAGTAACTAACAAATATGCTGAAAAAAGGAGAAAAACTGGAAAAAATTAAATAATGACTTAAATCCTATAGCACTTGGCATACTGTCATGTCACAACTGCAGATGTTCATGGGAAATTGTTCCATGGAGGTCCACCAGCAAGGCCACAGCTAACAAACCATACTTAATGGGGTGTTGTGAAGGGTTGCATAGATGAGACTTTCACACACCCCAGGCCACTGTCCTCCAAATGAACCTATTCAGGCCATTGTCCAACAAATGAGCCTATTCAGACCAGGATGGTGTGAAATCAAGGTGAACTATAAATTGAAGGACTCATCACTAACTTTCCTCAGACTGACAAGGCTGCTTGGATGAGTAGTGAAATGTTTTGATCTCTCAAGAAAAGAAGTCCAGTTGCATTGACTTAACTTCCAGAGGAGTATTGTTATGGTTGCCTAGTGTGGCAACATGGTTGAATTCTTACTGCTACTACTTCTGGTGGTTACCTCTTATTGCTCTTTGCTCCTACTTCCCAATTTATTTCCCTGTTTTAAAACTAGGACTGCCAACAAAATAAGGAATTGGTATGCGTGTCCCCCATATTGTGGTAATTTAATAGGAATATAGTACAAAGATCCCCAAATCAGATAGACTAAGGCAGGAGTTAACACAAAAACAGAACTTATAAGGCTGCGCCAGAACCTGATAGGACAATAAACTATTGTGAATAAGATGTCTTTCCAGTGACTTATGTCTGTATATTCTATAAATATTCCCTAAGGTCTCTCATAGCCCCATTCACACCACACTCAATTTCTCTCAGAACATCATTATCTCATTCACACAACACTCACATTCTCAAAGCATTCTTCTCCGAATCAAGCAAAGTTCAAAATGACTCTCATTTAAACAACTATCAAATCCTTTTCCAGAAGTTTTGAAAGAGCATGTGCTAGCATGGGAATAAGCTAGTAAAAGGATGGGGGCATAAGTGCTCTCAGATCTGCTGAGTTTTGGCAAATAAATAATCCCAGAACTAATAGTATTCAAAGAGTGGTTTGGTTTAAGTCCACAGCATGCCCCAAAAGTCTCTGAAGAAAATATTTGATAAAATGTTGTTCATCATATCCCAGCTGGGATGTAGACTGAATAACTGCTGGATCATACTTGTGTGTATCATATAAAATATATGGAAAATGGAACACAGATAATTGGAAAGTGACTACAGTATAGAATAATAAACATTTCCTAATATTGGTGAAAAAATATGGGGACCGCTTGCGTAATGAAATATATTAACATAAATGTTCATTATCACTGCAATATCTGAACTATGGATAGGTTTGCGCTGATGGGAGCAAATAACAGCACCTGCTTATAGGAGGAAGTAGATTATGTCTTCTGGTTCAAAGTTTGGCACTTTGCAATAACTTTATCACCTGTCAAGTGATGCTCTTTCTTCAATACTTTAGTTGTGACAAAATAAACATTTTACTAACGTGTACTATCATATTTCAGTTTTATGTTGGAAGGCAGGATGGGACATTTCAAGGTTGGTAAGCTCAGAGACAATGACATTACTGCACTCACTGGTGTCTCTTCTGTAAAACTGCCAATGCGTTTACAGGACACATTCCAATCAGAAATGTTACACAAATCCTCTTATTAAAGGGATTAATTTTTATTTATTTTGTTTTGTTTTGTTTTGTTTTGTTTTTAGAGTACTTTTACCCAACCTTTCTCCTTGAAAAAAGGACCCAATGCAGCTTAGAGAATGAGGGATAATACAGTACAATTAAGACATGTTCAAGTATTGAGAACAAGGAACTGAGGGACATCTTACAGCATTAATAGACAACATTAATGTACATTAAAGCTACAAGAAAACACAACCAGTTAAAGGGGAGTAAAGTTCCATGTGAAGTAATTACTGTAAGCTGCCTTGGGTCCTTTTCCAAGGAGAAAGGTGGGGTAAAAATACTCTAAAATAAATAAATAAATAAATAATCTATTATCTCCTGGATCATGCCACCAGGAAAAGGTGCATACTTCATTGTCTCTATTCTTCAACATTATACTAAGCCATTTATAGCTGATATCAACCTTGAGAATCATTTTCAAAGATACAGTATTTTGGCCAAGAATACAGGAATCTTTACGTTCAAAAAAGGCTCCAACAGCAAGGATACTGTTTGTGATATTTCTGAATTGGATATGCATGGGTAAACTCCACTGTCAGTGATGTGCCATTATTCCATTTTATAAGCCAAGAGCACGTTTGAAACACAAAAAGCCTTTGCAATAGGGTCTGACATACTTTACATACAGAATGACACTAAAAGGTTCTTAGAGATCAAGTGCCAAAGCTTTCTAAAAACTAACCTTGCCAAAGACTAGAAACACACTTCAGAATCATGGCTACTAGAATCAGTTTTCTAGGTGCCTGCATAATCTGGCAGCAGGAACCTTCCCAGTCCTGCCAAAACTTGCAATTAATGAAGTGTGCAAGACGTAGAACACAAGAGAGGAATACATAATGATTGGATGATGATCATCATTAAGGAGCCTTGGGTCTGCAACTTCCACATGTTACCAAAGACCATGAATGTCAACAAAACAGCATAGCTATTACAGACAGCAATTAAACTATACTAATGCAATATTTACAATAAGACACCACTTACAGAAACACTACTATGGCCATAGCCATAAACACAGAAGAGGGGGAAAGATGCATCAGTTCGCCAGCTGGAGATAACAAACAACCCCCTCCCAGTTAGAACATGCAAGTTATAAACAAAGTTTCTATACTGTACTACAAATTGCAAAAGACATCTCATAAGAACATAAGAAGAGCCATGCTGGATCAGGCCAAAGGCCTATCTAGTCCAGCTTCCTGTATCTCACAGTGGCCCCACCAGATATGTCTGGGAGGGCACGAGACTAGATATCTGTCTCCTGATACCACTCCCCTGCATCTGGCCCTTGAAGTACCCTGGTTTTAAGCCTGGAGATTACACATCTCCATCACGGTTTGTAACCTGTGATGGACTTTTCCTCCAGGAATCTGTCCAATCCCCTTTTGAAGGCATCCAGGCCAGATGCCATCACCACACCTGCTGTGGCTGTACATCGAATGAATGGGGAGAAGCTTTTTAGCATTTATCATAACTGATGTACAGTATTTGGATCCCTTCCCACCAATGTGAAAAAGGAAGAGAGGAGGGGAGAGTGCAGGACTAAATAAGAAGTGAATGCATCTCGTCTTGCCAACCACAATTCAGAAACTGAGCAAAAAGCAAAGAGAAGTTGCAAGTCACCGCACCTCAGGGTCATTAAGGCTGTATAAAGAGATCAAGGCCCACCAACAGGCATAAATCATTATTCCTCAAATACCACTAACGCTGCACTTTGTCTACGCCCGCCAAAGAGAGAAGAAAATTAAGTGTAACCAAATATAGGATGTATGAACGGCCTAGACAGCTTTGGCATGGCACAGAGTAGTAACAAAAATAATGTAACAAATAAACCGGAAGAGAGCGAGCGAGCAGTATCCTTGTTTTATCGTACGTACGTGCGTGTGCTAAAGGGATGGGATACAAGGGAAATTAAAGGGGAGGGAGGGAATGAAGAGAAGCAGGAAAGCCAAAACAAAGCTCTAAGAGCGGGCGGGAGGCTGGGCTGGACGAGCCCGCGGATGAGGGGGACCTACCTTGCGCCCAACGACAAAAGATGGTATCTCCGAGGCCTTGCGAGCCGGGCTTCTTGCCCCAGACCAAGTGGACCACCTCTTGCCCCAATTCTGCCATGGCGGCGGCGGCGGTGTGGGCGGCGGCAGCAGCAGCAGGAGCAGCAACGGCGTCGGCGGCGTCTCTCTAGCCGGGCGGCTCCGGAGGCAATTCCCGGCGGGGGAAACCGGACGAAGGCGGCGGCGACGAAGAGGCGGAGGCGGAGGAGGGTCGGCTGCCAACCCGCTTTCGCCGAACATGGGCCGGGAGGATCTTAAAACCCGAAGGGAAGGCGGCGGCGAAGGCGGGTGGTTCTTCTTCTTCCACTCCGGGCTGGCAGGCCTGATGAGGGAGGGACGAGGAACGGGGAGATGGGCGGCTCAACGGGGATGCCTGACGACAAGGCCCGCCGCCGCCGCCGCCCGTCGAGTCACAGCGAGACCAAGAACAACAACAACGGCGGCCGCCGCGCTTTTTTTCCCCTCAGAAGAGGAGGAAGGGAGGCCAAGCTACCCCATGGAGGTCCACCCCACAGGAGGCGCCCTCCGTCACGACCCTCCCCCACTTCCCCGGCCCGCCTTCCTTCCTTCTTCCGACCCTTTCGGCTTCGGCTCGCCGAGACTAACCGGCCTCCCCGGCTGCCTCCTCCACCGGCCGCTTCCCTCACGCGCCTCTGACGTGCTTCGGCCTGGCCACCAGGACTCGAGGGAAGGCTCGAGCTGTACGGCCGCTCCTGATTGGATCCGCTAGTAGAGAGCGAGCGCCCGGGCCAATCAGAAGAGGCACGAGCCAGGGGCTTTTCCACGCCCCCTCCTACCTAGGCGAAGGGCGTCAGATCGCCGCCCGAGCACGGCGGGGAAGAGGACGGAGCAGGCGCACCACATCTCTTCGCTCGGACGCCACGGTCGACGCTAAAGGGGCGCGGCCGGTTCTGGTTTGACGAAGCGAGGTGGCAATCATGTGAGACAACCAATCAGGGGCTGCGGTGGGCCAAGGAGGTGGGCATACTCTGTCCGAGGCGGTGTTGTCATACAAGCAATGCAGGCAGGACGGTCCGAAGAGGTATAAACAACGTTGAAGAGTTCCGCACAGCACTTGTTTCCGGTTGGGGGGATGTTGTATAGATACAAAATGTGTAGATTACAGAATATTTTGTATCATTTTGGAACATAGATACAAAATGTGTAGATTACAGAATATATCGGATGCCATGAAAGGGTATGCCTAAATGAAACGAGAATGCAAGCAGAAAATTATACAGCATCTCCCAGCTTTGCTAGGGTAAAATACTGTACCAATGTTTTCCTTATGGGATTGAGAACAATGCTTTTGGTAGGTTTTTCAGAACAGGAATACTTAGGATTTCCATACTTTTAACTCTCCAAGCTGGACCACCTAATTTGCACCTTGTGAACATATAAAATCAAGTTTCCTTGGTAGTGTGGTATGAAAATTAATTTTTGCATAATTGCCCCACCAACAGCTTCAGTGTTGGACTTGGAAAAAAGACAGAACCAAATGCAAACGTACTTAGTCCGCAATATAGTTGGGATTGTGTGTGTTCATGTGCCCCACCTCTCTACACACAGATTACTGTACAATTTCTAATCTACTGCCCCAACTGTGGAGCTATCCACAAAGCTGGGTTTTTCTAAGACCTGGGGGAACAGACCCATATAGTATAATAAATCTTTTTGTTTTCTTGTAATTTTTTTCAAAAAAGAAAATAACAAAATGAAGTAAAATAGCAAAGGAAAAGAAATACTAGTTTTCTGTTTTATGCCCATCCCTAATCAAATGTATTGAGAAATATTATGTTCCTAATACAAGAAAATGTTCAGATTGTTATTTATTTATTTATTTATTTATTTATGTATTTATTATTTATTTATTTATATATACAATTTATATGCCGCCCACTACACAAAGGTCTCTGGGCGGCTTACAATGGAAGCTCATTCAACATTCAAAATGCTAACTCTCTCTGTGTGTATTTTTAAATGTCATTTTGCCACACTTCTTGTGAATTTGTCATTAGATGTATACAGTTTTTTGGTGTCAGTTTTTTCTGACAGCCATCTCCACTTCAGTCCAAGATCCCTGGGAATACCACAGGAAGCCTCCAGAAAGAATATGCTATCACCCGCGTTGCATGGAAAAATTTCCTTCAGGGATATGGATTGGGTTTATATTATAATTAATATATTAAATTGCCTATATGCCAAGTGCAAATTGAGTGTGCCATTGTTGTCTTATTTTGCTCCCCTTTCTCAGTATAAATTCTCCCTTACTCCCTTCTTCATGATAGCTGCTGTTCTGCTTAATGGCTATGAACTACTGTATATAACTTTTCTTTCCTCTTTTTTCGCAATATGTAATGAGATTTGTAGCAAAGGTTGAACGTTTACTTTCTGAATGGTGCCATCCGAAGCACCCTCTGAAAGATAGATTTGCATCACATTTGTATCTGCATTCATTCATAGGTGCTGATGCGGATTTCAAAATTGCTCCAGTGGCAAAGGCTGAAAAAGTGACTTTTTTAAAAAAAAGAGTATTTTTACTCCACCTTTCTCCTAGCAAAATGGAATGCAATTTAATGGAATGCAATTTATTGTCATTGTATAAATACAACGAGATTAAAAGTGCTATCCAGTCAGTCATTCACAAAACCCAGCATAAAAATCCAAGACGTAAAATCTACAATATAAGAACAAACCATCCATACAGATACTCCAACATTCACATGCCGAACATCACTTACACTCATTTAAAACTGACATAAAAACCAAACATACACACACAGCCCTACATTCTTTCACCTGGCAACATTCATACCCAATCTATAAAAACTACAATTTAAAAACAACAACAGCCATACACAGTCCCCCATAACAATATATATGTAACACATTCAACACTAATATTACCCGTCAATTTAATTTTTAACAGAATTTAGCATGGTTACTGCTATTGGGTAAAAACTATTCCTGAATCTTTCTGTCCTTGTTCTAATAGATCTATACCTTCTGCCTGATGGTAATGGTACAAACAGAGAGTGTCCAGGATGAGAAATATCTCCTACAATATTCTGAGCTTTCTTAAGACAGCGGGAGCTGTGTAATTCCTCCAATGTGAGGAGTGGGCATCCGATGATCTTCTGTGCCATACTGATAACCCGCTGGAGCGATTTCCTCTGAGCCACCGTGCAACTGGCATACCACACACATATGCAGTACGTCAGTACACTTTCTACTACACAATGATAAAAAGACACCAATAGTCTCTGAGTGATGTTATTCTTCCTGAGCACTCTCAGAAAGTACAGTCTCTGTTGGGCCTTTTTCAGCAGCTCAGAGGTGTTTACACTCCAGGTTAAATTCTCCTCAATATGGACTCCCAACAAGCGGAAGTCGGTCACCCTTTCTACACAGTCCCCACTGATGAATAGGAACCAAAAGGAACCAAAGTGACATGTATTCCTGTTCTTTCTGCTATTTAGATGTGAGCTGTGACTGAGCAGCCATTAAGAAAGAGGACATCTCAAAACAGAAGTATGTCATCTAACAACTCCTCTAAAAGAAGTCTATGCTCTATTGAAAAAAGTGCATTGTAGTCTTAGTTGTAGAGAGCAGGAAGTTCCATTTGCTATTCCACAATTGTGGTAAACAATCTCTTCCTCAACATATGTTCTCCTTAGATGATGTTGGGAAGATGTGTCGTTGTAATCCATGTTTTGCTTCTATATAAAATCCATTATGGGTTATTGATTTAAAAACTTCAAGTGCTTGAGGTGACAGTTTGTAGTACTGTATTGTAATCCCCAATTCCTGTGAAAAACCAACTCACAAGTTTTAAATGTCCTTTTTTAAAAGCAGTACTGCTGATTAAACAGCAGGTGTCAATGCTGCTCTTCCATTGTTGGTGTAGAATGTTATGTCTTGTGTAAAACTATAGGATCTAAAGAACATCATCTCTTCCTCTTACCTTTTGTTTTTGATTTGGATCCACTAGTTGCCATTTTATATAAGTTTATTCTACATAAGTCGTATGTCATAAGAGGTGCCTTAAATAGTCTTTTGAACTACACTACTTTCCATATAGCAGATGCACAGAACCTATTTAAATTTAAAATGGACATGCAGTGAAATGTAGTGAACACACAGTAAAAGCTGGGAAACATTTGATCTTGACTCTTGCAAAAACAAAAACAAAAACTCACAGGACAGACACTATAACAGAGTCTGACATGGCAGCAGCAGACAGAAAACATGAAGACTACTGGAATCACCCAGAGAGTGTTTTAAGTGTCACTGGGCAGTATACAACCAGCAGGCTTTGCTTTAAATGTAGCATCAAACTGATCCACTTTGTGGATACTAATCCCCTAGATGACAGCTAAAATTGAGGAAAAGTTTTCTGCACACATCTCAAGCTCTAAATCAATGGTTCTCAACCGGTGGATCTCCAGATGTTCCTGGACTGCAACTCCCAGAAGTCTCCATCACCAGCTGAGCTGGCCAGGATTTCTGGGAGTTGCTGTCAAAGAACATCTGGGGACCCACAGGTTGAGAACCACTGCTCTAAATATTAAACCAGGAGAGGCAAGATGGATTTGTGGAGACTAAAACCAATATACCTTGCCAAATGGGTGAATGCTGAAGATTGTCTCCCACCACAAGAAGATTTTAGGAGGACCATCAGACACTCACTTGATAGACTTTGAAGTGAAGTTGGAAGATCAAAGAATCATTATTGAAAATGGGGCTACTTGCATGCAGGACAAATTCAATCAGTGCAATATTTACATGTATGCAATTCATGCTCCACCATGTGTACTTAAGAAAATCTATCAAATGGCCAAAATAATGTTATTGACAGAGCTCACTTTTGGTTGAAAATATTCTAACTACATGAACATTTTAAAAAATTTTGAACTTAATTATTTCATATACATCCATAATTTTACATTGTGTAACACCTTGATATGAATAAAGAAAGAAGATGGGAATTATAGTGCACCAACAGCTGGAAGCAATACATTTCTCATCCTTGTTCCTCACTAAAGCTCACAGAACTTTGCAAGCCACTATTCAAAGCTGTCAAATCTGTTTTCAGGAGACTGTTGATACATTATCACTCTAAATTCCTTATTATATAGATAATGTACAAAATTGTATATGAATATTCATTAGTAACTGTAGTTGTCAGAGAACACTGGTGTTTCTCTGTTTCCAGAAGACTCAAAGCAAAAGTGTTCTGCTTATATACCGCCCCATACTAGTAGTCTCTGGGCGATTTACAGTTTTAATTACAGTATGCAGGCTACACATTGCCCCCCACTCCCCAGCAAGCTGGGTACTCATTTTACTGACCTCAAAAGCATGGAAGGCTGAGTCAACCTTGTGCCTGCTACCTGGGACTGAACCCCAGGTCGTGAGCACAATTTTACCTCCAGTGCAGGCATTTATCCAATGTGCCACGGGGATCCTTAAAGGAGTAGTTAGTTGTAAACTCCTCAAGGAGTAGTTAGTTATAAACAGAGCTTTAAAAGTTCGATCAGAAGCAATTCATTTCATAACACACTGCAGAATTGCTGGATAGTTCAGTTTTGGGAGTCCAATTTCTCATTGTACTTCCTTGAGAGGGGCTGGATTTGATGATGATCCATAAGGTCCCTTCCTTCTCTGCAGTTTAAATGTTATTATTATAAAGTCTTCAAAACTAACTAGTTACAATTGCCATTATACTTGGTGAAAGTGCATTATTACAACACTGAGATTTTTTTCCCAATGACTTTGGAGGGAGGGGATTGATCACAGAATGGCACAACATTCTTGGCAGAATGAGGGACCACTTGGGCACCAAAGCAACAGAAGCAGTAGGCTTTGTTCCCCCTGTATCCTCACCGGGAGGACTGCTGCCACTGCTTAGTCTCCTCTGTCCAGCCAATGCCTTAGGTCAGTGATGGCGAACCTTTTAGAGACCGAGTGCCCAAACTGTGATTCAAAACCCACTAATTTTTTTGCAAAGTGCCAATTCAGCAATTGAACCTGAATACAGGTGGCTGTGAAGGAGCGATCTCGGGTGCCCACAGAAAGGGCTCCGAGTGTCAGCTTTGGCACCCGTGCTGTAGGTTCTCCAAGACTGCCTTAGGTTGTAACCACTACCTGCTGAGCCAGCCTCATAAAGCAGCCATGTACACAGAGCCAGCCTGGCACTGAAAGTTTTCTTTTGGCGGTGGTGGGGTTATCCGAGACAGCCATTTTGTTAGAGGGGGTTGGCTGTGCTACACAGGCATTCCCAAAGGCATGCTGGCCACAGTATTTGGCTCAGAGCTTAGGGTATAACTTTGTAAAAAAACAACAATAAAATGAATTAATAGTGTTGTCCATTGCTCCAGGGGATCCAGATGACTGTTATCACAGCTCTGGTGGCTTTATGGCACATTCTAAATATGCATAATTGTTTTACCAACACACCGCGGCAAATGCAGGGAAATAGTCTAGGTTCCTGTAGTAGCAATTCTGGTAGTCCATCTCAAACATACACAAATGCAGAAGGCGAGACAAAAATTCTCTTTCTGCAGAGAACGGATTAGGGCATGGTGACATAAACCATTCCAGTTAAATGCTTCTGAAAACCTTTAAATAGATTCAAAGTAACAATAGAATGTAACTAGTAATATTACATTCTACCCCCAAATAGTTATGGAACTGCTTGCTACTTTTGAAATGTAACTTAGTTACACTCTAATTTCTTCACAAAGTAAGTAGCAGTATGGAAATGGTAACATTACTTCTAAGCTTCATTTTGGAGATGAGGACTCCAAAATCAGGCGTATTATTTAAAGCTGCCTTCTAGTAGTGTGAATATTGTTCTAAGATGTTCAGATGGATTTTAATTTGAGCATTTTTGTATAAAGGAAATTTTTGCTAGTGATAGTTTATTGCATTTATTGCATTGTATTGTAATTTTTTTGTATTCATTACAAGGTGTTTTATTTTATGATTTTACTATATATTGTGAACTGCCCAAAGAATTATCTCACTAATGGGATGGTGCCGAAGTTAAATAAATAAATAAATAAATAAATAAATAAATAAATAAGGAGGGGCAGTTAGTTCTCTGTGTACAGCACATAAGTTTTTTTGTCTTGCCAAAGCTGCATCACACTGTGGGTAGGCAGGCAGCTTTAGCATGAAATGAGGTGCAGGTGGGAAAAGGAGAAAGATAAAAGATATGGGGCACAGCACCAAAAATTTTGCAGGGGGAGGTTAATCTATTTCAAAAGATTGATTCTTTATGTTGATTCCCTTGACTAGCCATGCATTCCAAACTTCAATAGGGATCTGAATATGCAATTTATTAATTTTTAAAAAATGTATTATTCTCTCGTGTTTAATTATAGGAGAGCATATGCAATATATCCATCCATCCATACATACATACATACATACATACATACATCCATCCATCCATACATACATACATCCATACATACATACATACATACAATTATGATAATAAACACCTACCTAAGCAAATAAAGGATTTTCCTTTATAGCCACATAGGGGACAAGTTAGTACAAAAGTGACAGACAATTCCACAATAATTGATATATTGCAGCCCTGATTATTAATGTTGCCTCTCCAAGCGCCATTTAGAGCATTGCCTCTTTGCTGGCACATGGGTGGCCTTTTACGCCTTGATTTAGTTCCAAAGAAGCTTCAGGGTTGAGCCATCCTGTTAATAATAGTTTGCAAGTGGATTTGAAACAATGACAACTTCCGACTTTGCCAGCATAATTACATCTAGAGGCCATGATAATAAGGGCTGGCGAATGAGGATGGGGAGAATATAAAAAGCTTTCATGGAATTCTTTCTCCATCTCATGCAGATAGCTTCTATATTGCAACCAGATTTCAGTATAGACAAATAGAAAATAATTTATCAGGGATCAAGGGACCAGTCGAGGAAATGTGTGCCAAATGGAGCAATCAGCCCACAAATTGGCCAGGGAAAGCAGTGGGGGGAATTTATTGTGGAAGTACCTCAAGACCAATCAGGTCAGTGCATAGCATCAATGACAACTGGGAGTGAGCAATTTGCTAGGTGGAATAACAAACCAGCATCGAATACAGAAACAAATAACATGAAGTGTTCATTAGAACACAACAGGATTAAGTGCATGCATTGAACTTTCCTGAGTTCCAGGTACCGATAATCCCACCTCCGGTGGAAATGCGCCAATCATGTTTTGGGCAGAGTTGATTGTCTGGTCTTGGGTCCTTTACAAAATGATCTCCCTTTCCTGAAGTAGTTTGTCTAACAATCTAATGTGCATTTTTTTAGAAGAAGGCTTTTCAAGCCTTTTTCTTCACTGGCTCATGGTGACCCCTGTGAAATGGTCGTTCGACCCCCAAAGGGGTCTCGACCCCCAGGTTGGGAACCACTTCTTTAGAGGGAAGTGCTGTTCTCCTAATTTCATTGTGGTCACTGGTGCTTGAATAATCCAAATACTGGGATGTATAATAGGCCTGTGCAATATTAAGGAGTCAAAAAAGCTCCTTCCCACAGGTTTATATTTGCTGAAAAGGAAAGAATCAGCTAGACAAAATAGGGGAATGGCTGGCTCAAGAAGAATACATGCCCTCCGACTTCTTCTGTAGGGTTATATTCCTGCCATGTAAGATTCTTGGATCTGACTGGTTGCCAGAGCTGTCGTTGGGAGGATGATTGCAGTTGCAGTCCAACATCTTGAGGGCCACACATTTCCCATCCTGATCTACCGGTAATTAGTTTAGATGCAAAGGCTAGGAGACGTAGGTGTAAAATTCTTCACACGAATCATGGTGAGGGTGACATACCTGAAAGCGTTTTGATTTTGGGCATACACTCCCCATTATTTTGTTAATAAAGAACATCTTTCTGTGTAAAGAAAACATTTTTCTTGATATATAAAGCTGTTGTGCAGATTCCCCCATTGTAGTGAATGGGGCTTATTCTTGCACAGGAAGGATACTCACTATCTCCTTATGCAAGCCCAGGAGAAGTCTACTCCCATGGGTGTTAGTATGGAATATCAGGTGCAAAGACAGCAAAATAACCCTCCTTCCCCCCCTCCACTGTTTACTATTCCTGCTTATGAATTTGGGGAGATATGACTCTGCAATTAGAAAAAAAAGTATAGAAGCTCCCAGTTGCTTGTAGGCCAAGAATTATTGAATTTAATCTTGACCCCATAGAAACAACAGATGCTGCCATTGACTTTAGTGGGAAAGAAGTGCCATGCCTTCTGCATGATGAGTGTAGTAACTGTGACCAAACTGGACGAGCCACTGAGTCAGTGAATGAACAGCCAGTTAATCAATATTAATTTACACAGTTGATAATCAGTGTTGATGATATTAAAAAATTCCTCAAAAGCTACAAGCTCATTAGTATTGCCAGGATGTAATAATCACTATCAGCACATTTTCTTTTTCATTAACGGAGTATGCAATAGTTCCTCAGAAGAGTTCCTTAATGAAGACCATGGGTATAAGCATTGCTCAGACATCCTAAAGTGTGTCATAAATTCCAGGTACATCGTAAAACACTGGCCGGTAACCTGTTACACTGTGCTCATGCAGCTCTGCACAATCTCCAGCAAGGTATTATGCAGATTCCCCCCCCCTGCCCCAAGTAGCAAATGGGGTTTACACATGCAATGGAAGGTACTTTCTATTCAGTTGCACAAGCCCAGGAAAAGCCCAACCTCACTCACCATGGCTGATTAACACGGATTGGTTGAAAAGGATTCTTCAAGCCTTAATAACTTATCAGGCATCAGCACTTGCTGCAAGGGGAATTGTGATGAGGAGTTGGTATAAATGTGCTCCCTGCAGCAAATTTCCTGTTCGGTTCATGGTGCTGCTCCATACCTCCTGTCATTTTACATTGATCTCCCTTGTACCTGATCTCTGCTGATATATCTGATCCTTATAGATCTCGCATGGGCGAGTCATGAACCAAGTGAGGTGAGGCAGGCTATAACCCCCAAATTTCTGTGGTATAGGCTTCACAAGGTTCTAATGCACTTCCAACCAGCTTCACAACAGAAGGAACATTTGTAAGTGCATATAGATTCCTTTTGAGTCTCAACCCTGTGTGGTGGTGGTGGTGGTGGTGGTGGTGGTGATTATTTGCATGCATGCACGCACATAGAAGCAATTTTCCAAATGTTGCCTCTGGATGTCTCATTTGTAGACGTCATCATGACTTCTAGGACTCCTATTATTATAAATACAGGAAAAACTAGACATAGGGTTCAATTTATTTAATAATAATTCCATCAGCTGTTTCTACCCACTGGAGGGCAGTGCAGTGCTTAGCACACTCACAACACGGCTTTAAGAAACTGCTAAGCAAGACTGTAATGTCACAACACATAGAAGCAGCATGCAAAACCCTACAGTAGAACAATCTAATATGTAAGATTTGAAGAGCCAGCAAGACACACTAATCTGTGCTGGTTGAGGTCCTTGTTTGGAGCATTAAGTTACTTAACTATGACTTTTCACAGCAACCCTGCCTTGACAGTATTTCATGTAGTGTTGTTGCAAAAGCTACATAGGGCTACACTACATGTACAGTACTTCTGCCTTTTCTTTGTTGAAACCAAGTCCTTAAATTAGTTTTATTTTTTTAAAAAATGAAGAAAAAATATCCTTTTGAAGAAAAAAAACCAAGCAGCCTGATCCATCTCCCCATTGGAACTTGGCTTCCACAGCTGTTCTTTGCAGTCAACAGCATCTTCATAGCTGCACCAGATTTTGGGTGAAAAATTGACTGGGGTTTTGGATACAGACAGGAAGCTGGTTTTGGACCAGGATTTCCAGGTTATCCTTTTGCTCGAAATGAGTGTGAATTACATTGTGTGACCGTCTCTTGTCATATAGCCCATGCTGTAGATGCAGTATAACTGAACTAGAAGTTTTTGTCATTCTAATTGTGACATTCCCAATGTAAAGTTAATAGTAAGAGGAAAATTACAGCTAAGATGGGCAAGGTCTGGCCGTCCAGGTATTAATGGAGTGCAGTTTTCTTCAGCAATAACCACTGATCATGCTGGCTGCATATGTTGTAAGCTAGACTTCATAAAAGTACCCACATTTTCCCCTCCAAAAGATGCCCCCATGTATAAGACACCCCCACTTTTCCAATCCAAAATTACAGTTTCACAACTGGGTGCTTTTTTTCCTCGACTTACTTCTGTGGATAAGTCAATGCTGAATTTTAGACAAAAATATAATCTCATACATGGAAAAATACTGTAACTCTGTTACATTCTGTACTCTGCTTGAACTTCTAAAAAAACTTAGAAAGAGGTTAGTTGCCAGAAGTACACCTTTAGGTTTCAATGGCTTATAGATTACCCAACACTGCCCCAACTTTCATTTGAGAAGACATGCAAATAAGGATTTTGCATTACAGATCCAAATGCAATTAATTAAATGCAATTTTTAATAAAATATGCAAGTTTTTGGTTAGCCGAGAATGGATGCACAGTCCACTCTTTTAGATGAGGAAACTGCAGTCATTTTTCTGTTCACAAAGAGATTTGTGTGCCATTGCCAGATTTCCGAGTTTGAAAAACACAGATGATGACAGTCAAAATCCTCCAATGCAACAGTGCATTTTTAACCTTATGAAAGTTCCAGTGACTCAAATGCTGGCTGATCTTTCTAGGACCAGTTGATTCAATAAAAAGATACAGCTGTCCCAATATTACTTCCAAAAGAGATTGGTTTTAGGACGGTCAGGAGAAATTTCATCCTAATACATTTTTCTCCCAATAAAATTGTCATCAAAGTGAGAACTCTCTCTCTCTCTCTCTCTCTCTCTCTCTCTCTCTCCCCCCCTCTCTGTGTGTGATTGTACAGGACAGAAAGAGAGAGAGAGAGAGATTCCATTCCCCTGGCTGCCAAAAGACTTCTGTTATTATGATGATACAAAAGGAAAAGAGTGAATAGATGATACAGAAGCATTATGGCAAAGCTTGTCCTGAGATGTCTTGGACATTCTTTGGAGACTTGATGAGAAAGAGCCTGACATTCAAATGCTCCACTGGGCAATGGGAAATAGCGGGAGCTGAAATGCACTCTGTTGAATAGTGGAAGGCTCAGTGGCAGTGAAGTGTATCACAGCTTATATTGTTATTTTGACCCAAGGAGCATGCTGGTCTAGTATTACCCAACTTTGAATACAGAATAGAGAGTATGTTGCTGAATTTTAAACTCCTTTCCACTAGAATTAAAGGCAAGGGAGATGTTGTGGCATTAGCGTGCTTTGCAACAGGAAGAAGTTACTCTCCAAATATCTCAGCATGGCCAGTGCACAGAATTTTCCAGTCAAGGGCCAAGATGTAAAATTCCGAGTGTTGTAATCCGCTGCAATCCGATGTGTATTTCATATAAAGTTTGCCTATGAGAAATAACTTTTATTATCAGGCTTTCAGGTTCTAGGAGTTTTAGACTGAGAGTGGTGGTTTGGGCAGTTACAATCTAAAAAACTAACCTTTCCATGCTACGCTTTACATGTGTCTTCATGCCCGTTCCTTAAAAAACACAAGAAATAATATCCACATACCAGCCATATTGTTTCTTCCAGCAAAAACGACCCCCCTCTCCTCTTTTCACTAGCAAGCTCAGATGGTGAGGGCTGATAAAGGTGGCTGGAGCTAAAATAAGTTGCTACACATTATGCAGCCAAAATTGAAAAATGGGGGTGGGGCGGGTGGGACGAGGGGACAGAGGGGTGGAGCGCCTTGAATCTCAGTCTTGTTCACAATTACTCCTTACCCACCTTATGATCTGAGCTGCTTCCTAAATTGTGAACCAGAAAATACTGCCCTTGGAGCACCATTGCTACCATCCCTTCTGTTCCCCCATACACAAATACTCCATCCCTGTCCTGATTTATTTTATAAACAGATCACTTACAGAGTCACTGCTGGATAGTTCAGCGGCTTAGGTCTCTGGCTGTGGTTGCCTGTCTCGAGTTGCTACATTACCCACTGGCAGGAGAAAGGAGTGTGACCACTTACCTTTTAACCTCTCCCCTATTTGTTTGTTTGTTTGTTTGTTTATTTATTTATTTATTTATTTATTTATTTATTTATTTTTACCCTGCCTATCCTTTTGGAGCTCCCTACCTATCTGGTTTTGCTGCCTCAGCCAAACTCTCTTCTCGTTTCCTTTGATCTTTGTTGTGTCTGTCTTAGAACCTCTGTTGGCCTGTTACTTGCCCAACCTGTTTCCATTCCCTATTCAGAGCCATGTATTAATGGAGCTGTACAACAGAGCTTCGTCTCGCCCCCCCACCCTACAATGACCATAGTGTTAAAGTATCTCATACTGTACTTGACCTGATCTTCAAGTACATTTAATCAGCACCCAAACTCTTTAGACCAGTGATTAGCATCCTTAAGTGCCCAGATGTTCTTGGATGGCAACACTCATAAATCCTGGCCAGCACAGCTAGTGGGGAAGTCTCCTGGGGTTTTTAGTCCAACAGATTCTGAGGATCCAAGGTTGGGAACCACTGCTTTAGACCTTTATTACCTCTTAATTGGAACTCTCCCATACAATCTCTCTTTTGTCCCTATCCACTCTGTCTTCTTTAAAATCAATTTTCCCTGACTCTGCACAGCAAGGTGGACCAGCTTTGGCCTTCCAGATGTTCTTAGACTACAGCTCCCATCACCTCTCATGATTGACTATGCTGACTGGGGCTGGTGCAGTGGCATTCGGCCACAGTTGCCTGTCCCACTCTACAGTAATATTTGTGGTTTCTGCTTTGAAGTACTGCACACCATCATGTTTTCCCCACTGTTTGATTTTCATTTGCTTTCTTGCTCACCACTCTTTATTGCAGCACTTTCCCATTTGTCTTTATCACATCTCTGTAGAGTTAAAAAAAAAACCCACACACCTCAGAACCTTTAGCCATCAGCTGCTATACAGGAACTGTCTGCCTCTCTCTCTCTCTTCTATATCTCACCCTTCCTTCAGTGAGCTCTGTGTATAAATATAAAATAAAAGAGAGTGGACCTGTAGTACTGCATGCAAATTACCCCCCTCCTCATTCTCCACTAAGTAAGCAGAAGCAGATAAATAGCTACCCTCTTATATTTTGAATTGGCAGACATGGAAACGCCATGCATTACACAGCTGCTTTGAGGGCACATTTTATGCTGCCTTGTCTGAGTGTATAGCTGCAATAAACATGGTTTATTGCAGCTATACAGTGGTACCCTGACTTAAGAGCAGCTCGACTTAAGAGCAATTCGACTTAAGAGCAGAAAACTGTTGCCATTTTAGCTGCCGCCTTACAAATTTTAGATATGGTGTGCTCGACTTAAAAATATTTTTTCTTTTTTTTCATTTTTTAACTTATTTTTTCAATTTTTTAGATAGTTACCCCGACTTAAGAGTAGTTCAACTTAAAGAGCATGCATTCGGAACTGATTAAATTCATAAGTTGAGGTACCACTGTATCTACATACATTCAGGAGGTAGTTGTTGACCAATGCCTCCCTGGTAATCACACAGATGGTGGCTACACAGTCAAACAGTATGGGATTTGCTGCAGAATTCAGTTTGGACTTTTTAAAACCGATCACACAATGGAAAGGCCAATGTGAATCCATGTTTGCTATAGACATGGAGGGTTCCCCCCAACCCCCGCTGCTGGGGATTTCCACTTTTTTACCTGGAGCAATTCAAATGGTGTTTTTCCTGTAGTCAGTTGTTTCATTCTGCTAAAGGATGAGATGTATGTGACTGTGGATTGTATTCTGGTGTCTTACTAAGCTGGACATGATGTTTTGGACAGCAGGCACACCTGCAATTTTTCTCCCTAGTTCTTTTGAAGTACTTAAAATTTAAAAATAAACCAATCTGAGTTTAGTGCTGGATCACCTTGAAACATTAGTCTATCACTAGATTGCATCTGCATGGACAAGAAAGAAAGAAAGAAAGAAAGAAAGAAAGAAAGAAAGAAAGAAAGAAAATAGGAATCAATATGAAATAGAAGCAACTGTGATGAATTACAGCAGACAACTAGGTTTCCATGGAATGTATGTATGTTTTTGTGTACTTATGGACAGCTTTGAGAAACTGCCCCTTTTCTCTAATGCTACTTAACACTTTTAACAGCCCACCATCTTTACAATAAACCATAAAAGGAGAACCAGGGATTGACAGAGGGCAAGATCAAAGGAAGGGGTCCTGTGAACAGTGGCACAGATCAAACTGCATTGGATTGAGTGGCAGTGTGGATAATGGCACAAAAAAAAAATCCACAGTCTCCATGTGTTCACCTAACATTCTCAGTTGTTGCTTCCAGACTTTGGTACTCCCTCCCAGAGGAGGCCAAACTGGCCCATCTTTGCTGTCCATCCATAAACAGGTTAAGACCTTCATCTCCAGGTAAGATTTGACTAACTCCCTACATGGGATTTTAAAATGGATTCTTGTGCCTTTGTCTGATCGTACAGACGTTGTACTGTACTGCTTTGAAAGTGCTTTCTGGTGTTGCTTTTGCTTACTGTTTTGTTTTTTTTGCATCATTTTTAGTAGTTGTATACTTACTATTTTTCGCTTCAAACATGTAATGATGTAGACCTGCTTTGGGCCCTTCTTGAGGAGAAAGGCAGGGTAAAAACAAGCAAGCAAGCAAACATCTAAAATTCGCTGTGAATCAAGTTGCTGGAAGGCCGAATCCTGCAAGCATCTAGACGGAAGATCCAAGTCCAGCTTATGACAGAGTGTGAAAAAGATGTAAGGGCTAGTAGTAGAGTGTCAGACTAGGCCTCAAGCTGTGTCAAGCAGGTGGGGGAGCGAAGCGTGTGATGCCCACAAAACACCTGTGTGGGCACTGTGCCCAACATGGCTGAACCACTAAAATGAGGTTTATGCCCATCTCTACTTAGGAGAGGGGGTTGAAAGCCAAGTTTGGCCATGGATGTTCACTGAGAGGGGTGGCAATGCTGAATCATGTCTTAAATATCCCTCATACCTTGAAACCGTATCAGGGTTGCCATAGTACACCTATAGCAATGATTTCTAATTCTTGGATTATGGGTGGTATGATCCTCCAGTCAGCATGGCCATTCCCCCCCCCCCCCAAGGGCTTTACGGGTAATTTTTAAAGGTTAGTTTTTATGAGAGCTGTCTCTTGTCATATCCATTATCATGGTCTGTATCAAAGTCCAGTATGATTCCTAGGCAAAATAGTGACATATTTCATCTTAGATCAGATGAAAGCTGATTTTATTTAGATAATCTTTTTTGCCCAGCCAATGGCCATATTTCTATATTCAATATTATTTGAGGAAACTAAGCAGTAGTTATAAAATATTATCGCCTACCTTAGGGATTAAAAGAAACAAAATACAGAGCAAAGCCATATAAATCATGGCCAAAATACTCCATGAGTTTCCTACTATATATCCATTAAACAGCATTGTGTGCCATTTTACCCTATAGACTAAGAGAAGATAAAAAAAATGAGAATTCATTGTTGCCAGTAAACAAAAGGGAGAGGAGTAGGGAAAAGAATTCAACTATCTCATACAATTCAATAGATAGAAAAAACAAACATGGAACACCCAAAGCAGTGTGCAAGATATTTTAATTCTCAGTTAATCTTTATGCTAAATAAAATAAAAATGATTCTGCTTTTTTGGTGGTGGTTCAGAAGATCTACCTAGAAAACAGATCTTTTGGCTTTGCTGGAATCTTTTTTGTTTGCTCCGTGCAGAAAATGAATAATAATCATTGCCATAAAGTCAGTTCTTACTCATGATGATCCATTTCAAGGTTTTCCAAGTAAAGAGCCTTAAACACACACAAATACCCCCCTTTAAAATGCTCTTTTGTGAAAATAAAAAATAAAACAAAAAGCATAGTATGCTTCTTGTATTTGATGAGACGTAAAATATCTTTATTTTTTGTTGACTTCTACTAATTTCTTGATTTTTTTCCCTGCAAGAATGAGCACCAGAGAGATTAAAAAGTAAGGGTTAGCTCTAGATTCAGAATTTCTGCAGCAAAGTGAAGCAGGGATATTTGTCTGCTTTCAAAACGATCCAAAGGGAAGCAGATGAGTCTGAGATTATGTGTTAGTCTAATCAGGTCTTTCTGAAGTGGCACATTTTTCATTGCTGCTTGGAAAAGTAAAAACCAATTCAATGGATCCAGGTGTTACTGATAGGATGGATGCAGGATGGAGTCAATGGAATCATGGAAGAGCAGGAGTTGGGGACAGAATAAATTGTACAACTCCTGGCAGCTGTTGTGGGAGGAAGGAAGGTGGAAAGGAAGGAAAACCATTGAAAAAGATGGAAGAGAGGGAGCTGATGACAGGTTCCCTTGTACACTGGAGGTCGACCATTAGAATACATATTTAAACTATTTATCCATGAAAGGACCTAAGGCAGCTGACATCATTAATCAGTATTTAAACTCTAAAACCAGGAGATATACAAATATGTAAAAAGAATTGTTTGTTTGTTTGATAGATTTATATACTGCACCACCAAGTACCAGTGCCACTCTGGATGGTTTACAAAAAAATCACCAAAAATAACATCATATACTATATCTAAAAATAAAAAACATAGTAAAAGCATAATTAAATTAAAGACAACAAACAATAATGGGGATCATATATACCCCGAGGAGGGAACAGAGGCAGATTGAATCGTCAAGTATTATATCAGGCCTGCCCAAGATGTCGATGCGGGCGCCCAGTCGCCCGTGGTGCCTTCAGGGGTTGCCCGGCAGGTCCTTGTGTTGGGGGGAGGGAAATTTGCCTCCACTCACTCGCCCTCTCCAGCAGCGGTGGCGGCTCCAGTGGTGGTGGCGGGCCCAGGCCAGCCTGCTGGGCCCGTTTGGGTTTTCCGGCAGTGTGTGCAGTGGCTGCAGAGGTGGACCCAGGCCAGCTTGCTGGACCCAATTGCCAGTAGAGATGGGCACGAAACGAGCAATTTTTCATTTTCATTTTCATTTTTGTTTTTTCGTTTCGTTACGTAACGAAACGAAAAATGAATTTTGTCTCAAAAATGAAACGAAATGAACCGAAACACCAGAAATTTTGTCATCCGTTTCGTTTTTGTAACTGCAAATACATTGAACTGTAATAAATGCTAATGAAACGAGCAATTTTTCATTTTCATTTTTTGTTTTTTCATTTCATTATGTAACAAAACGAAAATGATTTTTTTTGCAAAAATTCACGAAAAATGAAAACGAACCGAAACGGACCCCCTAAACGACAAACGACAAACGAAACACCATTTTTTTGAGTCGTGCCCATCTCTAATTGCCAGAGACACTGAACAGGTCCAGCAAGCTGGCCTGGGCCCACCTCCGTGGACACCGCCTACAGCTGTAGCTACCCCGCCACCGCCACCATTGCTGCCATCACCCCCCGCCACCACCTCCGTCACAGCTGCCGCCCCTGCCGCCCTCACTGCCACTGCCGCCACTGTTGTTTTCTGCTCATTGCTGGAAGAGATCATCACTCAAGCATCAAGTGGTCTACTGTTGGAGAGGGAAGCAGCAGGCAGCTGTGATGTTTTCCCCTCTTTTGATTTCTAGGATTTACATGTAGATTAGTACTCTTAGCCTTTTGCATTCTCTTCTTTTCAGTCTGATATTGCTTCCTGTTTCTTCTTGCTCTTGCACTTTGGTGCAGGGCAGGGCAGGGCAGGGCAGACTATATTTGACAGCTTTGAGCCGGCCCTGCAAATCTGGAAGCCAACTTCAGGGGCTGCTTGTAAATAAGTTTAGTTCTTTTTCCTCCTCCACTACCAATAAGTGAATTCTAGAGACTGTGCTCAATGATAATCATCCCATACTTTTCTTCCCTCTGTTCCTCTCATCTGGCACACATGGATGCGCATTCGGTCAGAAAGAGTTATTACGAAAGCCGCAAGTTGAAAACAATCTGTTTTCTTCTCAAGAAACTGACCAGGGAGGATCTGCTCCTGCTTCAGGGAAAGGGAAAACCAATACCTGCGGACAGTTTCTGGTTTAGCCAGATTCTGATGAAATCTGTCGTTGATAAAAGAGAGTTTCAAACTCTGCTAAACCAATTAAAATGTTTTTGCCTCAGGAGGTAAATAAAAACACATGGCAGAACTTAAGCAGACTGGAGAGTGGTAATCAGTACAGTAGTTCAGTATTGAACAATATTGAACACGGTAACAATAACACATAATAAATCATTTTGAAAGGTGCATTCGATATATATTTTCCAAGGACAAACAAAGTATACACACGAGGACTGAGATGAGGCCCTCTATTGGCTTTATGGTTCATTTTCGAAAGACATTGCCACTTTAAAGGAAAACGTTGCCTGCTTACCCAACACAACCGTTCTTAAAGCAACACCTAATACTGCCATATAAAGGAGGAAACAGAGAGCATTGTTGAAAGGTTGTGCCCAGGATTCTTTTGAGAACTTCATGCATGGAATAGTTGTGATAAACACCAGTATGCTCAGCTGCAGTAGTTGTACGTAGGATTATGACTGCCAGTAATTCTAGCTCTTGATGGTCATATAGAGTGTGGTCTCCACTTAGGGGTCTGGCGTCGGCTTGATCTTTGATATATTATTTTTATCTTTTTGATAGTGACTATTTATATAACAGTCCTGTTTGTATTTTGTGGCTTTTATCAAAAGTTTTATATTGTTTTTAAAATGTTTTATTCTGACAAATTGTTTTATTCTGGGAAATTGATATTTTGGTATTTCTTGATTTGGTTAACAACCATAAATAAAGATTCATTTGTTCAGTATGCCCCCATTCTCTGAGTGGCCTGCTTCAGGCAAAGTTGTCTTAACTTCTTCAGCTGAGCAAGCTTGCTTGGAACTTGTTTTTGCTGTTACATTACTTCCACTGGTTCCTTTAGCTGAGCCACAATTAAACCACAGGATCTTTGGTTTCCTGAAACTGGGAAATTATGGTCACAGCAAGCTAAGATCATAAACCAAATTCAAACTTGGGTTGAATTGGTTGAGTTACTACAAAGCCAATGATAACCATAGCCTCACCTCAGATGAACTAGGAATCTCATATTCATTGTAGGCTTACTGTTTGTGCTCAGGAAAAATGCTGATATGTATTTTCTTGTTTATTGGGCTCAAAGGCAATTGTCCAATTGCGGTTGGTTAGGTTTGGCTGGTCTTCAGCTTTGTTGGGCCCAATGATTTGAATTTTGAGGGGGGTTTTCCCCAGTTCTAAGGCTTTTGTCCCAATACACAGGTTTTGCAGTTCATTCTCCAGGTTTAGGCCATTTCTTTTAGGTATAATCCAGGCATGCCCAAAGTCTGGCCCGGGGGCCAAATGTGGCCCATTTTACAATTTCGAGCAGCCCTCAGCCTCTTCTCCCTGATGGCTCAGCCTGTCACTCATCTCCGCCAGCTGGCCCCTCCCTGTGTTGGCTTGATATGTCAGCTTGCAGTTTTATGGTTTGCCTGTCCTCCCTGCTTCCATCCATCCCCTCAACCACCCGCCCTTCCTACCCGTCCCTGGCTCCATTGCTGCAGTGTTCTCCCCACGTCCTTGTGAGGGAGGGCAGCTTATGCGAGCAGCGGTGCATCTTGGGTGCACATGGGCCAATTTCCCAGACCATGCAACAGCCGCCGGACCCTTGGGTCCCTTGAAACCAGAGCATTTGCGGCTGTTGCAGATCCAGACAGGCCACGCTCTTTCTCCCCCCTTCAGGCTGAATAGTTGGCTCCTATACAATTTCACCTCGCCAAATCTGGCCCTCCTTCCAAAATGTTTGGAGACCCCTGGTATAATCAAAAGCACTGCTGTATTTTTCATTTCACCCCATGTTCTAGGACAGAGATGGTGGTGGCAGCAGCTGATGCTGCAAGTGACACACTAATAGTGGTACTATTTCTTCTCTTTGCATTGTGGTAATCATGCTGGATAGAGATGGGCACGACTTAGCGGTAATCCCGTTTCCGTTTCCGTTACTCATATCCGTTACTCTACGGAAACGGTAACGGGAATTACTCCACCAGAATTCGAGCTCGAACCGACGAACGAACAATTTTGGTCTGATTTGTTGTGGTTGTTCCTTGCATCGCACAATCGCGCGATGCCAAGCAGCACAGAAAAAAAGTTTTTAAAAGTTAAAAAAACAACCGATTCCCGGCCCTAAAAGCAGGCGAAAACTGTCTGAGGGCACCTACCAGGCCAGAAGGGTGTTTTATTTGGGGGGGGGGTTTCCCCGCCCCCCTCTCCTTGGCTATTGCTACTGCTGTGCTGCTGGTACCAGGCTGGGAGGGCGCATCCATTTGCCATGCAGTGCGGGGGGATCCAAAATGGCGACCGCAATATTTTTTTTAAATTGTTGCCCAAAACCCCACCAAAGCACCACAGAAACATGCGAAAATTAGCTATTTTAAATGCTTGAATTTTTACAGTAGCAGCAGTGGGTTTGTCTTGAAAAAAAAGTCTCCGTTGATTTTATTTTATTTTATTTTATTTTATTTTTTTACACCTGCACATTCGCAATGATGGGCTCGCCCATGGGAGTGGACCATGCAAATTTTCCACCAATCGCATGGCCACTTGGCCAGGTTGACCACAGAGACTTCTGGGATGTGCCAATCGGGCATAAACAGCCCACTAATCGTAGCCCAAACCCGAACCCTCAGCCTAAGCCTAACCCATACGCCAGTACACTGTCCTTCTAAGTGGGTCAGAGAGGCACCCAGATGTGCACCCCAATACTCACCCTAACCTCACTCGTCACTAGCCTAACCCTAGCCCTTGCGCTAACCCATCTTAACCCTAAGCCAGATCTACTTGCATTGCACTACATGCAAGTACGTGAGACGCAGCGGGTGCAAAGAGTCTGCCAGTCCGTCACTTGTGGCTCTGGCTGACTCCTGCAGCTGCCTCCAGGAGCCCGCTACCCCCCCAAACCAGTACTAACGACAACGAAAAAACGAACCGACTAATTTTTGTGAATTTTCGCGAAAAACAGCAACGAGCCGAAACGGGCTGCCTCCGACACACGACAACTCGAAAACGTCATTTTCCCTAGTCGTGCCCATCTCTAATCCTGGAGGAGTCATTTCTGACATAGTATTGTGAATGCTGTAGCTCAGAATCTTGGGAAGAACCACCGCTAGCCTAGTTTTAAGGATTTGACACTAAGAGCTCAAGGAATAACATGCTGCTGACCTGACCAATATTGGTACAAATATTTTCTTCAGAGACTGAAACTCCATAGGGTGAATACTGAATGACAGAAAATGCAGAACACACACCTTAAACAAAGAAGATCATAAAACTGAAACAGGCTGCCTAACTCCCATGACAAACACAGAAATTGTTTAGACTGATAAATGCCAAGTAATTGGGCTCCCTTGATAACAGGTATTGTGCTTTTTCATGGGGAGTTTCCATCAGAGATTAAATGGTTACCGAAGGATAATTTCCGAGGAGATGCTTAACATGTACTTTTAAAAAGCATATATTCTACAATTTGAATTTGAATGTGTTTCAATTAAGAATAAGGCCTGAATTAACAAAAGCATCTTCAATATCTCCCTTACATTGAAAGCCCTATTTAGGTTGTTGTACATTTGTTCTGTCCTGACATTATTGCACATAACAGTATTATAATTCCTATTTGGGAATGCTGAATATCTTAATACACTAACATTATGTCCCAATTTTCTATTTGTTTTAAAGATGCTTCTAAGACAGTTTACGTGACAATATGAACCAACACCAGGCAACTAGAGGCTGGCTAGGTTTCAAACTCTCATGTCCTAGAATTCAGGTCAGAGAATTCTGGGAAATGTAGTCCAAAATTAACATATCTAATCTCTGATACAATAAAAAAATTGGAATTCAAAACAAACACCCACCCCCCCTTAAACTAATCATAGACAACGGCTAAAAACTCAGAATTCCTTTCATGGATACATTGGGCTAAACTATCTTACCTACAGATAACTTGCCATTAACTCTTGAAATCATGCTACTAGCATTCCAAAGATGTGATTTCAGCAGCCATTTATGCCTGAGAAATCAGACTAGCAGCAATTGAATCCCATATTTAGGTTTCAAACAAACCACTAAACAAAATAAACTGATTTGCAAATGATGTGAGGTTGGAAAAAAACCACATCTTGGTGGACAATCATATCATTTCAGCAATTAAGGAGTATCTTATAATGGCATGTTATCTGAACCACATAATGCCATCTTTAGAACAGAAATCCCTCTGTTGTGTTCTGGGAAATTACACTGGGGAGCAATGTAGCAGGAGAACAAACCCTTACAGAAGTTCAATATCAAGCTTTTTATAGTAAAATTTGATCAAGTTATTCTCACACAGACATTTGGGAGAACTGTGGGGAGCTAAATGATTACTGTATAGCGTTTGCTCTGTGGCTGGACTCTTTTCGCACAATCCCAATTCCCATGGGAAATATTCTTGATTTAGTTTTAACTCACAGAGAGCAACGGTCATCATGTGGTAACCCACATGCTCCACAGAGAAGAAACATTTGGTTTGATTAGTCTTTGCTAATCAAAACCTTTTCTATACTTCCTGTAGGACTACTGGAGGTCAAGTATAGAAAGTAGGGTCTGGTAAGGCACCATGGAAAGACATTCTCCAATTCAGACTTCTTTTAGGGAGGTGGGGTGTCCAGAGTGCCAGAATCTTTTTGCTTGTTTGATTTTTCAGCCTTGTGACTTTGCCGTACTGTATTAAAATATTTTTAGTGACGCTCTGGTCAGGATAAAAGGCCACCAGCTGAAAAAACCCTCAGGCCTACTCCAGTGGTTGTAGGCAGTTCTTAAAAGGGATCAATTCCTGCCCTTGGTGCCAAAATGACTCTGCTCACTTCAACTATTCTGCAGCTTCTCAAGCAAAACAAACATCTAACCCTGGAAGCAAAAATGTTGTGGCCTATCATGGCCAAAACCAAATCTGTCAGATGTGTGGGTTCACACAACCCTGCAGTCACAATGGAAAAACCAGCCATTTCCTAGCTCCCAGTGATTGTAGCAGCAAATGGGCCCACGGAACCGTGGCAAGCAATCAGCCGTGTAGAGGCTTTACTTTTAGGCCCCCAAGATGTGAACAGGAAAGGGCTTGCTCTGTCCACTCCCCCCCCCCAAGAAAAGTGGAGTTCCTGCTCACAAGGAGAGTGGTAATGATAACAAAGGAGGTAGGTGTGGTCCTCCTTGTGTTGTGGAGAGAACCAGGTAAAGCAAAAAGCCAAGTGTTCTGCTTATATACAGCCCAATAGTGCCTAAAGCACTATCTGGGCAGTTTACAATGTATTTATGCAGGCGACACAATGCCCCCCCCCCCCCAAGCTGGGCACTCAGTTCCCATAGGGTACGTAATACATGAATAGATTTAGTAAGCTGTCTGCCACAAAGCCTGTCATAAGAACATAAGAACAGCCTTGCTGGAACAGGCCACGGCCCATCCAGTCCATCATTCCGTTTTACACAGCGGCTCACAATTTGCTTCAGGGTATTCCCAAGCAGATGTCAATGGCATTGAGAGATATCCTGCTTCTCTCTCCAACCCGGAGGATGTCTTTAGGCATCCATAGTGATAGCCATTGATACCCTTGTTCTCCATGAACTTGTCCAATCCTTTCTTAAAGCTGTCAAGGTTGACAGCTGTCCCCACTTCTTCTGGCAGGGAGTTCCACAGACCAGTGATCCTCTGGGTGAAAAAGTACTTTTTCTTATTTGGTTGAGATCTAGGACCCAAAATTTCATAGAGTGTCCCCTAGTTCTAGGTTGTGTGACAGGGAAAACAGTTTTTCCTTATCTACTTTGTCCACACTGTGTATGATTTTATAAACTTCAATCAGGTCACCTCTTAGGTGCCGTCGTTCAAGAGTGAAGAGGCCCAGCCGTTGCAGCCTCAGATGGTAAGGAAGGTGTTCCAGTCCCCTAATCATCCTGGTTGCCCTCCTCTGCACTTTTTTCAGTTCCATAATATCCTTCTGGAGGTAAGGTGACCAGAACTGTACACAATACTCCAGATGGGGCCTCCCTATAGATTTATAAAGAGGAAAAATGACAGTGGTCGACATTTTCTATACCCTTCCTAATGATCCCTAGCATTGAGTTTTCTTTTTTTTTTTTTTAACTGCTGCGGCGGTCTAGGACCCTTAAGGTAGACTGTTACTTTCTGGCGTCATGGAGAACAATGTTCTTTCAACATTCTAATAGTGCCCTGTTTCTGAGGTGGGGGCTGAAGGCTCAGAATGAATAAACTGACCAGAGGTGCATTTTTGGACTACACCCCACCCCCACCCCCGGAGACAGTATCTGCACTATGAGCCTGTTCTGGTACTAAGATCGGCAGGAGGTGCAGGTGCGTGTGATGGGGATCCATGAAAAGGTCTTCTCTCTCGCTGCTTCCAGACTTTAGAACTCCCTCCCACAGTGGGCCTGACTCACTCCATCTTTGTTACCCTTCCGCAAAGAACCAAAGATCTATTTCTTCAGGCAAACATTCCCTCAGCAACTGGCTACCTGTTACATGATTTTTAGATGGATTGCTATGCATTACTGCAGTGGTTCTCAACCTTCCTAATGCAGCGACCCTTTAACACAGTTCCTCATGTTGTGGGGACCCCTTGCCCTGCCTGGAAGAGGTCACCAGCCCCCTTTGGCAGGCCACTGCTGCAGGTGCCATAGAAAACTTCCCTCTACAGGCACTCTCAGCCAATCGCAGCCTCCAGTGCCATTGACTGACATCCCCTCCAACCTATCAAGCTGTAACTCACTCTTTGTTGTTTGTGCCTTTTTCTTCACTGGCTCATGACGACCCCTGTGAAATGGTCATTCGACCCCTCCAAAACGGTCCCAACTCCCAGGTTGGGAGCCACTGCATTACTGCTTGGATGGGATTTGTAGTACTACCTGTGATTTCCATTTGTGTGCTAGTGTGTTTTCCATTTCTCAGAGTGGTATTTTCCCTATACAGTGGACCCTCATATAACAAATGGTTTGTATAACATAAAATCTGTACAACATAAACAATTCCAGATATAGGGGAAATTTGCTCAACAGAATCGCCTATAGGACGAATCCGTACAACATAAAAATGGTCGTGATTAGGGATTACTCTGTTTTCAATGCATTCCTATGGGAAATATGTATAAAGGAAAATTTGCTTAACATAATTTCATTTGGAACGAATTAATTCCTTTATACAAGGTACCACTGTATTTGTTTACTTCTTGCTCTTAGCTTCAATATTACCTTTTGAATAATGTAAGATACTTCACACTAATTATTCTTAGCTTTTAAATACTGTGTTTAATGTGGTTAACCACCATTGTATACTCATTGTCTTCAGCTTTAAACATTGTCCTTCAAATGTTGCAAGCCGCCTTGGGTTGTTTTCAAGGAGAAAGATGGGATAAAACTATTTTTGATCAATAAATAAATATATCCTGATGTTTGGAGGATCTAAGAATTATAGTAATTCCCTGCACAGCTTTTCACATCTCTGAAACAAAACAAAAAGGGGGAAACCCATGATGGAAATCCTCCTTTCGTGCTATTTGGCCTGGCTTTGGTAACTTAAAACTTGGGGCCAATTCTCCAGACTCCTCACAGAACAGCCATGCTCGCGAATAACTTTTGAAAAACATCATACAAGCTGCAAAAGCATGAAATTCTTGAAGTGTCCACTCAAGGATAAATAGGGCCTTTTTAATAACATATCAATAGAAGTGGTAGATGGCAAAAAATGTGAAATGTCACACTATTTTGTAGCATATGTTCGATATATTACAGGAAGGGCTGGGCAACACAGCTTTGCAATTCCCAACTTACTGTGTGTGTGTGTGTGTGTGTGTGTGTGTGGTGATGGGGAGAACTGCTTCCATTAGAACAAAAGTAAAAAGGTAGCCTAGCTCTAATGATAACAAATTGCAGCATCTTTAACAGAAATGGCACAATTCTTTAAATTGGTTTTTGGTTTGCAGGGTGAGAGCAACTGAACATAATTTACCCTGCCACACGCACACGCACCTGCGCCCCCCCCCCACGCACACACGTCGTGGTTGTTTTCCATGATGCCTTGGTATCTATTTCATGCATTGTCAGAGTAATAATAATGATATTCTAATTTTAATGCAAGGAGGGGGGAAATAGTATCCATTTTGATGAGTAATGGCCCCATGTGTTCGTATCTCCTTGCCAAGTCATATTAAAATGACAAATAATTGCAATTGCTTTGCAAAGGCATGGAGCAGGTTCTGTAGTCAAAAAGCACATTAGCGCCAATGGTGTCCATTTATTATCCTTTGTCAAGAAAACATGGTCTTTAATGAAAGGGAATGAAGGGGCACTGATTGAGGATGGTGACACTAAGCTTCTTTCTCGACAAGAGTCCTGACAAGGGTATTAAGGAGGCGAATGAAAGGATAAGATGCCAAGCATGGAGAACTCAAGCATCTGAAATAATACCCACTTTACCTTTAAAAAAAACCCCACTATTTAAAAATGCCCAGTTTAGACCCCCAATTTTGATAACACAAGGTTATGACGGACAGAAAACATGCTGCAAAGGCTGCCTATGGATGCCTTTTTGGAAAACGGAGATAATTTTCGTTCTTATTCTAAATATGTGCAGAAGAAACAGAAAGTCTTGTTGATAATGATATCATTTAAACACCTTTATAACAATTCAGTATATCTAAATTGTCATTCTCTTTAGCCAAAATCGTGTTCAATAAAGGATGCCTGCATAAAGATGATGCCATCAAGAGCTGGGGGAAATTTTCCATCATGAAAGAGTTCCTGCTTCCTTTCCAGCACATGCATGGCTTATGTACAATGAGACCAATTGCATGTACCCATATATACTCGAGTATAAGCCAACCTGAATATAAGCCAAGGCACCTAATATTTCCCAAAAAACTGGGAAAAATTATTGACTCGAGTATAAGCCTAGGGCGTCTTCTCCAACAGGCAGGACTAGCCCTCCACCACCTCCCCCAAGCACCTGGGATGCAGCAGAAGTATGGTAATAACTATATTCACTTAAATATAAGCCAAAAATAGGGGCTGATAAACTTGGCTTATATTTGAGTATATGCGGTAAATAAGATGACCTGCAGGAAGGAACTCCCTAATCACACCATTATTTTTCTGTAGGCATAATCTACAGAAATGTAGGTGTTAATTGACATCTTTTAAAATGGTTTAAACCAGGCATGTCCAAACTTCAGCCCTCCAGATGTTTTGGATCACAGTTCCCACAGTCCTTTCCCATTGGAAATACATGCTTGGAATTCAGGGAGTTGTGGTCCAAAACATCAGGAGGGCTGAAGTTTGGACATGCCTGGTTTAAACTGTTAGCTGTTGTGAGATTTTCTTGGCCATTTGGTTGTGTTTAAACTTTGTTTAAGTATATCTAGTCCCATTATCTTTTAATAGTTGTATCCAACTCTGCTCTTATTTTCTTCTATTTAAGCACCAACTCAAATAATAAGATTCAATAAAGAAGCTTTTTTTTCATTGTTGGAAGCCGAATAACACCACCAGTTACATTTTAAGAATTTGCTGCTTTTTCATGACACAAGAAATGAGTATCCCGAGACAGTGACCTCGCTATTTTCTGATTGACACAATACTGCACACGGTTTAGCTTTTAGAATACGTAATGAAAATTAATATTTTTTGAAATAATTCCCAGTTAGTTGGCATCTTGCCGAGGCTTATAAAGAAAAACTCCACACACACATTTTCCTCTCTTTAGTGAGGTTTCTTAACAATGACAGGAGGGACAAATGGTTCATAGATCTTACGTGGCATCTCTGATACAGTATATTTTCAGTTCTGTAATTTTCATGGGCAGTGCCTGGGCCAGAAGAAGGAAGAGACAGAATGCCGATATCTTGGTGAATGATGGACTTATTTTTCTTGTTTATAGTCTAATCTTTCTGGACTTTCATCCTCAAAACTCTTAGTTCTAATGAGTCTGGTGTGGATGATCCAGTAATGTGTTTTTGGATTCTGTCTAAATGGATAACTTGGTGGAAAACTCAGTGTAAAAAAAAATTAAACATATTATCGTCTCTCCAAACCTTCTGTCCTTCAGATATGTTGGCCACAGCTCTCCTTACTTCCCCAAAAGAAGGAGTTTTAGTCCAACTGTGTTTTAGCCCAACATATTTCAAGGGCAATGGTGAAGGCTGACATAAGACGGAAGAATGTAGGAACAAAACTCATTGGACATCATGATGGGCTTCAGAAATGCACCTGGTCAATGAGCACATGGTACAAAGAACTAATTCTTTGTCACAGTATTGATGACTGTGTTAGAGTCAAAACGCTGGTCTTAGCCCTGATGTTCCATATCCAGTATTACTGCATTTCATTCGTTCATTCATTCATTAGATTTGTATACCATCAATTTAGCCAAAAGGCTACTCTGGGCGGTTTACAATATAACAAAATATAAATTATAAACAAAAAGCAATTACAAATAAAGTGCAAAGTAATCAACTTTACATTAAACGTACAACCATGTATTTATGTTTTATTTCATGTTATCATCAGCAAGTTTCTTAGTGAGCTAGGAAGGCTTGGAGAAGAAGCAAGTGGATCTCATTTCTTTTTCCTAGGGCAAGTCCCATTGAACTTAATGAATGCTAGCATGAAGGCTTGGAATGAAGCCTCATGTATCATAAAGGGCAAAAGGGCGAACACTTATCCTGGCTAAAGATGCTGTAGGAGGAAGGAGAAATTACAAAAAACACTGTCATTTCCCCAGTTGTGAATGCAAGGCTTAACTTGTGGCCACAGTACAGAAAGAGCTCTATGTACGTGGATCTGTGGATCCAATACTGTTGGTTTCACTTATCTGCAGTCTGAAAATACTATACATAGCATGGTTCACTATTATCTGCAGTGGGGGCAGAACCAATCCCCCCTGGATATGGAGGTCCTGGGCAGTGAATATGGTGGCCAAGAGATTCAGTGGCTTGCAGCTCAAAAATTTTGCTATTCCAACTTCTGTTGAGACCTACAACTTTACTTAAAAATAAGCCACTCATCCAAAGGTGCTTCTAGAATGGAAACGGTTGACAGGGTGCTGTTGTTGATCAGAGTACACCTGAGTTAGTACACATTCTTCAGGAAAGCTCCTTCTGTGATAACCTTAATTGCCTAGCTGGCTTTGAATACAACAATATTCAGAATCAACATGAACATAAGAAAATCGGGCTCTTGCACCAAAAGAGTTCTTGGCAAAGATGGTTAAACACAGGCAACTTCACAACTTGGGCAAGTGCGCTCTATGCCCTCAACACGTCCTATCAAATATTTGGTGCCATCTGCCTCAAATATTCTTCTTCTTGTTACTTGGCAAAAATTGCCTGATATTAATTGTACTGTGGTGCTTCTGAGGAGGGCCAAGAAGGAAATAATGAAGAACTTAAACTTTGACTCTTCAAGTGTTTTGGATCATAATTTCCAGAAACTCTTTCTAGAGTGGTGAGTGGTAAAGAATATCTAAAACATCTGGATGGCCAAAGTTACCCCTAACATACCACTCTGATCATCATAAAAACAGCAGGTTGCTAATTAACTTTAGTATAGATTTTGAAAAGGTGCCAAAATCCTCGTGGTGGATTTTTCCAAAAACAGACTAATGTAATGAGATCCTTTGGGCTATGCTGAGCCGTCAAAACTGTTTGTATTAATCAAACATCAGTTGCTTATCTAGGAATGTGTGTGTTTTGCTCTCTTGTTCACAGTACTCGGCATCAATCTTTACCCCAAACCGGCAGTTTCCGCTACTGTTAAATTACATGGGCTACAGCTGCCATAAATGCACAGCCATCTGGAAGGCAGAAGGTTGTGGATGTCTACAATGCCTGAAGCACATGTAGAAACGAGGCCGTTGCCATTTGTTCCCTTATTCCCTTTACTTTTTTTTTAAAAAAAAAAATCTCATCCCTGTTCCCTTTCCTTTTTGCCCTTTCCCCTGCTTTAATTTAATTGGAAAACCCGTCACAAGATGCCAGGGAGACAAATGTACTGAAGCCTTGTTAACATTTAATCTCTTTTTAGATAGATGCAAATATTGCTGTCAATGGTATAGGAGCCGGGTCCGGCCATCATTCAAGGAGCTGCTCATCTATTTTCCAAGCCTGTGCTCATTACCATCAGTCCCCGAAAATTGTGATCCAGAATATTCGTTCTTGACGAAAACAATAGAATTAAGCTGCCCCAGCTACAGAAAATTGCTTTCATATTCAGGCAGTGCTACAGACATCCAGATACCTTGCTGATGATTTTACTGCCCTGAAGAAAATATATTGCTCCTGCCACAAACCTGTCTTTCGGTGCTTTGTCACATACAAGTGATGATAAAATTCCAACAGAGGGACTTCTTTTTAATCTTACAGGTCATCATTTGTACTCTGGACGATTCTCCCTTTTGTCCTCATTTAGTCTAGATAAGAAGGAAAATTCCTTTTAGGTGCCTCCAAACTTCCTTGAAACCACAGTAAATCAGTAAGTCAGATTTCTGCTACTTTTGTTTCCTCCCTCCCCCTCCACTTTTGCTTGGAAAAGTGTTTTGAATTAGGGATTCTTATGCCCTGCCAGATGGTCTTGGCTTCTGACCCCCATCAGCCTCAGTCAGCATGGATGGTGGTTAGGATGGATAGGAGTTGAAATGCAAAAACATCACAGCCACTGCTGAAAGCAATTTTTAAAGGAAATACCATTAAACAGTGGACTTCAGGGATAGATCTGTAAAGTGCTGGAAGTGAAATTCCTTTACTTTCTTGAACAACCTCACCCCATCCCAGAATAATTATATTATCAAGGTTCGATTCACTGTTTATCAGTTATTGCGAAACAATTCTCTAATACTGTATCTAATATAGTTGCCAGCAATAAATCAAATGTGGGCTGAGCAGAGGAGAGAGAAATGATATATTTTTCATTAAAACTGCAATTTTCTTTTGAATAATGAAGGAAGGAGATTACTATGTGAAAGAATAAACGTGAATAGGAAAAAGGTCATTGGAACATATATTTTGAAGTGTCTGTGAAGATTCTCAGTCATCCAGGTGAGTTTATCTGGAAGCTGAGTCATGGCTACTGGACTTCTTTTTTGAGAGATAGAAACGTTTCGCTGCTCATCCAAACAGCTTCCTCAGTCTGAATACAGCTAGTGTGAGTCCTCCATCTTTTAGTCAGCTTTGACCTCTTGTCACCCTGGTCTGAATTAGGCTCATAAGATGAGCAATGGCCTGAACAGGCTCGTTAGGGAGACAATAGTATCCATAGCCTTAAGGTGAACAATGGCCTAAGGTGCTGAAACCTATCAAGAACGGGTGGGTCGTTAGCTATGGCCTTGGTGGTGAAGGCTTTTTGATTTGTCTGGGTACTTTGGGAAGCACACCCTGATAAGTAGCTGATAGACTATGCCTGAGGCCGCCACCTCTGTTGAGGGAGGGGTTCCCAGGCCCGTTGGAGGTCCCAAATGTGCTTCTCGCCAAACCGGAAGTGATTTCCAGAAATCCAAAAGTGACCTCTGGATCGCTGAAAAGCATTTCTGAGGCCTCCGAGTGTGAAGTCACGGTGAGAAAACAAAAATTCAGAACCTTTGGACCGGTTCCGCGAACCGGCAAGCACAGCCCAATTGAAGCTCGGACTGTCACAAGCATGCCGGTTTTTATCCCGTTCAAAAATACCCAGCCGTTCCCAAGTTATTGGACAAAGAACGGCATGCCCCTTACGCGGCTGGAAAAGTCTCGGGAGGCGCTGTAGACTGAGAAAATTGGCTTGCGGAAGCTCCAATTTGCACCCTCTTCAAATGTAACCATTTCAAGTACCTCTGCGGCAAGATAATTGCCGCTGGAGGCCGGTAACACAGCGGGAAGGCGAGATAAGCCTAACCGCGCGCCTCAACCAATCAGAGCCCAAGCGCCCCGACTTCATCCATCAATGTCAAATTAATTTTCGGCCATACGAGGGCGCTGCGGGAGACTTTTAACCACTAGACTAGCAGGCAATCTGTCCCCTCCGCTCACCCCTCCTTTTTCCGATTTCAATATCCTACAAAGGAAAGCCGGCTCGCTCCCTGAACTCCCCCCTCCCATCCAGTCTCAATGCAATCCTATGGGGTTTTCGGCTCCATGCTTTCCTATGGAAGCTAGGCGATCTGTCGAAACACCGATAGATCGGATAGCTTATACCGCGGTTTCTGGACCTACTCCCCAGCATTTCTTAACCCCTCCTCATCCTCCATCATCCTGCTGTTCTCATTCCTCTATTAACCCTTTCCTGACCATTTTTCTCTCTGGACTTTCCACGACTTATTAACCCTTCCCCTCCCCGCTTTCTGTCCATTTTCTCTTAGCTTTTCAAACGACAGCAACCTCTCCCCTCTCCGCCAATTCGATCCGGGACTTCTTCATAAACTGTTAACCCTTACCTGTCCAATCCCTCTACCCACCTAATTCAGACCCCAGGCTGTTACCAACTCCGGTCATCTCACCTGCCACCTAGAAAAACCCTGCCAAAGACTCAGCCTGGGCAGGAAAAGGGGGAAGGCTACTAGCTTCACCCTTTGGGCAGAGAAACACCTTCTAGGCACCAACCTCCTTGCCTTAAAACGTAGGCTCCCTCACCTATTCCTGGCATCAATTAGGAATACAGGAAACTCCTTCCTCCGTCTACCTTTCTGTTCCTTCTTTCCTGTTTTAATCTTCCTTCACTCCACTGCCCTCAACACGCTCATACCCTTTTCCCCGACCCCCGCATCCTATCAACTGGAGCTAAAGCTAAACGGAACCAGAAGAAGAAGATGACTATTTGGAAATGGCGGGTCTCACAAGGCTGGCAAGACTGGTTGGAGCTTCCATCATCACCTGCACATCTCTCACGTATCCTCAACGGCTGCCCCCAAGAAATCAACATTCCTATCTGCCACCCCGACTGGCACAAGAGCCTGAGGACACTTTCCATTGTTAAGAACTTGTGTGCTCCTGTTTACAGTTCCTGAAATCACCAGAACACTCATCTGCAGTCTTTTAAGAATTTACATCCTTGAACCTGCACATCCTTTGTATGTAACCTTGCAAAGGCTTGTATTTGTGTTTCCCCAAATGACTGTATAATCCTGTTAGCCCTTCCTACCCCCTCCCCACACACCTGGGAAGGATTTGCATTCCTGTATTCTTTCGCATCTTTGTATCCCATGGCGTTTCTGTATCTGTATTGTGACATTGCATTCCTGTACTGTATTTCTCCCACATTCCTATATCCTGGTTTTGCAGCCACCAGACACCCAATGTGTAATCTCGTAAGAAGTCTACATCCTTATGTCATCACACCCTTGTATCCCTTCCCAGACACCTGAATGGGACCTTACAATGAACTATATCTCCGGGCACCCAAACTCATTGTGTTTCCTCTGATGCTTATCTGCAGTTCCAACAACTCTTCCTGGCCCCCCACTGGTTCCGATAATTGTCTCCTCTCCCCTGTTATTGACTTATCGATCTCCCTCAGATTACTGTCATCCAAAGGACAATGTTTGTTCCCCTGCCCATTGTATGACCCTACCCAAACTCATTAGCAATCACATAGGTCCTGGCCTTACTGCCAGGGATTACCCAGGACTGCCCCTTTCCCCCTCTGATTGGACCATTTGAACTTTCCTTGACCAATCCCAAGTTCTGGCGCCACTTGGGAAAGGCGGGAAAGGACAGTCAATAAAAGTTGAAACCCTTTGTGTGTTCGGGGTCGAGTATCTTAGCCCGGCTGGAAGGCGGATGCTCACCTACTGCTCTTTATTGATATCAATAAATTCAGTACTCTTCGGATTTCTCGCGTTGAATCTTTTATTGGCATCTTGAGGGATTCAGCGAGTCTCAGAGGGACTAGCCCATCTGAAAATAATTTCAGAACCCTATTTTGGGACTTGACACGAGGGCCTTTCTAGGCCAGTTGGAGGCCTCAGAAACGCTTGTTGGTGATTTGGAGGTCACTTACAGTTTACCAGTAGTCACTTCTGGTTCACACGGAAGCCCTTTTTGGGTTTCCGACAGGACCGTGAAGGCCCTTGCAAGCCTCTTCAGGGCAGCACCAGGCTGGGGGTAAATACAAGAGTCCCCAGCTAGGCCCCCCAGGCCTGAACCAACCTGCATGCGCATATCGCGGATTTTCAATTATTGCGGGTCGGGTCGGGTCCCTAACCCCCATGATAGACGGGGGGTCACTGTACCCCTATCCAGTAAATAGTGCTAACCATGGCAATGTGCTTGGGAGAACTCTCTTTTTCACCCACAATAATTTTCCTTTACTTCAGTGAAAACACAGCATTTTGAAATGTTAAGTCTTAGACTAAAATACCCTGCTGGGTGAGTATTCTGGAAGTTGTAGTATCAAAAAGCAACATTTCCAAGCTCTGTGAGGGAAGCCTACATCATATACAGCAGATGGCTCAATTTTTATGTTCTAACCTTGGCTTCCTGTAACCCTATTCCTAACCTATTTTCTTCCATGTTTAATTTGATCATGACATGACTAATTAAATTAGTTTTAATGTAAACTATGTGTTTCAGATTGCATTTATTCCATGTTCTCTTGGATGACATACTGCAGCTTAAATGCAAGCTTTCTTTTCTATTAACATATAATTAACCCAATCAGCTATAGTTTTAGGGACATTTTGCCTTTTCAGCAAATTAATAAAATAAAGGACCCCAAAAAGAATAATAAAGGCTTCAGTACTATGTACAGTATAATTATGTCACCCTTGTTATTTCACATTTTAAAATCCAAATAACGATACTATAGTTTAAATCCTTAGGATATATGAAAGGTGCAGGAGCTATAGAATACTGAGTTAAAAGGCAACAGTATGATTCAGTTAATGTAATACAGTGGTACCTTGTATAAAGGAATTAATTCGTTCTGAATGAAATTATGTTAAGCAGATTTTCCTTTATACAAATTCCCATAGGAATGCATTGAAAACAGAGTGATCCCATTTTATGTTGTACGGATTCTCCCCATTGGCGATTATGTTAAGCAAATTCCCCCATCTCCGGAATTTTTTATGTTGTACAAATTTTATGTTATACAAGCTGTCAGTTATACAAGGGTCCACTGTATATGTTTTTTTCTCTAGAAGAGGCACAGAAGTGAGAAATCCTTGTTAATCATAATATGGGGTATAGGGGATGTGTGCACACACATGATTCACTTCTAATTCTAGTTCTGAGCAATTGTGTGTTGACAAATGAATATGAGACATTTATTGGTTCTTTGAGACTCACATGAATGGCATTGATTGGCCCATTTTCTGGCTTTGTTTGAAGGTTATGCGAAGACTTTGTCATTCAGTGCCGGCACTGACAAGCACTCCCCTCCAAAAGGTTTGTTTGAATCCTAGCAGAGCAACACAAGACAGACTAAATGAAAAGGCTCAATTATTTTTGCCTTATTACTGTAACTCATTAAAAGCTCTGTACGATCTACTGCTTTGGCCTCCAGTCACTCAGGGTCACTGAATGTACATGAGTTTAATAATCAATAAACACTTGGTTATTTTATATGCTCTCACATGGATTGCTGTACTTCTGCCTCCAGACAAGGTTTCATGAGATTCAGCAAACAGCAGAACAAAGGACAGAGTGCATTGCTTAGGAAAACCTGATTTCAAGTGTGAAAAGCCCCCAACAAATGGTATACAAGCAGAACACTTTGCTAATTAGAAAAGATTTGGGGATGGCTGCAAAGAGAGATTCTCTCCCTACCTGATGCCATTCCTAGTCTCCCTCTCCATAGTTGAGATGAGAACTCAGATAATAAACTTTTCAAATACTGACCACCTGTTTAAAAGTTGTGGGGATTCTTGTCCAGTCTACATGTTCACTCCAGCGGTTTTCTGTTGCCTTTCTATCGTTTTATAGCCCCAAAAGAGACACGGTGCTTATTATGTCAAGCATTTCCTTTTAAGCACCACCAATTTGGAGAGGTTTGGAGCACAGGGGTTGCCCATAGGAATCCATATTGCATTGGGTTTTTTGGGTGTGGTTTCTAACTGCCTGCTGGGGCCAGGGTATATAAGAGGCTGGCTGGTTTCATTTATTTTGGGTCAATACAATGTAATGTTAATTTGCGCATTGAATTGACTCAAAATAATAGTTGTACTTGGTCTCTCAATCTTATCCCTAATAATCTCATATTCCTTCTAATGAGATCTAGAGTTTTGCAAAGCCGTTTCCTGTGTGCAACACACAGACACACCATAAATAGAGCTTTCCTGCAGTATTTGAAAACCTACTGCTCTGTGATTTCCCTCTGGGTAGAATTAATTTCCCAGGAAAAATATTATTTCACAGGGTAGAACATGTTCAGTAGCCTTTTTAAAAATCCCTGGAATCCTGTTATGGCTCATCATACCTGATGATAAAAAGGTAGTAAAATGAGTGCTTAGAAGTTGCACATATTTGTCAGTAAGCCACGTTTTATTTTTAAAAATGACAAAAATTATGCATTCGTTGATTTTATTTTTATTTTGTTTTGTGCGTGTTCAGGGAGCAACTAATCTGCATGTTTCACATTCCTCCACATCTTATTTTCAAAAAGCAATTCGTCAGACCATGAGTTCTGTCAAATGGTGAAGGAAATTCATAACTCTTGGCAAATCATCGCTTTAAGATAATGACAAGTGAAGCAAATTCTTAGCCATCTGCAATGGTCGTATCTGATCGGTAAAACTGGCCCCACTTTACAAGGGAGCGTGATGTTCCTGTGTGTGTCACACAGCTATTAAAGATGAGTCGTCTTTCATATCGAAGAGGTGGCAACCTTCGGCTAGGCAGGGTTACAAAAGTGCTTCAATATATTAGGAAGTGCATTGCCGTTGGCCGAGTGCTGAAACTCTAATTGAATCTGCTATTTGTGCATTTGCTAGGTAACCATGGGGCAGAGTGGCACCCCTATGGATCTTTTGAGTTAAACCCAGCATTTTTGGAAATATTAAAAAATGAATCACTATTAAAGGCAGGGAGAGAGGAATCAAAACCATCTGTTCCTTTGCTGAGGAGGCACCAATGGAGAAGGAGTAACATGGCTCTTCACCAGAGAAATAAACCTGCCTTGCCTTGCTTGCTGAAAAGTCATTGATTAAATAATCAAAGTCTATGTACTGATAGAATTTATGAGTCTTGCTTCTGCAGTCATCTAACATCTACTGGCCTCACAACTGCAGACCAGCAACAGAAGGGGCCTGCCAACATCACAAAGTTCAGATCACAGGAGGAGGAGGAGGAGGAGGAGAAGAGAACAGAGAAAGGTTGGCTGCAATTCAAAAAAACAGGCAATAATATGAGTTTCCAGGTGGTAGAAAGAAAGAGCAAGCTTTCGGCATTGCTAGTTCAATAAGGAATCAAACAGGACTGAGCCCCTTGCACTGGTAAAGGCTGCCCCCCTCTACCTTAGGAAGCCACTTCCTTGACTGATGAGGTTGAGGCTTTCACCTGGCAGCTGGGAAAAAAAGAGAGAGATGAGGGGCAATAAAACTAAACATTCTTTCTTGTCTCTACCTGTAACTCAGAGGCCTGATACAGCTGCCCTGCGTGTTTGATCAGTCACCTTACCTTGTTGTTTTGTTTTGGTTTTGTATTTCCCCATCCACAGAAATGTGTTTTTCCGGGAGATCTATAATACACAAATACCAACGTGGATGTGGGCAAGGATTGGGCTGGAGTGTCTCCGAAAAGGTACAGGAGGGAGACTGGGGATCATTCTGTGCATACGACATAGTTAAGCAGGAATCAGTGCACATCCCCAAAGGAATTCAATAATGTGATTGCTTAAAAACAACTACCTGTGTGGAGCCCACAATTGTCAAGGGACATATGCTACCTCTGTCCCCTCTATCTTTGTGTTGTAAATGGAAACATGGCAGTTGGAAGCAGAGAGTCTGGTGCGTTCGGGTGGTTTGGCCACAGTCCCACTGCCTGCCCCATGTCAGATAGTCCTGTACTTATGTTCAGTAAAACAACCAAATGGGCGGAATTAGCGCCCTTGACTCAATGTGTGTGGGCTCCATATGTTTCCTGAATGGCTGAATAGGGCCAGAGTCTATTAGCCCATCTTAATTTCTCATTTTTGTTTTTCCCCATGCTCAAATGCATATATAGGACATCTTCAAAATTCACGGGGCCAGCCCTGCTGTTAGGCAAAGTTCAGATAACAGAATTGTTGGTATCACAGAACAACTGCAAATGGGTCCCAATGTATTGGTTATACTTGTTAGTTCCAGGTGGAGTCTACAGGATGTTCAGGCTCGGATGCTAAAATAATGTGTCTTGCCATGGGCATTAAAGCACCTTGAATGGATACACTAACCTCCGCCCTTTCACGGTTCATATACTGCGGTCCTGGTATATCACAAAACCACAGTATATTTTTAAAAAGCCCCCTGGGGTAAGCTGGAGAGGCTTGTATTAGGTGTCCTGTACTTACCCCAGGCCTTGTGCTGCCCTGAACGGGCCTCCGATGGCCTTCCCAGACCTCAGAAATGCTCTTCAGTGAACCGGAAGTGACTTTCCGGTCCCTTATGGTTCACCGTAAAGCATTTCTGAGGCCTCCAACATGCCTAGGAAGGCCCTCAGAGGCCCCAAAAGTGCTTTCTAGTGATCCAGAGGTCACGTCCTGTTTTCTGGAAGCCACTTCCGGTTTGGTGAGAAGCACTTTTAGAGCCTCTGACGGACCGGGAAGGCTGTCAGATGCCCATTCAGGGCAGCGCGAGGCCTGGGGTAAGTATAAGAGGCCCCAGATAGGGCCCCTACTCCTGACCCGACCCTGCATCTGTATATCATGTATTTTCAATTTTTGCAGGTCGGTTTGGGTCCCTAACCCCTGCGATAGGCGGGGGGTTACTGTACTGAGATAGTGTTTGCTATTCCACTTAATGAAGCAAACCATCTCTCTCTCTCTCTCTCTCTCTCTCTCCCCCATCCCTATCTGCCTTAGGGAAGAAAGTTTAATGAAATTTCTGCGAGAGGTACCCTCTGCTGGATGTTAGCAAGTCAGCAGCATTCCATTTCTTGAGGTTTCAAACTAAAAGCTAAGACCAGAGGGAGGCTTTTGGGATGCCACAGAGACCGAGCAGGCAAAATTTGAGAGAGAACAAGGTTTGTTCTTATTTGCCATCAAGTCACCTCTGTCCCATGGCGACCCTCCCTGAGCCGAGCTGTCTGCAACTGTCCTACTCAGCTCTTGTAAGTGCACGCCTGCGGCTTCATTTAGGGAGTCAATCCATCTTGTATTTGGTCTTCCTCTTTTCCTGCTGCCTTCCACCTTTCCCAGCACAATACATTCATTAGATCACCTTCACCCTCTGACAATCAGCCCTGCCAGCTAGGAAGGAATGGAAGAAACTCCTGAACTTTAAAAAAAGGAATAGGTCATGTAATCCTATAGAAAATCCAGCTTTCTTCTTCTTGAGCTTTCTTCTTTCTTCTTCTTGAGCATTACTATCATCATATAGATAGAACATCTAGCTCTCTTATTATTATTATGTAAACAATGATTTAACCTGGAAATCATTGGTTAAATAATCAAAGTCTGTGCCCTGATAGCAAATCTGTGGGAAAGCACAGCAATTCCCAAAAGCTGAAGCCAATTTTGCTGAAATGAGTCACCCCTACTTTGAGTTTGGAAAGTTGTTTTTTCAAGGGAATGATTCTCCTTGCTTATGACTTGTCACTCAGTCGATAAAAAATGGTTACCATATTCCCCATGTATAAGACGCTCCCATGTATAAGATGACCCCCACTTTTCCAAGCCAAAGTTACTGTTTTGCAAATGCACAATTTTCAACTCAGCTTACTTCCGTGTATCAACCCTCGATTTTAGGGAAGAAATATAGTCTTATACGTGCATTTGTTATACTGTACTTGTTATTTTACTTATTACATAATGCATTATTTTACACAAAGAACATTGTCCCCTTTGGACAAAAATGGCCTTGAATTTGCAGGTGAAGACTCAAAATGTTCCCAAAGCAGTTGAACCTTCCCCACACAGGAAAGGGTGGGAGCAAGCAATGAGTAAGTGCAGCTGATAATGTGAGTAAAGGTAACAATTCCTTTAATTTGCAAATGGAATGCAATTATTCTTTCATCAGTACAAACAATGATGCAGTCCAGGGGACTTAATACCTAGTACAGTGTTCCCCCGCCCTATCGCAGTTCATATACTGCAGTCCTGCTATATTGTGGGACCATATTATATGAAAAAGCCCCCCTTGGGTAAGGGGCAAAGGCTGTTTCTGGCCTCCCATACTTACCCCAGGACTGGCGCTGCCCCGAAGGAGCCTGCGGGAGCCTTCCCAGGGGCCTCCAGAAGGCCTGGGAAAGCCCTCGCAGTACCATTTGGGGCAGCACCAGGCTAGGGGTAAGTACAAGAGCCCCCAGTTAGGGCCCCCACACCCAACCTGACCTGCATCCGTATATCGCGGATTTTCAGTTATCACGGGGCGGGTCAGGTCCCTAACCCCAGCGATAGGCAGGGGATCACTGTAACTGTTTCCTTCCAAGGTCTGCTTCATTCTGTTCACCTCAGAAATTCTTGCCACATCCCCGTGAAGCTCAGTGTTGTTAGGGATTGGGTTTTCACTACGCTAACCCCACGGACACTGATGAAGATTTATCTTTCTCTGTTAAAACAAGTCATTGGATTTATCTCTTTCAGTATCATAGGTCTTCATTGAGTCAAATAAACAATATTTTGATTACCACCCTGGAAAGATATAAATGCTAAATACTGTTTAACTTTATTTTATAAGATGGAAAGTATATATATATTTTCCTTTCTAGTGACCTTTTATTGCCTTGTGAATAAAAAAATAATTCACCAGGCAGAAACCACCGTTCAAGGAAGGCACGATTTATGAGCATGCCAGCTCCACTAAAACCAAAGGATAAACATAATAGCCTCCGAATAAAAATAGCGGATTATCTATTTTGGTATTCTGAAGACTCGAGAGAAAAATCTCCATCTTTGTTGCAAAATAAAAGGAAGCATCAATTATCAAATCAGTCTGCTAATATGACAATTAAAATTGATTAGTTAGTAGGAACTTCTAAGCAGATCTGTTGAGAGGTCTTCATAACCAGCATGTATGTGCATATATACACACAGAGAGAGACACATAGACTATTTCAGACTCAGTTGCTTACATTATTAGTATGAAAATCAATTTCCTTCTGTAGCTATACTCAGAGGGGACATGGAAACTTCAGAAGGATGGCAGTTGCCTCATAATTTTTACTGATCATGGCTTTGACCCTGTGAGCTGTGGATGCACTACTCAGTTTCAGTTATTAACCTTTATCTCATCCATTTATGTATATACAGTGGTAGCTTATATAAAATAATTAATTCATTCCAAATGAAATTATGTTAAGCAAATTTTCCTTTATACAAATTTCCCATAGGAATGCATTAAAAATAGAGTACTGTAATCCCTAATCACAACTGTTTTTAGGTTGTACGGATTCACTCCATAGGTGATTCTGTTAAGCAAATTTCCCCCATCTCCACAATGTTGTACAGATTTTATGTTATGCAAACTGCTTGTTATACAATGGTCCACTGTATATATTTATAAGGATTTAGGCAAAGCATTATATCTGTTGTCTATCAAAGACTTTCAAGCTCTTCCTTTTGGAATTATTGCCAAACAGCGAATGATTCTTTCCGAGTTTGGAACATATTTCAACAGGAATTTGTCATGTTGCTCATCACCCTGAAAACTGGTTGATCACTATTATAGATCTGTTGGCCCAAATAATTCATTGCATAATGCTTTATTATTTTATTTATTAAAAATAACAGGAATTAATAAAACGGGGGGGGGGGGGGAGAAGATTAGCGGTAATGCTTTCTGTTGCTACCAGCAAGCTGGAAAAATTCAGGAAGAGGCTCTATTTTCACCTCTAGTGGCCAACTCTGATATTGCACTTTGGCTGAAGCGGCAATAGCCAAAGAATATGTCCCGTGTCATTTAGAACATTAAAAAATGCTTTTGAATGCCCTTTAAAAAGTTTTGAAAGCAACTCAAAAGCTTGTCTATTAAACTTGGAAACCAATCCTGTGTGATAGTTTTGCTGTCTGTTTAACAATTTCAAATATCAGAATTGACCTTTGGAGGGAGCTAGAGAGTATTTTCCTGTCTCTCTCCCTGCCGCCGCCACCACCACTTGCTCATGGCTTATGTCAATTCCATGAGATAATAACTGAGTACTTTTGCAAAACAGAGCAATGGTTAATATTAATGGCCACCCAATCACCTCAAAGCAATGTGTATTTCAATGAAAATAATGTTTCATGCTTCAGGAGACATATCAGAGTGGTTTGATAGGGCCTGGACACCCTCTGGAATTTAGCTGCAAAGTTGCTTTAATATTACATCACAAAAATGCACTCCAGATCTCCTTCTAGAGCAGTGACCTGGAGAAATCTTTTGGATGTGGTGCTGCCAAATTTGCTCCTCTCAACACAAGTGACTTTAAAGTGCACAAATATTTATTTCATGTATTGAAAATTCAATATGAAATATTTATACAAGTATGAATGCCTAATACGATGTATAATTTAATTACATTTCATTATTTATAAGGAGGCATTCAGTGATTTATTTAAAGTGCACATTATAAATACAATGCACCAACGCTCAAGCGATTTCAGATTTCACTGGGCATTAGGATAGGCGACATGAAAGAAGAGCTGTACGAGAATATTGGAGCAGTAAGCACAAATGATGTTAATGAACACACAGAGATTCATTTAATTGCCTCTTTCTTGGCCTTGGATCTTGGTGCTTTGAGACAGAAGATCCTTGTGCTGTTTGTAAGATCTTGCCTGTCCCTCCCTCTTTCTTGCTAAAAGATGAGTATAAGAAACTGCAGGAGGATTATTGTGGGTCCACAAACTAGCTAGCAGCACAATCTCTTCCTGTCACCACTGTACAGGTCTAGATATGTCACTGCCTGGTTCAAGGACTAGTGATTTAAAAAAATCATGGTTTGGCCTTAACTGTGTTCTAGTTAGTTGTTCATATATTCATTTAATGGCAAAAGGATGATGCCACTTCATGATAGGACCCTGGAATGAATTAAACAAGAAGAACAACAACCATCCCCTCTGCTTCAATTCTCAACCTTGAAAATTGCTTCACCAGAACTACTTCGAGCCATTATATATGGGAACTTGAAGCTACCCTAAAGGAGAGGCCAGTGATTAGCTTATCTGGGGTTTTTGGTACATTGGCAGCAACTGTGCCCCGGTGCCCTGGCAACTTTATGTGAAAATTTGGGATCAGATAAGATTTTGTACAAGCACGGAAGAGTTGTTTTTACATATGTACGCCCTTCAGAAGTAGAACTTCCAAATGGTCTTATAATATTTTGTTTTGTATTTGAAAATAGTTGGAATTGCAGTCCTGTTATTTTCAGCAAATCTCTCAGAGATCAACTGAGGCCTGACCTACTAGAATGTCGTGGGCGCTCTCACTTCATGTGGCCACACTCAGGGAGGCTCAGAATGCGGTTACCCACAACCGAGCCTTATCTGTGGCTGGCCATTTCCTCTGGAACCATATCCCGAGTGAGTTGGGCCTTGCACAGTCCCTGCCAGTCTTCAAAAAAGCCTTGAGGACCTGGCTTTTTCGCGAGGCCTTTGGCAACCTTTATTTTTATTTTTATTTCCCCCCCCCTGTATTTTGTCCCGCCATCTTGCCAGTTAACTTTATTATTATTATTATTATTATTATTATTATTATTATTATTATTATTGTTGTTATTATTGTTGTTGTTGTTGTTGTTGTTGTTTTTCTTTCATTGTTTTCCTTCTACTATTGTTGCTTGTTATTATTGTTGATGTTGTGAACCGCCCAGAGTTCCTTCAGAAGACGGGCAGTATATATGTATATAATTAAATAAATAAATAGATAGATAGATAGATAGATAGATAGATAGATAGATAAATACAGTAAATTGTTTTTTAAAGTATTCATGTATGTTTAATCCACCGCTTCTCTTGCATATAGTAAAGAAAATCTTTTCATGTACTAGTGTGATGGTTCAAGATTATTACCTTGATATATAGCCAATGCATGTTGCTGGAAGTTTTCCATGACTGCCAATGAATAGATAGTTTCTTACCAGCTGGATAGTAAATTATCAGTTTTTTTCCTTATTGATCTGCTTGGAGCACACACACACACACACACACACACACACACATCACGGATATGAGTAGCTTGAAGGACTACACACACACACACACACACACACACACAGACGGATATGAGCAGCTTGAAGGAATACTATCTGAAACATTTAAATTCCATTTTCCTAAAGCTGTTTCTCAAGCAGAAGATGGTTAAGAATCTCTGTGGTACCATCAGCCCTCCTGGTCATCAATCACTGTGTCTTCTTGTTACTACACTGACCAATCTCTAAAAACTAGGATCAGTGTGACTCATAGGATATAGAAGAGAAGTTGTCAGGCAATTTTCAAAAGGTATTTTCTACCTTCCTCCATCTGAAGAACAGCACGGAGAAGACTCATTGTTTTGGACTACAGCAGTCAGAATCCCCTAGCCTAGCCAGCCTCATCAGTGTGAGAATACCTCGAGCAGCATTGTGAAGATGAGTCCAAATATCTCAGGCCATTGTTGCCGTCCCCATGTTGTTCTAACAGGTCTTGTTAAGTAAGGGAGGAAGTGGTGAGGAACTGGTTAAACCACCCCTTAAATAGCTCACTTTCCTTGAGAGCCATATTAAGGTAGCTGAAAGTATTGTTCCAATTTGACAGCACATGCCTGTTGAACTGAGCCCACATATTTTCCCTACCTTTTGCACCCACAAGAATTAGAAGCTTTCTTTGTAGTTCTGTAACATTCAGATATTTTCAGTCAGTTACTCAATTTTCTTTCTTTCTTTCTTTCTTTCTTTCTTTCTTTCTTTCTTTCTTTCTTTCTTTCTTTCTTTCTTTCTTTCTTTCTTTCTTTCTTTCTTTCTTTCAAAGGAAAGCCAGGAGGAAAATGCCAGTCAGCATCACAGATTCATGTGGTGGTTTATGTTATCAACAGTCACAGCATTCACATAGTCTTGATTGCTGGCCTCTTGGTTTTTAGTTATGTATTCTAACTATATACCTTAGATTGAATTTCTTTACTTCTTTTTTGGTTCTGCCAAACTTTTTGTACAAGATTCAAAAGACAGTGGAACAACTTGGGGATAATTGCTTTCCTACTAATTTGATGCTGTAGTAATGATACCCCTGCCTTTTTCAATGGAGCAAATGTTTTATTCCTTATGAAATGATGCTTTCTCTTTCCTTTGATAATTTTCCAGGTGTCTAATAGCTTTGCAGGTTCACCGTTGGAATTGCTCTTCTGCCTCTCATTTCACCTTTCATATTCCAAATGGAATCATTTACGGTAATATGGTAAAGGCCGGATGTTGTCCTTTGTAGAAAGGAGAAACAAGGAAAAGAATTCCAGAGAAAACTTTGGAGCAGTAGTATTTCCAAGAGAATCAATATCCCTTTAGGTAGGATGTAATAGGGTGCTATACACAGAGATCTGCGTAGGTAACATCCCGTATTGATTACTGCAATGCGCTCTATGTGGGGTAGCCTTTGAAGACGGTTCGGTGATTGCAACTGGTGTGTCTTCCAAGGGGGAAAAAAATCTCAGGAAACCTATTATTCTGTTTCTTTTGGTTATGCAAAGCAGCAGTGTGCTTTCTCTACTTGTATCAGTAAGAATTTTAAAAAAAAAAGCAAAATAGTAATAATTAGAGGTGCTATAAAACAAATGCTACCTCTCCAACGTTCATACCTGGCAATGTTTCATTGTTTTTGCAAAGGTGTGGTTTATTTATTTATTTTTATTTATTTATTTATTTATTTATTTATTTATTTATTTTAGAGAGTTTTTACCCCACCTTTCGGTTGTTGTTCCCACAGAAGATTCCAGGCCAGCAAAATTCGGACTCAATACTGCTCATTGGACTCTTCTTCAGGAAGGAGTAATTGAAAAGAATCAGGTGATCAAGAAAATGAATGGTGTCCAATTACAGCAAATGGTGATAAATAGAAATGCGCCAGAGTTGCATACACTCACACTAATGCAAACCATGGGGTCTATTATTTATTTATTTACTTACTTACTTACCTCTTTTCCTTATTCAGACAAAAAATAGTACTGCCTCTATTTCCAAATCTACTATTAGAATGATAAACTGGAAGATCTACGTTAGAAACCAAGATGAAAGCAGCAACAACCTTAAAAACAACACAACACAGTACAGTGATATTAAACACAATGAACACAACCGCCCAGAGTAGCTTCTGCTAGATGGTTGCAGTATATAAATAAATAAATAAATAAATAAATAATGTTATATTATATTATATTATATTATATTATATTATATTATATTATATTATATTATATTATATTATATTATATTATATACAAGGGCCAGTAAGCAGCCTGTTGGACATTCACTTTATGAAAACTCTTTCCTATGAAATAATAGTGGATTTTGCCACTTGTACAACCATTTTCTGTTGTGAAATGATACAAGGTGGTTTTTGCCAACCCTCTGTATGTATTTTGCTAACACTTAAGACCTGCCACAAAGCAGGTGGGGATTTCTTTCTTTTTTGCAGCATGATGGACCATAGGAAGGAAGTCATGAGTTATCTGTGTTTTGTGTCCCAGGTATGTCTTGTTATGTACTGAAAGTCTGGTACATGTTTTGTGTGGGTCACCTCACATTTTAAATAAATGTTTTTCAACTTGTTGTCCACGAATGACAAGCTCTTCTTTCTCTCTTGCCAAGGCACAAACATTCCAGTAATATTGAAACAGTTTCAGACAGCTGACAAAGCACAGTAAGGTACAGATACAAAGTCATACAGAGGAATCAACATGGCATCACTTTGGTTCACTTGAATCTGTTAGTTTTTATTAATTCCTGTTCTCAACAGGCTAACAATAAATTAACATAAAACAGACAATAACCTCAGCAGTCACTGAAAGCGGCTTTAAACAGCCATGTTTTAAGATGTTTTTTAAACACTGGAAAGGATTCTCCAAGCTTTATCTCACTTGGAAGGTGATTCCAAAGAGTTGGGCCAGCCACCGAGAAGGCCCGATTTCGAGTGGAAGATTTTTGGGCCTCCCTCGGAGTGGTTATCCGAAGCGAGAAGGCCTGTGACATTCTGTTGGGCCGGCCAGACACTGATCATTTGGGGATATGCTCCGCTCGATACTCTGCTTTTACTATATGAGAGCAAGGGAAGCAAATTGCAATGATGGAGAAGGCAGGATCAGAAGTGGCCACTTCCTTCAATGCATGGATAGCGTACCCATATAGATAATGACAGAACAGACATCTTGTCAGACTGAAATTAGTGGGTTCTGTCTTATTTTCTAAGACCGAATATGACCCTTGTGAGCAGCCTTGACCTATTACAGTTGCATTTCCCTGGTCATCAAAGAGGAGGAGGAGGAATCAGGAAGGTCAGCATGCACGGCTCCATCTCTGATCTTTGCAACAGAAGAGGACTTCTTTGAGATTCTGAGAAGCCCAAAGCCTGAGTAGTATTCATTTGCATTTCTCTTCTCTTCTCTTCTCTTCTCTTCTCTTCTCTTCTCTTCTCTTCTCTTCTCTTCTCTTCTC
>JAHTLZ010003542.1:64256188-64297739 GCA_023846285.1 Phrynocephalus versicolor
TCTTCTCTTCTCTTCTCTTCTCTTCTCTTCTCTTCTCTTCTCTTCTCCCTTCCCTCCCCTTCCCTTCTCTGTTTAGTCTGTTCACACAGGATGCCACCCCACCACAGGCTCAGATTATCCCCAGCCAACAATTTTTTCCTCCACCGTATATTCACATTATTGCTTGTCTTTTGGTGTGTGTGTGTGTGTGTGTGTGTGTGTGAGAGAGAGAGAGAGAGAGAGAGAGAGAGAGAGAGAGACTGACTCTGTGCTATTATGTGGAAGGAAGGAAGGGAGGAAGGGAGGGAGGGAGGAAGGAAGGAAGGAAGGAAGGAAGGAACTTTGTCCACCCTGGCTCTGCCCAGTTTTGGCTACTATGTCTTCCGCCCTACCAGTGGGCACAAATACTGTTTAAGCTTCAATCTCAATGAAAGTCAATAGATTCTATAGTTGTGAGTTTTTTGGGCTGACAAAATGTCAGGAAGAAAAATTTCCAAACTGCCTGAAACACTCACAGCTACTATCGGATCCCGGCTGTGAAAGCCTTCAAGAATACACCAATAGATCCTCTTGCAACTGTCCATGGCATTTCCCGTAAACCTATTAGCACAGCCTTGGAAAATTAAAAATGATACTATGTATCTACCTCAGTTCAGCTATCACTGTAAGCATTTGTGACTTGTATACCACACGATAACTGCAGGGTCACCACCACGTGTGGCTGTATGTGTTTTCCCCACTGGCGATGAGCAGCCTTTGCTTAGCATTTACATTTCTTGAGAGCCGGCTCATTACTTCAAATTGATGGGGGAGGGAAAGAATGGAAAAACAAACAAACAGCGGATCAGGATTGCTCCAAACCTTACATCTGCAGGAAGCAGTTTGAGAACAAACTGATGGGTTCTCAGCCAGGATGAATCTACATTGTAGCAGCCCATCCATTTTCATGTGCAGATTTTATAAGACTTATGGCCAATCATATACAGTGGACCCTTGTATAACAAACACTTTGTATAACATAAAATCTGTACAACATAAAAAAATCCGGAGATAGGGGAAATTTGCTTAACAGAATCATCTATGGGACGAATCCATACAACATTAAAATGGTCGTGATTAGGGATTACTCTGTTTTCAATGCATTCCCATGGGAAATTTGTATAAAGGAAATTTTGCTTAACATAATTTCATTTGGATTTATTTATTTATTTATTTATTTATTGAACTTGTATCCCGCCCATCTTCCCAAAGGGAACTCTGGGCGGCTTCCAACAACAGACCAGACAACGGTCATCAATACATGAATTAATTCCTTTATACAAGGTACCACTGTATATGATTTTGATTGGACATCCTATACAGCAAACGAATGAAAGCCCGGAATTACATTGCAGATCTTGAATCACACATTTAGACCAATGTGGTTTCTCATAGCCATGCACAAGCATGGCTTTTGTGGAAATCCTATGGAAAATACAGTTTCTTAATCAAGATACTGCAAACTATTTCTTGCCTTGGATTGCTGAATTGGGGAGGAGAGGGCATATGAATGAGTCAATAAACCATTGTTCTACACTTATTCCAAATTTATCCCACCTTTCCACTAAAAATAGTGTTTGAAGCAGCTAACAACATCCCTAATTCTATTTAAAACAGCAGAACATGGAATTATAACAGTAAACAAGACGGTTTAAAAGGCCATGCCCTTCTAAAGACAGCAGCAGGATAATCAGAGTGGCCAATCACAACACAGACTAGGGCAGTGTTGGCAAACCTATGGCATGGGTGCCAAAGGTGGCACTCGGAGCCCTTTCTGTGGGCACCTGACATCACCCCTTCACAGCTACCTGTATTCAGGTAAATTGCTGTATTGCCACTTTGCAAAAAAATTAGTGGGTTTTGAATCAGAAGTTTGGGCACTCGGCCTCTCAAAGGTTCGCCATCACTGAACTAGGGATAATAGATCCCAGAGTCTAAGAACCCCACAAGAGAAAGCCCTCTTAAATGCCTGCCAAGCAGATTTTGAGAAGCAACAATACTCTCAAAAAGACCTCTTTTGGAGATCTTAGCAACCTGGTACGTTACAGCAAGACAGGGTGTCGCAAACGACCATTCTCATTTAGACCTTCTTATGTGAAAAAAGTTATTTCGCACCTTGCACTGCCACTTTGCACACACTTTTATTCCTAAAAGTATCCAAATGTGTTACCTAAACCATGTGTTTTAAATGTTGTCCTTCCTCAAGGAAAGGCTAAAGGCTATTTCTTCTAAGGCTTGCACTCCGTGCAGCCTTGCCTGCCATACAAATGGTGTGGGGTGTCTTTCCCTGTGTAGCTGCTGGCCAACACCGCACTTTGAAACAGACCCAACTGGGTGCTTGTTGGAAATGGGAAGACAGAAGCCTGCATCACCTTACAGTAAACGTTGCCCTCTGTCACTGCTGTTTATCTTGCGATTTGTATCCCTGCTGGGAGCCTGGTGAAAAGCTTAGCAATTCCATCTGCTGGTGCCTTGGAGACCTGGAATCCTTACCTGTCTCCATATTTTATCCAGTTGATCTAAGGTCAGCTCAACATGGGATGCATGGACTGGTGAATCCTATGGTCAACAACAACAATAAGTGGTTTGAGAGCTTCTCTTACATTCCCCGGTGCTTTAAAGCACTGTAAAAGTTTGCTTTCAATTAGTTTTGAGAGTGTTTGTTTCTCAGAGCTAAAGTGTTTTGTTTTTGCTGAGCTGGGTCGTCCGTGGAGGAGCGCAACATCCATCTTGCAGCCTACTTGCGTCAGGTCCTCTAATTAACGACTTGGGAATCTGCTTTATCTTAAAAAAAAAAGATAAAATCTAATTGTGGTTCAAATTAGACTGTCTAATGAATGTGACCACAAGACGATCGATCAAAAGACATAGGAGAGTATCTGTGGCTACATGAAGTAAATCTCTTGTTTGTTTTGCATAAGTAACGGGTATCCAAGGGGATCATCACCAGCTATATTGATGCATGCTTCAATGGGACTTTAGCCAGTTGTATTGATTTGCATCCAGAGCTTTCAGACATACAGTATATTTAGACATGCAAGATTTCCTGCATGCCAGTGTGTTGCAGAATGAAAGTGTAAAATGCTGAATCTGACGTCAACACAAAAAAATGCCAGTCATGTCAGCAGGAACTCACCATGTTGACATCAGTGGCACTTATTCGTGTTTACCTCCAGCAAAATCTGGCCTCACTAATTGTTTAAACTGCTGTGATCATTTGCTCCCCAACCCTGGTCCTCTTAGTATTCGGGCTGAAATGCAGTGGTAAGTAACAACTATAGTAGGCATATTGAGTCAGTGGGATTTCGTGAATCACTACTTATGTAAGTTGTTCCATTGACTCAACAGGCTTACTCTGGCTGCAACTTGCTACTGGATTTCAGCCATTAAAAGCACAGACACCCCCCCCCCCGCTTACTTGACATTTTCTAAAACATCCTCAGTCTAATTTTGCATATCAAAGCACTATTTCCCAAACATACATCTTATAAAAGCTATTTATTGATGGGGAGAAAATCCAGTGTACTGCATCACAGCCAGAATTGCAAAAAAATTAAGAGACTTGCCCTTAACTTTTAACACTCTTTCTTGTCTTCACTTCTTAATCATCAACTAGTGATGATGCAATCCTACACAGTGAGGAGGGTAGTCCTCCAGATATTTTTAGTTTCTAACTCCCATCAGCCCCATCCAGCTTAGTCCACAAACATTGCATCTCCATAGTTTGTGGAGGTGTGGGAGGAGTTGGAGTGGTTTATTCATCGAGTTTTGGAGCCATTCTGGACATTTTTTGAAGTGGTTTTTGGACTTTTAGAACTTTTTTGGTGTAGGGAACTGATCTTTGTCATTTCCATGTCTTTTTCTGTGCAGGGTGTGTGTGTGTTCTGATAGTTGCTTCCTTGCTTTTTACTGTGCCTTTGCATTGCATTGCATTGCAATGGATTGTGGTGCGTGTATGATCTGATCATCGCTTGCTTTTTTTCTGTCCTTTCCACATTATTGTGTGTGGGGGTTATTCTGCTGTGCAACACTTTCTTTGACTTTTTTCTGAGCTCCAGAATGAATTAATTGGTTTTCCCTGCATTCCTGTTGGAAATCACGCTTCACATAATGAAAAATTCATAATACAAAACATCCCATAGAACGGATTAATTTTGTTATGTGAGATACCACTCCATATATGTTTATGTAGTGCTAATGCAAGCTCTGCTGCCACTTATGGCTGAAAAAACAGTGTCAACTTCTCTACCTTGCATGGGTGAGGGAACAACACTATTGACACAAAGGTCACTGTCACTGCATGTTGCGCAATAATGTCCCCACTGTTCTATTTGTAAGTCATGGGACTCACTGTCTGGGCACATAAAGAGACAGTGGTAGCAGGAGTCGGAGAGATGGGGGCTGGAGGAGGAGGGACAGCAGTAGCCAAGGCAAGGGGGATGTGCAATAATGGCATGCTGGCAGGCAACAAGAAGGAGGCTAACATCCAACTCAGGACTATGACAGAGGAAAGGGGAGGTTAATCTTGCTGGTGTGTGGTCTCTCCGAAGCAAACTGCACGCACAACCTTGCACACACTGTAATTGTCTTGGTAACAAAGACCCCAGGGCTTCAAGGAACAGCTTTCTCTTTGGAACTAAGGGCAGTGGTGTTTGAGGGAGAGAGATTTGTTTCAGGAAAACAGCGAGAGGAGAAGGATGAACCCCATTTCCCTGTAGTCGTGCAGGAACCGTCTCTGAAAAAATAAAACAAGTTGTACACAAATGTGATCATGCCTTGAACATTGCCAGTGGCTCTAGTCCAGTGATGGCGAAACTTTTAGAGCCCGAGTGCCCAAAGTGTGATTCAAAACCCACTAATTTTTCGCCAAGTGCCAATATAGCAATTTAACCTGAACACAGGTGGCTGTAAAGGGGCAACGTCGGATGCCCACAGAAAGGGCTCCGAGTGCCACCTTTGGCACCCACCGCATAGGTTCGACAACACTGCTCTAGGCACTCTAAGCCCTAGACAGGTGATCTCTAAGGAGCCCCAATGAAGAAGAGCATGCATTAGCCTCATCTCTTTCCACACTTCTCTTCTCCCAAGAAGGCAAGGTGTGAAGACAGCTTCCTCTGTCTGTGGAGACTTTCCACAAGATTTTAGAAACACTCCCTTGTTTAGACTACGGTTTCCTAAACGAGTATGGTCTGCTTTTCAATACATGGAGATCTTCCATATGCAGAAAGCACTATCCTCTTCAGATGGTTTAAGTGAGGATAGTGAGAGAAGCAACAACACAGGGCATCAGGCCCAGGACACTTCTCCTCTCTTCCTCTTGTGTTTATTGTACTTTTTAAGAGAATCTCTGAATATCTCTGAACAGAGGTCATAGTATACAGATTTTCAGTAACTGACATTAAGACTTGGTGAAGCTTCAAGAACAACCTAAAGGAAATGAAGGCAATACAGTGGGCCCTCGTATAACAAACAGTTTGTATAACATAAAATCTGTACAACATAAAATATTCCGGAGATAGGGGAAATTTGCTTAACAGAATCGCCTATGGGGGAATCCGTACAACATAAAAATGGTTGTGATTAGGGATTACTCTGTTTTCAAAGCATTTATATGAGAAATTTGTATAAAGGAAAATTTGCTTAACATAATTTCATTTGGAATGAATTAATTCCTTTATACAAGGTACCACTGGTACTTTCTTTTTTCAAGTTACCAACAAAACTCTACAGTAGTACCTTGGTTTACAAGCATAATCCGTTCCTGAAACAAGCTCATAAACCAAAATACTCCAATATCAAAGCAAATTTCTCAATAGGTAATTCTGGAAACTTAGATTATTCCTTCTGTTGCCCCAGTTTCCATTATTTCCTATGAGGAAATTACCTTTGGCCAGGAACTGGCAGCCGCAGCAGCCAGGACCCGTGGTGAGTTATGGAAGCCGCTGTCAGCCACTTCAGGTCCCATGGTGAGGGCCAGAGGTCAGGTGCTGGCCTGTAGGGTGGTATGTAGGGCCACCACCAAGCACCTCTGGTGCTCATTTTGTAAGACATTGCATGAAAAGCAAAGCAAAAATTTGTTAAAAATTGCTCATCTTGCAAAATACTCATAAGCCAAGGTACCCATAAACTGAGGTACCATTGTAAATGCATTAATGAAATGAAGTCGTAAAATTTCTCAGATCAAAAGGAACCAACAAGGCTTGACACTGTATTTTTTAAGAGAAGAATTTATTCAAAAGCACCAACATTCAACAATGCCCAGTACAGTCCAAAGCTAGAAATAATAATTTAAAAGGGGGAACGGGCCATTGATTCCCTATGGGAGAAGAAGGGATTCATATTCCCAAACATCACACACACAAACTTTTTAAAGGAGCAACACAGGAAACGAATAAGATAGAAGGACAAACTAAGGCAAGGAACTTTATAGGCAGAGACACTGGTTAGCCAATGCAGTATGCTGCTTTAGAGTGGTGTCAATCTGTAAAATATGAGATCTCAAAATAAAAGTCTTGCATCAGCATAACAAGAAACAAAAGGGCAAGAGTGGTGTGAATAAACAAGGGAAATGAGCAGCTGAAGCTGAAATAACGCGGAAGCGCAATACATTGACAAATTGAGATTGCAGTAAGATATGTCGTGGTCATAAAAAAAGTTTCTTTGAGTCAAATCAGGAAGAGACTTTTGTGTGAGCTGTGTGAAGTGTGAAAAGAAGGGGGGCTCTTTAAGGAGCAACAGTTAATTCTTCATCACATGGTTAGGCTGATGTTCGAGCATCAGAAAAGCATCCTAGCAACCCAGCAGGCCAAGGGGGTAACCTTGATTCATATTTTAAAAAAACCACAATGCCTCAACAATGCATGGTCTGTGCATAAGAATTAATGGCTGGATTCCTATGGAAGATTCATTTCACTCCTATAAACAATCAAGGATGAAATAATCCCAAATGTTATTGGAACGCAACACCTTGTTTTGTGTGTGTTGTGTTGTTAAGTCATGACCGACTCTTCGTGACCCCATGTCCATGGAGTTTTCATGGCAGGAATACTGGAGTGGCTTGCCAGTTCCTACTCCAGGCACCTACAGCACCTGGTATTCCCTGGTGGTCCCCCATCCAAGTACTAACCAGGGCCGACCCTGCTTAGCTTCCGAAATCAGGCGAGATCGGATGTGCTTAGGGCATCTGGGCAGCATTAACACCTTGTTAATGAGTGGCAAATTGCTGCAATGACTTCCGTGATTTTTGTTATGCAACCATGGATTGCCAATAGAGTTCTGTCCACCATAATTAGCCTGAATAGAGATACCGCAACACCAATGGTTAGAGAACATTATAATTGGTCAGAAAATTGTTTTAAAAAGCAGTGCATGAAAACAAAAAGAAATGCTTAAGAATGGCATATGAACAGTGCCCAAATTGCACTGGTGAAACAATCAAAGCAGTTCTAACAGGAATCTCTGAATCTCTTTCCTCAACAAACCCATGGAGGCCAACATCATTAAAAACATCAACATTCAAAAGTGAAAATCAGTAAGTATGCAAATACAGTAGACCCTTGTATAACAAACAGCTTGTATAACATAAAATATGTACAACAGAAAAAAATCCGGAGATAGGGGAAATTTGCTTAACATAATCACCTATGGGGAGAATCCATACAACATAAAAATGGGATTACTCCGTTTTCAACGCATTCCTATGGGAATTTGTATAAAGGAAAATTTGCTTAACATAATTTCATTTGGAATGAATTAATTCCTTTATACAAGGTACCACTGTATTTAAAATGAATAAAGCAAGTGTGATGTTAAACATCATAAATAAAATAAATGCTAAAGCACACTTAAAACAACAGAGCACAATGATCCATTTAAAAACCGCTCTCAGACCACCAGTCACTAAGACAAAAAGCCTGTCTGAAAAGGGAGATCTCACCAAAATATCTCTCAAAATGCTACTAAAATACCTTTTGAAACTTTGGAAATAACTGGGTGCTATTCATTACGGCTAGAGGTAACTTTGTTACCACATGCTTAAGGTAACTAGAGGTAACTTTGTTACCACATGCTTAATTACCTCTAGTATCATCTTGTAACTAGATTCCATTGACCTGTGAATCTGAATGCAAGTGTTCGCGCATAAATACATCGCCTACATCTAGTTACTTTTCTACCTCTGCCCAAAACCATTTTACGAGCTTCATTCCTCTAAATCAGTGGTTCCCAACCTGGGGGTTGGGACCCCTTTGGGGGTCAAATGACCATTTCACAGGGGTCATTGTGAGCCAGTGAAGAAAACGGCATAAACGGCATAAACGGCATAAACGGCTTGGGTCTAGAGGAGGAAGGGAAGGAAGGGGTGCAAGAGTAAGTTACAGCTTGATAGGTTAGAGGGGATGTCAATCAATGGCACCGGAGGCTACGATTGGCTGAGGGTGCCTGTGTAAAGGGAAGTTGTCAATGGCACCTGTGACAGTGGCCTTTAAAGGGGGCTTGTGGCCTCTTCCAAGCAGGGCAAGGGGTCACAACAACATGAGGAACTGTACTAAAGGGTTGCGGCATTAGGAAGGTTGAGAACCACTGCTCTAAACTGAGTTTTGAATCCAAGGCATATGGATCCTTCCAAGTTGAAATGCCGCCTTCTCTACTGTGCTATGTTGGTGGAAGTTAAATCTGTGCTACAAGCATCTTCATTTATTTTTTATTTCAGCAATTTAAGAACACATTTTAACCATGCTGCTGTCTGTATATTACATCGCTCTGTGATTCGCAACTGCTTATTCTGTATTCATTTCATGGTAATAATTGTCGATATTAAAATATAGATACATACCCAATGGCTTTGGAACAAATGATCAATGTCAGACAAATCACTTTGCTGCCAGGAAAAGAGATATGGGCAATATGAGTGTTTCAAATACTTCAGTCAGGGATGTGAAGAATGTGATTAGAATCTAACAGAGATTTGATCGCCCTCTTCTCCACACCAGGCTGTTGACAGCTAGAATAAATAACTTCACAGGAGCCACTTGTTAAACTGGGTTAAAAAGGGAGATGTGTAATGATGTGGCTCAGTCTAATACTTCATCCCAATCGGATTATATTTTATTGCTCAACCTGAACTGTATGGAATGATTCAGTTTGTGGTTAACTAAAGGAGGCTGCACGCCATGAAAAACCCACCTCTCCTAGCAGTATCTCCACAGAATACACAGGTGGGAGAAATACCGCTTGTGTTCTGGAGAACAGAGGAAACTAGAAGCTGCCTTATCTAAGTGCATCTAGTCCAGTGACTGTCATTGGATATCATATTGACTGCCACAGTTCCCTCCCAGGGCACCCTGGGTTTTGTAATTTGGTCAGGTGACGTCAAGGTCTCTGTTGTAGCTCAGGGGAGGCATTAGAATGCTCTAGGAGAGACTACGAAGTCCCTCAGCAGGTTATGAAAACCAAGTGTAGTGGACAGAGTGGCAGACTTAGACTATTTCTGGGTTCATATCCCTGCTTAGCCACAGAAACCCACAAGGATTGTGAAACTTCTAAAATAACACCTTAAATATCTGGCACCTTGAAAGCCCTATTAAGCTCTCAGTTCGAAATTGATGGCACGTAACCATAACACCACCAGATCACAAATCCAAGGATTTGGTAGGATGGATATGTGACAGTTACGTGGCACAAAACTGCTATAACTGGGTAGTGTAAATACTCATTGTATCAAATGGTCTATCCACATACACCAGTGTTGTCTGCTATAGTGGTCAATTATCTGAGTCACCAGCAAACATTTCTCTAAACTGATGTTCTCCAATGCACTCAACTGGCGGTGACAGCTCCTGATCCTGGAACCTTTGGCATGCCAGGAATGGATTCTTCCACTTAAACACCAAAAGGGTCCCTTTCGTGTTATTCATACGAGAAAATGGCTCTCACTTTCAAACATAACTAAGGGCATTTGTTCAAATTTTCTTGCACTCATGATACCAGCACTATATCCAAGGAGCTACATAAGCCAGGCTGTCAACTGAGTCAAAGCAGGACAAAAAAATAGTTCTTGCTGGCTTTCTTTACACCATCCAGGGCATTCTATTCTTTCAGTCTTACGTCTTGTATGAGTGGGCTTTGATAGGTTTTTGTCTACAGCAGGGATGGGCAAAACGTGGTCCTTGGGAGCCACAAGAGGGCTTCTATGCATGTTTTTGTGGTCCTCAGCCACCTACCAGCCCCTCCTTTTTCTGCTGGAAAAAAAATGATGAACTGCAGCTCCTGGTATCCTCTAGGAGAAATAAGTCGCTTTTCAATTAAGTCACAGAGCTCCCATGTACGAATTAATACCTCAAAATACCAAATTTTGAAACTGGAAGGGGCTTGCCACTTGTATACATTTCGTGTGGCCCTTCCAGAGCATTTGGGGGGGCACAAAACTGGCCTTTGGACCCCCTGAGGTGGCCCAGTTTTGTAAAATGATGCTATGGCACCTTCTTTTGTATAGAATCTGTGTCCTACCTGTCTGGTTTTATGGCACTAGATTTTGGGGCTTTGTGGACTTTGCTCTTCTTCTCTCAGTTCTTGAAATCCTATAGCATCTGTAGCATCAGCCTGAGGAAGGATTACCGGGGACTCAAAGATTTGCCCTGTGGCCAAAACATTAGTACAGCTCTAAGCTTCAGACTTTTAGGATAAAATAGAGTACAAAGGTATGCATTTCCAGACTCCCCTTGCCCCCATTCTCATGGTTGATAGGACATCTGAAAATAGTTAATTTCTCCCCTTAGTTGTCAGTATTGTACTTTTATTTTATTTTATTTCAAAAGGAAAAACGAATGAACTTCCATGGCCTGGCAAATTCAGGAGAGATGGCCTGGACCAGCAACATTCAGAAAATGAGCAATTCGACAGACACCTTAAAAGAATGAGGAACCTGTTTCCCAGCTGGAGTCATATGCTCCTGTAATTATGAAGAAGACAGTAAGAATGTCAGGAGGGCCATGGTGAGAAAAGAAATTAAAATTAGACCCGCTTGCAATTGCTGTGTTCCCAGTAGACTAGCTCTCTGTGCCTGATTGGGATTTCGGAGCAACATGCTCTGAATTCAGGAGCTGTTGGGCTTTTATACAAAAAATATGTTTGAGATGCTGCTCATGTGTCATCACAGTTTTTCTTGAATGTATTCTTTTTCCCAATAATTGTTGACAGGTCTAGCCCTGTAGCCATCTGGCTTGTGAAGTTATCAGACCAAATGAAATAGAGCTTGGGGGTGGGAAATTATATATGTGTATGTGTGTGTTGATATATTTTCTTTCCTTAATCTATTAATAACTGAAAAGTGTTGATTTTGGTGACAGCCTGATATTTGATAGTGAAGCATCTTGGTTAATTAAGGAGAATCATAATGAATGTTATGTGCAAACGTGTATATCCCTCTGAGAATGAAAATAAAATAAAATAACATAAGCAAGATTTGATTTATTCTCTAAGGCAAAGGGGGGGAGGGGAAAGAGACCAAGATTTTACATATGAATAAAAGAAAATTACCCCCCTAAGGTAAGAAAACACAAGTTGCTATTCACTCACCATTGTCATCACCCTACTCCAGAAAATAAATCTGCATCCTTCGAAATGAAGATGCTGCCTAAAATCTCTCACGGACAAAACGGTTTGCAAATGTTCGCTCTCATTCACTTCCCCTCCCTCCTGCCATCTCTCACTCTGTCACATCTTGACAGCTTACTGATGCTTGAGGTGTTACTTGATGACAACCTGCAACTTGAACTTGACCATGAAATGCATCCTAATTGATACCACTTTACTTCTGCTTGTGATCATCTTGTGAGTGTGTGTGGGAAATGCAATGCTTCACCCACACAGGTCTATTATCAGTAGCATGCTGCTCATTTAACAACCATTTTCCCAAGCATAAAGTAGTGCTTCTCCAGGAAATGTAGAACACCTCCCAGAGTCATCCCCATTCATTCTTCTTGTCTGCCTCATGGTTCCACATGGAACCTAGGTAGCAGCTATTTGTATCAATAAAGTTAAAGGGCAGTTCCCTGTTTAAAGGCCTACCAGTGGAGACTAGAGAGTCTGAAGGTTTCCTCTGTTTGATTTAAAGGCAAAGAACTGTAAGGAGTGAGATCAAGGACCTTGAGGTTGCCTATCAGTACTTAGCACCTAGAGCAGATGGAGCTAACCTGGTCACTCTCCAGATGGATGAGATGGATTGTGGTCATCTAACTTCTAAAACTCACTTCTAACTTCACTACTTCACATAGTAACTAGTGATTAATGTGACTTTATGTAAATATGTGCACTCTTTCATTCTTTCTTCTTTTGTGACTATTGCCTCTTTGAAGTCATGGAAAAGGGTCATCGTAGATTATGCCTAAGCACATGATCTAAGGTAGTTACAGCCATGAACTATATGTGGTTGCTTATCCAGAATGTCCTAATTCTACTGCTTAGGTGGTGCAGGAATTAAAACCAGGATAAGTCATAAGTGACAACAACTTCTCTAGTTCTATATCTCAGAGTTCAAAATGCAAAATGCTTTCCTCATGTCTGAGTGCATCTGTCCTTGTTTCTGAATGGCCCCATCTCATCTCTCTAGAAACATCTCTCTAACCTTTCATTTATCTCAGCACCTCTGTGTTCATTTACCATTTCTTCTGTTGTTTGATCTCTGTGAACACACCATCCATTGACAAAAAGACCTTTCTGAGTGGCAGACATGGCTGCCAGGCATAAATGTCACCTGTGAGCTATTTTGACAATGGTTGAACACATTATGGAGATCAACAACTAATTGTCACATGCTTATTCTTCTCTTTTACAGGGATATGACACTTCTCAAGTTTCTGACATAACACACTCCTGTCACAAAGGCACTGATTTAACACACAAGTCTATACTTGATTTTTTTTTAAAAAAAATCCAATTTCTAGTTCCACATCATATAAAATATCTCACATAGATGACTAATGAATAATTTTTACACATTAAATATCTCTCCTTCTTTACGTCCTTACAGTTCCCCCCTTTTTGTTCCAGTCTCATGTAGTACCAAAATATCCCAGACCAGACCTGTTTGTCAGCTTTTGTACTGGTACTTCCCAATTAAGTGGATAACTCACTATAATGTTATACCCAGCTCCCACCAGAGTACATTTTTTCCAAAGTAGACCTTGCTGTCTAAGGATCAAATCCCAAGCCAATTCATCTTCACACCCAGAATAAAGGGTAATGCTGTTCTTGATCTTCTTTTAAATCTGAACTCCAATAGAATAAACTAATTATGGCTGTTAGGAAAAGATCGCAGCTAGGTGGAAGCCCCACATCAGTTACCTGATGGAAGTCCCCACCACCACCACCTTACAGTTGTTATTTACCTCAGGAAGGATATGAAGAGCTGTTTGTCAAGAGCATCCAATGTCTTCAGTAAATATTGTTGCCTACTGCAGGTTATTATCTGGAAGGTCATTTTCAAGTCTCTACACTCAATAGCTTGTTTTAGCTTTCACACACACACCCTTCTTACACTACTCAAAGCAGAACACATCTACTAAAGCTGAATGGCTGGGCATGCAGAAGATGCAAACACCAGTTGTGTTTTACTTTGTGTTTTGCATAGCTGTACTGTGGAACTCCCTGCTCCAAGATGTAAGGATAGGATATCTGCCAACATGGACTGCATTTAAAGGGAAAGTAGACTAACCCATGGGGGGGATGGTGAAAAGCAGATGATGTTGTGTCTATATATTCTCTCCAGCCTCAGAAATATAGTGTGCCTAAAATGCCAACAGCTAAAATACATGAGTGAGAGCATACTGTCCCTCATGTCTTGCTGGCAGGCTTGTCGCAGGCTGCTAGTTGGTCCTAGTTCAAGCAGGATGCTGGACTAAATACTTTAGGTTCACAAGACTAGATGGTGTCACTTATTTTCTTTTCATTCACCAGTAGAGTCATCTTTAGATTTTGGTGTCTCTTAAATTTCCCCCCATTGCTGTGCCCTAGTTCTGGTCCGGAATGTAAGAAATCACACCTCGTACTCCAATCTTGCCTGCTGTAATCAAACTACAGTTTCAGAACTCCATTGTTGTGGGTTTTATTGGATCCAATGAAGGTTGAAAGGGTGAAGAAAGAAACAGAAGGCAGCTGTCTTTGGGGACTGAGACTGCTTATTAGACACCAGGTTAAGAAGGATGAAATTTCCACTTGGCAGGTGCAGGTAGCACCAATATCCTTTGCCTGTGCTGAGTTCCTTCACTTTTGTAATTAAAGCCTCATTTGGAGAGCTCCTGCTGTTCCCTCATCTTCTGGAAATGCTGACAGAGGCTTCCTTGGTGAACCATGACAATATTTCTAACACCTCTGCATGTTTTGTTTTTGTTTTTGAAGCAAAGGGCAACAAATAATAGCAGTTACCTTTATGGTAGTTAAATTATGAATCTACGAAAGGGAAAAGAGAGTTGCCTTGGATAACTTCTCGCCAGTTTTGAGGGCTGCTATGCACTTGAGCATGCAAATTGCCACACTTACACATAACAATAAGCCACATTGTCATTTCAATTCTGGTTTGTTGTTACATCCATACCCATCCATTTGCCTGACTGCCCCAAACCACAGCTATAAACCATGATTTGTTGTTGCTCAAGAATTCTGGCTTGTTTAAACTATACCTCTAAGCCATTTCAAAATACTGGCAAATTAATCTCTTGGCTCCATGGAGGTTCTGGGGAAAAGGGGGGTTAATTTTGGATTTTCAAAGGCTTTTACAGCTGGGATATGATAGCTGTTGTGGATTTTTTTTTTGGGGGGGGGGCTGTTTGGCAGTGTTTGGGAAGTTTTTCTTCCTGATGTTTCACCAGCCTCAGTTCTCTGAGCTCCTGCCCTCTGAAGATGCTAGCCACAGAGTCTGCTGATATATCAGGAAGAAAAAGTTCCAGAACACTGCCAAGCAGCTCCCCCTCCAACCCCCCCCCCCCACAATAGCCATGCATTTTTGTTTAAATTTAAGTTTGTTTCACTGGCCCAGTAAATAAAATTCAAATGTTTGCATTTTGTTTGCTTTTCTGTTCAAGCAGGCTTTTCAAATTAAGCAGGCTCTTGACCAATACTGAAAAAGAAAAGCAAACAAAAGCTTCTGGGAGAAAGCTTTTGATCTGTCTTTAAAAAGAAAAGCAGTGCATCAAATAAAAATCCATCCATCCATCCATCCGACCAACCAACTAACCAACCAACCAACCAATAAATAAACAAAAATAAAACAAAACAAAATAAACGTATGTATTTATTTATTCCCCCCGCCCCCACACACAGATATACTTTTTTGCCCCTCAGCTGAGCCAAGGAAGTGGTTATCTTATTTTACAATATTGGACAAATAAAAGAAAGGTTGCTTTTGGTTCATTTCCAGTGATTACACACATTGGAAACTGACCAAAACAAAGTAATCATACCCCCAACCCCAAAAGAGAGTAAAAAGCTCAAAGAGTTGCAGGGAAAGCCACTCAGTGGGTGGGTTGGCTGGTTTTCTCAGCAAAGACATTATCTGCTTGCCATTTTTCGAAGCGAACCAGCCCATCCCTGCAGTGAACTGAACAGCCAGCTAAATACCTGTGTGGTCAACCTTCTTGCCCCTGCTACATATTTATGTCCAAATATCCCCACATTTCTCACTATTGGGTGTGCAGGCTGACACTGATAGCAGGTGCAATCCAGCAAAATTGAGGTGTTTGTCCTTTATCCATCTTGGTTTAGCATTGCGTGCAAATGTGGCCCATGAAACTTTATCTTCTTTGGTGCTCACTCCTTATACCAACCATGCTTTGTACTGCTCCGTTGGAAAGAGAAGGAAGAAAGAAATAGATTGTTAACTCAATCAGGAGGAACATCAAACAATAACAATTTACCAATCATGGTAAATTTTCTTCTCATGCTCGCAAATTTGCAAAATATAACATTCTGTAGCAGTCCCTCCGAGTGTTAATGTGAATGGTGATATCAGAATTATATTGGAAAATATGAGGATCGGTAAGCTTTCAATGATTCAGTAATAGTGCCCAGAAATAATATTTCCAATTTGTATTCCTACAGAAAGTGAGATGTCAGCAAGTGAGGCTTGTTCCTCAAAACATTAATGGTTTTATAAAATGGTGACACTGTGTACTACTCTGATTCCCATAGGGTGAAGGGTTAAAGTAGAATAAGTATGTAAGTGCATAAAAACTATGTAAGCCTGAGTTGAAGGATGAAGCCAGGCCCCATCCCTAATTGAAAAGAAAAGCTGATTGGGCTAGCAGTTGATTCTTACTGCCATTGTGGTTTTGAGGATAGCATTTTCAATTATGTTTCAGACAGCAGGATAGTATTAAGGTTGTGATTAGGAAGGGAATTTTCATTAAAAATAAATAAAACAACCAAAAGTCTGCTGGGGCTTTAGGTATTTGATATAGCTTACCGTTGGTGCATAAATGAGGGGGGAAATTCCCTCCATTTCTGAATTCTGAGGGAGAGGAGCTAGGTGGGTAAGGCCAAAGTACGTAGCACTGAAAACAAGCCTGCCCTACTGGCCAGGGGAATTCTGGGAATTGTAGTCCAAAAAGTGCAATTCTCTGCATTCTCATCCTTCCAAGGCAGACACTAGCTTTCCAGAATCTGTTACTAAAATGTTTGGCTTGCTCTGTCTCACAGCAGGGCTGGTCCTAACACCATGATGGTATCTAGTGGTAGCTTCTATACTTCTACTAGGTCTCGGGGTCCTTTCTAATGTTTCCAGAATGTTTCAACTTGAAAAGAGAAAAAAAAATGCCGTTTTGGATGCAGAGGAAGAACGTGCTGCCTTCCTTGCTTGGTGGCCTCTTAGAATAAAAATATTGGAGTTAAGGGAAACATTTTGCAAGGCACTGTAATCCCCTTCTTTAATTTAGCTGCTCTGGATAAAATGCTGACTGCAGGACAATCCTTCTATTCTAACAGTGGAAAAGATAAAGCTCCTGCTACCTATTTTCCTAAATGGGAAGTTATGAGCTTCTGGCTTTCACGACAAAGGCGTTGCAAATTCGGCAGGGTCAACCCTGCATTTCTGATTTATGGCTCACACCTAGGAGGCTGTATCTGTTATATATATATAGATATATATATATATCATTTTTCATGCCGAGGCTTCTGGCATTTTATTTATACATTATATAGCACAACTATATAAGACCATTAAACTAAAATGCATGTTACAGCCGTGATGTGAATTACATTTCAATTCTCCACTCTCCTTTTCTGCAACACCATTTCATGGTGGCTCTAGAATGATTGTGTGGGTTTTAGCACCCCCAAAAGAACACCCAAGAACAGGGCAGGGAACATGCACGTCATCGCAAGAGCCAGCAAAGGCGTGTTATTGCTTTCGGTGTTACTTGTTGCAATGTTTTTACTCCATACTGGCTAAGTCGTTGTAGGAATGATAGCCAGAAAAGTATTTCCACACACACACACCACTGTCATTTTAAATTTAATTGATAGGGGACAAATGGGGAGGGTTGCCAGGTTTAGGGGCACCAGCTGAAGTCTGAAGGAACTGCTACATTTCTATGGGTCTCCAGGCTCAGGAGGATGACAATGTCCAACTTGTATTATGCATGGTGCCCTTAATTTCTCAGCATCCATCTCATCCCCATCCTGAACTGGCACGAGGGTTCACAAGTTCAGCGCAAAGCTTTATGTCTCTGTGTTGGATCCATAATATTCATGTAAGAAGTAATGTAGACCTCCACCTTGTCACAGGAAGACATCTATGCATATATGCGCAGACACACATCTATTATTCCTCAGGGGTTGCACAAGGGCCTACCACTGGTGTCATCACTAGAGATGGGCACGGCTCAAAAAAATGGTGTTTCATTTGTCGTTTGTCGTTTAGGGGGTCCATTTCGGTTCGTTTTCATTTTTTGTGAATTTTTGCAAAAAAATTCGTTTTCGTTTCATTACGTCATGAAACGAAAAAATGAAAACAGAAATGAAAAATTGCTGTTTCGTTAGCATTCATTACAGTTCAATGTATTTGCCGCAACAAAAATGAAACACACGACAAAATTTCTGGTGTTTCGGTTCGTTTCGTTTCATTTTGGAGTCAAAAGTCATTTTTCATTTCGTTACGTAACGAAACGAAAAAATGAAAACAAAAACGAAAAATTGCTCATTTCGTGCCCATCTCTAGTCATCACAGGGCCCCACTCTCTTGTGTCACATTTTGGTCCCGCAATCTCATGGAACGGGAAGCTGACGGATCTAACAAACAACTTAACAAATCCAGGTGTTACCTGTGTGATAGAATTACTTCTTAGAAATATTTGTTCTCATGGGATTTCAAAAGAGCAGTTGCACAATGTAAACACGATGTGTGTATGTGTTTAATGGAGAGCCACAATGGCGCTGTCTCCCATGGAGCTATATGTATAACATGTGATTTCAATTGTCTGCTTCTCCTTTTAGATCTGAAGTTGTAGAGAGCGTGGGCCGTCTCAGGAAAAAAAGTGTGAGTAAGGAAGCCCCTTACGCTATGACTGCTCTTTGCTTTTTCCTTTTTAGAGGCTTGAAAGGCATGGTTTGAGAGGACTGAATTAATTAATTGGATTAACTGTCAGATTCAGAAGTGCTATGTTTGTTGGATTTTAATAATAGCTGCCTTCCATGAAAGGTCACTAGGAGCTGATGGCATTCCAAACAACAGGATTTCTTGATTCAGCGAGTGAAGCGTAGACACTTTTACCAAACAATATGCTGCTGTTACTGTACGTGTGCTCATTAAGAACAGAACTGGAAAGAACGTCGTACAAATTACTTGCAATTCCTGTCCCCAGACTGTGAAGTTGCAATTACATTACATTCCAGTTATATTTTAACAAAAATTAACACAAATCCTTTTACGGCACACTTAGCACGTTAAAATTTTACTTTCATCAATGTAGTTTTCATTTTTAAATTTTCTAACATCTGTCCTGCAACATTTAATTATGTAGTCTCATGGTTTGGGCTGCTTCCTCAGGCTCTGTGGGCTGTGTATAAATGTGCCTCCAACTAGCAATCTTGGTGCCTGGGATGATTGGCACCTACTCGGCTCTAATGCATGGGCATGACCCCTACACCAAAAATTGAAGGAACGTGTTGCTCCATCAAAAGAAATGTTATGCTTTTAAAAGGGGAGGGGATGTGAACAGGGTCAGGAGGTGGTGACATTTATTTTCCTAACATTTCCTAGTAGATTCATATCTAGAGGTCAGTGTCTTCTGAATTTGGGTGCGTTTCTTGGGGGCAAAGCTGCAGTTACAGCCCTACTAGAAGGTGAACAGGGAGAACAGGGTGTGCTTTCTACCACTTGCTAGCGGTGCCCCCCCCCCACCAAATAACTGGTTTGCTTTGTAGTATGGGGAAGTACAGAATTAGTTTTACTATGATGCTAATTAGTTTGGATGGGGGATGTTGGAACTCTGCAGCTGTAACTAATTGCTTAAAAACCTTTCCAACTTCTGATCAAAAGCAATGTTGGCCTTGATTATATGGCCCCAGAACGATCACACTATATCTATATTCAGGGTCTATCTCTACATTAACATCTGTTTATATGGGTCCCATAGGAGAAGATGACTCTAACTTGTAAGTTATTTGCATTGACCGCCGATATAAAAGTTGCCCAATTCTACTTTTGATCATACAGAGGATTATAATTTTACCAGGCCGTTTGAGTGCGTCTTGCATGAGATGGGAAATGTCTTCTGAAGAAGGGGTTGCAAATCCCAAACTTTTTGACTACAACTCCCTGAATTCCCCCCATGACCAGTCCAAAAAAGTGAATGGTTTCTTCCTCAGGTCTTGAAAAACCTTCACATACTATATCGTCCATGTAGTTGAATATCATGCTTCTGGGTTGGGCGCAGATGACATCAAACTGGAATGCTAGGTTGGTTGATTGTGTATTTTATTGTACTGAAGACAGATCTCATTTTGAAAGAGTGCTCTTCTCTTCAGATATGTCTTGTTTTTGGAGACTTTTTTATTCACAATACAGCTGGAATTCTAAGAGGTAAACAGGAAGGGCCTTATGTTACATTTAGCACTTGGGTAGCAAAGCACACCCATGAAAGAAATGGGTCCGCTTATCCATCAGCCTTCCATGCTGAAGTAAGATGTATGCCCTTCTATGTAAGTGATTACTATTTTGTGACTTTTAGATGGATTACCATTCACGATTGCATTGACTGATCTGATAAGAACACCAGTGTTTCCGTGCTAGTTTCTATCCCTCATAATGGGATTTTTTCTTGTTTCTTTTTGTGTGTTCTTGGTAGCTTTAATGTTACCTTTTAATGTTGTAAGATGCCCCTTCTAATTCCATATTCTTAACTTGAATGTGTTTTGAATGTTCTAGGCTGTATATTGTCCATTATTGTAAGCCACCTTGGGTCCTTTTCCAAGGGGAAAGGCGAGGTAAAAATATTCTAAATAAATACATTGTTATGCAAGTCCAAACTCTTTTTTTTAGTGATGTGGCCTATTTGTTGTTGTTCTCCACGCCTCCCTTTTAAAAGTGACTACTCTACTGGGTCGTTTTGGGGGGAAAGTTGGGATAGAAATATTATAACTGTATTAAATAAATAATACTGAACATAGGTCTTAAATTATGGAATACAATTTGGAAGACAAGTGAATACTTAAGGAAATTAACAAGCCCCCATCACCTGCTTAAGCCCTCTCCCCAGGTTCAAGCAATTAATTTTCCTTCCCATATTATAACTAAGGGGACCGTTACAGTAAAGCAGTGGTTCTCAACCTGTGGGTCCCCAGATGTTCCTGGCCTGCAACTCCCAGAAGCCTCCACCACTCGCTGTGCTGGAAGAGGTTTCTGGGAGTTGCATTCCAGGAACATCTGGGGACCCACAGGGTGAGAACCACTGCAGTAAAGGATGGAAAGTAGATATCTCCTCTCCCTACCTGTGTGATTTTCCTGCCTGTTCATAAGCAGCACACACAGGTCTACAGATATAAAATGGTTTTGCTTATGGGTTCAGTCCTGTGAGATCAAGCCATAATCTGCAAATATGCAAACAAAGAACTCTGGTGGTTCTTTCATGATGGTACCCTTAAATGAGGCATGCATATTGTGATACAAACATTTCCTGTAGACTATGATAGCTGATGATCACCTGATATTTAACATCTACAACTCTTGACAATGTCAGACCACTTTCAGTAATTTGGGGGCATTACTCGATGGCTCTAAAACAGGGGCACACCTTTTCTTTACTCAGTGTGTGAAACTCCTACTCAGTCGTTCCTATGAGTACAGGTGTATTTCCAGGAGGCATCCAGGTGCACAGTTCTACTTTCATACAAAGGCATATCTTGTTTTCAAAGAAGCGTTGTTTTCCCCAACCATACTGGAACTGCCAAAATTTCAACTGTGGGTAGCAAGTTTGGTGGCAAGGAGGCATGACAGAAGGCACAAAGATGGGCAGGTCCTGGTGATGAACCTTATGCTTCTGATCCTTGGTTTATCCTCTGCCTCAGGATGGTGGTGAATAAAGTTTGTGCCCTTTCATGAGGGAAGACAACCACACGCATACATCAGTAGACCAGGAAACATTAGCCGCCATTCAGAGGATTATCTCATGCCTTACTAAAATGTTCATGGCAGCCTGACTGTGTGGGGAAAGTTCCTCCATCCTTTATGTTGTTGACTCTGTGTTTGTTGCAGTCTACTAAAGAAGTAGTTGTAATGCCTGTGGAGGCCCTTCATGAACATAAGAACATAAGAAAATAAGAAGAGCCATGCTAGATCAGGCCAAAGGCCCATCTAGTCTAGCTTCCTGTATCTCACAGTGGCCCCACCAGATGCATCTGGGAGCGCACAAGACTAGATATCTGTCTCCTGATACCACTCCCCTACATCTGGTCCTTGAAGTACTCCGTTTTAAGCCTGGAGATTACACATCTCCATCATGGTTTGTAACCTGTGATGGACTTTTCCTCCAGGAATCTGTCCAATCCCCTTTTGAAGGCAACCAGGCCAGATGCCATCACCACATCCTGTGGCAGGGAGTTCCACAGACTAACAATGCGCTGAGTGAAAAAAAATATTTTCTTTTGTCTGTTCTCACTCTCCCAGCCCTCAATTTGAATGGCTGTCCCCTAGTTCTGGTATTTTGTGAGAGGGAGAAGAGCATCCCGTTATCCACTTTACTCATGCCCTGCATTATTTTGTAGGTCTCAGTTACATCCCCTCTCAGGCACCTTTTTTCCAGCCCCAAATGTTTTAGACTTGCCTCATAAGGGAGGTGCCCCAAACCAGTAATCATTTTAGTTGCTCTCTTCTGCACCTTTTCCAGTTCCACTATGTCTTTTATGGAAGTCAGAAGCCTGAGCAATGAGGGTGTTTCCACATGAACAGGCTGCATATGTGGGATACAGTCCTCTTCCTACATTTGCTCTTCATGTGAGGTCTATAGAGGAGGGAAGCAAGCCTTACCCATTTCCTCACATGTTCATGTTAACCCTACCTTGAATGCATGGAGAGGCCTCCTTTCAAATCCACCTAAAACTCGATCTCTGCCCTTGATGCTTTCATGTAGGTGGTGTGGAAAGCCCTTGTTAGCCAATTCAAGCTATTAATCGGGCTGCATTTTGTGATACTTAAAAGTACTTTGGGTCAGGATCACAGAGACCTGGAAGAGTGAAAACAGGAGTACTGATTCAAGATGACTGCTACGTGTACCCAGAACGGTAGTTTGAAGGGTGGTGGTTAGGTGTGTGTGTGTGGGGAGTCAGAAGTACTCCTGTTAAGTGGCCGTTTAAAGAGCTTCAACCATTCGCTCCACATTGCTCTTAATTATGGAGCCATATGTTCGCAGCACTCTCTTTCGGTTTCCTCAGAATTAATCCTGTCATGTCTGTCAGTTTCTGATTCTCTGTGGAAGAAAAGGTGAAATATTTGCAACTGCTTAAGGACTGTTCCTATCAGCAGAGATGATCAAGAGTATGTGAGTACAATGTGAGTACATTGTTTACCAGCTATGTTAACTTTAAAATAAAAATTAAAATAAAAAATCTGGCTGATAAACTTGACAGAGAAACATTTTCTTGTTTCTTGTGTTGAATGTAGCAAAGTTGAGGTATTCTACTTTCTAGGTCTTAACAAACTTTTGCTGAAAGCCTCTTTCCTGGTTATACTGGTATAATGCGAACAGTGTAACTTCTAAAGTAAAATTGCAATAAGCTATTTCCTTAGACATTATATGTTGCATAGTATGTTGTACAACCCTGCACAGAACAGATGATGGTACATTATCAACTTGAGGCAATTTACCTTTAAAAGCTATACCTGTTTTTAGTAGCTATGCAAGAAGATTTTGGTTAAAGTCTACTGAGGAGCTAGATAGACAAGTGCAAAATGCAGTGAAGTCCAAAAACAAACTAAAGTCAAGCCAATCTAGAAGAGGTCCCGAGGGCGGGGGAGCTGATCCTGTTCCAGTGCAACCAGTAGTTAATAGCAAACGGTCAGGATAAACAAATGAGAAGATCTGGCATAAGATGAGACGTTGGCTCCAGCAAACTCATAGTCCAAGCTGAAATGTATACACATGAGCTGGTGGGTCCCACACCAAACTCAGTTGCAGGCATTTGGTCAGATATTAGGAGAAGCTCAGGAGCAGAGGAACAGCTTTCCCTCATGGAGGTCCCTACTACTGAAGAAATAGCTTCCCTGGAAGATTTCCTGCCAGTGAGTCCTTCAGTTGGGGGGGATTTGTGCCTTCACTTTGTGGTGTTCTTATGGGCAGGGAGGAGATCCAACCTCCTCCTGTGACTCAGGCACAGAGGCTTCTTCACCTGAGAGCTCAGTCTCCTGGTCTTCCTTGAATCCAAGGTCAGGCACAGAGATGACATCATGTGAGGGTCCAGCTTTCCGGAAGTGCTGGACCTCTGAAATTTGAGGATCTGCAGCATCTAGCACAGGGCTGTCCAAACTTCAGCCCTCCAGATGTTTTGGACCACAACTCCCAGAATTCCAAGCCTGTATTGTCAATGACAAAGGACTGTGGGAGACATGGTCCAAAACATCTGGAGGGCTGAAGTTTGGACACTAATGACCTAGCAGTTCCTGCCCAAAGTTGGTCTTGGATTTAGTTCATCCACATTGGAAGACTCATCCGGTGGATCATGATGGTTAAAACTTTAGATGTTTAACTGTAAAATGGTTTTGGGATCCTTGGAAGATCCACTCTTGCTCAATACACTTTCACATATCTACACTCCTGCTAGGGAGAATGCCTGCAGAAGGCTGGTGTAAAATGTCCATGCAATATAATGCAGATGCTAAGGAAGGAGGGTAGCTTATTGGTGTGGCTCCCTTCAGTATTTATTTATTTATTTATTTATTTATTTGTTTGTTTGTTTGTTTGTTTGTTTGTTTGACTTTTATATCGCCCATCTAGCCCTAGGACTTCTCTGGGCAGTTTACAACATAGGATAACATGACAAGTAACAAAGGAATATATTTCAAAAAACTAGAACACAAACAGCATAATAAAAACAAAATATACATAAATCAACAACAATAAACTCAAATTAAGCTAAACTGAAAAGAGAAATAGCCAGGGGGTTGCTAAAATGGGGGAGGAAAAGAAGCTAAGCAGAAAAAGAATAAGAAGAGTGTCTTGCCAGATGTTCGAAAAACCAGGAAAGGCCATTCTATATAACCAAGTTATATAGTATGCAAACAGTTCAGCTGAACACAGCTAAAGAATTCAAGGATCCTGTGATTCCTAGCATCTCACAATATTATCTAGTATCCATCTAGGTAACATATTTTTTCATCTATAAGATGCCCTAATGTATAAGATGGCCCCCACTTTTCCAAGCCAAAATTACAGTTTCACAACCACTTGGTTCTCTCCTTGGCTTACTTCTGTGTATAAGCTGACTCTTAATTTTCAGTCTAAAACAATTTTAGAGGAAAAAAAACATGGAAAAATACTGTATTTGTTTAGGGCTTTTACACTCTCATGGACAGAGAATGGCTTTGTGCTTTAGTACCTGAGTAATTGGTGTGTCCAAACTACTCCTAATTACTACTCCTGAAGAGCAACACTGCACCTGCTAAATTTCTGCAATGTATGTTGATATTAAAGCACACAGACTCTGGAAGTGCCCTGGGGTTGAGTCCTATTTGGAATGCGGTTCTAATTTCTGGCGTTACTGATATGTTTAGAGACCCAACCATTCCACTCAGTAGCATCCGAATCCAAAAAAAGCCCTCTTTATGTTACTTGGAAATAAACACCATGGAAACATTATCAGAACATCTGCCTACTTCATTTTAAGGGGCAGGACCCTGATTCATCAAAGGAATTCTGGCAACAGGTATATAGAAACATTGCCAGAGACAAAAATGACCCAAATCTGCTTTCCTTCCCCAGAATTCAAAAAGAAAGCTTGGCCACACAACCAGAGAAAAACATGACAGATATACATAGTAAAAGAGTAGAGGAGAGATTGTTCTCCGTTAGGCTTCTTAGAACGATCACCGTTTCACTCCCTCATGCCCTCACACATGCAGATGTATTATTTTCCAGTTGTTCCCCAAGGGCCCATACCCACTGACTCACAAAGAAGTGCCTGCCCTGGTTCAAGTGTTGGCTTTAATTACTTGGAGGGATTTGCAATTGGTTTCCCCCTATCTGGTGCAGGGAAAAGCACGGAGAGATCTGCCACATCTCATCCTTTTCTGTGGAATAAGAAAAAGGATCATTTTGGATGCTTCTTGGTTAAAGGAAACAAAAACTTTTGCTTCTGGTACATGTTTATGTTCTTTCTCTTTATATAGCATGAAACTAGTCCTTCACATGTTTATCTTTGCAGAGTAGAACATGGAGGATAGGGGAAAGGAAGCCAACACCTCTTCCAGTAAGGTGTGGAAAAGGCTCTATAGTAGAAACAAATGGGACATGCATACAGCTTCTTAAAGCAGAAGCATGCAAGGTTGTATTTTTTAACTAACATTGTCGGGGGTCTCCTGGTCACTACATTTATGAATTTCCCAGGCAGTCCCATGGATGCTTAGTGGCATTCCTGGACCTATGCAGGAAAGGTCCTAAATGTTGATAGTCCATGAACACAACCATGGGGGAAGAAGATATGCTAAAATAATAGATACAGTGGTACCCCAACTTAAGAGCAGTTCGACTTAAGAACAACTCGACTTAAGAGTGGAAAACTGTTGGTATTTTAACCGCCACCTTACAAATTTTAGATATGGTCTGCTCGACTTACAAATATTTTTTTTCATTTTTTTTTAATTTTCCAACTTATTTTTTCAATTTTTTAGATAGGCACCCCAACTTAAGAGTAGTTCAACTTAAGAGCATGTATTTGGAACGGATTAAATTCATAAGTCGAGGCACCACTGTACTTCTAATTATTTCTTACTTCTAAGAACACTGAGCTTCAATCTGTATAACCAGCGATCTGAAGAAATGATAAAATGTGCACCAGAGGACAATGAGCCAAGGACAAAGACAGTATAATTCTCTTTGTGATCACCATAATTGAGCACTACATGACTGCTGGAATTTTATTGAAGGACACATGCTGGTGTCCACAATTGGCAGGACAGAACAAATGAACTGAGGAAAGAACCAGAACCCAACACTCTCTGTTTCATCTTTATCTTAATGGCGACCAGGTTTGTCCCCAGCTTAACTGCTACCTGGGGGTGGGGGTGGGGTGGGGAGGGGTACCAAGCCAGTCTCGGTAACTAAGGTTGGGTGCCTGAGGACTCCTTAACCTTTTTTTTTTCAGAGTTAAAATGCTTGGACATTGGCATACTATTTTTCTCTGGGTTACTTTTCAGTTTGGCTTAAAATGTCAGATCGTAATAGTAAATGTCTATGTATTCTGAAAATCATGGACAGAAAGGTTAATTCCCCAAGGTCAAAAATGGGTTGGCTTCCCCTCCTTTTTCATTTTCAATCGTCATGACACCCTCATTTGAATGATTAGCATCGTATAACCCTTCTTTGCCTAGAAATTCTGCAAATGTAGAGAGTATCAAGGAGTAATTAAAGCAGTCTGTTTCTACAGCACGTTCTGTCTGTTTCTTCTTCTCATTATTAGATGTGATGACACATTTGCCTGTGTGGCTTCCTGCAGATGGCACAGACATTTTGTGATCAACTGGTAAGAGTAAACCAACTGTCATCTCAGAGCACAGCTTTTCATTTTGTTTCCCCCGTGTAATGAGCCTGTCTTTGATGAAGGATTCTGTACTTTTCCAAGCGGTGGTGCAATGGTAGGTGAAAATTAAAAATTAAAAAAAAAAAGACCATCACCCTGCTCAACAGGGATGAGGAAGGAATGCAGAATCCTCAGTAAGATGTTACCTTAGGACTCAGCAGAATGCCACCAAAGAATAATCAACCTTTTGAGTTCTCCAAAACTTTTTTATCAGACTAAAGCCACAAAGAAGACAGGATGAGTAAAGAAACACAAAAGTCTTTGAATCAGGCACAACTACAGTTTACTGTTTAGGCTCAGGATCAAAGTAGAAACTAAATGTACTATGTTTTTAGAAGGGGTGCTCCCACAAATGGGGAAAGATGTCTTTTTGTCAAAGCATATACTTTTCCTCTCCTATATAGCTTTTACAAATGTGTGTTGCTTCCTCATTTGTTAACAGAAGGTAAACATGAACGTAATGCACAAGTCTGATCCCTGAAGAATGGTGTATTTCAGCAAATTCCCTTGAACAGGAAATGGAAAGCAGATACATTGTAGGAAATATACACTCCTCTAACTATCCACCTTGGTCATTAGTCTTACAGTGGATATTGGAGACTAGAGGTATGAAGATTTTATTTTTTGGACCACAGCTCCAAAGTCTCCAAGTTCTGGAACAGAGCAAAGCTCTGAAACAAAAGTCATATCTTTGAAAATTGCTTTTCTAAGATTGATATTTTAGAAATCCTTGCAAATCTACTTCCTTGCTACAGCTTTGCCTCAGGAGTTTTTGGCAATTGTTCAATTAAAAAGATAATTGCAGAGTCAATTGAAGACTGGGACTCCTGACATGCAAATGAACTCTCCACAGGAAGCACTGTATCCCTAAGCAATGCCTCATAACTAATCTTAGGGGGGGGAGTATACTACCCTCCCAGAAGATCCAAAAGCAAGGAAGGCATTTTTATTTATTTATTTATTTATTTATTTATTTATTTATTTATTTATTTACTGCTCCATCTAGCTGCATGGCTACTCTGGGCAGTTTACAAAGTTGAACAAATATCAATCAAGACACACAATAAATAAACATTCCAAATAATTCCAATAACCGCCCTGAGTTCCCTCTAACCACCCAGAGTTCCCTCTTGGGAAACTGGCACAGTATAAAAATATAAAAATAAATAAATAAATAATAAAAACATAATAAGAAATAAAAAAAATATCTACCTGAGCATCAAACAGGAGCAAGATGGCCTAAAAACAAACAAAAAATAAAGGGCATAGATAGTGAAACCTTCATATCATATATTAATACCTAGGGAAAGCCTTTTTAAATAAATAGCCACATCTTTAAATGTTTCTTAAAGACCGGGAGGGAAGATGCCAAACAAATCTCAGGGGGAAGTTGATTCCAGAGGCGAAGAGCTACCACTGAGAGCGCCCAATTTCTTGTAAAAGATTTACAGGCCTCCTTCAGCGATGACACCCTCAGATGCCCTGCCTGAGATGATCAGGTGTTATGGGCAGTATTTCTGCGTCAGGAGCCGTTCTGTCACATAGCAAGGTCCTAAACTGGCATAGGGAAAGGCACAATGTTGTCAAGTTGAGAATTGCATTATCTGACTGGCGGGAGTAAAACCTGAAACGGCCATCAATGCACTAGGTGGCGTTACCTCTGTTTGAAGAAGCTGTATATTTGACAAATATGCTTTCTATTTAAAATGGTGCTCTCCTCCCCGACTCTGTTTCTGTGTCTTGTTTGCCAAGCTTTCATTCCAGGAATCTTTGATTTGCAAACAATCACCTAATAACAGCCGCTTTCTTGAAGGGCATTCATTTTCACCATGAGACGTTGGTTCCTCTGTACTTAAAAGATTTGTTCAAATGACAGCGATATCATTTGAAGAGCACAAAAGATATTTCAGGGTTTTTTTTGTAGTAAACCAAAGGTCTGGGGGGCTCTTTGGAGGAAGAATCAAGAGGCAAAATAAGTGTGACAAATGTGGAATTTAATAACCAGCCAGGGATGAGAAAAGCTACTCTTTTGGTCTATAGCTGTCAGGCTGTATTGCTATTGCCCATACCAGTTGGGACATTATGGGATGTACAGTCCAAAAAGAGCACACTTCCCCCCTCTATATCTAGGTCTTATCTTAATATAGTGTACTGTAAACCAGCATCTAGACTGTGGAAGCTGTTTGGATGATCAGTGAAACATTTTAATCTCTCAAGAAAAAGAAGTCCAGTTGCCATGACTCAACTTCCAGACCTTCTCAGATCTTCTCAAATAAAACTGAACTGTCAATCCTGGCAGCTTCTGATCAAGCAATGCATACCTTCCTGTCCATCATCTCAGACAGAAAAGCATTTGACCCTCTGGATGACAGATTGATATCCATCTTCTGCGCTTTCTCTTTCTCTCTCTCTCCCCCCTCCCTCATATACATGAACACCAATCAATTTCCTGTGCTATGACATTCTTCCAGGAAAAAGGATGGAGCATGGGGCAACCTATCATTAGCACCTGGACCCAATCAACCAGATGAGACAGGGAACTTCCAAGCTTCTCCAGAAGAGAGCAAGACAAGGTGTCAATTTCCCTTCCCCAATAAATGTTTCCATAATTTGTGCAAAATGGTACAAATTCCGTGCAAATCCTGTCCCCATTCTCTCTGAAAAGCAATGCACACTGGCATAGGAAGCACAAGTGTTGCGTTACGAATCACACGGGACACAGAGTTTTGGGGTGCAAGGATCTGGCGCTCAAGGCAGCATTCCTGTTCGTCTGTCTGTCAGGGTTCCATGGATGTCTGTGTGTCTGAATGTGTGTAGGCATGCGTGTATGTGAGTGTGTGAGATTGTGTGATGATTGTGATTGCCTGCTGCCTGAGCCCAGCCTTTTATTAAGAGAGAGTAAGCACAATAGATACAGGGAGACGTTCCTCGGGGGAGGAGAATGCAAGCCTTATCTGTGAGACCCCTGCTCAGTAAACAGGTACACAAAGGAAATAGGTTCCATGAGTGGGAGGGAGAAGGCTCCCTAGCTAGTGAGTGATTACTGATAAGGGCGGAAAGGGCTTTCTGGTCTGTATCCTGATATCCTGTTTGCTCTGGCCTTTTTGCCTGCATCAGCATCAGCTTAGCTGCACCTGGGTGCCTGCTTGGCCATGGGGATTTCCAGGCCTCAGCTTCCTCTAGGTGCTGGCTTTGTGCTCTGCCCATTTCTTGGGGCTCAGAGCTATGGGGTATGAATATGACATCCCCACACACAAGATAACTGGCTGATTTTAAGGAGGTTATAAACAATGGCTCTAAATCAGAAGCATTGACAACAAAGTAGTAACCTCTGTTTTTTTGCACATTTTGTGTTATCTACGTTATGCCGGTAATTTGCACAAAATTAATCCATCCCAAACCATTCTCTATCCTGATCTTCATTGGAGAGTCTCATAAAGTGCCCTTTTTCAGTGCTATGGAAATAAGTTTTCATGCTGCCTCCATGAGGAAAAAACAACCAAGAGTTTTGCATGTCTCAATCCACATTTACTGTATATCAGCTCAGTCATCCCAGATTGACTCTGTAATGAAAAGAGTTAGAAAAAATGAATATAAAATTTAAAAAAACATGTATAGCCACAAGCTCTCTCATTATCTCAAGAGACTGATTATAGGGAGATCCAGGATTCCTTATCATTTGTACAATTATTAATTGAATAATTATCCCTTACTTTGCACCAACAATTCAGTGCAGTTCACACAGAAATGAACTTTCTTCCATGCTTGCCAGTCAGTAGAATAAGATTGATTTTTGCAAACGAAATGCACTGTAGTAAATCTGTTATTCCTAATTTGAGAGGGAACTAATGTATCAATGGAACATCGATGTGTAAAGTCCCATTGATTCTGTCAGGCTCCTGCCAGAACCTATTCTAGAGACTAAAGAGTTAATGCCTGATGAAGCCCCAGGTGGGGTTTCAGGGCTGTCAGTTCCTCCAGCAGCTGCACAGGAGAGTGACTCAGCACCTTCAGGGGATTCTCCACCCCCACAGAGGGCTGCTTGTTGAAGGCAAGGAAGACTTGTAACCAGGAGAAGCAGAGACAAGCTTTATCCTCTGAGCCACCAGCGGCTACATTTAGGGAGTCCTGAGTTTTGACAGAGTTAGTTTCTGGGGAAGTTATGTTGCTCTTTTGAGACAAAAATTAAGCATTCAGGACTGAGGCAAATTATGGGAGAAACGCGTTGATACGGAAACTTGCTACTGCCTTCCTGCTTTATCCTTGTTCCTGATTGGCGTGACCCTGGACCTAGTCTCTCTTGGCTCTGGACTTTCTCTTTTAGTGGACCTGGCGTAAGCTACCATTGGCATTCTGGCTTTGACCCCTGGACTGTTTATCTTGGACTCTGCTTTGCTCTCTGAATAGGCGTGACCTTGCTATAGGTTTCCTGGACTCTGATTTACTTCTGTTTTGCTGCATTGGGGTTTGGCTCTGAGTTTGCAGTAAAAGCCTGAACTTACCTATGAGTGTGAGTCTGTGGGTCTTTTAATCTGGTTGGGACTAACTGAAACAATTATTTTGGTGAAGAGTGTGGAGAAGTTGCATCTTTGGAGGATCATTGCCAGAATCCTTCAGCCTTCATGGATGCTGCTAACAGTTATGGTTAAAAATTTAACTTTCCCATGTCTTGTATCATCTTTAAGATCTCAAATTTCTGTTCTTTGGAGAACAGCATTGCAAGAGAAGAGGCAACATACATGTAGCCCTATCTAACCCAAGACTCTTATGGCAAACCATAAGACTAATTTAACCCCTGAAAAAAATGGGGGTTATTAAATTAAACATTGGCTCCATAATTTGCCACAACACTCTTGTTCCTTTAATGCATTGAAATAAACAGCTTGCTTCCCAAACCAAATGTGCTTCCTTGGGGTCTTGTTAAATTGCTGAATGTAAATTGCAATTGGAACTGACGATTAAAGATCTTGGTAGAGTAGGTTAAACAGCTGCTCCATTTATTACAATTTTATTTGTACTTCAGCTGCAACTGGAGCAATTAAGCCAATCAGAACAAGCAAATCAAATCTAATTTTCTCTCTAACAGACTAAAAAGGAATGAACAAACACAGTCCTACTAGATCCAAATGATTAAATATGTCTCTGAGGGTATTCCTCTCCCCGCCACCTCCCTTCATCTCAGTCAACAAAAAATAGGAAGCTTGTACTGTACCGTCATTATCAACTTAGGAGTGAGGTAAACTAGATTCAGCAGAGATTCATTTTTCATACGTTTTCAGAAAAGACACTAGGCCAAGTGGAGAGAAATTAATGAATTGGATTCTTGTTAAAATTTGAATGATTTACAGTTCTTATAAACTGATCTGCCTGCCACCCAAGTTTGTTCTTTCCGCGGCTGGGAAGAAAACAGGGCATGGTTTTCGACCAATCCAACCTTTTTGATTTAAAAAAAAAATCATGCAAACCACCAGTAGGATATTGGCTGCAACAGAATGTTGCAATGTAAAATGCTTCTGTGCAGTGACCCTGTCAGCAAGCAGTAGATTTTTCATGACTTTCCATTCAATCTCACTTTTTCCGTTTTTACATATATTTTCTATTATGTTACTACAGAATGTATTCAGTCCTCACTGTATTTTTAGCAACTTCTATTTACCCTCAGGGTTTTCCTCCCCCCCCCCCAAAAAAATATTTCTATATTTCAGCCATATGTGTATGCGTGTGCATATGTGTGTGTGGGTGGGGGGGGGTGTCCAATATCCCTGCTGATGCTTTTCATGCCCATCAATGGCACTGTGTTTTTGGCTATATAAGAATTAACTTTGGATAATACATTTACCATTGGTGTACAGGATGCCTTGATTTTCTTGCAACTAACTAGACAACTGAACAATCTCTTATCTAGAGATTGTTTATTTTGGATTATCATACTTCCAAAGGAAAAGGAGAATAATTGCCATGAACTAGAAGTGCATGTCTTGCTCTAGAGAGAGATGCCTTTGCTGAAGGGAATACTTCCTGTACAGGGTTCATCCAGAAAGACCATCCAGCTGAACATGATTGGGCAGTTCTCTTGTGCAAAACAACAGATGAAAAAGAAAGGAACTGAGACCAAGAGAGGTCTCATTTTTTGTGGGAATCCAGCAAGTCTTTCCGGTGCAGGAGACATCTGTCTGGGTTACCTCAGCATAGTGAGACAGAGAGAAATGAGATCAAGAAATCTATTTGTCCGTAGAGCTTAACTAAGCCACTGGCCAGTTTTCTACCAATATTTGGAGAAATTTGCTTTTCTTTTCCTGTCAGTAATACTTTTTTATTTTATTTTTCCCCCTTTATTTTACACTTTTTATTAACAACCTTAACTGTAACACAATATAGTACATTATTTTCCTTATAATTTCTGCTAGTACAATTTATAACAGTTTATAACAACCCATTGTATAATCCATTTTCCATCTTGCTTAATCTATCACTAGTTTCAGTATCTGAATTTAACAATGGGTGCCATATTTCCATAAAGCGATCCTGTTTAATTTCCCCTTTATACAATCTAACACAATAAGCCAATTTTTCCATTACTACCACTGCCCATACTTTGGTCCTATATTTTTCCATATTTAAATTCTGTGCTGATTTCCAGCATTGGGCTATTTCATTCCTAGCTACACCTATGAGGGTTGCCACCATTTCTTTATTCAATAGTTTTTCATTCTCTCCGGTGAAAAGTGAGAACAATAATAGCATTTCATTTGGGATTATTTTCTGTTTTGTTATTTTTTCCAGCCAACTAATCACTTCAAACCAGAATATCTGTAATTGGGGCAAGATAACCACATATGTTCTAATCTTCCTTTGTGTCCACATTTTCTCCAGCATAATTCTGATATTTCTCTATTAATTCTGTGCAACTTATTAGGACATAAATGCCATCTATATACTACCTTTAACACTGTCTCCTTAGATTTTGTGGATATTGATTTATATGGTTGAGTAGACCATATTTTTTCCCATATGTTTTCTGGTATTTTGATTTTTAGGTTTGTTTCCCAAACTATCCTAGATCCAGCATTACTATAATAATTTTTCTCCAAAATATTTTTATAAATTAGTGAAACTAACCCCTTTTTCTCTTTGTTACTACCTGTGCAATAGTTTTCAAAATCTGTTAATGGTCTTTTAAATTCTAATTTCTTATATAGTTGGTTTACGATGCTTCCTATTTGGAAAGCTAGCAACCAATTATCTGTTCTTCCTTTATTTCTTTCTTGTATCTCTTTAATTGTAATTGGTTTTCCTTGTACAAACAGATCCTTTATTCTATAGATTCCAATGTTCTTCCAACGTTCTATTTGAAGATTTTGATTCTAAGGTTTTAATTGTGGATGTTCTGAACAAGGACATAAAGGGGATATTGGTGGAGCAAATATTTTCATATGTTTCCTCCATATTCTCATAGCTTCCTCAGTAAAAGGGTTTTGTATTTGAGTATATTTTTTTTTACCAACCTAAGTGTAAATAAGTGTAGATTGATTAAATTCATTTTCCTTTCCATTTCCATTTTAGCCCATTCTGGAGTATTCTCCTCTTTTATAAAACTAGTCACTTGTGCTATTTGAAAAGCTTCATAATATCCTTAACCCTCCTCTTGAATTTGGCCGGTATTTTGCAGACTTTATAAATCTAATAGATCTTCCCTTCCCTGCAATAAATGTTTCCATTTTTTTCTGTCATAATTGTATCTTTTTCTTTTCTAGTTGCAGGGGTATATTTTGAAATAAAAATGAAAATTTTGGTAGTATGTAAGCCTTAATTGTTGCTATTCTCCCTAATAATGATAGATTCAATTTCTCCAATTTTTTAATTTTTTCTTTGATATTTTTCAGTGTAATTTTATAGTTTCTATATACTAATTGATTTATATTTTTTGTCAACCATATCCCTAAATATTTAAAACTAGAGTAACATAAGTCCAACTTTGAGATTACCTTTATTTCCTTCTGTTCTGTTGTGGGAGTGTTAATACATAACAGTTTAGATTTTTGATAATTCTTAATCCTGTATATTGATTAAACTCATCTAAAATCTGCCTTAGTGTTTCTATACATTTCAATGGATTTTCCAAAAATAAAAGCATGTCGTCTGCTTATAGATGAATATTGTGTTGCTTATTATTTAATGACATACCTGTAATATTGCTATTTTCTCTAATCTTTGTTGCCAGTGGTTCAATGGCCATAACAAATATTAATAGAGACAAGGGGTCTCCTTGTCTTGTTCCCCTATGTAACTCAAATTTCTCTGAGTCTATTCCATTTATCATGACTGTAGCTTTAGCTCCTTCATATAGATTTCTCAAAATTTTAATAAAATTCTCACTCATATTCATTTTCTCCAGTAGATTGTATAAATACCACCATTCTACACGATCAAATGCTCTAAGAGCATAAAGTGATCATTTTATTTTTATTAGTATTAGCTGTATTTATAACATTTAACACGCGGTGGATTGCATCAGACATTTGTCTCCCAGGCATGAAGCCATACTGATCGGTATGAATATAGTTTGTGATAAAATTATTAATTCTTTGTGCCAATATGGATGAGAAAAATTTTTGATCCTGATTTTGTAGTGTTATTGGCCTAAAATCTGATGGAAGTATTTTATCTTTTTCTAGTTTTGGGATTGCTATTATTCTTGCTAGCTTCTTTGTTTCAGGTATTTCCCCCCCATTCAATATTGAATTATATAATTTCAAAAGATGTTTAGCCACCTCATCTTGCCATGTTTTGTAAAATTGGAATGTAAAACCGTCACATCCTGGAGACTTCCCTTCCCTTAGTCTTTTAATAACTTCTTTTATTTCTTCAATCCTTATTGGTGAATTAAGTTGGTCTTTATGTTCTTCTATAATAGGGCTAATATTCAATGATTTAACAAAAGTTTTAATATCTGCTTCTGGTGTTATTTCTGTTTCATATAACTCTTTATAATATTCCCTAAATGTTGTTACAATCTGGTATTGCGTTGTTACCATTTCCCCTATTATGTCCCTTTGTAATTCTTTTAATAATTTGTGGGTTGGTAAACATACTAGATCCTATCCTCCAAATCTTTGGTTTGGTGTTTAAGACATTTTCATTCCATACCACTTTTATGGGTGCGTGATCCGTTATAATTGGACCAAAATCTATTCTATATAATTGTTGTATTAATGAATCGGACATTAATATATGGTCTATTCTTGAATAGGTTGCATATTTCTTAGAAAAATAAGTATAGTCTTTCTCTTTAGGATTTAAATATTTCCACCCATCAATTAGACCTTCTTTTTTCAGTAATTTTCCAATTTTATACCCTCTCTTGATATTTTTCTAGTTTTAGTTGTGTCAGTTTTTTTGATTTAAAATACAATTTGTGTCACCCCCTAATATAATTTCTCCCCATGCAAATTGTTTAACTTTCTTCAATAATTTTTCCATAAATATGCCTTGCCCAGTGTTAGGGGCATAATAAGAGCCAATAGTTAACAATCTATTTTCTAATTTCCGTCTCACAAGTATATATCTGCCCTCTGAGTCTTTCGATCCATTACTTCAAATTTAGAATTTCTCTTAAAAATGATGGCTACTCCTCTTGATTTATTTGTTCCATTTGCCATATATTATTCACCCAAAGCTGGATGTTTAATAACATATTGTGCATGCTTTTTCAAATGTGTTTCCTGCAACAAAATCACATCAGCCCCCATATTTTGAATAGTTTTCATGACTCTGTGTCTCTTTGGTGCTGATCCCAAACCATTCGTGTTATTCCTGTCAGTAATACTTATCACAACTTTGCTTCCACTTGAGTTGAAAACCCTATCTGGGCAGGTTGAGTTTCATTCTGCTATGAGCACCTACAGCTAACAATCAAATATATAATCTGCTTCCTTCCTTTGGGGCGAAGAGGGCTCTTGTCTCGTTTCCAGCCCCACCTCTCTCTGACACCCTCACAACCATAGGGTCTTTTTTATTTCTGCTTCCTAAAGGACAATGATTTATCCCAGTGATGGTGAACCTTTTAGAGACCAAGTGCCCAAACTGTGATTCAAAACCCACTAATTTTTCACAACGTGACAACACAGGAATTTAACCTGAATATAGGCTGTGAAGGGGAGGTGTTGGGTGCCCACAGAAAGGGCTCCGAGTGCCACCTTTGGCACCCATGCCATAGGTTCACCAACACTGATTTATCCTCTCTTTGACTTGTATCAGGCTTTCCTTTTGGCAGTGCTGTCTTCATTGGAGGCAACCTGCAGTTCCCAATTGGCTGTGCAGCAGGGCTCAGTTTGATGGGATTTGTTGTCAGGTACTTCATAGAATTTCACCACTCAGTGCCATAGATATGATTCCTGTGAAACATGAGAAGTCCTCACAACCATATGTGGGAAGTAATAGTACCACTCTGTTCTGCTCTGGTCAGACCCCACCTGGAGTACTGTGTCCAGTTCTGTGCGCCTCAATTTAAAAAGGATGTTGACAACCTCGAGCGGGTGCAGAGGAGGGCGACCAGGATGGTTAAAGGTCTGGAAGAAATGTCTTATGAGGAATGGCTTAGGGAAATGGGAATGTTTAGCCTTTCAAAAAGAAGGCTGAGGGGAGAATATGATAGCTATGTTTAAATATTTGAAACAATATCATATTAAAGAGGGAACACGTTTCTTTTTCATGGCTTCACAGACTAGGACTCGGGGCAATGGTTTCAAATTGCAGGAAAAGAGATTCCATTTGAACATTAGGAAGAACTTCATGACAGTTAAAGCTCTTCGGCAGTGGAAGATGCTGCCACAGAGGGTGGTGGAGTCTCCTTCTTTGGAGGTTTTTAAGCAGAGGCTGGATTGCCATCTGTTGGAAATATTGTGATGGGGGTTTCTGCATGACAGGGGGTTGGACTGGATGGCCCTTGAGGTCTCTTCCACCTCTATGCTTCTATGATTCCTTACTAATAAGACGGGAAATCAATAGAATACTGAGGTTGAGCCCTAAACCCTCTTTGGGACTAAATGAAGACACAGATTTCTCACCCTTGTTATGACATACCCCCCCACTGCTTTGCTGAGTCAACTGTCCTTGACTCACCTACCTGCTGAGAATAAGCAGATACCATACTTTGTATTTGCACTACAGTTCCTGGTTAGAGCTGGTACAGGCATAATGAAAAACTGAAGTTCTTTCTAAATAAATATATGTTTATTTTATGCTTAGCTCCAGAAGACTGCCACAGCACAACCCCATCAGGCCTGAGCTTTTAAGATAAGAATAAAGTCTGTACTGCCAATATTTGTATATATCTTGAGGCCCTGTCTCCCATTTGTACTTTTGCCACCAGTGGATGTATCGGTTCACTCTATTTTGTTTCAGGAAGAGTACAAAGTATGTTTCCAAATGGTTGTACAGACACACACACACACACACAAAGTAGCTTTGTTACTAAATGACAAATGTCAATGCAAAGCAAAAGCATGTGTTTGAAACTGAATCATATGAAAGGAGGCAAAATCTGTAGGCATCTCTTCTATCCTCTGGGGCCAGAAAACATATTCAACTTCAACGTTTGCTAGATTTTCCCCCTCACGTACCTTTCCCAATTCTCTGTGCATTGCATGCAGTTGTACAGCTGGGCAGGGGGAAACCAAGGTGTTTATTTTTTACAAAGTCATACTCCTAAGATGAAGTCACACTGAATGATTAACAGTGGGAATACGTTTCCTGGTACATGTGACCTTACCAGTATGACTCCAGAAATTGAGAATAACCCTTCACTTTACATGCAGACAGTTGTCCTGGGGCCAGCCAGCAGGAAAATGCTTCACAACACCCACAACTCTGTGCATGAAGGCTAAGATACAGAAATTCTCCCCTTACCTGAGGATTCTGGGAGCTGTCGTCTAAAAAAGAGGGGATTCATTATCATACTCCAACATCGACTAGAGAAGTGAGAACTGAAGCCCTCCTGATGTTCTTGGTTTGCAACGCCCAGCCTCTCTAGTCAGCACAATCACTGGTGAAGGATGCTGGGAATGGTAGTTCAGCAACCATCAGGAGATAAAAGTTTGTCCTTGTGTTCTCTAAGGCTCTTACTTCACGAAGTGCATTGCTTCGAACCGACATTGCCTTCGTTTTGAATTCTAAGTAGAGGTTTTTAAATGTTAATTTCATGGGCAAATATGCGGCACTGCATATGGCTTATGCAAAAGAGACCTTCTTTTAGCAACACATGGTTTATTTCATATGCTCAGCAGCTCCTGCAACACGCTGCTTTACACAATCTGCTGCATTCCACGACCTTATTGACAAAGCTATATCTACATCTTCTTGTGCAAAAAATAAAAAAAAATAAAAATCCCAAAGCAACGAACAAAGCCAAATAACCTGCAATCAGTTTGAACATATTTTACCTTAGATTAGTAACACCCTATGTCTTTGAAATTTTTGTGGCACACTATCCTCCCACCATTCAAAACATCAATGCTTGCTCTGAATGAATGAACGACACTGTATATCTCTCTCAGCACATTGATGGGCACCCTTCCAGACCTTAACCTTTACACTTAAGACTCTTATTCTTTATAACTTCAGTTGATGCTCTCCTAGATCTGGACTACCCTGTAGACTCTTTTCTTTCCTGCTTCACTCTGGTTCCAATTTGCTGTCTGTAAAGAATAAAACTAATTATTCCACTGTCTCATTTCCTTCTGCACCACCATCACTGCTGCTGTCTCCACTTTCATAAACAAAATCCAAATGCAGTACAGTGGTACCTTGTATAAAGGAATTAATTCGTTCCAAATGAAATTCTGCTAAGCAAATTTTCCTTTATACAAATTTCCCATAGGAATGCATTGAAAATGAAGTAATCCCATTTTTATGTTGTACGGATTTGGCCCATAGGCGATTCTGTTAAGCAAATTTCTCCTATCTCCAGAATATTTTATGTTGTACAATTTTTATTTTATACAAGCTGTTTGTTATACAAGGCTCCACTGTATATCTATTCATGACTAAGAGTCTCAGACACTTAAACCTTTCTGAGTGGAGATTTCTGTTTATCCGACTAAGGCTCGAGCTAGATGGTACAGTTGCACATCATTAGAAACAGAGCTCCCTTAAAAAGTAAAAGACATATTTTATCCTGGCATAACCTCACCTCATTTTGTATGGTGCACATTATTAAGTTCCTTGGACACCTTCCAGTTTATGAATATGGGATATTGCCCTTTTGTATCCATGACGCAAAATACCAGGAAATGCCCAGGATTGCTGCACAATATAATGCCTGCATTGCCAGCAGGAAAAAGGAGGTCAAGCTTTACGCAGCAAATGCAGACTGAATGTTAACAACACAAATAGCAGCAGTCAAGATGGTCTACCCCAGTAACTGACTCCTTTTATTTTCATTTGTAAGCCACTCCTTACTGACACACAAAGCAATCATTAGGGCTGCTTTTCAGCGAGTGTGCATGATAGCGAGCACAAGAGGGTATCCTGTAGTCCATCTTGACCTCATAAGAAAGAAAAGAAAGAAAGGGGAAATGGGGTAAAGAGAGAAAAGGGAAAGGGGAAGAACAATGAACCCGTAATGTCTAGAAGTCCACTCCCATTTATGAGAATTAGGTACTTCTGGGCGGAAAGTGTGGAGGAGGGGAGTGCTGTGATCTGTTTAAAGCAGGGGTGTCCAAACTTTTTGCAAGGAGGGCCAGATTTGGTAAGGTGAAAATGTGTGGGTGCCGACCATTCAGCCGCATTTGGCCCCTGAGCCAGACATTGGACCAGTCTCTATAACATGCAAGGAAATAGGGAGGGCGCTGCAGCAACGGAGCTGGGGGCGGGTGGGCTGGGAAGGTGGCTGTGTGGTGTTGGATGGAGGCAGGGAGGGCAGGCAAAACATAAAACTGCAAGCTAATCTGGTATCAGGAAGGGTCAGCTGGTGGGGATGCATGACAAGGCTAAGCCGGCATGGAGAAGAGGCCGCGGGCCACTCGAAATTTGAAAACGGGCCGCATTTGGTCCCTGGGCCTGACTTTGGACATGCCCGGTTTAAAGGGTGAATTTGCATTTAAAGAACTGTAATTAACCCTTTCTGCCAGAAAAAGAGGGGGACTTATGGGAGCTCCAGAGATAAAGTTCACCAATTGTTGGTTGAATGGAAGAAAACGAAACATTCTTTCCCTTGCTGAGGACATTTGCTCTATCACTCAGAACATCCCAAGTACCA
>JAHTLZ010003542.1:64307817-64315317 GCA_023846285.1 Phrynocephalus versicolor
CCCCTATTTGTCCCTGCTTCTAACTGGACCAGGATGGATGGTCTTCAATTCCCCATTTCTAAAATGAAGCTAGAAAACCCCACCAACTGGAATGCAATAGAATTGAGTTCCTGGGGAGGTGGGTGTCATATAATGCTGAGTTAGCAATGGCATAAATGTTTTCCAGAGTAGGAGATAATTGTTTTAAAATGCCTATGATTCACTCCAACATTCATTTAAGGCTGAAGCAAATCTATTTCCCGTTGCCAAATGTATTTGGAGTGTTTGAAAATCAATTAAGGGTTTTATGAGGAAATGTGAAATACAAAGTTTAAAAAAAATAGTAATTAACACAAAGTAATATTAACAGTAATAATTTATGCAGGCGTCTAAACCTCCGTTGTCACCCACTTGCTTTGGCATCATTTCATCGTTTTTTAAAAACTTGTGCCATTTCGGTTAGTAATATCTTCCCATATTCCACTACAGGTTTAACTTTCCATTTGTCATCCGGCAACATTCACAGATCATCTATTTGTCAATTTTTTAGATTTCTTTTCCAGTGTAAGAAATGTAGACCTTCTGAAAGAAGGGAAGATATGGATGCCAAGCTATATATTTTACACCAAATAAGACTGGAAACTGAGGTGGCAAGATTCTGGACCGCATCACTTCAGAAGACAAGTGAAGAGTAGAGATGGGCACGACTCAAAAAAATGGTATTTCGTTTGTCGTTTGGTCGTTTAGGGGGCCGTTTTGGTTCGTTTCCATTTTTGTGAGGTTTTTTTGCAAAAAATTCGTTTTCGTTTCGTTACATAATGAAACGAAAACAAACGAAAACAAAAACGAAAAATTGCTGTTTCGTTACCATTTAGCACAATTCAATGTATTTGCTGTAACGAAAACGAAGCGGTCAACAAAATTTTTCGTGTTTCTGGTCGTTTCGTTTCATTTTGGAGTCAAAATTCGTTTTTCGTTTCGTTACGTAACGAAAAACGAAAACGAAAACGAAAAATCACTCGTTTCGTGCCAATCTCTAGTGAAGAGTAATTTTTGAATGGTTTCACACTAAATAGTTGTCCACAAACTCAAAAGGAAGTTAGGTGATACCTTTATTGGTCACTGCTAAAACAAACTGTATATCAGGTGGAATGTTAAGCATCATTGGGCAGTGATCGCTAGGGTAATCTGCCCCCTTGTGACTGAAGAAGTTATTACAGTCCAAACAGGAAGGTGATTCACCTTGCTACAGTAAGATGAGCCCCTCTCTCCCATACACACATACATACTGGAGAAGTGTGTGCTTTCTCTCTGGTCTGCTAATTTACAACCTGCGCAGACTTTCTGTCATGCAGAAGCATTCCAAACTGTGATGACCTCTCACCTCACTCTGAAGTGTGTTGTCCTTCTGTGACAGGCAAAGAGCTTTCTGATTAGGCTGAATGGGCTGCCAAAAAAGGAGCATTTAATAGTAGATGCCAAACTCGAATTTCCCCTCCACTGTTTTGTATAGTCCATAGCTATTTTAATGTGATAATGCATTTCATTCTGATTTTGTACTATAAAGGATTAGGGTTTTTAACTTTTATGTCATCTTTAACGATTTTTTTACTCTGCCTTGTGCCTTGCACTAGAAAAAGAGTGGGATAGTAAATACATAAGTTATGTAAGATTATTTGGAGAAGCATACAGGTTTGTTTAGTGCCCCAGCTGACAAAGAGTGCTGGAACAGGGGACAACACAGGTTCAAATCCCCATTCAGTCATGGAAACTACCTGAGGAGTGGCAATAATAAGCCACTCCTTTAATACCTCAAGTACCTTGAAAACCCTGTTAATGTAGCTATTGTATATAGTGTTCTGCTTATATATTGCCCCACCGCACTTCAAGCACTCTCTGGGCGGTTTACAATTTAATTATGCAGGCTACACATTGCCCCTACCCCCCAGCAAGCTGAGTATTTATTTTACCAACCTCAGAAGGATGAGTCAACCTTGAGCCTGCTACCTGGGATTGAACCCTAGGTCATGAGCACAGTTTTACCTGCAGTACAGGCATTTAACCTCTGCACCCCCAAATCAATTCTGACTTATGGTGACTCTCTTCAGGGTTATCTGTGGAGAATTTTCAGAAGTCCTTTACCATTCTCTTCCTCTCGGGGCGCTCTAGAGCTGTGCACCTTGCCCAGGGCCACATAAGCTGGCTCTACCCACAGAAGGCATAGCGAAGAATCAAACTCCTTACCTCTGGCTCCGCAGTCAGATACCCAAATTACTGTTGTTTACTTGAATATGAAAGCACATTCAAAAATAAGCAGATAGACCAGTGGTGGCGAATCTTTTAGAAACCGAGTGCCCAAACTGCAATTCAAAACCCACTAATTTTTTAGCAAAGTGCCAATACAGCAATTTAACCTGAATAGAGGTGGCTATGAAGGGGCGATGTCGGGTGCCCACTGAAAGGGCTCCGAGTGCCACCTTTGGCACCCACGCCATAGGTTCGCCATCACTGAGATAGACCATCTCTAGTACTGTATTACATACATCATATAGTGGACACTCATATAAGAAACGGTTTGTATAACATAAAATCTGTACAACATAAAAAAATTCCAGAGATAGGGGAAATTTGCTTAACAGAATCGCCTCTGGGACGAATCTGTACAACATAAAAATGGCCGCCATTAGGGATTACTCCATTTTCAATGCATTCCTATGGGAAATTTGTATAAAGGAAAATTTGCTTAAAAGAATTTCATTTGGAACGAATTAATTCCTTTATACAAGATACCACTGTTTATGTCAACCTCAGTATCAATAATGTCTCTGTAAACCAGTGGCTGGGGAATATGGGGCAGAAGGTATAGTTGCATTCATGTTCTACTGGTGAGTTTCTCATTAATCTCTCAGCGAGTCCAGGCATGCCCCAAAAGCTGTTTCCTCAGCTCCCTGTTCATTATTATGAATAGAGATGGGCACGACTCAGAAAAATTTTTTTCGTTTTCGTTTTCGTTTTTGGCTAGGGTCCGTTTCGTTTCGTTTCCGTTTTCGTGAGCTAATTTCAAAATTTTTCGTTTTCGTTTCGTTACGTAACGAAAACGAAAAATGAAAACGAAAACGAAAAATGTTTCATTTCTCCCCATTTAGCTCCATTATGTGTTTTTCCAGTAACGAAAAACGAAAATTGGCTCAAAATTAGTCGTTTCGTTTCCGTTTTTGGTCCATTTTTGAACCGTTTTTCGTTTTCGTTTCGTTACGTAACGAAAACGAAAGAACAAAAACGAAAACGAAAATACCGCTAAGTCGTGCCCATCTCTAATTATGAATGGATGTAAAGGGAGTCTTTGAACTTAACACAGCTCTGATTCTGATACTTGCTCTCAGACCCTTTATTTGCTATTCTTTGGGTGGTTTGAGGCTAGCAGGCCACAGGGGGGCTTTGATGTCATTTATAGGCCCATCACTGAGCAGAGATTGAAAAATTTTCTTTTTTTGAATGACAAATCCCAAAATCCCCACAGTAGCTAGCATGCTGACTGGAGGTTTTTAAGCATAATCTAGAAAAAGCAAATTTAAGGGGGGGAGCACATATTGCCCCAGTATGTTGACTGCAAGATTGAGGCGGTCATAACTCAAAAGTGAAACTTTGGGGAGTGGGGAGTTCAGACACCTGGTTCTGTGCTGCCTTCAATTCAGCCAGTTAAATAAGTTAAATAAGGAACACGGAAGATTATTAGGACTTTCCCAAAGATGTGTTTGAATTAATGATATAAAAGGGAAAGATTGCAGAGATATTCACTCAGTTTTTATACATCTGAGAGGATTCATAATGCTGTAATGCAGAATTTCTTTTCTTTTCTTTTTTTTAAGCGTAGGAGGGTGTGAATATTTTCAGCTCCTAGAAGTGAATGTTTTGGCACAGATCAGTGTATGAAATGTTTCTTAATGTTACTCTGAAAAAAATGACTTCCTGTGGTTCGTTACCGGACCGAGCTTTAATTTTCATTTAATACACACGCAGATGTCAACACAGGAAGTCTCACACATGACGCTGACACCTTTTTACAAAGTTAATTAAAAACAATAGACACTTGAAACTTGAAAAAGAACGGGATTCCTCAAGAAACAGGCATAGCTTACAGTGCCTTTGATTCTTCAGTGATAGCTGCTAGACCTATTAGAGCACTCCAAGAGGGTGGAGGAGATGCAGCGTTGGAGAGTCCACGATCCAGATTTCATTTCCTTGGACCCACCCCAGGCCAAACAGCCCCTTCCAGCAAAGCTGGTTCTCTTGGAGTTCTTTTACTTTTGCCTTAGTTTTAAATAAAACAAGGCACAGCGGTCCGTGCACTCTGAATTCCGATTCAGGCATTATGCCTGGAAAACATGGAGGGGGCTAAACAGGTGGTGATAATACTTAGAATGATGCACCTAGGCCAAGCCTGTCCCAATAGCACACTCTCACCTAGGGATGGGGACTTGCAACTTGTGAGGCCCTGTTGAGTCAGAGCCTCGTGGTTAAATGCCTGTACTGCAGGTAAAACTGTGCTCATGCCCTGGGGTTCAATCCCAGATAGGAGGCTCATGGTTGACTCATCCTTCCGAGGTCGGTGAAATGAGTACCCAGCTTGCTGGGGGGGGGGGCAATGTGTAGCTTGCATACTACAGTTAAACTGTAAACCACCCAGAGACTACTTGAAGTGGTATGGGGCGGTATATAAACAGAACACTTTGCTTTTCCTTTATGTCACACTGGCAACCTGACTCGGACTTGACTCAGGAGGTGTTTGTGGTTTTGTTTGAGGGGGAGGGGGACTAAGGATTCATCTTGTGACTCACAGCTTTGTGTTTGGATCACACTGTGGAGTCCCTATGGACCCTACTCCTGCTGCCCCTGCTCCCCCTGCCATTGACCTACCTATCTTTAGAAGCATCGGGTTGGCTTCTGTTCCTAGGGCTGCCTTGCTGCCTCCTTCCATGCATGTGCTGGCCAGCTGAGAGCCATGGCATGCCCAGAGATGTTTTGTTCTGAAAGCTGGTCCGCAGTCTCTGGGAATGTACCATCCTATCAGTTGGCTGACACATGCCTAGCAGAGGCAGTGGGGCAGCTCTGGGAACAGATGTCGGCCATTGTCTCTCAAGATGGTGGTGGTGGTGGCAGCTGTGGCAAGTAGGCTGATGGTGGTGGTGGGTCACTGCAGTGGGTGGGCCCAAGTCTTTCCATCCCAGTCCTGAAACCTAAGTCTCTGCGGGGAAGGCGGGGTTATGGCAAGCAACTCAAGACTCCAACTCAAGACTTGGGACTCAGGACTTGGTATCAAAGACTTCCATTCAGACTTGAGACTTGGGTCTCAAGACTTGCCAACATCCTTGCTCCCACCTGGAAGTTTCATATATTTAACACAAAGTCTGTTGATGGACCCATGTGAATGCATTGTCACAGAAGCCCTGTAGGCATATGGTTAGAAAACTTCGTAGGGGTTCAAATAGGAGTCAAGCCTCTGTGACCTGAAAAAGAAAGGGGTTGGGAAGACTGCTTGAGGCTGCCAAGATGGGGATGTGACCCATAGGCTGTGTGCTGCCCACCTCTGCAAGTAAAGGGATAAAGAAAACCTACACAGTGCAAAATAATCAGCTAATCTTTTACTACTGGTTCTATAATTAAGTTACAAGCAGAGCGTTCTTCCAAAAAATTTAGTACATACTAAAACTGAATGTCGATAGAATGTTAATTGTATTCCCTCTTACCTCTCCAAGACAGAACTAATGTCAGGGATCTGAAACAAATAGTACTTAACCTTCCGAACCTCAGATGAAAAGGGAGATGGATGTTTGTTTTTGATTGTCTGATCCCCCCCCCCAGCTGAATCAATAAGCATCCTCCTCCTTTTAGTTTTGAATCATGTGTCCAATTAGTCAGCCTCTTGGGCCCCATTTACGAAGTAAAATCTTAGCCCAACGTGCGTTTAAAAATTTCAACCAGCAATCTGAACCCACGCCATCTCTATAAAATAATTAAAATGCCATGAGCCTGTTAAGATGCTTTCCTCTCTGCCAATACACTTTGTGTGTGTGTGTGTGTGTGTGTGTGTGTGTGTGTGTGTGTGAGAGAGAGAGAGAGAGAGGGGGATGCACTGTAAAATGTCAAACTGCACTTGAAGTAATATGGAAAATGTATTATTTTCTAGTTCTTCTAGCTGAAATAAATTGTCACATTTGAAACACAGAAGGAGATGCATCAAAAGGTTTGTGAATTTTTCTGCAGAGAGATTTACCCCCACCCCTTTTCTGGCAAAGCTGCAATGCAAATGGAGTACAGGTGCAGCCTCCCTCTGGTAGTGTCCTTCTCAAAGGGAAGGAGGTGAAAGGTCAGCTGAGGACTGAGAAGGGCCAGCTCTGCATGAGGCAGAACGAGGCCTTATTGCCTCCAGTCAGTCCAAAGGCTCCAAGGGATCTCCATCTTAGGACATATTAAAACAAAACCAAACCAGAGTTTGGTGGTAAAAAAGAGAAAGCAGAGGTTAGAAGGCCCTTGAGTCTGGAGTAATCAGGATCTGAAAGTCTGTCCATTATTGGATAACTTCATCTATTTATTAGAGAATAAAAATGAATGTTTCCTGTTTTTATCAGCTAAAGCTGAGTTAAGATTTTGTAGGTAAGAATTTAGCAGACTGTATTGGTACAGTCATTATGTTTGGGCTTACCCCTTTTTATCATTTTTCTTTGTGATTTGAATGTCCTAGTCTTGAGAATTGTAGTTTCCTGTGGTGCTACAAGGTGCCAGAGAACTCCAGGGCATTTGCTGAAGAGAATTATAAGTACCTGTTCAAGCTACATATATCTTAGGGTTCTGTGGCATGAAGCCAATTCAAGTGACATCCCATGGATACAAAGTGTAGCGTTAATAACTCTTATAATAAACCCCTGGTGTTTTAGAATTAGGAGTGGTGCCATAACTCTCATATGTTAGGATCAGAGGATGAACAAAGTCATCACATTCAACCTCCTCTCAGTGCAGGAATCCTTCAGCTACATTCCAAATGCTGTTCAGTAACAGCTTTCTGTGGATTTTTATTTCTTGAATCTTGCAATCCTGTTAAGACGCTCAGTCAAAAACAGGACACTTATCTCCATATAGCCCACCACGGAAGCACTAGCATCAAGGATCAAGGGTAATAGCTGCTTTCCTAAGACCCATTGCTTCAATCTTAGACTTGGGAAAATACCTATTAAGTTTCTCAAGATCATATATTGTCCTTATTATTAGGATTCTGGTCAAGTACCCAAGTGTCCACCTGAGACAAGGGCAAAGTAAATTGCTGATCTAAAAGTCTTGCAGGAAAAATAGAAGGCTTGTCGGCACTATCATTCCACAATCAAACCCCACTCCATCCCCACAACCTCTGATTGGAGCTGCCAAAGCTTCGGTGCTTGATGTTTTGAAATAATTATAGAGACTTGGTGTGTAAATGTCAAAATGAATGAAATTTAGCAGAAAATGCAGGAGAAATGGCCAGATCTC
>JAHTLZ010003542.1:64317817-64337434 GCA_023846285.1 Phrynocephalus versicolor
TTGACTGCTTAGAACTGCTGGAGGAAACCATCTCTGACATAGCAAGCTTTCAATTTGAATTGAAAATGTGTGACAGTGAATAAGAAGAATTACCTTGCATGTGACACACAGAGAGAAGCATTATTGACTAAGAGTCAGGAGAGCTTACTTGAAAAGTAGTGCAGGAAAGGAAGATGACACAGACATCTTAACATTATACGCGTGAAAATGTTTTTTGGATTGCAGGTGTAGACTTTTGTCAGAAGTTTAAAATCTGGTGTGGATGAGGCATTTTCAAATCTGTAGACTGAAAAGAGTGGACATCAAAGGATGTTTGTTTGACTCAGGGGAAAAAAAGATTTGATCTGAGGATCAATTCCAAAAAAACACAGTAATTAATATTATTCAGCTGGAGAATAATGGTCTTCAGCATTTCTACAGTAAGACTATGGGGTCACTGTTACTTTTCCAAGTCGAATGGGTCAAATCAAATGGCTGCTTTGGGTCCTTTTTAAGAGAAAGTTAGGATATAAATATTTTAACTAAATAATAAATAAATGCTAGTTAGGCATTTTATTCCAGAGGGAATGCAAGCTCACAGGAAGCTGGCGGCTTCTCCACTGTTGAATTTTGCTTTAACTGGTGTGCTTCATGAAAAGCCATTTAAGGTCACTGGCAGTAGCAAAATATGAGGGAAGTAGTTCAACAGAAATAAAGTATGGCGTTATTTTCAGCAGCAACAACAACAAGAATAAAGGTTTTTGGAAGCTGAGCTGCTAAATAAGGAAAGGAAAGGAGAATGTTGGTTATGATCTCCTTGGGAAGTGTGTTTAAAAGCAGAAGCAGCCATGTCACAAACTAAACTATTTCACAGCTGCTGTTACAAATACCCACTGTGGTGTAGTAGATAGGTGGAGTGACAGACTTAGAACTCAGGAGACAGGAGTCTGAAACCATTGTAGGCCCTCGGCAATCATGTGTCTCTGGGTATTTGTACACGGCCCCTAAACTCCACCGCAAATGGCTCCCAGCTCCGGAACTTAAAATTGTTTCCCCATCAGCTCCGGAGTTTACAGATAATTAAGTGTGACCACGCCCACCTAAGTGCGTCCCAGCGCACTTTTCAGGTACCTCCTCTCTGGAGGTGAAAATTCCTGATGCGGATATAACGTAGTGACTGCCGGGCTCTCCTTGCTTCTGTTTGTTCTTTTTTTGCCCCCCACCCCTTTAAGAGATCTGAATGTAGTGCCGGCATGGCAGAACAGAGGTGAGCGGCATTCTTTTCTTCCTTTTTTTCTCCCTCCCCTCACACAGCCAGCAGCCAGGAGTGCGGAGGGGATGGGAACGCAGGAACAGCGAAAAACCCCTAAGATCTCTGGTCCGAATTTAAGTGGCCAGCAGATCTTAGGGGTCATGTGAAAAGGCTCTTATTGTGAAACATAACACCATTCCTTAAATATTATCTCTCATTCACCTTGAAAGTTCTATTAGAGTTACTAGTTGCTTCCAACTTGATGGCACATAACATATGCACGTTACAAATAAGAACTATAATTTATTTCTCCATTTAGCATACATTTATCCCCTTCATAGTAGCTCAGTACATTATGAATATATATTTATGGATATTTATGGGAAATTTATGATATATATCAATATGCTCTTAATCCAGCATACAACCAGTTGCTGTTATCTTTGGATAACCAACTTCACAGTTAGAATGTATTAAAACATTATTTATTTATTTATTTATTTATTCAATTTGTAAACTGCAGACCATCTGGCCTTCAGGCCACTCTGGGCAGCATACAACAATATTATAAACATGCAGTAACATAAAATACACTATCAAAATGGAATGGTAAGAATAAACAGAAAAAACAAATCAAAACCAAGTTAGCATTAACATAAACTCAAAAATGTAAACGAACACAATCAATACTCAATAGTAAAATGAAATGGAAAAGAGAAAAGTTGCACTGATACAAAAATTGCAGGGAAAAATGCAGAATTTATCTCTCTAAATTTGCACTGCAGATCTATCCCACACTTTTGTCCCAATGAGTAGCCTCCAAACAGAAGCAAGAGAACTTGCCATTAGCTGAAATGTACAAAATTAGCTGTAGGGAAAACTAAAGCGAAAGAAGCTCTTCTACCAACAATAACGTTGACATCACAAAAGTTTCTGTTTTAAAGAAGCTCTTCTACCAACAATAACGTTGACATCACAAAAGTTTCTGTGCTTTTCTCTCTGTCTCCTTCCCTAACGTCTTTTAAGATGGTCACTTTCACATCAGCCAAAAAGATGGCAAAATAAGGTGTTGAGCTATATAATATTAATATATGCTGATTTACATATGAACATAGGAAATTTTGATAAAAGCAATATCATTTTTATAGAAATATAGTATATGTTGTCATAATCAGAAAACTATGGGCCTTTTCACACGACCCCTAAGATCCGCTGGCCACTTAAATTCGGACCAGAGATCTTGGGGGTTCGTTGCTCTTCCTGCGTCCCCACCTCTCCGCACTTCCTTGCTCCTGCCTGCGTGAGGGGAGGGAGAAAAGGAAAAAATGCAGGCTCACCTCCGAAACCACCCGGAGCCCCGTCGTCCTGATTCCTTCTCTTAAAGGGGCGGGAGGCAAAAAAAGCCAAACAGAAGCGAGGAGAGCCCGGCACTCACCAGATTACATCCGGATCTGGGGATTTTCACCCTCCAAGAGCAGGTACATGAAAAGTGCGCTGGGACGTGCTTAGGTGGGCGTGGTCACACTTAATTTCCTGCAAACTCCGGAGCTGGTGGGGAAACAATTGTAAGCTCCGGAGCTGGCAGCCATTTGCCGCGGAGTTTAGGGGTCGTGTACAAATATCCTATGTATCTTCTCAATTTGGTATCTGCTGGTGCTAGGTGTGGACAGATACCTTCAAGGTCCTACTGCTCTCCCCTTTAGGGTGTACTGTCTTCTGGCCCAAGCCAGGGGAGTGGAGGACAAAGCAGTAGGTGAGTTCTAGTGAGCCAGTGAAGCCAATTTTCACTCAGTCCTAGATGGAGGACAATGGTGGAGTGGAGCAGTCAAAGGTTAAAGAAGTTTTGGGGGGTTGCTACCACCACAGCTTGGCCGGAGGGCAGGATGGAGGCCTCAGTTCTATGGCTATGCTGAAATCTCAGGCAAAGAGGTTAAGATTACAAGGAGCCAAACCAACTTCTTTAGATTGCAGCAAGAATTGACAGGCAAGTTTACCAGAAAGATCAAGTACCTAATATTTTCCCATTTCATCTGAGAGTACTTGAGGCGACTTTTATGTGCCCTAGAAGCAACAGATGCAGATTTGAAGAATCCTCATGATTTGTCTCTGTATAAAGGAGCAAACTATTTGTTTGTTTTTTTGCTTATTTGTTTATTTAAAATATTTTACTCCATCATAATAATCTAGGCTTGGCTTTTAATTTCTTTCTTTCTTTCTTTCTTTTTGGTATGTCCACAGGCATGGTATCAATATTTATCAAATTTACTAAATTTTAAAATTCAAACATACTGTACAAACAATTGTACACATAATATACAGACACTAAAGTATACTGAATAAGATCCTGCAAGATACGTATATCTTTCAGAATGAGTAGAACTTTTAAGTATCAGTTGCAATGTATTCAAGATGGAAGACAGATTTAACATGAAAGCATGTGTAATAAAGAAATGAAATATCCATTGTTCATGCTTAAACAAGTTAGAAACCAGTTTAGAAAATGAAATTTTTAAAGCCTTGGTTTGGAGCAATTCCTACTCACTGTCATTCTAAATAAGCGAGAATGTAATGCTGGGCAGGAAAGAAGAGGTGGCACTAAGAAGCTTCAAGGCTCTTGACCAACAAAAAGGCCAAGGAATCTACAGAACAGATTCCTGAAGTTCAAATAGATGAAATGTTGCATTTGCCAAATTCCCTGAAAGCAAAAAAAATATTAATAGCCAATGTTCTTGCATAAATGCATGGACTTGCTAGTGAGGGCATTGTTAAAGAGACATTCCACGTGATGGCCCTGTTTGTTTCAACTTTTTCCTATAGGCAACTGACCTGCTTCATTGCCATTAGATGTATGTATGTCTTGCATACCCCAAGGCATGGGATGCTGCTATATTGGTAACACTCTTCACAGGTGCGTGGCATGGGGAGGGCAAGGGGGTGGGGCGCCCCGGGCGCAGCAATTAGGGGCGCCAAATCACCTACCACCCGCTACCACCCGCCATCTCCGAGTCCGGCTGCAGGCAGGTAGGCGTGCGAGAGTGGTGGCTGCGTCTTCATTACCATGCGTGGGAAAGGTAAGGCGTGCACACACACACCTGCCCGCCCCATGCCCACCCCACGCCCGCAGGATTGCTGGGTGGATGGGATGGAGTTGTGGAGGGGCGGAGGGGTGCAAAAAGCAACTTTGTCCCCAGGCACCCCAAAACCTTGCTATGCTGCTGACTCTTCATGACCCTCCCCTCACCATAGTCCACTGCATTTTGCTGGGTCTCTTGACCTTTCCTATAGAATTTTAAGGAAGCTGGAGGGGCTCCTACTGGAAAGAGAGAGTGGGGAAGTTCACTTTTGCCAGCCCAGGTGCCTGTTCTCACAGACGGCTACAACCCACTGATGTTACAAAAACAGGCAAGCAAAAACGTAGTTCTTTGTAAATGGAACAAGTGCCATCCCCTACCTAATACAGGACCCACTGTTCAGATGTTAAACCACTGCCAGTCTTATTTAAATTATTATTTATTATTTATTTATTATTCCATTTATTAACCACGCCGACTTTCCCAAAGTGAGCTCTGGGCGGTGTACAAATAAATATGAAATACAGTAATTCCAGAAACATGATTTGGGCCGAGTTTCCTATCTGACCAATCAGCTTTGTGAAGGAAGGACATAGTTTTGTTCTCAACACCAAGCACTAAACAAAGCAAGCTAAGCTGCCAACAGTTAGCACTTAAGGAATCCCCCCTCCTAACATTTCATTATGTTTCAGAGTATTGCATAATTTAAAATTATGGATGTATATGAAATATAGGTAAAATAAGAAAGAAATCATAATGTTAAGATAATTATGTTTGACCAGAAATGAGCCATTTGCTAGATCCTCTTCTAATGTTCAATTATATGTAACATACAATTTGACATATAAATAATACTTTCTGCCTTACTACTCAACACATAAGAATCTGATGTAGTTTTCTGGGGCTTATATGAGGCCTAGACAGCATATCTATTTGGCTGAGTGCAGTTTTCTGGGATGCAACAGTACGAAAGGAGTCCATTCAAGCTGTGACACCAAGCTTGGAAGCATCACATTAATATTAAAAAAAAATCCTAGTAACAGGAGAACCAGCAACTACATGCATAACTTTCTCAAATAGTGCTTTAACACCCTTTCAGAATGTTGTTTTCAGAAGATTAGATGCATTTGCTTGCTGGTTTCCCTGTTACAGCAAAATGAATTGTTTTAATGCCATTGCATTGACATCAAGTGATTATTTGCAATGTGTACCAAAAGGTTGGGTTTTGGCTTGAGATCAGCTTGATATATCTGGGACAAGTTTACAATGGGAAGTAGTAAACAGTGGTGGGTGGTTTTTTGGTTAATATTTTTTCCAGGCTGAAAATTTTGGAATGGGAAGGCAAAGGAAGACATCCTTTTGCCCAAGCCCTTCCCTTTGCCCTAAAAAGCCCTCATTAAAAAAACTGAAGCCACTATAATAAAAATAAGGCCCTTGAAAACAAAACAGCACAAAACCAAAATCAGTCCTCTGACACTGCAAGAATCTGTTTATATTCATGGATAAACTCATGCTGCAGCCTCAAGCTCTTGTCACCCTCATGGTGGAGGCATATTTCTGTGATATGATGCCATCAGTGACTGGGGGAGGAAAAATAAAATCTCTCCCCCCCCCCACACACACAGACTGCTACTTTGTGGTTGCCAACATTTGCCTGATGAAACTATGAATGAGAATTAACCTCCAAAATCTGTCCAGCTGGAAGAGAGTCAGGATTCCTTGGCACGCAAGCCATTTGTTGCTCTTGAAGGGAGCGCAGTGGCAAACAGGATGAACAGCATGGACTGGAGGATGTTGCTTAGCAATAAATAAATAAATAAATAAATAAATAAATAAATAAATAAATAAATAAATAAATAAACGTTGGGGGGTGAGGTGAATAAATCTACAATATTTTCCAGAGGAAATAAAGAGCAGGGAATCAAAAGTGGAAAAGAAGAGGAAGTATGAGGTATTAGGGGCTACACGTGTTGAAGAGGTAGAGAAGTCCTCTGAAGTTAAAGCATCCAATACTTTCTTGGTGGTAATAATAATCCTCTTTTTTTTTGCATCCAGCGGTGTCGTCGGAATGAAATAATCAGCCGACAGGACACTGTTGTTGCCCTCGGAATCCCTGAATGTGTTCTTCGCAATTCTCACATTCTATACGGAGGGTCCTTCTTCTTCTTCTTCTTCTTCTTCTTCTTCTTCTTCTTCTTCTTCTTCTTCTTCTTCTTCTTCTTCTTCTTCCTCCTCCTCCTCCTCCTCCTGCTTCTGCTTCTGCTTCTGTGTTCAGTATGTTTTTCCTTTCCACCGCATTAACTCATTTATTTTTCTCTTCTTCCTCTGCTACCTTAAGGAGAAATTTCCTGACAGTGAGAGCCATTAAACACTGGAACAGCTTGCTTCCTGATGTTGTGGGTGCCCCATCACTAGAGGTTTTCAAGAAAAGATTGGACAGCCATCTGTCCGGGATGGTATGAGGTCTCCTGCCTTGGGCAGGGGGTTGGGCTCGAAGACCTCCAAGGTCCCTTCCAACCCTACAAGGATTCTATGATTCTATAAGTGTTGTATTTGTAGTAATCTGCTACCTCCAATTCAACCCCCAATTAAATAATTCTGAACTTATCATCATTTAAGGGATTCCCTCTTCAAATGATAGGCTATCTGTAACATAGAATTCAACTCAGAATTTTTGCATCTTCTTGATATAACAAGGGTTAAATTAGCAAGAATTAAATCATCTGCTTGAGTAACAGAGAGTTGGAGTTATTATCACCTTTTTCTGTTGAGAAGGACATACAAAATAATATTTAGCATGCGGGAGCTGTCTTATACCAAATCAGATCATTAGTCTATCTAGCTTACCATAGACTTATGGTACCACTTCCCCAGGGTTTTAAAGAGGAATATTTCCAGGTTCAAGCAAAACACTTGCTCTCCACTGCCTATCTATTGTATAGCCTTGAACTATTGTCTAGCCACAACAAAAGAAAGCAATTTTTTTGTGTTGTGGTAGCTGTACTTCGTGTCACCTTCTCTGCTACCATGAAGAAGTCTTTTGAAGGAGTCTTTAACAGGGCTGTAAAGAACATTCCCTAAATTACAAGTCCTCATATATTTTGTGTTCCCAATATACCTTAATCGGGAATTTGGCGGCCCTTCAAGATTCCACATCTCCAACGGAGAGTGAGACAATGTTATTGTTTATTTAATTAAGGTCTGGCTGATGGCTACGAAACACACAAACATCCCATCTGATGCTTAACGTTGGCAATTCATCCCTGTTTTCTTTATTGCTATAGTGGCCGGTTGCTGTCTTTACTGATTTTATTTTGCAGGTTTTTAAAAAAGCATTGTTGTAAATGTCACAAGTGCTTGGAGAGAGCAATAAAACCCCTGGCAGACCTCCCAGGGGAGGAGAAGCATTTTATGATGGCTTGTCTCTACCTGTAAGGATGAGACAAGTAAGGATTTACATTTCCAGCAATTAGCTCCTACTGTCAATAACCTTAAGAGGTACCTCTTTGCTCAGACATTTCGTAGCCTTCCCTTCTGGAATGGATAGTTTTTAGGTTAGGGTGTTGTACCTGTTATATCATATTAAAATAAAATACGAACTCCAGTTAAAGCGTTTTTTTTTTTAAATGCTTTCCCCTTACGGTAATCATAATACTTTTTATAGAAAGTTCTCACTCTTTTGTGCTTTTCCTTTTATTGTGCCTTTTGTTGTTGTTGCCAGAGGGCTTTTTAAAAAAAGTTTCAACCACCATTTTCCTTTCAGAGAGGTTTTGTTAACCATAAGTATAGCAAGCAAATTAATTAATGCTCTATTATAGCTGCCATCTGGGGACTTTTGAGTTAGATCCATAATTAGGCTAAATTAATGCATCATGTGCTTAAGAAATTATGCAACACCAAATTAATTAATCATGATTAGAGGGCCTTTTTTGACACATTTGCCTGTCAGTTAATTATTATTTCCTTTGGCCTTAAAGACATGAGCACCGGGATGCAACCAAAAGAGAAGAATGAATTACAACGATCAGAAATAAGTGTGTGACAATATGGAAGGGATGCGACATGTTCCGCTCCTAATGGTGAAATTGCTGCATGTTTGGGTTCAGCGGGTTTCATGGTAAGCTCATTAGGGTTGTGTAAAGGACACGGGACTGATTGTGTGAACTTCCCAGGAGAGGCAATCTGACTGCTAGCCCGTGTCCTGACTGTCATGCAAGTCTATCAGTCATGCGCTGACCTTACTGAGACGGGGTAGATTTTCAACAAGAGCAAAGAAATGATTTTTCTCTCTTGACTGTCTTTGAAGAGAACTCCCCCTTGGTTGCTTGCTCATCCCACCCCCTCGATTGCACGAACATATCTTATTCATGCAGGGCAATTGCTTTTGAAAGAAGAGACAGAGAATTCTTTACAAAGCCAAACCAGTGGTCCTTCAAACAGCTGGTTTAAGTATGTAACATTGACTCCTGTATTTATCCAGGATAATTTCTAGACAGTTCTTACATTAACAGATGATATTAATAACTTATTTGTGGTGCTCCAGAGGTCACAGTTCAGTCTGTAACTCTGGAATGGTTCCCTTTCCTGAAATGGTAGTAATCTCTGTATTTTTCTTCATTTATACAACAATAATGGGTCGACCCAGTGAGTTAGCCAGATATATTCATTCATGTGTGTCACAATTCCTGCCTTGCTTGTGGAATTTTCTCACCAGGAAGGCTTGCTTGGCACTCATCTTTTCAACAGCATGCAAATGTACTTTTATTTTCCCAGGCATTTGTAAAGTTTTGATTGTTTTGAGCAAGCTAATTATGATTCTTTGCTGGGTTTCTGTTTTATTTTTCTTCCATCTGCCTTTGAAGTATGGCTGAAGGACACTATATGCATATATAAATAAATGTATGCATTTGGTTTTTATAATTTATATCCTGCCCTTCCTCATCAACTTACTGAGGCTAGTAACCTATTATATCATTATTATCATCTCATCCCCTCATTTTAGAACTGAAGAGCTGGAAGGGACCTTATGGATCATCTAGTCTAGCCCTTGTCAAGGAGACAGAGTGAGGAATTGAACTTCCAACCTCTGGTTCCCACAGTCAGACACTTAAACCACTAGCCGTTCATAGAACACAACACATGAGCATGTGTAATTGTAATTCTAAAATGACATTTGTATGGTAATATATCATTAAAAAGGTAAAAGTTCTCCCCACACATGTGCACTAGCTCTAGGGGAAATGCTCATCTCCATTTCCAAGCCAAAGAGCCAGTGTTGGGCAAGTCCGTGGCCATATGGCCAGCATGGCTGAACGCATTTCTGTGCACGGATCATTGCTTAACTTCCCACTTTTTATGGCAGTACCTATTTATCTACTTGCATTTACATGCCTTTGAACTGCTAGGTTGGCAGGAGCTGGGGTTAACAGCGAGAGCTCACTCTGCTGAGGGGCACATGGGATTCGAACCGCTGGGCTGCCGACTTTGCAGCTGACAGTTTTCAGCGCTCTAGCCCAATGAGCCACATAAGCCAACCCCAAACAATCAATATAACATAAGCATATAAACTCCAACAAATAAATATGATTTCAATATGATTTCAATGAGTACTTGAATAACAGCAATATGCCACAGTAGCCAAACCCACTGAAAGGGGTTCAACTTCCTAGTGCTGGCACCAAGAAGCCCTGGCTTGTGTAACCTCTATCAAATGAAGCTCTATTCCTAAAGGGCCCCCAAAAAGATTGTACATTGTTCAGGGAATCTTAAATTCCAGGATGGTCAATGGTGGTTTGGAAACATGTTTCCTCAAGTTCCCAAGTACCTCAGTTATATTCGGATTTGTGTCCAAGGATTGAAATAGTCCCAGTAGCTCAACATAATAATGCAACATGAAATGAATAATACAAAACCCTGGGGAGGGAGGAGGATGCTTCATAAATACTAGTTCTAGATTTTCTGGACTCTTGGACAAATCACCCATCTGGGCCCATCTCTTCATTCCTCCTGTCACCACAGCCCAATCTTAGGCCCAAGAGGAATTTATATAATTTAATCAACACTTTTCTCACCACAGTGGGAAGACATGGTGACTGAGTGACATCTGTGCCTAGTCAACATCTGAGTGATCCTTTTACCAGCTCAAGTTGGGAGATGAATCTTAACCACTACCTCAAAGGTTCCTCATGCTCTACCTTCTTAAAGTTCTTTAATTCTTTAATTTAGTCTGGAATTGACTGTCTTTCAAAGAGAGGACATGTTTAAATAGGAGATTCTCCTCTTTGAATTAAGATGCCATTGCTGGTAGTGAACACCATCCTGGGTCTTGGCAGGTGCCCAACCCATGCTCTGTCCATTAATGCTGTCCCTGCCTTTTCATACAAATCTTTATGTCATTCAAAAAGCATTTCAATGGTAGTCTCCATCCCCCATAACTTTTCGATGGTCTGCTGTGCCTGATTACATAGAATTTTTACTCTCTCTTTAACTGCTCGTGTTCTCTTGTAGCTTTAATGTCTTTTTATGTTGTAAGATGTCCCCCAAGTCCCTGTTCTCAAACTTGAATATGCCTTAATTGTATATTTTCCCTCATTGCTGTAAGCCACCTTGGGTCCTTTTCCAAGGAGAAAGGTAGGGTAAAAATACTCTAAATAAATAAATAAATAAGCAAAGGATCAAACATTCATAGGGTAGAATTATATTAAGTCAAGTGTTAATTTTGCAGGTTAATTTTGCAGATTATACATTGCCCCGTCTGCCACCCCTAGTGATCTGGGTATTCTATTTACTGACCTGGGAAGGACAGAAAACTGCATCAATCTTGAGACAGATACCTGAGCCCATTGGGATCAAACTCAGGTTGTGAACAAAGTCTTGACTGTAGTACTGCCATTTAACCACCATGAGGCTCCAATGTGTTCAGTGTTCAGTATTGTTTGTGACTTAAGCCATCTATTCATTTATGCCATTGGTTCCCAGTCTTGAGTCCACAAGTCAGAGTTTGTTAAACAACTGGATGCATTAACATTATTTTACGTTTTGTTATTAAGAAAGTAACCCATATTTTTGTTGTTGTTGTTGTTACACGTAAGATAGTACTAAATGTTATTTTAAAATAGCTTCTAAAAAGGTTAAGTGGCTTCAAAATGTCTGACAAAAGTTAAAGTTAAAAGTAACAAATGCTGTTTGCTTACCAAAAAGGGTAACCTATTATTCTTAACATGTAAGAACTTGAATGTCCGAATTTCCTTATTATTGCCCAAAATAACACATAGGTAGTAATTTTATTGCTTATAAAGCATTGCTCTCCTGCTCTGTCACTGTGATTGCCAGACTCAACTCCCAGAATTCTGGGTCAATGGCCAGGCTGACTGGGGCTGTTGGGTGTTGAAGTCCAATGATAATTGGGACATCAAACTTGAGAAACAGTAAATTATGTCAAGGATGCTGGTTCTCAATTCAATCCAGTCCAATTTGTGAACAGCCTCCACTCCGAGTTTATAGGCTTCCATAAAGTTATTGTTCCGAAGCCCTTTCAACCATGAAGGGGAGGGTGGAACCCTGGAGCAAATCCGTCTCTAGAATGATTAATTTCATTTCTCACTCGCTGCTTGCTGGTATGGGAAAAGCAAAGGACCAGATCCGTCAGCTGGCTTGATGATTCATGCAGGAAAATGGCTGCTTGTGTGTTCAGATGCTGGGGCTGACAGTGCAAATGAGTGCAATAAACGGCACGTATTGAATGACATTTCATTGCTCAGCAGGTTGCCTAGTCAGAAAAAAAAAGGCCAGGAAAGAGGTGACAACTGTTCAGACTAAAAGCAGAGACTGATGTCACTTTAACCAAAAGCATGAGAGCACAAATACATCTACATGCATTCATCTCTCAGTTGCCATAGAATCATAGAATTGTGGAAGAGGAAGGGGCCCCAGGAGCCATGGAATTCAACTTTCTGCCACAGGAGGAAATCTAGAGGTGAAGGATCCCTGACAGGTGGCCACCTCACCTATGCTTAGAAACCTCCAATCAAGGAGGGTTCACAACCCTCTGAGGGCATCCATTCCACTGTCATGTCTCTCGGTTCCAGCCTGTATTAATGTGCCAACAGAGGAAAACAGTCTAATCACACAGGTGTACAAATTGCAACTAATAGGCAGCCCTGAACCCCCTCACTGCTGTGTAATACCAAGATGGGTATGCACCAAAGGTTCACAAGACTGTTCATCCTGTGTGCAGAGTGTGTGAGGAAACTGAATGTGGCCTTATAAAATTTAACTAAAATTAAAATAATTATACAACTCATAAAATGGATCAATTGGAAACCTACAGACCACACTGAGCTAGCATTCTCCCTCAACAGACCACCCCTTAAATTGTTAGTTTACCTCAACTGGCAGTCATCCCAATACATTTACTTAGCGACTCTGGTAATGGGAAAGAATAACATTTCCATTTACTTAAAGTTATCCATAGGTCTTCTTTATCATAGATAAAACAAACATCATATTGTATCAAAATATTAAATAAATAATAATAAAATTTAATAATAAAATATTAAATAAAAGTGTTTCCCCCCCCTCCGCCATCTGCTACTTTTGGTCGTTTAGTTCTGTTATTTGGTTGATTGTTTCATTTTAATTGTTATTGCTGTTACATTGCTTTGTTGTAAACCGGCCGGAGTTCCTTCGGGAAGACAGGCGGTATATAAGCCCAATAAATAAATAAATAAATAAATAAAATGTTAACTTTTTACATCACTGAGGGTAGCTTCATTACTGGCTAACTGACTGGTTACACAGTTGAAAGAACACTTCACTCTGTCTTCCAACTCCACTGCTAACACTGACAGAACCCCAATGGGGGCAGGAGGCAGGAGCTGAGGAAGAGGGCAAACTATTGAAATTCATCCCCTGTCCTGAAAAGACTCTCTTAGCTAAAAACTCTTTAAGACAGCCCGTGGATTTCTATATGAAAGCTCACATTAAAATACAGCGTATGCCACTATGTTGTTGCCCTCTTTTTTATTTTTATTTTGTCTTTAATCCTTTTATATTATCTTCATTGATATTATTTTATTGTTATTTATTTATTTTTATTTTTATATACCACCCCATTTTCCTGAATAGGAACTCAGGGTGGTTAACAAGTATAACACACAACAATTCAAAAAAAAAAATACAGTAATCGGCTCCACAAAATGATATTAAAGAAAATCAACAGCAGACAGTAGAACCTGCATTTAAAAAGCTAAATTGATATTGGAATTGATATTTATATTTCTGTTTCCATGAGGCAAAGCTGTGGAGTCCAGTTCCTCATCCAGTGATTTCCAGCCTGGAGAAAAGACATGGCTGAAGCATGAGGAAGAAACACCAGCTCAGGGAGTGAGAACTGCCTGTTCGAGGTCAGGACCCTGGACAGTGACTAAAACAGTGGTTCCCAACCTGGGGGTTGGGACCCCTAGGGGGCTGTTGAATGACCATTTCACAGAGGTCTCAATGAGCCAGTGAAGAAAAAGGCACAAACGGCTTGGGTCTGTAGGAGGGGGAAGGAATGGGGGGATAAGTGAGTTATAGCTTGATAGGTTGGAGGGGATGTCAGTCAATGGCACCAAAGACTGTGATTGGCTGAGGGTGCCTATAGAGGTAAGTTCACTATGGCACCTGTGGCAGTGGCCTGCCAAGGGGGGCTTGTGGCCTCTTCCAACCAGGGCAAGGGGTCACCACAGCATGAGGAATTGTATTAAAGGGTCATGGCATTATTAAGGTTGGAAATCCCTGGGGTAAAGGGTCAAACAGCTTTCTAAGGACTGGAATTCAGGATTACAAGCATCAGTCTTGTAGCTAGGACAGAAAGATCAAGGCATCTTAGTAGTGGCTCAAAGTAACTGCCAAAGATTAATGGTCAATTCTAAAGCCAACATGGAAACCTTGTTCTCTTAGTACTGCATCTGACCAGTTAAAAAACAGTAATTTTTTTAATGGAGCTTTTGGCTCTTTTTTAGGAGTAAGGGTTTTAAACAGTGAAGCTTTTTTGATGGCCTTCAAAACTATGAACTATCCCAGACCTATGTAGCTTTCATAAGGTTATTGGTTTATGCTCCTTCAAACTATATAGCCTTAGACTACGTCTAGATGATGATCGGTTGAACAGTCTGAATTGATGTCATTGGGAATCAATGGGAAGTGTGAGTGATAGGGGTGTTTTTTACAGGGTCATTTACACAAGGAAGTTATAGCTTAATGCTGCAGTCATTAAAATAAATATGAATTATAAATCTGCTCTATACAATTCCACTTTTGCCTGCAGTATATTATTATGACCACCACAGGGGACTGTTTATCCCAACCTAAGCAGTGTGAAAGCTGCCTAGATGCCCTAAGCACATCCGATCTTGCTTGATTTCGGAAGCTAAGCAGGGTCGGCCCTGGTTAGTACTTGGATGGGAGACCACCAGGGAATACCAGGTGCTGTAGGTGCCTGGAGTAGGAACTGGCAAGCCACTCCAGTACTCCTGCCAAGAAAACTCCATGGACATGGAGTCACGAAGAGTCAGTAACGACTGTAATGACATGACACACACACAAGCAGTGTGAGGGTTCTTAGAGGGCACAGTTGTCTTAGTGCAGGAAATAAAATAAATACTTACATAACTAATAATGCAACTATGTTGGATTTTCACATCCTAGCATTCATTCACAGGAATTGGATAGATTTATTTATTGGACTACAACTCCCAGAATTCCTCACCCAAGATGGACAGTGAGGAAAGGGACTTTCATATTTAATTAATTTCCACCATCAAAATTCAGCAGGAAATCCCACACCCGGGGCAAATTATGGGAGTAAATGCCCCGAAGCAATATGAGGTAGGATAGCTTCTCTACCTTCATTCTCTTCTCATGCCATTCTTCTGGTGAGTGGGGAAAACTGCGCCACACTGAATTACAGGGATTGCAAGATTCTCTGAGACTTGCAAAGGTGCCTTGAAGGCTGAATTTTCACATAGGCGGTCTTGTGAAAAGTGACAATGCACTAAACAGGAAGGTCCCAACCCATGTGTCGGATAGTTTATGGAAATATAAAGAGAAAGAAGGAACTTTTCATCATTTGTGGTGGGTATGTGATCTGGTTGGGAGGTGCTGGAAAACGGTACATGAGATGTTACAAAAAATGTTGAAATTCACATTTAAACCTGAGTTGTTTTTGTTAAATATTGAGCCAGAAATCAATAATGATCAAAGGAAACATTTATTATTGTGCATGATAACTATAGCAAGGATTTCTTTAGCTAAATATTGCAGAACAGGAGAGGTGCTGGAGCATCAAGAAGTACTGGATAAATATTTAGAAACAGCAGAGATGGACATATTGTCAGAACTGCTCAGAGAGAAAGATTTACAGACGGCAAGAGAATGCTGGAGGCCTCTATATGACTTCTAGGTGAAAGAAGCCTGTAATTAATTAATTCATTAGCAGATTGGACTCATAACCTGGTCTTAGTATCAAAACTGGAAATGATGTGATGTATCATGTAATGCTTCCTTTTTTTAACCTATAAATCCCCTTCCCGATACCCATATCCTGTAGTCACCTGACCTGAAAACAAATGAATATTATTAAAAAAAACACAGGAAGGGCCCATTCCTATGGACAGTGACCATGCCAGCTATGGGGTTATAACACGTACTGCCCAAAGAAAACAACTGATTCCCATTTCTGTCCATTCCCCTAATCTGAAAGATAGGCAGTTGGGAAATAAGGTACCATGAAGTCAACTGACCAATCAGACTCTAATTTGAGCCACTTAAAGCCTTTAATAGGTTGGAGTGGAAGACTAGAAAATCTGAAGTCACATTGCCTTTTGGGCTGGCATGATCTCATTATGGCTAACCAATCAAGCTGCTATTTCAGTCATAAAGGATTAGCATCATTTTGCCTATATCCATCAAGTGTATGCAGGTCATGTGGCAGCAAGTGACAGGACCTAATTATGTTTCACCTGTCTATTTGTTCAGGACCTTGCCAGTCACCTGTTACTTGCATTTTCGGCTGGAGACATGCTGTTATGCTCAGTAATAGAATTCTTAACACTGTCAGCCTTATAAAACAAGCACAGGTTAATCAATGGCTTACATTGACAAGAACTACTGGGTCTTATTGCGTGTTCAACAAATACTTGATTGGCTGTTCGCCAGAATGGAAGAAAGAGGGTGGTTCTAGTGACTGCAGGGCTCGATGAAGTCTCTCAACACAGCATTCATCCCCCCCCCTCCATATAAAGTGCTAAAGCTGCTCTTTTGGTCCATCCTTAAAAAAGAACTGAGGATCATATAGCGTGGAACAAAAGTTGGAAGAGTTGGCTGTGATGGTTGGGTGATTTTGGGAACCGTAGTCTCTCAAAGCAACATTTCCATGCTCTTGTATGTAGGCTTCCTATTAATTTAAGAATTCTGTTCTCAAGAAGAGGATGGACTCTGGAGAGTTTCCTCTCTGAAGAAAGAGTGAGGTGGCACCATCCCACCCCATTCCATAGATCTGGAGCAAACCAAAATTAGATGTGTTACTTCGTTCTGTGCACCTGGAGGAAACCAGAACCCATTACAGTGGGAAAGCCTTCTCCACAATGCCTAACTTCAGTAGGCTAGCTTAATGAACACAGGGTATGCCCCATGGCACATACACAGCCATGTCCTCTAGCTGTGCCCCACGACTGGGCACCTTCTCGCCATCTGCAGAGGCCCCCTTCATGCAAAAGGAGAGCAGCCTTGAAGTTGTCCCACTGCACTCAGGACCTTGTGCGAGGAAGTCACATGCTTCTCTGTTACGTTCTCCCACTGCTTCTTGCATGGCAGTGAGGACAGTGGTGCACAAATGGACAAAGCCTGCAGCATCCCACATTCAACAGCTTGCCCCTTTCCTGATTTTGGGGGGCGAAAATATTCATCATAGGAAGCCTTTGATTATACATGGGGAATTCTCAACTGGCCTAAGGGCACACCAGATCTTTGAGAGGAGGGCAGGATTCCTCTGAAGTTTGATTTTGCTAATCTGAAAGCCTGTCTGAGTCACATTCCTGAAACAGTAGCATGCTTTTGCCTCCACTCATTATGTCTGTGACGATTATCAGTCATTCAGGTGAGGTTATCTAGAAGATGAGTCATGGCAACTGGACTTCTTTTCTTGTGAGATGTTTCTCTACACATCCCACCTATGTAACTCAAGTACAAAAAGTTGCATAGGTGGGGATTTCACCTACCCCAGTCCATTGTCCACCTAACGAGCCTATTCAGTCTTGGCCTGAAACCAAGATGAACTATAAATTAGAGGCCTTGGATCAACTTTCCTCAGACTGACGGAGTTACTTGGATGAGTAGTGAAACATTTTGATCTCACAAGAAAAGGAGTCCAGTTGCCATGACTTAACTTCCGGAGAGACTCTACTCATTACCTATTTCTCCTGTAATATGCATATAATTGAATGCCTTAAGTCAGTGGATCACAACCTTTGGTAACCAAAGTATTCCTGGACTGCAATTCTTAGAAGCCTTCACCACCAGCTATGCTTTGGTTACCTGAGATTGGGTACCACCATACTTTCCCTGCATTATAAATTCACATATTCTATTTTCACAGGTGTTAGCAAACCCAAGTCCCTTATCAGAGCGGATCTCATTCAATGTGGGGATATGTGTTTCATAATGTTCAGCAATAACCACAACAGCAGAAGCCTAGGGTCATCTTCAAAGGAAGCTGTGGCTGAGGTATTACAGTCACATAGGCTATCATGCCTTTAGCTGAAGGGCAGACATTTTGGTACCTGCCTGATAGGAACACTTTGAGGGCCAGCTGTGTCACGTTATTCAAATGCATGCCTTGCTTTTCAGAAAATGAATTGCTCAAAAGTTAAGAGAACTTAAACAGCTGCCTGATACAATTTGTAAAAAGCTACATGAAAACTGAGTGTGCCTTGCCTACTGGGATGGAGTTTCTGAAGTGTACCTGTTAAAAATTCATGTGTACTCATGTCAGGATTCCTCCCAAGGAAGAAAGAAAAAATTAATAATCATCATTGGGGGAGGAAAAAGCAGCTGCATGTCACAACGTCTTAGTAAAAAGCCTCGGAGTAATGTGGGCACATTTGGACATCATACCAAAGGCAAATAAATATAGGAAGCTTATCTCCCTCTTCCGTGAAATGTGGCCCAGTTGATTTTAACAACTGGGAGCTCACCATCTGGGTACGGTGGCCCTCTTCCACAGCTGGGGGGGGGGGTTCTCTCCAGCCTGTGGAGAGGGTGCGGAATCTGGGCGTGGTCCTGGACCCGGCGCTGACCATGGAGGCTCAGGAATATCAATGATTGATGCAGGACTTATTTTACTGAATATTTCCAGTGAGAAAGGGAATATATTCTGAATTGTCTTTTTGAATGAGAACTCCACCCCTGTTTTACCTAAAAATGTCCGGTCACATAGAAGATATTATGAGATATTATAGGAATGAGGAAGAAAAGTTAATTTCAGGGACAAACCACTTTCTGCCACAACATTTAGCTTGGTGGAGAAGTAAAATGATAATTTTAATTCTCTGTAAATCAGTTTTCATCCATGGCTACAGACTTCCCTTCTCTGATGTTTTAGTTGCATTTTCATATACAGTAACTTAGCAACTTCAGTGAGCCTGGTGTCCTTGGTGGTACCTCATTTTGGCAGTACTGCTGTTTTTGGGGTTCACTTTTTGCTTTGTAACACAGCCAGTGGTTTGTGATCCATTTTCACATGAAAGCTTCATGGCTACTTAAAGGTCCCCCAAATGCAAATGTGTTCCACCTGAGGACTTAAGGAAAAAAAAAACCTGTGCCGCTTTGCTACAGCGAGCCTTCGTGAAATACAGACAAATGGATTCTGAAGGCAAGAAAACTAATTCTGAAGATGAAATACTTACATCTCTTTCTCCTAAAATGGTCGTAAAGTTTGTGGGTGGTGGGTTGGAAGAAAAATAATGGGGTTGCTTTTTATCTTTATGAATGTTTAATTTTGCTAAATTTCCTACTGCCAGAGAACAATGAACATAGTGGATCCCAGGGGAACACTGCCTGGGATCAATTTCCTAGAAAATAAAAACCTCACTTTTCCATGAAAATAACTTTTATGAAAGAATGTGGGAGCAAGCCAACAGAAAACACAGAATTTATATTTGCACTACATTGGTGTGGGAAAAGTTTAAATACATTCTTCTGCAGCCTAATCCTGTGTGTGTGTGTGTGTGTGTGTGTGTGTGTGTGTGTGTGTGTGTGTGTGTGTGTGTGTGTGTG
>JAHTLZ010003542.1:64338378-64353003 GCA_023846285.1 Phrynocephalus versicolor
ACTCATAAATTCAACTGTAAATATTTTAGCTGACTTTTCTGTTCCTGGCCTTTTGACGCACCCTGTTACTCTAACCTGTTAAGTATTCCTTTTAATATATGTTCCCAAAGGCATGGCTATCCTCTCCCAGCGAAGCTGCCATCAGAAATCTTTTCAGAAATCAAATATAGATGGTGACATTTAACTTAAGCAATTAATCATTATTAATTTCTTTGGTATTCATGGGAACACTAATAATTAGCTCATCTGAATGTAAGGCACCATTTCACAAAAGCAGCTCAGACTCTCAAGGCTGATACCCAATCAAGCATGATAAAGAAGAAAATTGAGTTTTCTGGATCAGGCAATGAATTTTTATGATTTTTTTTCCTCCCTCAAAGAATCAAGGGCCAAAATCCTACTGGTCTAAATTTACAGTGGGCAAGCTGGATGATGTCATCATTTGATGCTAGTAATCTTTAATTCAAATGTATTGAAAATTCCCTATGCCTTCTCCTACATGAGGGATTGAACTAACATTGAGAACACAATTGTATTTATGAAGTTGGTCAATGCAATCATGTAAGGTAGAGCATCTAAAGTTATGAGGGGTGGAAACAAAACATTGAAAACGTACCGTCAATGTAATCATACAAGGTGAGGTATAAACACAAAGTTATAAGTAGTAGAAGTACTGTAGATTTTTATTTCGGTCACTGACCAGACAAAATACAAAATACATTCTGCATAAAACCAAAATAAAAGCATATAAAAAGCAATAAAAGCATGCACACAAGAACTACACACATGCACCCTACTACTACTAAAGTTGTAAGTTATTATAAGCACAAACTCTGTGTAGGGTTCATATAAAAATCACATAGTAGGTAGTCCATCATTCAGGGAAAGCTTGCCTGAATTCAAAATCTTGTGGCTCCTGAGAGAGACCCCTTGAGAGAGTCCAAACTAAATTGTTGAGAGCCTTATTTGCAGTCCCTAAACATGTACATTCCTCATTAGCTGGGGAATGGGCTGCACCCCTGATTTGTCTGGTTTCTTTTTTTTTTTTTAATTTGCCTTCTTTGGACTTCTTATACACACTGTGCATGTTTCCCCCTCTTCTAAGCAGGAAAAAAACTTAAAACCTGCTGGTAGCTGCTCCCTTAATTCACTATTCAGCAGAGATGTTGGTCTGACTGTGGTCTATTTAATTGGGAACAAGGACAATGCACAGGTGTTTCCCACCTGATACTCTTCCTTGCATCTATATCTGACCTATATCTATATGCTATTTCCCTTCTCCTTCATCTCTGTTCTCAGGTGTGCATAAAAGTATAATCACTTATTGGGATATTAGGGCCTTCACTTCAGCAGCTGGAAATGAACAGCAGCAAATAGGATATGTTGATAAGAAAGACCACCGAGGAGGAGGAGGAGGAGGAAGAAAGTCAAAGAGAAAATACAGGACAAGCAGGGGTTTAAATGTGTGTGCCAGTGTATGTGTTATTTCTGGAAGAAAGGAAAACCTTCAGGTTCCTGTGTTGCTGCGATTCCTGAATTTCAATTATTTTTTGACCTGTGTTGTCCATTTTCTTGCTTTTGAATGTAGAGGTTGCAGTCGGACCTCTATGAAAACTGAGCAACAAAACACTCATGAATTATGACTTAAAACTAAACATTTTGGGGAGCTAAACCTATTCTGAATATCCGTTTATATTCACTTTGCTCCTGCTGCTGCTGATTTAAAAAGAATAGTGGTGAAAACACTTGTTTTCTCTTTGTTTGGTGGGTGAGAAGCTTTTCATTTACACTGCACATATAATCAGGACTTGCACATAGAGTTAGTGGTGATGAGGGTGGGCAAACACATCGCTCAGTCATATTTCAAAGCACTGGCTTCTAAGCACTCCATTTCCAGGTTGGGAAATGTAAATGGAAATAGCCTTCAGCTACCCTAGTCTGAGATGCAATTAGATTGACAGGAGACATGAAAAATGGTGGAACCATATCAGCCTCAAAATCTAAACATGCAATGGCCAACTGGCACTTTTTAAAAAAATAGTTTATTGCTGAGGTGTGTGTGTGTGTGTAGGGGGAAAGGGGCTATGGAAGAGTCATGAAACAGAGCTTAGAAAAGTTATATTTTAGGATTATGGCTCCTAAAGACTATCCTCTAATTCAGGAGAGTTATTGATGGAGGATTCAGAGAGTTGTAACCCCCAAATTTTTATTTTTATTTATTTATTGGATTTCTATACTGCCCATCTGACAGCGAGGTCACTCTCATTTCAAAGTCCTGACAGAAGGCAAATTACTTTTTCCCCATTGTAGGCTGTTCTATTCAGCAACTGCTTCTTCCTGATCCTCATTAAGTCCTAAATAGAACAAACAAGCATACAAAAGACTCACTGGAAGAAAGGCTTTGATATGAGACACTATGACTTTTGGATGGGCTTTTGCTCAGCATGATCTCTTGTTGCTTCAAAGAGAGAGAGAGAGAGAGAGAGAGAGACAGAGAGAGAGAGAGAGAGAGAGAGCCAATGGTAAGAGAATGGCATAAAATGAAACAAAAATACCACAATGCCTCCGAAATACTGTAAAATACTATTGGAAAGTAATATTTGACAAAGTCTAGAAGCTATTATAGTCCAATAAAGTAACATCAGTCTTGCATTACTTTTGAAAGGTAACTGGTATATTATAATTATGCCCCAAAGTAATTACTTTGGAATCTCCCTGTCATGGACTTCATAAGTGAGGCACAATCTGTCTGTCATTTATCATGCTGCCCTTTCATTGATCCCCAGACAAATCAGAGCCACTTTACAACTCCACCAGGAAGGCCATTACTAACAACCTGCACTTAATGGGTGTTGAAAAGGGTTGCACTGGTGTGACTGTCACACACACACCAGGCTGTGGTCCATCTAAGGAGCCTATTCAGACCAAGGTGAGTTAAAACCAAGGTGAACTATAAATTGGAAGCCTTCCACCAACTTTTTCTCAAACTGAAGAAGCTACTTGGATGAGTAGTGAAAGGTTTCAACCGTACAATAAAAGATGGCCCATTGCCATGACTTGGCTCCCAGATAACGTCACCTGGATGACTGAGAATCTCCACAAACACCATCCTGAACTATGCATCATGCATTTTATTGGGTTCTGTTTTTGACTGGTCTTTGAAAAGTACATTTTAGCGTCCTTTATAAAGGTGATTGCTAAGGGAGACATATCTGAGGACATTGTGCTGTTGGAGGCAACCTGTGTTGCAAAGAATATGCATTTCTTTTCAGGTCTAATTTGACCTACACAGTTGGATGTCCATGACAAGTAGCCAATACTGCTATCTTATATAATTCTTAATCACATTTAATAAGCACAAATGGAATTAATAACATACCTGTCGACTTTTTACATGAAACAAATGTCTAATTTTAACCTTCATAATGACATTTTGCACCTTTAAAAAACTGCTTATGAAGTGACTCTGAAAACAATGCCAAGCTTGGAAGTAAAAACAAGAAGTCAAGAAAATGTTTAGAAAATTATATGGCTAATGAGAGGAGTCTTTGTTATGAGTCACCAATCAACTGCTCTCTCACAAATAATGTCTTCCACTTTTTTTTGTTCCCCTTCCTCTTTGAGAACGGCAATGAATATGATATATGCAATTTGATCTATATAGTCTCCATGAATTTTCAGAAGCCCTTTCATAATATTACAGAAGTCCTTTAATAATGAAATGACTAGCATGTGATTTAAAGTACCCCGGGTGAGGGGTTCTAGGAACAGGCCAGGTAAGGCCAATGCTAACTTTTCCACCTGCGCTTGATGCCTTTCCTAGGCAAAGCCATAAAATTGTTCAGATGACTCTTCTGAGATCTGTAGCATGAATGTAATCTGCAGCAAACACAAGAGAAAACAATGTGAGCAGTACAACAAAACAGCACTGTACCCGTTTCTTGCTCATTTTCTCTCTTTTTAAAAGTGTATGCCATCCGGATCATTTAAAGAACAAAGATATTACAAGAAAGGTCAGCAAACAGAATAGCTCAGTGGAATGGCTTTAAGAGGAAAAGGTAGAAGAGTGAGACGTTTTTATTTAACGTGACATTTTATGGGTGGGAGGGGGTAAGAGGAGATTTGTAAATACTATATACCCTTCTTATGTTTTCTAAGTAGTAATAAGTCTGATGTGATTTCGGTGTGTGTGTGACAGAGAGTTTTTGTGTGCTCCATGCTGCTGCAAACATGATTTAGGAACTCAGTCACAATGCATCTATGGTATACAGTAGGACCCCAGTATCTGCTGGGGATTGGTTCCAAGCCTCCCTGTGGATAATGAAAACAAGGGATAAAAGAGAATGACAAAATGTTCCCCAAAACTGCTGTTTTGTAATAGTAACTTGTTTTGCAGCTGCTGTTTGTGACAGTACCTTGCTTTGCGGCTGCTGAATTATTTATTTATTTTTACTCTGCCAACTGTGGATAACTGAATCAGTGGATAATGAATCAGTAGATACGGGAGTCCTACTGTACCGTCAAATCCTGATTATGGTAATTCTGTCTTCTGTCATTCTGTCAGCAGAGAAGAGATCTTCGCTACTTACCATCCCGGTCAGAATGTTATTCACCTTTTTTTCCTGGCCTTGCCTTTCTTCTATCTAGCTCAGAGGATGATGCCACCTTCTTCTTAGCAAGACCTAGAACTCTGTCATACTCTTAAGACTTTTGCTGACATGTTTCTTCTCATTCTGTTTCTACTGATCACTACCAATCATAATTTCATGCCCTCAGGTAAGTTCTGAGTCACGAGAAATCTTTCCAGCATTCCCCAGAAGTGGTTTACCATTCTTTTCTTCTGGGGGGCGCCTTGGGACTGTGCAGCTTGCCCAGGGCTAGACAGGCTGCCTCTTTTCCTGGGAGGCACAGTGCAGAATCAAACTTCAGATCTTTGGCTTTACAGCCAGGTACCCAACTCCCCGAGTTATCTAGCAAGCCTTAAGGCCTTTGTTACTGATGTTTTAGTGAACATCTTCAGACAAATCTACCGAACAGCAATTGTTGTTGAAATCTGGCTGATATCTACCTTGACTACATTATTTAAAAGAGGAGAATGCCAACATTTGCAGTGATAACAAAATCCTAAGCTCAGTGAACCACTTCCTTCAAAGTTTTCTTAAAACAGTACATGACAGAATTTGTAAAAAGTCTGAAGAGTCGACACACAATTTGGACTCCAAAAGGGATATGGAATCAAGGAAGTAATATTCTGCATATCATTGCTTTGGGGCAAATGTCATTAGATGTCTACTCGCTTTATTGAACATGAGAAAAAATCCAACAAAGTCTGACAAAGTGAAGTTGTTGATACCTAAAAGTCTTTCTTTAAGAGCTGTATGTGTAGTTATAACCCTGTGCTGGCAACAAAATGCTTCAGTGGGAATTTAAGATCTGATAAGAGAGGCTGCAGAGATACAATGAGATGTGCCACAGAGGTATAAACTTTCATCAATGCTTGTCAATTTGTATCCTGATAAGATCCTCAGAGAAGCACTTTTTGATTGAAATGATGGCATCATTGTCAATAAGGAAGTTATCAACAATATCCAGTAGGCAAATGATAAACTATTAGTGGCTGGCCATTTAGATATTCGGTAAAGGTTTCCTAGTAAATTCGATGAAGTGCATGAAGAATGGAATCATAATATACCGTAAAAGTGAAGAGAGAGAGATGGCCTGGTACATTTTGACGAAATGATGAATACAACAAAACAGTTAAGCTTTTAAGAATGTATCCTATATATTTCAACGTGTTCTTGGTTCTGCTGAGTGATAGGAAGCAAGTGCTTGGGTCGGTGGCTAAAAGTCATTTTAAACATCATGTGCCGCTTCTCCTGATCCCCCTCTGCATCACGGGGGAGCGGCACACGATGTTTAAAATGTCCTTTAGCCACCGTGGCAAGCGCTTGCCTCGGTGGCTAAAAGTCATTTTAAACATCACACACCGCTCCCCCAGCCCACAAGGAGGAGCTGCCAGGCCCTGCTGCATTTCCCACCTTCGACTTATACTCGAGTCAATATGTTTCCCCAGTTTTTTTGGGCTTAAATAGGGGCCTCGACTTATACTTAGGTCAACTTATATTCGAGTATATATGATAAGTACTAGAAACGACTTCCTTCCTAACATGTCCTACAATCAGAATTTCACAATGGGTAAATGTGGCTGATTTGATGAGAGGTTATTTTAAAAGTCAGTGTCATTACCAAAGTTTTAGAAAATGAATATAAAGTTTTCAAAGGTTGGGTCAGATGGCAAAAAGTAGCTTTTTAGACAAATTGCCTTAATGCTCCCCCTTGAAAGATAAGTGGGTGGTAGAAGTATCACAGTATGGAGGTTTGTTGCAGACGTCTTCTGATGTATCCATTTGTTCGCCATTATTGGGTGTGGAAGCTGATGCTACATGGGCCCTTGATGTGACACGCTATGGCAGTTCATTTGTTCACATCAATGTTACATGCAATTGCTACAGCAGAGGGCTAAACACAGGCCTGCCACTGGCCATACTGTAGTTGGCCGATCGACAAATAGAGTTAAGTTTCTAGGGCTGCTAATCCAGCACTTTTCATGAAAGCTAAATTCATGCCATAAAGAAGCCCAAAGGAAAAAATACTTGGCCCACCTTAAAGAAATAATGTCAAGTTGCACAGAGCTATAATAAACTAATAAAACTAGGGAAGTAGCTCTATTTTCACAACAGTTCAATAGATGTTAGGAGAAGCACACTAAACAAATTTATTCTGGTAGTGTTTGTAGGTGGACAAAGGCATGCTGAAGGAGTCTAGCTTAAATTCAGTGGCAACTGCACAAAGGCATTCTGTAGCTGAAAAACAACAGTAGTGGCATAATTTTTGTAGACAGCCAAATAGGGTCGTCTTAAAAATATACAGTATACATATTTGTTATAGTAGTACAAAAACAATAAAGCTTCTCTCTCTCTCTCTGTGTGTGTGTGTGTGTGTATGCGTAGTACTTGCATTTTAGAGGTATCAGTTGCATCCCCAATGAGCCGCTACAATCACTATTACACGGGGCTTTGCTTGGTAGATCAATAAAATTAGAAGAGACAAGCACCACTTTAAAGCACTTGGTACAATTTACTTGGCTATAACAGAGCCTTTCTGGGAGACGAACAATGGGAGCATAAATCTTAGGATATATTCCCATTTTAGTTTGGTTAGATGGAGCTGCTTCTTTTCATATTACTGATTACAGAGACTTTAAGAACATGTCTTTCATCTCTGCAGTACATTACCCTGGTTCTTATATTTTATCTGTTTTCAAATCATCCTCTTCTCTCTGTTATTTTCCCCAGTATACTGTAATCTAGTTTGTTAAATGTTTCAGTCTGTTTTATCTGTAGGTTCTGCCTTTCAGCATCTATATATGAAATTACTACTCAAGTTTAGAAGTATTATTTGCAATGTGTTGTGCTCGAATAGGTATTTTTTTTTAAATTCTTGAATGGTGATTTGTTGTCATTGAGTAATAAGGTCTCGACAGAACTCAAAACCTCCCTCTGAATGAAGCTAAAATTACAGTGGTGAAACAAGCAACATGTGTTGTGTTTGAGATCAGCTACAGTTTTAACAAGCTGAGGCATGATCTAAAAATGGTTCCACTTATACTAGCATTGTCAACGATCCTGTTATTGTCTGCTAGAGAGGCTGCCAGCATTCGGGCTTGTCAGATCTATTTTTGGTGCAACACAACCTAGAGCCCATGAAAAATACATACACACAGGAACTGGATAAGTCTGAGCAGATTCTGCATCTAAGAATTTGTGTTGAGTACCAGAATGAAATTGAACCTATTGCCATTTTATACAAACATTTGGTGATGTTTACCCTTTAAAAAACCTGCATAGGTGCCCTGAGCATATCTGATCTCACCTGATCTTGGAAGCTAAGCAGGGTCAGGCCTGGCTAGTACTTGCATGGGCAACCACCAAGGATTATACCAGGTGCTGTAGGCACCTGGAGTAGGAACTGGCAAACCACTCCAGTATTCCTGCCACGAAAACTTCATGGACATGGGGTCATGAAGAGTCGGTCACAACTGTAATGACACAACAACAACAACCCTGCCCATGACCGGAATGGGAGAACCACGTGCTTTAAAATTTTGTGATGACACAGCTTCTACCCCTGCTTTGGGGAATTACCACTGCTAGATCTTCATTTCAGTAACTTAATTAAAAGGGAACAGAGGCAGGGGACAAGGGAAGACAATGACAAATTTTCCTCTTGTTAAACAGATAGGATCTAGAATCTGGTTCAGATGCAGTTTAAATATGCTGACATATTTTAATTTTGAAATAGGCATTCCCAAAATAGAAAAATGGAGTCCAGTCGTAGGGGCATCTCCATGAGAAGTAAAATCAGAAAAAAGCAGGGTATGGTTTTAAAATAAAATGTCACCACAAATTGAAGGAGATTTATGACCAAGGAAATATGCCAAGAGCTACTTTATAAATATGTGAACATTGATACAGCCATGTTATAGTAAAAAGGTAAAGGTAAAGGTCCCCCCCCCCGCACATGCGTGCTAGTCGTGTCCGACTCTCCATATTCAAGCCAAAGAGCCAGTGTTGTGCAAGTCCATGGCCACGTGGCCGGCATGGCTGAAAGGACACACTGATTTACCTTCCTGCTTTTAATGGTGGTACCTATTTATCTACTTGCATTTACATGCTTTCGAACTGCTAGGTTTGCAGGAGCTGCGGTCATCAGCAGGAGCATGGCAGCTGGGATTCGAACTGCCGAGCTCCCAACTTTGCAGCCGAAAGTTTTTGGAAGTCTTAATCCACTGAGCCAACACGCCCACAATGAAGTTATAGTACTAACACACTAAAAACATTTTAACAGATTCAGTTCTACAGACACATTTGATGGGTGTGCCATGCCAATTTTTACAGTTTCATGTGTTGTTTCAGTGCAAGTTTTTCTCATGGAGCATATTTTAATTTTCTTTGGATAATCTTCTTGCAAACATCAAAGGAATCATAGTGGAGTGCCACATCTTTTTACATCTTTCTTGAACTCTGTCTTTAGTTATCACAATATAATTCCATGCATTTTCTAGAAATAATGCAGTATTTTGGTGTATAGTAGCAAAAGTACCCAGCTTTGTGGAACAGCAATTCTTTTTGACATTGTGAAGCCATCAAGCAAGTGACACAGCTGCCAAAGTTGGACACACATCTTTTATAATAACAGAAGCAAGTGTTTAAGCAAGTGTTTGGCATGAGGACAAATCTCAGTTACTTTAGATGTGTGGTTTTAAAATGCTTTAGAGCAGATAAAGCTTATAAAGGCAAGTTGCACAACAGTTCTTTTAAGCAGAAATCTCTAAGTTCCATACTTCCTGATACAAGCATGTGTTTTAATGTTGTGCATGTCTTTTTTAAACTGTCAGCAGCAGCAATGAAGTGTGCTTGGGCCCCCAATAGTATGTATGACATCCAGGGATAAGCACTAACATGCCGAAATCCATTAAGTTATCAATTAAGTGGCTGTTTCCTGGTGCAATTGGGCAATTTAATTAGTGTTAATCTTAATTTGGGGTCTTTGTATCAAGTTTTGTTTAGTAATAAGTTAATTAGTTCTGAGAGAGTGAAAAAAGAAACTGGTTGCCAGGCAACAGGATAATCAATTCTCTCTCTCTCTCTCTCTCTCTCTCTCTCTCTCTCTCTCTCTCACACACACACACACACACACACACACACACACACACACACACACACTTCTTCTTCTGCTTCAATAACTGCATTCCCAAGCCGGATGAAGAGACAGTAAAGAGTGAAGATAGGAGATTATTAAGGAGGCAGAAAAAGAAAACAAGACATAGGTTGTAGGTTGCATGGCTAAGAAATGGGATTTCCAAAACTTCATCCAGTATAGCGGACCCTCATATAACAAATGGTTTGTATAACATAAAATCTGTACAACATAAAAAATTTTGGAGATAGGGGAAATTTGCTTAACAGAATCGTCTATGGGGCGAATCCATACAACATAATTAGGGATTACTCTGTTTTCCATGCATACCTATGGGAAATTTGTATAAAGGAAAATTTGCTTAACATAATTTCATTTGGAACGGATTAATTCCTTTATACTTCCTTCTTTCTCCCGCTGAAAACAAAGAGAAGTTAGATCATGGATGAAACTTTTCACCTTCACTCGAATAAGGCTTTTAGTGTAATAATGTGATAAAAATATTAAAAGTCAACTTAAGCATCCTTTTTTTCAACATCAAAATAATTTAGTTTTTATTTAGCTTACTAGCAATCAACGTGTGATCATTTCCTATTAACTTTACATCCCGTTATGATACACGAGGAGAGCCTTTAGCCCTGTGCTGGAGACATTGTAAAAGCACACTTATTTCTTTTTATCCCATTGAAGTTGTCATTTGGTGGAAGAGAAGAGTGTTTGTGAGCGACACGCTTACTAGACTCGCTTACTAGACTCTTCTTAACTAGTTTGCTCAAGGATGAATACAACCTATACCGAGAGGCAATTTAACACCATATGTACACAAACATTTGGCAAACTCATTTTCTCTCCTTTTCTGCCAATTGACCCTCTTTTACCAATTCACACATCTCTGGATTTCTTCACCAGCACAAAAAGAATACTAAAAAGAGATTACCCACATAGCATTTGGAAGAAAAACACAGGTCACATTTTACAAAGTGCTTTCATCTGCCCCATAGTAAAACTACTAATTAGCAGTGGATGTCTTCGTTCATGACAGGTTTCTTGAAACTCAACCAGCCATGTCAACATATACGGTAGTGTTGGCGAACCTATGGCACGGGTGCTAAAGGTGGCACTCAGAGCCCTTTCCGTGGGCACCCGACATCGCCCCTTCCCAGCCACGTCTATTCAGGTTAAATGGCTATATTAGCACTTTGTGAAAAATTAGTGGGTTTTGAATTGCAGTTTGGGCACTCGGTCTTGAAAAGGTTCACCATCGCAGATATATGGTGTATTATTTCATATACATAGATGAATATTTCTGAGAACAAAGTGCTGCAAGAATGGGTGAGGAGGGGCCTCACTGCAAACATTCTCTTCTGGAGTTTTTCTTCCAGGGCTAATTTTGAAGCCATGTTGATGCTCTTTTAAACAGAAATAGGTACTATTGCACATGAAGCTAGTTGTGCTGTTCCATATTTTCTCTTGGTGAGGGAAAAGTGAGAATCCTCAAAACACGAGTCAGTGATTCATTCAAAGCTTTATTCCATGGATGAAAGGTACAGGCAGGCAAGCAGGGCAAGCAGCAAGTGTAAAATTGACTAATATACTTTTTTTCAAAATGATCCAAACAGTCCCTCTGTTTCAAACGTATCACTTTATATGCACATTGAACCACATGTACCACAACATTAAATCAGGTACCTCAAATCTGTAACACAGTTGGCCATGTTGGCTCTCTTCTGAAACTTTGGATTCTTCTCCCTACCACTCATTAAAACGGACAAATTTCAGTTTATGCCGCAGCTCTTTTCCAAGGCCAGAACCAACTTTACGTACTGTATTTTAAAAAGGTAAAGGTTCCCCCCGCACATGTGTATTAGTCGTATCCAACTCTAGGGGCGGTGTTCATCTCCATATTCAAGCCAAAGAGCCAGTGTTGTGCAAGTCTGTAGCCACATGGCCGGCATGGCTGCAAGGAAACACTGTTATACCTTCCTGCTTTTTACGGCGGTACCTATTTATGTACTAGGATTCACATGCTTTCGAACTGCTAGGTTGGCAGGAGCTGGGGTGGACAGTGGGAGCTCACTCCACTGCGTGGCACCTGGGATTTGAAGCACTGGGCTGCCAACTTTGCAGCTGACAGTTTTTCAGTGCTTTAGCCCATTAAGCCACCACACCCTCCAAAAACACTGTATTAGTGAAATCCTAACATTTCCTTTATCTCTGAGTCAGGTTAGATTAGTAGTTCCCGACATTGGCTCCCCAGCTGTTCTTGGACTAAAACTCCCAGAAGCCTTCACTGCCAGCTGTCCTGGCAAGGATTTCTGGGAGTTGTAGTCCACAAACATTTTTGGAGGCCCAAGTTTGGGAACCACTGATTTCAAGACAATGTGCAATATTATAAAAATCCTTATATGAGTACCCTGGGAGACTTTTATACATTTAACTTGCTATACAGTTGTCAGGTCACTTCATTATGTTATAGATTCTAACTAAATGCCCATATACTGTAATACAGAAATAAGAATCAAAATGTGCTAAGAGGTACTCTATGTATAAAGTGGACATTTTATTATATGGTATTTTATTATAATTTCCATCCAATTCAGATTTCCTTTTGCTTCTAAATATCTAGTGTCTTGAATGTTATAAGGATTTGTATGACAAATATTTTTCTTTCTGAATTTAATCAAAAGTCCTCTCAGTTTAATAGACATTAATTAACCTAGTACTGTAGTTAATTTTTGTTCTCATTATATACTGCCTGTTGATCTCGTGTTTTATGTTCAGTACAAAGTCTCACAAAACCAGAGGGCAACTCTTACCCTCTCATATTCCTGAGTATATTGGAAGGACTAGAGAAAAACTGAGACAAATACTTCTGTGAAGATTCTGTCATCCAGGTGAGTTTATCTGGAAGTTGAGTCATGGCAATTTTGTTGAGAGACTGAAATGTTTCGCTACTCATCTAAGCACCTTCATCCGTCTGAGGAAAGTTAGTGGTGAGTCCTCCATTTTATAGATCACCTTGATTTCACATCCCCCTGGTCTGAACAGACTCATAAGTTACACAGAGGCCTGAATAGACTCCTTATGTGGACAGTAGCCTGAAATAGGTTCATAGGTGGACCAATATCTGAATAGGCTCCTTAGGTGGACAAAGGCTAGGGTGTATGAAAGTCCCACCTATGCAACCTTTCCTAATACCCATTAAGAATGGGTTGTTAGCTATGCCATTGCTGTTGGAGGTGTGAAGTGTTTCTTATTTGTCTGGGGATTGATGAAAGTACTGTTTGATAAGTAGTAGACAGATTGTGTCAATCAATACACACATGAATAGCTTCCTTGACCCCTCTCTCAACCACCTCTCTTCTCAGTCTAATAAGTGTACATCTTCATATACAAGGGTAGATGTAGCAGAGATGACTTACCGATAAGATACCTAAAATTTTTCTGATGTCATGTCATGATATCTGATATTCTGTATTATAGTAGTTACTAAGGTTCAACAGTAGTAACTGTAAATTAATGAAATTTAAACCTTTGTAAAACTTGTGCCGAGTAAGGCACATTAAAAAAATATTGTTTTAAAACAGTAAATACTAGAAATTGAGATGCAGTGACCCTGTAATTTTAATTTGTTGTCTGACTGTTATCCAATTTCTTTTAATTTGGAGGGGGGGGGAATCACACATAAAAGAAAGTTTTTAATAGGTACCTCTATTTTACATGGGCTGGATGTTACTATGTTACTTATCAGAGTAACTGATTCCATATTTGCCAAGGAGCAGTTTCTTTCTGTTGTCACAAAATCAATCCAGGAGTCTGCCTATATTTAGCAAGCCAGGAATTAAAACAGATGCATTTTAGAAGGGGTGCTTCTAGCTATCCAGTTTTTTCAGGTGAGTGGAAAGATGTCAAAATATGAGATAATCAAGGTTAAGGAATTTTGGTATTACAGATACTTGTTCATATGTTGTATTAAGGAAGAAGATGACTGTTACTTGAGAAAGCTTTAAGGCTGCAAAAATAAACTTCTGCTTACTTTTTATACTTGATGTTCAATGAAGAAAAGCAGCACATCTCTCATACTGTCAATACCAGGCTAATGCAGCCATTATTTTTGACAGATAGGTCTGCACTCGCAGCACTTCTACCTCCATATTGGATCTTAGTGGAAAAACCTATTTGAACAAAGTGGTTCTGAAGCATTTGAAACAAAAGACTTCCATCTATTGTTCCATGAAAAGGGAAACGTACAGATTAGGGACATCCAATGTGCTCCCTGTGAAATAAAGCACCCCCTTGTCAAAATGACCTATCTGAGAAATAAAAATGGAAAATAAATTGGTTCAGTAAAATCCATGCCCTATGTATGTGTTACCACTACAATACTGAATGAGGAATATGTTCTATATTGTGGCTGCAGTCCATTAATTCATGTAACTGAGACTAAGCACCATTGATTTCAATAAATCTCCTTTTTTTCTGGAACTATCACGTAGAATTAAGGCTACAGCCCTAAGCAACTTTGTTTGGAAGAAAAGCAGCAGTCGTACACAAACCTAGGTAGAAACCCCTTTGAAACCACTGGGCATAAGCATGATGAGGTTTGGACTGTAAATTCCAGTGAAAAGCAAGACTACTTGTAAGGTGGGTTGCGCCATTGGGTAGAGGGAGGCAACAGATTCTGCATGTCACAAATGCACAGGAAATGTAATAACTCCTTTGTTAGTACTGGCCAGAATGCCATTAGAATTGCAGTGTGCAGACCCCCCCCCCCCAAATTGCGTAACTGGTGTGTGCCACTCATGCCCAGGAGCTGCCTTCCCAGCGGGCAGAGAACTGAAACTACTTGCACAGCGTGCCCAAGCT
>JAHTLZ010003542.1:64353013-64384746 GCA_023846285.1 Phrynocephalus versicolor
ATAATAATAATAATAATAATAATAATAATAATAATAATAATAATAATCTGGGTTCATCAATTGGGAGTTAATACAGACCCTAATTTCATATTTGCCATGCAGTAAAATTAGTCGTAATTGCAGTAGTATGGCAAGCTGCTCTTAGTAATGAGGGTGTAAGGATTCGAAACACAAAAGTTCATTATATTAAAAGGAAGGCAGAAGGGGCCTTTTTGTTATTATACCACCTATTCCGGCCAAAGAAGTGATTAAAGTAATTCACAGCGAGCAACTGCATTTACACAGCAGGTGAATATGGATAAATATTTGCCAAGTGGTAATTTGCTGTGGCGTGCAACTTTGTAAAATGGAAAGCTGGCTGTGTTTACACCTGGATCAGAAATCAGGAGACCCATTGGAGTGGTAAGAATTTGTTCAGTACTTGACAGGGATCCACGGACAAACAACCTGGTAGTTTTGTGCACACTGATAAATAATGACACAGCAAATGTTTATTGGTATTATCTCCTGGAATAATAGTAACAGGTAGGAATGTATTACCTGCATTGTTCACCTGCTGTGACATACAGTATCAGTTCCAATATGTACTTTAATTGAATATTACATTATCTTTTATTATATGGTAGGGCTCTTTTGTATAAACAATGTCAAATGATTTTATTATCTTATATAATTATGCCTATGTCTACATCAGATGTTGTGTATGTGCCTTTGGGTGCAATCTGTAATGTTGTAGCTATTATTGCTTACAATGCAAAGATGCATTGTATACACAATGTATACACACAACAGGGATATGCAACAACACACATATAAAATACAAATTGATACATGTGTTTGTGCTACTATATATAGCATGGCCATTCATTCAGTTTATTACCAGAACTTCCCAAAAAAGCATAGGGAGTTCAGCAAGTCATAGTGCAAAACCGCAAATCTAAGCTTTTTGGTGGCTAATATATTGCTAGGGCTTGTCCTACACATTTTGTCACAGATTTGAATTATAAAAATAACATTTGAGCTTTAGTGGCCTGTATATATTAAATCATCCATTGTCTTTTATCCAGTTCCATGTGTTTCATTTTTCATGTTTTCCCCACATGACATTAACAAAACACATGTTAACCACTTGCAGGATAACCAACATACCTTGCCTCTGTGTTGTATTCACTGTGTCAAGGTACAGGTTGTGGGATGTCTAGAATAGCAGAATATTCACTGGACATGGAGGAGCAGTGTTCAACCTGTACAGCATGACCAGATAGGTGGCATTTGATAAACTGTAGCTGTCAATAATTGTACTGCTTTTAGAGTTATAGAATAGATGACCATTTTTCTATCCTGGAAAACAATGACGTTAGTAGGCTAGGAAGGATTGTCACAGAATGTAAGATCTGCTAGCTGAATTATGGACAAATGCTGAGTCACATGAAGACAAATGGTAGCATGATGAACCAAGCTGTTTGCCATTATTAATGACTGGGCAAGTACATACCCATGCCATATGTCAGTAACATTGACTTCTTGATTTAATGCTGCCCTTGTGAATAACATTGTAGGTGCCTGGAATAGCACAGACACTGTTGTCATGTTTACATTTAAACAGAACTATATCTATTAAATCAGTAATTCGTGGTATAAGATTAAGAGCAATTGCAAAAATAACAGTACAGTGGTAATTTCACATCATATTTGCCTTTATGCATTGTCCATTTGAATACATGGTAAAATGATATACCTGTATAGAGTAGTATGCCTTTTTCTGCTGATTTGGCATTCACTGATTCAGTTATCTATGGTTGGGCACCAAAATAATTAAATAATTTACTGTTGCAAACAGATGCAGCAAAGCAAGTTACTGTCACAAATAGCAAGCATTGTTGGTTGCTTTTTTGGGGGAGGTGCTGACAGGGCGTTCACTCTTATCTGCAGATTTCAGTATTCAGGGGGAGGCCCAGAACCAGTTCCATTGCAGATATGGGGGTACTACTGCACATTCCATAAAGCTAAGGAAAGTATGTTTCCCAGTTCTAATACTTATTAAGACATGGGTATTCATTTGCAGGCAGTGATTTTGAAAGTTATTATAATGAATTCTTTACAATTTGTGTGTTCAAACTTTTCATCAGAATACTGTACAGTATACGCAAAAGCCAAGTTGCTGGCTTATGATGCTTACAATTTAAAAATTAGGTTACATTTCTATGTCTGCAGAAGTGAATTATACACTTACTGTTTTCTCAAAATGTAGATTTGTGGTAGCTGCACTGTTCAGTGCATCAGAAAAATATAATTCATAGTTAAAAGGTAAAATGATCTAGCCAGAATTTTTTAGGGATGGAAATATTTTATGGTCTTTTTAAAAAGAGAAACAACCATGACAGACTATTCTATGCTCCTCACTTTACTGGTTGCCCTTTTCAATTTTTCTGTCCTAAAACATCATCTGAAAGTTATTGGGAGTGATATATTACAGTGATGGGTGAAGTGAACCTTGTAATATACATTGTTGCATTTTCTTGTCAGTTATTTTGGGATTGTTGCATTAAAAACACTATATAAATGTCAATTGCGATTACTACTGCCTTTCCCCACATTAGGAGTTTTAAGAGACACAATGTTCTCCTTACTGTCATTATTGTTCCAGTCACTTCTGTTGTCATAATTAGAGTTGGCAACAGTGGCATTCAGATGTTTAATTACATTTTGTAAAGGTGACCAGAACCAACTAAAAATGTGTGGCTAATGCAGTGTGACTGTGTCTGGTGATAGTTGGGAAAAATAAAGAAGTTGACATGAAGTCCATTAGAGATAGAATTCTAGAGCCAGAGAGAAAGATAAGGTGAAAAGCCTTTTTCTTCTGCATACATTTCTTGATTTGATTCAGCGGAAGCTACAAGTACACTGGTACCTTGTATAAAGGAATTAATTTGTTCCAAATGAAATTATGTTAAACAAATTTTCCTTTATACAAATTCCCATAGGAATGCATTGAAAATGGAGTAATCCCATTTTTATGTTGTACAGATTTTCCCCATAGGCGATTATGTTAAGCAAATTTCCCCTATCTCCGGAATTTTTATGTTGTACAGATTTTATGTTATACAAGCTGTTTGTTATACAAGGGTCCACTGTAGTAGTTTTTTTTAAATAGAATCATAGACTTCTAAAATGGGCAGGAATACAGAGGTCCAGACTCTACCCAAAGCAGGAAATTCAAACCCAAAGCATTCCTGACAGATCGCCATTGAACTGAGAAACATATCTCACTGTCAGGAATTGGTTCCTAATCTACCTTTTAAAATGTACTGTATTCATTACTTTGGGTCCTACATCTGGAGCTTTAGGAAATGAACTTGTTCCATCTTCCACATGACAGGCCTCCAAATATTTGGGGATGGCCCTAATGTCATATTTCAGTCTTCTTCTCTCCAGATGAAGCATAACCAGCTCCCTCAAAGCATTCTTCATGGGGCTTGGTTTCTAGACACCATATTGACCAAAATCCTGTTGCTTAGAGTGGTAATTTGCACTAGAATAGCCCCATTGAATCTGTGGGGTTTTAGGCATAAACTCATCCTTACATTCCGTTGATTCAGTGAACTGACTCTAGTTGCAGATTGCTTTAGCATAGTAAGTCACAATTAGAGTAGTCCCATTGAAATCTTAAGGAATTTGTTAGAGTAACAATCCTATGTACTATATGTTCATATGGATTGCAACCTGCCTCTGTTATGACACCATTTTTCCTTCTCAGCCAGAGTGGGGCGTTTTGAAAAGTGGAGCTTGATGTATTTAAAAAAAACTTTTGGGAACACTGTGTCCTGCTGATTATGTAGTGTCCCCCATAATTTTGTCCCTTTAATTTCTGATCATTTTTCTACCAGATTCCTTTAAGTGCCTAAGCAAGCATATGTTTATTTTATTTAAAAATCTTTATCCTGCTTCTCTCCTCAAAAAGGATCCAAGGTAGCTTACATTATTAAAAGAAGCAAAATCAAAACTAGACTATGGGTGATACCTTCATAGGCTGCTGGAAAAAAAGCTAAAAATGTTGCTGAGCTTTCGAAAGCACAAGCCCTCTTTTTCAAAGCAGGTATAAAAGTCCAAACATGGCAAGGGATGTAATTTGCCAGGAGAGAGTTCTTAACAGTTCACATGGCAAGATGGATGCCAGACTTCTTCTTGGAAGGCACAGAGCAGCATAGTGTGAAGGGGCTGGACTTTACAGGCTGATTTGAAAAAAGCTGTATGGTATGGGCACCTCCCTCTTGCTTAAAACCATCACCTCTCTATTGGCTTTTGTGAAGCAAAGCTCCTGGTTGGCCAGGGATGGGTTTAGAACAGGCCTGCCCAAAGTCCGGCCCCGGGTGGGGGGGGCAAATCCGACCCGCCAGGCCATTCTGAATGGCCTGTGGCTGGCTGGCCCACCCCTCCCTCCCCTTCCTTCACCCCATGTTTTTTTAAAAGAAAGTGGGTGGGGCTTGCAGTGGGGTGGCAGGGTTGGGGAGCAACCAGCCCCTGACACATTCTCAGCCACCAAATCTGGCCCTCCTTACAAAACGTTTGGGCACCCCTGGGTTAGAAGTAGGAGGTTAATGCAAAAACACATGCTCTCCACTAGGGGGTGGGGAAGAACGGTTTTTTTTTTGGGGTGGGGGGGAGAATCAAGACCCAATTGAGGGGAAATGATATCACAGTACCTAGTGTTAGTGTCCTGTTGCTGTAGATTTTTTTTTGCCTTCTTCACGGTGGAGGCATGAGAGTATTTAAAAAGAGAGTATTTAAAGTGAACAATAGCAAGTATACAAATACAGAAGCCTGTCTGAAGAAAAAGGTCTTTGTCCGCATTCCAAAGACTGTAAAAATAGGGCCAGCCTCGAGTCCTGTGGCAGTGAGTCTGGGAAGGTGGTGGGACCTAGAGAAAGGCCTCTCCCGATGCTCTTAGCACTCAAACAAGCTCATAAAGTGAGATTTGAGATAGCTTGCACCCACACCAGTGCACTATAGATACGAACCAGTACTTTGAATTCAGCTGGAATTCAGATTGACAGCCAGCCTCAGTTAGTCGTCTGATTACTGTGTTTTTGAGGAAAAGAGCAAAGGGGCTTTTCTCAACAACAAAGCCTTCCAGCAACACTCCCCACCCCCAGCCCCACCCCCAGCCGGTTAACAAGGAAATTATCTTCAGGCAGTGCCTCCAGAATTTGGACCTGTTTGATTGTAAGTTGTTCCTTAAAATATTAACATTTCTCAATCTTACAACATTTTAGAGTTAGATGACATCTGCCAGTAGAGTGTTTTCAGTCTCTGTTATAGTTTCTAGGGTTTTCCTAATATACCAATATACGTATATGTTTTTATTTCTTTGTGACATTTCTACAGCTGTTTGGGGGTGGGGATTAGTAAGTCTTATTGTCACAGAAGGAAGGAACACTGCATTACTAAGGTATTTATCTAAGAATAAACATTCTTAACCAAAATACTGTACAGTAATTGCAAACTGCTGGTTTTGCATGGTTGTGTAAATAACTGTGAAAGTATGCTGTAGAGAATTGATGGCAACACGTCTTTTCTGAATAGCAGTCTGGGATAATTTTTTAAAAATGCAACAAATAGCTACTGATATATGTCTGCAACTTCTCATTTTGGGTCATACTAATCTGAATTGAGCATTGTAATTTTGTATTGCATTTACAATGAAAAACATATCCAATGCACAGTACTTCTATAGAGAGGCTGCACTAGTAGCATTAAAATGTGCTTGCCAAATCAAAATGACTATAGGGACTGTATATATGATTATTACAGTACTGTATAGCAATAAGAGATTACAATAGGAAATCAACCTAGGGATTTTATTACGTACAAAAACATAATGGCTCAGGATGATATACATAGACTTTTTGCTGGCACAAACCTTATTTACTATGCTGGTATTTGTGGTGTTGCAGTATCTTGTGGATGTCATTATTTCCTCTGTGGAAATCGATACATCTGTTTGAACATAACAAACTATTTAATCTGTTTGGTTTGTAGGTCATAGGTCTGGATTATGGTAACCAGTAATTCATGTAATAAGGTTCTTAGAACACCAGTCATCAGTGGTGTATTCCAAGGTTGAGCTGGACTTTTGCAGATCAGACCAATGAATACTAAAGTCTTTTAAATTCAGCACCTTGTCCTGCCATGTTTTCCTGTTCTTAAGTGTTCAGGGCAGTTTTTTTTGGAATACAGAAAGATAGCTTCATTTGCAGACTTCCTGTTCGGTAATTGAAATGTAAGATAGTATGAAGTTCAGTGAAAAATAATCCCAAATGTTGACCTGCATAACAGCAATATTGAAATGTTACTGGAAGAAAGCCTTCTATGGTTGACTGACTAGCATCAAATGGAAACTTCATTATTTAGAGCTCTGGATTGGACTCATTTGTTTATAATCTCTTTGTTGCCCCATCAGCTGTGGCTTTGGTCCCTTTTAGCTCTCCAGAGACCTGTTCATAAAGCAAGCTTTCTGACGCCTGCCTCAGAAGGACACCGGACATGATGATATAACATTTACATTTCGCTTGAGACAAATTTTAATGCACAGATTTTGTACAGAAATGAGCTAGGGTGGGTAGAAAAGAAAATGGCAGACTTGAGTGCTTTGGGACACTTTGCACTGTGAGTCATATTGGTTAATATTAAATGCACAGATCAGTAGTGAAAGGTAACATGAACCATCCCAAACTGAGGTCGCCTACGGTAGATGCTGGTTTAATAAAGAGAAGCATTATGTATAACTGTAGTACCATTCTGCCCAATTGGTATGCTGTGAAGTTACTATAATGTATTCATGGTGTTGCTGCCCCAAGCCCTCAAGGAACACTCTCGTGAATTGTTTAGACTGGTAATAATTCTTCTATTGGAATGTATATGGGAATGTTGAAATCATTTAAGTGGCTTTCAGGGGCTTGAGTGTGTTTTTTCCAGATGCTTTTGTACTAGGACTGTTCTGTCTGTTCCAGAAACAGTGTAAAGTTTAGAAAATCTCTGGACTCACTGTACTGATGGATGTGGTTACTCCCCTTGACGATGTCCATATATAATGGATGCTAGAAAAATGTTTCTGCAGCAATAAACAGAAATGAGAGATTACTTAGCTCATGTGGACTCAGTAGAGAATGAGGTAGCTCACCCTCGGACCTCATCTGGCTCTGGATTGCTTGCTTGCATCTCTAACAGATGTAACCAACATCTTATGCCAGTAGTGGCGAACCTTCAGCATTCCAGATGTTTTGGACCACAACTCCCATAGTCCTTTGTCATTGGCAATCTAGGCTTGGAATTCTGGGAGTTGTGGTCCAAAAACATCTGGAGTACCAAAGATTCACCACCACTATCCTATGCCCCTGTTTTAGCTTTAGCTGATGGTTTACAATAATTAAATGAGAGGTATACAATTTATTTTAAGGCATAATAATTGCTTTTGACGGGCCTATTATCTGTAATCACCGTTATGCTTAGTACTTATTTTCTCCTTGCATTGGTACCTAACGTGCACATATGATTCATTTCTGTACACCTGACACTTTGGCGCTGCAATGCTTTCTTATGATTTGAGATGCACACCTTTGTTTGGAATAATAGGAACAGGTACCCGTCCAGTTGTGCCTTTAGCAGTCATACCATGTGAGGGCAGTAGACTTCATAACGGGGGGGGGGAATGATACTGAATCCATGTTGCTCGATGACTTTCCGAAGTCTAGCAGTGCCAGAAAGGAGCTATATGTAAGATTTTTTGTTGTGAAAATAGCTTTGGATGGTATTTAACTGGACTAATTTTTATTTTTTTCTTTAAAAAATGAGAATATCCCTTTTAAGTAACATAGTTTTATGCAGTCGTATTCACTCATTCCCTTCATTGCTTTGGCTTATAAGTGAGGGAACCTTTCCCAGAGCTGTAGCCTTCTCTTAACAGAATGCAGGTTCTCATCAAAAGTAGTCAATTAATAGCCAAGCCAGACAGCTTGAATTTAATAAAAATGAACTGTGGCTTGCTCAGGAGGAATATTTCGCTTATAATGAGACACACTAAAGAAATTCCCCCAGAAAATCTTATGTATTGTACCATTGGTTGGTGTCTTCAACACTGTTAATAAACCAGGAGTTTGCTCTAGGAAAATGAATATTACTTTACCTTCAGTAAGCAAACCAACACTTTGACCCACATACTGTAATCTCTCTTTGGGATGTTTTACTTCAAAAGAGCAAAGTCCCATTAACCTAAGCCTGCCTTTTAATTCCTAAACAAACCATGTTTTCTTACTTAGATTCTCAGGCACTGTACATACAATATGGACATTATCAATAGACTTTCTTCCTTGTGTGTGGTGTGTTTCCACATAACCGCTCGGACAGGCACGGGCTTCTGAACCACATGGACGCTACTTGTTTTTCTGCTGGTGTTTTATGTTGATAATCACATGTTGTGGGTATGTCCTCCTTTAGCACTAAGAAAGGGTGTCGTCTTATGATGTTTCGTTAATCTCTTCAGCTTCAGAAAGGGCCTGCAGAAGCAACGGACTTCTTGAGTACTTCGCTGTTGTGTTTACAGAGGCAAAGGGAAACACTGAAAATCTGCTTTGAGGGCTTTGTACCAGTAACAAACTAATGTTTATGGTATTGTGCGCTAAAAGGCAGACAGGGAGGGCCTCTGTTTTAATCAATAATGTATGCTCCAGTTAGCCCTATCCTCTGGACATCATTAAACATGTATTTTGTTTCATAACTGATGATTTTTGCTGACTGGAGTTTATAACTGCATATCCCCAAGCCTTTGCATTCACCATTAGGCAAATCTGAATTGAACTAGTCAGTCAACTATGTTTAGTGTTAATTTGGAAAATAAACTTTAAAAAAATAAGTGAGTTCGTGTTAATTATAAATGGAAGAAATAGGGGTTTTGTGAAAGCTGACTGCATGCCTTTGAACATGGTTTGACAAAAGCCTTGGTTATTAAATGTTGCTGCCTACTCTGTGTGCAAGGATTAGTGGGATTTATAAGGAAACCTCAACATTGTCTGTATAAAATATTAAATTATACTAGAAGACATTTTAGAGCTTTTTTAAAATTTCTGCTTTTGTTTGTTTGTTTTTGGCAAACTGTCAGTATACCTTTGAAGATCACCTATTAGTGATAGTTAATGATTAAGCAAAAAGGTTAGGCATTACAAAAATCAGTAAGCTAAGCAGAATGTATCACTTGTATTTTAACAAGTTTATATTGTTTTTCTTTCTTCTTTCCAAGCTTATTTCAAGTACTAATTATAATTTGTAGATTTACAGTCCATTATAATGCTCAGCTGGACTGTGTCCCACTGATACAGTAGGATTGCACTGATTATTATGAACTGGGTTTGGTCCAGGGTGTCTGGAGGTTTTGTGATGCTATCTATGCGATCTTACATAAACATACGCTGAAGGAAACACCATGGGATTTCCTCCCAATGGTAGAACTGGAGCTTATTGTGGAAGATGATTGTGGAAGGTGGTTCAGGGTTTCATATCATTGACAGAAAATGTGTCAGAGCCTTGTGTTTGTATATACTGTAAATACAAAGTTCAGCTCCATAGGTGTCAGGCTGATCCATTCCCTCCCCAAGATTCGAGTGGTCCACTAACCATTCACTGCACAGCATTCAGCTCTGCTGCTATGATTGGCCCACTACAGTACCACTAGAGCTGAGTGCCATGCAACAAATGACGTAGACTGGCCGGTTATAGAGAGAGAGAGAGACTGGATCATCCTGGTACCTATGGAGCTAAACTTCATATCCACCTACAAATTTTATTTGTGAAATAAAATTTCACTGTCCCGCCCTTGTTTTACAACAAATACAAAACTCCTATGGCTAGTCCTCACCAAACAACCCTGTGAAGGTAGTTGGATATGAAAATGTCCTTCTGTTAAGATTTTAAAATCCAAGCAGACTCATACAGCAAGGCACTGTTTTTAAGGTAATTAGAACCAAGTCATTTTAGGATTTATAGGACAAAAACAACATAAACCCCTAAGCAGCACGTTGAAACTAGTTTCAAACTACAGGAAAAGAGATTCCATTTGAACATTAGGAAGAACTTCATGACAGTTAGAGCTGTTCGGAAGTAGAATATGGTGCCACAAAGGGTGGTGCAGTCTCATTCTGTGGAGGTTTTTAAGCAGAGGCTGGATGGCCATCTGTCGAAAATACTGTGATGGGGTTCCTGCCTGGCAGGGGGTTGGACTAGATGGCCCTTGAGGTCTCTTCCAACTCTATGATTCTATGAATTGTACCCAGAAACATATGGCAACCAGCACAGTAGTTGAAGCAGGGGATTTATGTAATCCCTGTAACCAGCTCCAGCTAACAAGGTGGGTGAAGCTGTGAGATTTTTGACCTGCTGAAGTTTCCTAGCACTTTCCAAAGGTAGCTCTGTGTAGAATGCATTACAGTAATGCAGATAGGGTGCAACTAAGACGTGTATTACTGTGGCCAGATCAGATATCTCTGCAAATGGTTACTAGTCACTACTGAGACTTCCATCCATCAAGGACAAAGCTAAGTGAGATTAATCCTTACAACTTTATCCAATTTGGACTGTGTAATACAAGTGAGATTAAGTATAGTCATCCAGAACCAAGTCCAGGATAGCTGTTGTTTTCCCATCTACCGACCTGGAATCTGGGATCTGTATTTTGAACCCATTGTAGTATTTTTTGTAAGCCACTTTGGATTATTAGCCAAAGAATTTAACCAATATCAAACATTTGAAATAGTGATAATAACATTTCCCAGAAAATTTAATCAAAGTATGTCTGTAGACAAATGTCAGTGAGTGAAACATGTATAGAACTAAATGATTGGATATATATCCTGCAGAGCTGATAAGATCTTGCTGCTTTTTGGCAGAGTAGATCTGAATGCTGCTTTTTTTTAACCGTTAAGGATTGTATTAGAGGACACAATCCAGGTTGAGAATGTAGCAGCGGCAAAAATATTCCAGTCTATGTGACAGTTGCTTTTGTGTTCCAGGAAAAACACAATTCTGCTGGTTTTCCTCCTGTTTGTACCAGAGAAAGAACTGGTTAATACTTTTAAAGTACCAAAACATATGTATAGGCAAGGAACACATTTTCAGAGAAATGAAAATGGCTGCTGGGTATATTTGGCCATTATTTTGTCTTTCATTTTCCAGACATAACCAATTGGGACTGCATATGAGAAACTGCCCCTGCTCTTGTTACATGATCACTGTTAATTTGACTTTCCGGGCAGTTTACACAACTTATCTCGTTGTCCATTTCTTTCTTACGCTTAGTCTGATGAGGCATTCTGCAGTGCCTGAAAGCTTTTAAGCTTTGTTGCATTTTGTTCGTTCCTACTACAGTTAATACCTAATTGTGGATTTTAGTTTCTCTAAGACTGGCATGTCAGGCCGTATAAAGGTTCTCTGCACATAGGCTTGGTAATGGTTAAATTATTTTTTTAAAAGTTAAACTTTTGTGAATTTTCTCCCTTATTTTACTTTGACTCTTCCATATGAATGAGACCATTCCATTGCTAAACCATTTTAACTACATAAACCAGGTTGGACTGCTCTTTCAAGAATATTTAATAACATTTGCATAGGAGAAGGGCATGAGGTGTCAACAATTTCTTATTTCTGAAGTACCTTTTAAAATCTTGTTTAGTCTATTCCTTCATGTGTGCAGCAAAATTCATATTTGAGTTTTAAACGTTTTCTATATGTTTCTAGAAGACATCTTGTAAGAATACAGAAGAAGAAATGTCTTCACTGTCGGGTAAAGTCCAGACTGTGTTGGGCCTTATAGAGCCCAGTCAACTTGGCAAAACTATGACTCATGAGCACTTGACAATGAGCTTCAGTTGCTGTTACTACCCACCTCCTTTGGGGCAAGAACCACTATCTGAAAAACCTATAGAGATGAAGAACTTGTTTTGGCTTAAACAGAATCCCTACAGTCACAAAGAAAACCTTCTCTTGTGTGAAGAGGTAAACGCTGTGCGGGAAGAGCTGTTGCATTACAAGGCTGCCGGTGGGGGAACCATTGTGGAGAATACTACCACTGGGATCCAGCGAGATGTGAAGGCTCTGAAGCAGCTTGCCAAGGAAACCGGAGTTCATGTTATTGCTGGAGCCGGTTTTTATGTCGGTGCCACCCATTCTCCTGAGACACAAGCTATGTCTGTCGAGCAGGTGGGTCTCAACGTGTACTTATAAAACTGAGCACTTCCATTGCTAATGACTATGTAGCCAAAGTAACACAATGTTAGGTATCTAGCTGGGTGTTGAATCCCCTATTGTGGCACCTGGAGAAGAGCCAGCCTTTGTAGCCTTCAGCAAGCTGCATAGTCCCAGACTGCCCCGGAAAAGAAGGTATCATTGAACCTCTTCAGAGCTCTCTTTACCTGGAAGACCCAGTAAAGGGTTGTTGTAAGTCAGAATTTGATTGATGGCACCTAATGTTTATTTAAATATGATTAAAATCAAAAGCTTCAAAATTAGGAATTCATACAGATTGTAATAGTGCCTGAGCACATCTGATCTCGCCTGATCTTGGAAGCTAAGCAGGGTCGGGCCTGGCTAGTACTTGGATGGGCGACCACCAGGGAATACCAGGTGCTGTAGGCGCCTGGAGTAGGAACTGGCAAGCCACTCCAGTATTCCTGCCAAGAAAACCCCATGGACATGGGGTCATGAACAGTCAGTCATGACCGTAACAACACGACAACATATTGTAATGCTGTGATTTATTGTGCTGTGTTCAGAGATGCCATTCTGCTAATAAAAGGACTCGTTTGTAGGCAGAAAAGGTTCCCAAGATCCTTGCATGAGAAAGGAGCCAAGATCCAGTAGTAGGTTGTAGTTGACACAAAGCTCTCCACAGTCCATTGTGCAACTCATGACTGCACTCACTTTATGTTGTGCAATAAAATCAAGTGGGCCTTCTGCAAATGCTTTTAGAACATAATTCCCTCCAGAATTTTTATTTTATTTTATTTTATTTTATTTTTACAACTTATATGCCGCCCACTACCCAAAGGTCTCTGGGCAGCTTACAATCAAAAGGATTAAAACAGTTAAAAATAGAATATCAATAAATAATCAAAGCAATAATGAAAACCTTACACTAAAATCATTACACTAAAATTGTCATCAGAGAACGCACAGTCTGTATTGTATCAATTAAAAAACTTCTGGAATAGGAAGGTTTTTCCTGCCGCGGAAATGTCATCAGTGTTGGTGCCAGGCGGATCTCAATCGGGAGGGCATTCCATAGCCTGGGGCAGCTGCTGAGAAGGCCCTGTGTCTACAAGCCATCCCTCTCATCTCCTTGAGGGATGGCTCTTTCAAAAGGGCCCCCTGGCTCGATCTTAATTGCTGGGTAGGTTCATATGGAAGGTGGTGGTCCTTCCAGATCCAGAGATACATATGCTTATGTAACTCTGGATCTAAGCGATTTTTGCTCCCATTCAAACTGTTACTGAATATGTCAGTTTTACTGTGTAAACTATATTTCAGGTGTAAGTCAGCTGAATTTAACTGCTGTGACTTCCCTCAGTCTAACTGCTTCAGTCCCCTGAATTGCCTTCATATTCACTTTATGTACGGCTTAATCTGTGTGTGTTTTTCATATTTTTTCATACGCGGATGCTTTCCGTATATAAAATGCTTTATTTTAGAAATGGCCTTCCAGTTAGGACTGAATCCAAAAAGTCTTAACACTTCATTGTCTATCTTTCTAATAGGAGAGCCAATTGTTCATTCTATTTAGGAGACTGCCCATCTCCCATAAAACAATTCTGTGTTTACTCTGTTCATTCTTCCAGAACAAGTATTTTTTTAGCATTCTGGTGCTTGTGGATCATGATAACCCTAACAGAAAATGTAGTCTGGACTTTGGAGATGCTTGAATTCCTTTATATAAATTCAAAACCTGGTAAACCTTTAGTGACTGTAACAGGACAAGAATGAATAAATCACCTTACGTCTGGATATGAATGAGCAATTTTACATTATAGTTTTACTGTGGGATAATCCAAAGGTTATATCATATTTATCCCCACACAATAAACTTTACCCTGTCTTAATGAATAACAATATCTGTCAAAACTGCCATACTACTGACTTCCTCTTGAGGCATAATGTACAGTATTTATGAATGATTGCTTTATCATTAGTAGCATGCAATTTAGTCCTGCTGTTGATCTGAAAATTGGAGTACAGTGGTACCTTGTATAAAGGAATTAATCCGTTCCAAATGAAATTCTGCTAAGCAAATTTTCCCCTATACAAATTTCCCATAGGAGTGCATTGAAAACAGAGTAATCCCTGATCGCGACCATTTTTATCTTGTACGGATTCACCCCATAGGCAATTCTGTTAAGCAAATTTCCCGTATCTCCGGAATTTTTTATGTTGTACAGATTTTATGCTATACAAACTGTTGGTTATATGAGGGTCCACTGTACTTGTTTGATCAGTGAAAGAAAGGTGGGACGCTCTGTTCTCCAAATTATATCAATTTATTTAAACTCTGGTACAATGGAGCAGAAAGAGAGCTTAGCAAAAAAGAATAATTATTTTCTTCAGTTGACAGAGGTTATTGTTAATGAAGTTCTCAATGGAGCTGATGGAACCAACATCAAGTGTGGTGTTATAGGAGAAATCGGCTGCTCTTGGCCCCTGATGGAAAGTGAAAATAAAGTACTTCAGGCGACAGCACATGCCCAGTCCCAGCTTGGTTGTCCTGTCATAATCCATCCTGGCAGAAATAGTAATTCACCTTTCCAAATCGTTCGGATTTTGCAGGAAGCTGGGGGTGACATCTCCAAAACGGTAATGTCTCACATTGACAGGTAAGTCACTTATTTCGATGTTAATGTTCTTTTAATGACCATGTTTCTTGTATGGTGTGATTTTAAGAAATGTACTTCAGAGTGCCTGCAACAAAATTTAAACAAGGTGCTAACATGCTGTGGTGCAGAGTATTGTCTCAGCTTTTACAACTACACTTTAGACCTCTGGAGGGGTTCAGGATAGTATAGTGCATACATTTAATTTTCAATAAAGACAATAACAATTTATTGAAATGTTTAAAGAACTAGACATGCCGTTCTTTATAAGCTTATCCTAACAATAATATAAAAAAACAATAGCATGTGGTTTCTGTTATATGACACTTGTATTTCATGCTATTGGTTATGTCTTCCAGGCTGTTAAATTGCAGGTATTTCCCATAACTTCAGTTAGATCACCTATCCTGCATTAGAGAAGTCATATCACATATTGCAGAGGTTACAAACCTGGACTGAGCATTAACTCATTGCCAATAAGAAAGCAGTTGTTATCGCAAGTACCTATTCTTGCTGGCATCTTCTCTAGTTTAGAGGAAATAACAGAATTTCATAGAGTGTCTATTAGACAAAAATATTTTTGTCTCTTTTATTCTTGATCAAATAGTAAGCTTTTAAATAAGCATATTTTGCTTTGGTTAAAAAAATAACTAAGATAACTATATTGGATGAGATACTGAATGAAGTGGACAGACACATTGGCACCAGGCTGCTAAAAGACAGTCTTCATGTCATCGGTCACAACCTCACAATACGATGCTGCACTTGCTTAGTTGGATAGATGTTTATTGAGTTCCATAGAGTTTGTTTTCAGGTAACTCTGTGCCAGGCTGTGGCATGCCATGATTTATGCATGTGTATTGGCTTGGTGGAGTTGGACCTTTCACGTTTAAATCCTCAAGTTTCGGTTCTTGCAGTGAGGCCTGAAATAGAGCCTTTAAAACACAAATGATTTGAATTGATAAAAGAGCACTGCAAATATGTTTCATGTTTCTTTCATATTGTCTCTTATCATGTAGCCTTTCAGTGCCCTTTTGTCCATTAGAGCCCTGAAATATTTTTCGTTCAATAGTATCATGAAGGCTGTCATCAACCAATCAGAACATCCAGAATTGTAGGAATTTTGAATCTGTAAAATGGGCTGGAAGTCGTTGATGAGTACTCAGTTTGCACCAATTATTCCTTTTAGTATTATTATGTACTGAAATCCTAGTGTTTTCTGTCAATTGCTATCTGCTTGCTTGTTACCATCTTGGATCCTTCCTTCCCTCATTCCTTACTTCCTTACTTTAAAATAAATAAATGAATTCCATCCTTCCTTTCTTTTTTTGCCTTTTTTTAGGATTTGAGGGGTCCCTCTATTTTTTTTGGATTATTTTTGTTGCTGACTGTGTATTTTGGGGGGATCATTTTTTGCACTACCTGTTTCAATATCTTCAAAGATTTTTTCTCCACTCTTTTCTGGGGTAGTGGTGGTGGTTCCCTTCCTTTCTTGGATTATTTTTGGCACTGCCTGGTGTGTTTGCTGTTTTCCTGCTGGACCTAGAGAAGAGAATAAAAGATGGTAATGGGGAGAGAAATCTCTTCTTGGGCTTCGGGAGGGAAGTTCTGTGTTGTTGTGTGTTTATTTATTTTTGCTGTTTTATTCCAGGGATGGACTTTCCATGCTTCAGTGGCTTTCTTTAGAAAATTGTATATATTCAAGTATAAGTCGACCCGAGTATAAGCTGAGGGCCTAATTTTACCCCCCAAAACTGAGAAAACGTATTCACTTGAGTATAAACCAAGGGCATTTCCCCCCCCCCCCGTTATACTAGAGTATATAGCAGCCAAGATCTAAAGGGGCTGGGGGTAGTAATTGGCAACATGTGCTGGGAGTGTAGAGGCAATTAGGGAGTTAATACATAGAGTAAACTCTCTGATTGCTTCCACAGTCCCTGCACAGCTGCCCCTTTAGAGCTTCATAACTAAGTCCCCTTACCCCTAAATCTTTCCAGATTTCAGGGGGTTTCCTAAAATCACTTTGGGAAGGTACCCCTGCTACTTTGGACTCACAAGGTAAGTAAATTTTGATTGCATATTTTAAAAATAATTTTGAGTGCATATTTTTTAAAAACATGCACTCAAAAATTACTTGGGGCACCAAAGTAGCAGTGGTACCTTAAGAAAGCAATTTTAGGGAATCCCCTGAAATTTAGAAACATTTGGGGATAAGAGGGCTGAGTTATGAAGCCCCAAAGGGGGTGCCACTAGGAAAAAAACTTCTAATTGAAATCATATCGGAAGCAATGGCAACCTTATCTCCTGCCCGATCAGCTTTGGAGTAGAAGGTTTTTTTTCTATGGGCACCTCCTTTGGAGCTTCATAACTCAGCCCCCTTATTGCCAAATGTTTCCAAATTTCAGGGGGTTCCCTAAAATCGCTTAATGAAGGTACACCTGCTACTTTGGAGTCCCAAGGTAAGTAATTTTTATTGCATATTTTTTAAAATAACTCAAAAATTACTTACCTTAGTGGCACCAAGGTAGGGGTACCTTCAGAAAGCGATTTCAGGGAACTGCCTGAAAATTTGGAAACATTTGGCAGTAAGGGGGCTGAGTTATGACGCTCCAAAGGGGGGTGCCCCTAAACTTTCTCCTTGGAATCATATGGGAAGCAGAGGCACCGCTATTGCTCACCCGATCAAGACTTGCCCTTCGTCGCCCTCCCCAAGACGTCCGAGCATCTAATTTTACCTCCCCCACCCCCAAACTGGGAACCTTATTGACTCAAGTATAAGCCGAGGGTGTTTTTTTCAGCCAAAAATAAGGGCTGAAAAACTCGCCTTATACTCGAGTATATACGGTATGTATTTTTATTGAACCTTTTTGTGGGGGCCTATTTCTGATTTTTGAGATGTGTGGGTAGAACCATGTGATTATGCCAGTGTGCCACTGGACTTTGTGAGTAGTTGTTGTTGTTAGTTGGGCAAATTGTGCGGCATTCCTCTCATGTTACCTGTGGTGTTGTGTTATTGGTTGCTTTGGTGAGCGGGGATCTCTGTGTGCCAGACAGCCAATGCCTGCCTGGCTGGCTGTTTTCTTACCATTTTCTCTGTTGTGCTGCTTGGACCCAAAATATATGAAGCTGAACTTGTAGTTCTTTCTCTCTCTCTAACCCCCCCTCCCCACAAATTCCAAATTTTCTAAGCTTTGAGTGCTTGACTAATTTTTTAATTGGTTGGTGGGTGAATGAGGTATTTTTTGGTCTGTGTGTAGGACTGGTGGTGTGGGTGCCAGAATATGTCTGATGATTGTTTCTCTTCCTCTTGTACTGTTGTTTGTTTTTGGAATAGATTTGTTCTTTGCTGTTTCTGTAGGGTTTTTTTTTCAGACTATTTTAAGATATTTTTTTAGTGCCAGAAAATACAAATGGGAACCCAAAAGAGTCTTTTCCTTTTATGGAACACAAAATGCCTGGTCCAGGAAAAATCTTCTGATCTTTTCCAGAAATAATAGAGATAGATGGCATATAATTCTGGAAAGGGTGGAGAACAGTAGGAAACGAGACCAAATATGAGATGGCTTGACTTCCTGAAGGAACAAAATGCTTGAGTTTGCAAAAACAGAACCAGGGCTGTTATGACAAGACACTACGGAAATCACTCAACCATAAGTGAACCTGATGGCATGTAACAAGAAAAACATTAATACAAAAGATACATCCCCCTCCAAAGAACCAAAAATAAAAGAAACACAAAACTTTTCACCACATACTTCCTGAGTGGTTGGTGGATCATAGCACATTTTTGTAAATACAGTGGTATCTTGTATAAAGGAATTAATTCGTTCCAAATGAAATTGTGTTAAGCAAATCTTCCTTTATACAAAATTCCCATAGGAATGCATTGAAAACGGAGTAATCCCTAATCGCGACCATTTTTATGTTGTACGGATTTGCCCCATAAGCAAATTTCCCCTATCTCTGGAATTTTTTATGTTGTACAGATTTTATGTTATACAAACCATTTGTTATACGAGTGTATACTGTAGAAAGAAAGGAGCATAGCAGTTGAGTACAGAGATTCAAAAAGTCACTTTTTTCCCTTCAATCTTTAGAATTCCCCATTTTGCCAAAAAAAAAATCCAAAGAGGCTAGAGTCACAGCAGGGCAGACTATATACATGAAGCCATCTTTTGGACCTTGCACAAGCAACATGATGGAGATACCTGTGTTGTCCATCATTGGTCCATATTCCTGGGTGGAGGGAACACTTCCCCACAGCTGCCCAGGCACTTGGCAAGGGAGCAGAGCCACTGTTGCTGCAGGTCACACGCTCGTGCATGTACTTGGGCACGTGTAATGTAAATCTGCATGTATAATTTAAACATGATTTCCAGGAGGTTCATGCATGTCACTACCCTGCTTTTTCGTTGATGCCTAGTCATTTATGAGACTCCGAGTCTAAAAGAAAAATAAATAAAAAGCCCAAGCAGTCTGCTAGATTGCAAATGCTTCCTGATTTGCTCAGAAGTGTTTCTTGATTGCCTCAGGTAACCAGCTGAGTGATTATATTAACAAGCCTAATACTTGCAATTTTCAAAACTAACAATGATGATGATGATCTTTATCAGCGCCACAGAACTTCATAGTATGCATATCCATTAACATAATACTTTGGGTTGCTACAGTGCCTAGAACTGTGTTAGACCTACAAATGAGAACCACTCCTGTTGCACAGTTCTTTGAAACCATTTTGTTAAAAGATTTTAGTCTTTTGTGTCAACTGTGAATATCATTTTGAAAAATAAAGATTTTATTAATTACAGTTGGCAGTAATGAGACTCCTACTGGTGACAGTTATGTTTGAACAAGGGTTTTCTCTCAAACAGCCCATCTGTTCCTCCTACTTAATCCTGCCGTTAAGTCACAATATTGAATTTATTACATCAGTTTTTCCCATAGTAACAGTGTATGATGTAATTGAACTCACCCTTTAGTCTGCTTAATGACTTTGAGCCATTAGGTAGAAGCATCTAAATGGTGATTGTGAACATTTTCATTTCAGATTAGGACTGTGGTGTTGTAAAGAAGTCTGCCTGGGAATGCAAATAGTTTTAAACACTGTTGCCGTTGCTTACCTTTTTTGCACGTTATTTGATGCCTCTTCGCATATGCTTCTTTCCTCAATCCAGTTTCAGTGTCACTTTTAAGAAACAAAAATAATAGGAATGTGTTTTACATACACAGCATGATGACATCTGCAATCTGATTTTTGGCAGTCTGATTTTTTTTTTTACTGCTTGGTCATGTTGTGACAGCAGGTCAGTGTAAAATCAATAGCTAAGGTGCAATGGGCTGCTTACACTTAGGGAGTTGAACCCAAGAAAAGTCACCCTGTGTAGCCCCCCCTCCCCCCCATGGCTGGTACTCTCCGTTTCTCTTGCAGAGGGCTGGAACATCATCCAGAGCAGTGTTTTTAGGGAAATTTGGAGTATGGGTGAGGAAGGCCTTTTCTGGGGGCTGCCGTTTGACAGGATTCACTCCTTTCTGGATTGGCTGACAAAGCTTCATCTGCCAGTACAGTACACCGCTGAATCCTCACCCATACTTCCTGCACTCCATTCTGTATAAAAGAGCCTCTATCACAACAGTGGAGAGGGCATTTTGTAGGTTGTTGGAACTGGTAGCTTTCAGGCTGGTCCTGTGTCAGAAACAAAGATCTAGATTGATGCCAAGTAGGTAGAATAAATCATTGCCAAAACTGATCCTGTTACTGTACCCCACAACTTTGATCAGAACTTCACGCTTCTACTGAAAGTAAGGCAAAGCAAAGTTTTTTGCTTATATATACTGCTCCATAGTGCTTAAAGCACTCTCTGGCTAGTTTGCAATTTAATTATGCAGGCTACACATTGCCTTCCCAGTGAGCTGGGATACTCATTTTCCTGACTTCAGAAGGACAGAAGGCTGAATCAACAATCAGCTGGCTACCTGGGGTTGAACCAGTCTTGGCTACAGTACAGAAGTTTAACCACTGTGCCATAATTTAAAAACAATTTAAAAATATTTAATCAAAAGTTTTCTTTAACCAGAGGTGCACAGTTACTTTTTGAATAAATATCAGAGCAGTTTTGCAAAGGGTGAAAAACAAGACCCTTCTGACTGTTTCACTTACAAATAGCAGAATCATGGCTATCTTATTTCAGCACCACAAACAGGAGGAGAATGCAACGAATATCTGCCCTGAGATATGGTGGTCTTTATAGTGTTTGTGTTATAGCGTGAATAAAGTTAATAGTTTCCCTCAGTTACATCAGGCAGGTGTTCTACACCTAAGTTCAGTAAACTCTATAGCAGGGCTGTTCAACTCTGAACAGGCCAAGGCCTACTTTTTCCAGCCCAAAGTGCCTGAGGGCTACTACACTAAAACCGCTACTTGTGAATTTTATCTGTTCCGAACACATGCTCATAAGTAAACAATTTTGTAAGTAGAGCAGTGGTTTCCCATAGGAATGCATTGAAAACCAATTAATCTGTTCTGGAGGGAACAGATTTCAATGCGCCATGGCCCTTGAACTGCCCCACTTGGCTGAGACAGTGGGCTGGCAGACCCAGAACTTTGCTGGGGCAGTGGTGGTCCTTGGGATGGGGGAGGGAGGGGTGGAGAACTTGTCCCCTCATTTTTTTTATTGATGGCTGACGGGCTACTTTTGAACCCTTCACGGGCTACTGGTAGCCCCCGGTCTACCTGTTGGGCAGGCCTGCTCTATAGTGTTGCCCACTTCTAGGGTGGCCATCACACCCTTCTAAACAGTGGGGATCACTTCAGTTGCCACAGATAGGGAATGGTGAATTGTCATTGTTGCAGCACAAAACTTGGTCACAGCTATGGTAGTGTCTCGCTTATTATTAATAATGGGGATGGGGAAATTCCTTTTTGGATGTAGTATAAATTCCTGCCTATGCCGCTTTAATTAATTTAATCTTGTAAATTCTGACTACTACTGAGAATGCTAGTTGTCTGAAGCTTGACCTAGCAACGTATTAAGTGCCATCACATTTTTGGTGGGTGCTGTCGTGCTGCAGAATAGGGTCCAAATTCTTCTGGACGCAGTGCAACCATGCACAGAACTTCTCCAGTGTATTAGAAATGTAGCTATCAGGTACAAAAATAATTTTGAAAATCAGTTAGATAAAAAAGTTACAGCTATGGAGGCATTACTTTTCAATCAAGCCTCATATAATATGGTTTTGTTCAAGCAGCTTGGCAGCTGTTTACACAAGAGTGTAATCCAACGCAAATTTGTAGTTACATGCCATCAATTTGCCTCTGATGCAGGTAACCCTATGAATGAATGCTGTCCCAAATGTCCTGTCCTCAACAGCACAACACAGTGGTACCTCAACTTACAAATTTAATCCATTCCGAATACATGCTCTTAAGTCAAACTACTGTTAAGTCGAGGTACCTATCTAAAAAATTGAAAAAATAAATTTAAAAAATAGAAATCAAAAAAATATATATTTGTAAGGCGGCAGTTAAAGCGCCAACTGTTTTCCACTCTTAAATCGGATTGCTGTGAAGTCGAGCTGTTCTTAAGTCGGGGTACCACTGTACTTTGCTTTGCTTTACTGCCCGGCTATTGCAGACTCTACTGCTCGGCTATTGCAGACCTGGTGGCTCAGTGGGCTAGAGCACTGAAAACTGTCGGCTACATAGTTGGCAGCTCAGCGGTTCAAATCTCCGGTGCCATGCAATGGAGTGACCTCCCGCTGTTGACCTCAGCTCCTGCCATCCTAGCAGTTTGGAAGCATATAAATGCAAGTAGATAAATAGGTACCACCATAAAAAGCGGGAAGGTAAAACAGTGTTTCCTTGCAGCCATGCCAGCCACATGGTCATGGACTTGCACAACACTGGTTCTTCAGCTTGAATACGGAGATGAGCACTGCCCCTAGAGTTGGACACGACTCGCACACATGTGCTGGGGGAACATTTACCTTTTATTGCAGACTCAAGTCCATTGGCTCTTTTAGTCCATCTCCTATTTGGTCGTCGTCTTTTTCTGCTGCCTGGTACTAGAATGTATTTTCACTCAACTAGGTTGATGTTGAACGTAGGCCTAAATATTCCAAACAGAAACATAATACAGATTGAATAAAGGATTCGTTTTTTAAAAAGTTAGGAATATATGAGATATACAAATATTCCCCATTTGTCTTTTCCATTCTTTTATTTGGAGCTGAAAAGAGACAAGCAGGAAATCGCGCTATAATGACTAACAAGTGACCAATTAATCTTTTAATAAACCAGATGCGTATAAAATAGCAATATTTTCAAGCATGGGTGGCTCAGATCCTCAACAGCTCTGAAATTGTTTTGATCTGAGGAGAGAATCAGTGACAAAGCAGTACAGTGGTACCTTGTATGAAGGAATTAATTCGTTCCAAATTAAATTATGTTAAGCAGATTTCCTTTATACAAATTTTTCACAGGAATGCATTGAAAATGGAGTAATCCCATTTTTATGTTGTACGGATTTGGCTCATAGGCGATTCTATTAAGCAAATTTCCCCTATCTCCAGAATATTTTATGTTCTGCAAATTTTATGTTATACAAGCTGTTTGTTATACAAGGGTCCACTGTATTTGCTATCTTTGAAGACAGTTGCCAGGTGAAATGCTGACATGCTTCAGTCAACTAAGAGATAAGATTGCATTAAATAACGTGATTGTGTGTATTGTGATTTCTGCAGGACTATATTTGATGAAAAGAAACTGTTGGAGTTTGCCGAACTTGGATGCTACTTAGAGTATGACCTTTTTGGAACAGAATTCATTTTCTACCAAATGTGTCCTGATATTGACATGCCAAGTGATAATGAAAGAATTCTAAGGTATGTGATGCAGTGCAATAACATTTAGGACTAGGGTGCATAGTTTTCAGCTACCAGCACCCTACAAGGACTGTCAAAGGACCTAAAAACAAAACCAGAAAGAGACAAAACTTTGTTGCAAGGCATTCCTTGACCCTTTTTCAGGACAGAGAGAATAGCCGTGTTTTTGCAAAATATTTGGAGAAGTAAATGGGCGATGTGGGGTGTCTCCACTAAGCATACAGAAAATCCCCATAGAAGGCCATATGTGGTTAGTAGGTGGCAGGATTCCCACCCCTAATTTAAGGACACAAACACCTCTGCTGGAAGTAACAAGGTTATAGACACCCAGGTTTCAAATATCGCCAAACCGAAGCTGTCATTTGGTATCATCATGGCCCTTTAGAATACTGGCTTTCTGTGCAGTGCACTGTAGCTTGACTTAAAAGTTTTTCCTTCAGCCACAAAAGCCTAGAGCAGATGTAACTCTCCCATCTCTAGCTTAGAGGTGCACCCTGCTTTTGCTTTGCCTGCATTTGGAAAGAAAAATGGCCTGACAGATGCTTCCAAATACATGTGTAGATTGATATGCAGCTATGCTTCCAAGTAATCATTTCCCAGTATTTTGTGATCCTATTTTGGGCTCTAAAAAAACACCAAAATTTGTACAAAATGAATATTGTACTATAAAAGGCATAGTAAAATGCATATTTTATCATAAAATGGATATACAGTGGACCCTTGTATAACATACAGCTTGTATAACATAAAATTTGTACAACATAAAAAATTCTGGAGATAGGGGAAATTTGCTTACCATAATCGCCTATGGGGAGAATCTGTACAACATAAAAGTGGGATTACTCCATTTTCAGTGCATTCCTATGGGAATTTGTATAAAGGAAAATTTGCTTAACATATATTTCATTTGGAACGAATTAATTCCTTTATACAAGGTACCACTGTACATTTTCATGTTCATTGGATGGCAGCAATATCTGCAGATTAACGCAGAAACAGGACAGAGTAGACTTATGACTAAACATATGTTCTACTGCTGTGGATTGAAAATAATTTGACTTATTATTTCCCTCCCTCCTCTTTAAGCGTGGTGAAGAAATTGGAAGTAGGGAAATCTTCTGCACTTCTCTTATATAAGGATCCCTCCAGTTATTTCCCTGGTGGCCTTAATCATGGGCCAAACCAGATGGAGTGGGAGCACAACCTGTTTTGATGTGACGCATACCAATGCTCTGCAAAGTGTTTGGGTCATTTTAAATTGTAACTCAGGTAAAGACAAAGATGTTGAACAACACGAGGACAAAATCACAGCATCAAATAGGAGAAAAACAGCTGAAAAGTAAGCATGGTCCCGAGCAGATCTCAACCTTCTATCTGTTCACCTATGTTCCTTTGTAATGGTTCACTTATACCTTGCTTTATACAGAATTGGCCAAATTCATATTGTAATATGGAGATTGTGGCTCTCTGACTTCAGTTTGGTTTCATTCTAATGAGTCAGTGTCAGTCAGATTCCCTCTTCACAAGAGATTGCAAAACCAACTTCAAAACCTGCTTGTCCTATTACAAACTCGAACTTTGATCCTTGGGAAGCAATAGAGCGAGTTACTGCATGCAGTGAGGGAATGTATAACCCGGCAGTGTTTTTCTAATTGTTGCATTCTTTCCGTGTCTGTGCCTTTCCTATACCCTACCAACATCTGATTTACAAAATTGCAACATGTATAGTGAAAGGGGAGCTAGCTGGACAAGTGTATCTATCTCAGCCAGGTTGGATTTGATTTAAATCGCAATTTAAATAATAATTTATTTATTTTTAAATTAAAATTGTGATTTAAATCAATTTGATTTTTTTTTTAAAAAAGATTTTTATCTACCCTGATCTCTGCATCATTTCGACAAAGAGAATGCCATCATCTCTAAAGTTGCAACTAGAGAAGGCTTATTAGTGGACAGTTTGTACCAGCCCACTTCTTAACTCCTGGGTGGATGGGGAGATTTCTAGAAGTCAGACAACTTGACTACATGACTCCATCCCATGGTAATAACATCTTGCTGAAATTCTGCTGCTGTTCTCATTGGAAAGGAATTTTTAAAGTAGGTAGGACCGAAGGGCTGAAATGTGCTTCAACTTCCTTGTCACCTTGTCCTTTAATAATGTAAACTAACACATCATGAAATCATTTTTAGAACTGCTACTGCTTAGCTAAACTAGAATCAATTTTGTGATGAATGAAAGTGCTTCTTGGAAAGATATGACTGAAAGTTATGTGGGTAGAAAGACTGTTATCAGTCATGCTCCTACTATTGATTGTGGCATACACTCCCCCCCATCCCTGCCCCAACGTTTCTACAATAATTCTTAAATTGGCATTGAACAAAAGTGGAAGTAGTTTTTTGCAAGAATAGAAGATTGCCTTTCTTCCCAAATGGCATGTGCAATTTATGCTACAAATACCACTGAGCTGTTTTTGTACATTTGGTTTATTGTGCATTCAGGTTGTTGCTGCTGTATGTATGTTCAGGACCATTGGCAGACCAGGATTAATTCATAGTCAACTCATGTTGACTTCTGTTCATTGTACTCATACAAATCAAACTGACCTCTGTGTTTGTTATATAAATATGGGAGGGGGGAAGGCATTTTTAGACTGAAGTCATGTTCAGTTCTAATAATGCTGAACGAAAGATTTGTAAATATCTGATTCTGCTTGTGAATCCTTAAACATTTCGCTTGAGATGGCATAGATATAAACAGATTTAATTTTTGCTTGCTGATTTCTACACACAGAGAGACAGAATTTGAGGATATGTTTATATTAGGGTGCATTTCATTAGAAATCATGTAGTCGCAAGTTTATTTTCCTTTGATATTGTGCTATTTGGAGGTGGCTAGCTGGGTTTTTTATTTAATCTGTCCAAGGAAGATCAAGTTGGGGTCAAGTTGATACCCTCCTATTAACATTTTTGAAATCTTATATGTGCAGATGTGGTGATAGTGATCATGAACAACTCAGATCTCGATAGTGGTCTTTAATATGGTTATATTCATTACTTGTGGCCAAATAATCTAAATTCATTCAGCTGTGATATCATTGTTCATATTAATAAGAAGCTGATGATCCCAAACCACTCACTGAGTCTGTCATTAAACAGATTTGTTAGCTGCAGAATTGTATCATGCAATGATGTTGATACGTATAAGCCTTTGGCTGGCTAAGTACCATGTCAGACATCTCATTCTCTATCACATCTGTGTTCATTCAGTGTCAGGGATGGAAGAGACCCTGACTAAAAATCTCATTTTATTTCGGTTGCATAGTACAATGGAACACCATAAAACAGAATTTTAAAACCTTATCAGGTTCCTTTCCTCCAGCTGAAAGCAAAACACGCAGAGGCCAAAATTTTATTCATACCAGCATATAAGATAATTAACATAAATATAGTCTCTAAATCCTATGAGGTACGTCAGCACTGGTTAGGTTTCATCTTGAGTGCTATGTCCAGCTCTGAACACTGGCACCTTCAGAAAGATTCCAACAAACTGGAGCAAGTAAAGAGGAGGACAACAAGGACGATCAGGGACTGGAAGTTAAACTCTATAAGGAGAGACTAAAAAAAATTCGTCATGTTTAGTCTTGAGAAAAGAAGACTAAGGGAAGGTATGATAGCAGTTTTCAAATATTTGAAAGATAGTCATACAGAGGAGGGGCACCAGTTTCAGTGCTAGTGTAACTACTGTTCTCTGTTTTAACACATGGTGATATATTTAAATTCATTGCTGAGTTACACATGATATTGCACAATAGGATGTCTTTCCCCCCCACCTAGGGATTGAATAGTTTGTGGAAACATATATTTGTTATCCATTGCCTTTGAGATAGCAAGCACATGTCCACCCAGCATTTAAAGTTCATTGACAAATTCATTAACAGTAGTCCTTCCCGGTTTGGCCAGTTTATGCGACTTCACAAATGGTGCTATTTTATACAAATGTTGGCAATTTTGTGCAAAGAGCAGGCATCCTCTTGCAAAATATTGTTCTTTCTAATGCAATGAATTCATTGAAAGAACTAGGATATTCCTGACCAAGTGAGAAGAATGCTTGCTTTGGGAGGGACAAAATTAGACAATTTACATTTCTATTCAGTTGTTGGTGTGGTGTATCTAAGACATTGTGCCTCTGAATACATGTTAAGTATTGTTTCTCTGAACATGCACAACAATATGTGTGCACTGGTGTAATGAAAAACTGGCTATTGCTAGACCTTAAATGTTAATGGCAAATATTGCAGTATCTGTAAGGCAGAAATAAGGATCATACGAAGCTCCTAGCATTGTTGATGAGATTTGTATTTGAAATTGGATTTGTATTCTGTATTTGGAATTGTATTCAACCTCTACTTCAGTTATTTCATTAAAACTACAGCATATTTAAAAATAACTTCTGTGTTAGTACCAGAGTAATATCAATTATGGACTGATGTATTCCTTTGTATTTTGCAGGGTTCGGATGTTGATTAATGAAGGTTATGAAGACAAACTTTTAATTGCTCATGACATACACACAAAGAATAGATTAAAGAAGTATGGAGGTCACGGATATTCTCATATACTTGAAAACATAGTTCCGAAAATGCTTGTTAGAGGCATATCTCAAAATAAAATAGACAAACTGTTGGTAGCAAATCCAAAGCAGTGGCTGACCTTTAAATAGGTAAATATAAATGCAATAACCACTTTTGCTTCAGTGAATGTTTGAAATTCTGGCCCGGATAGCTACTGATGAAGGCTTCTGGGAGTTTTAATCCAGGAACATCTAAGTAACCAACCATTGACCAAGAAGATTTATTTCCAGTTAAATCTACATAATACTACTACTTAGAAATGCCTCCTAATAGTGCAGCCATGTCAGAATGTATAAAGATGAATGATTCTTAGCATATACAGTGGTACCTTGTATAAAGGAATTAATTCGTTCCAAATGAAATTATGTTAAGCAATTTTTCCTTTATACAAATTCCCATAGGAATGCATTGAAAACAGAGTGATCCCATTTTTATGTTGTACAGATTCTCCCCATAGGCGATTATGTTAAGCAAATTTCCCATATATATGGAATTTTTTATGTTGTACAAATTTTGTTATTCAAGCTGTTTGTTATACAAGGGTCCACTGTACTTTATATTGTGGATGTAATTGCTTTATTACTATATTAATGCTTAAATGCTTATAAACATTTTTGTGACACTTTTGATTGTTATCTGCTATCAATTTGCATCTGATTTTAAAGTCATTCTAAAGTATCTGAGATGTTTAAGGACTTGTTTTACCATTGCCAGTATCCATAGCCAAGTAAGGATTTGAATCCTGGTCTCCTGAGTCCTAGACTGTCACTCTGTCTGCTATAAACACATGGTGATAAATTTAAATTAGAATGTGTTTTAGCTCAGAGATTTTATTATGAAGTACATATACTGTAATAGATTCTAGTTCTGTATTATGAAATAGTAGCTAAAATCCCATTCCTTAACGTAGTAAATCTTACGGAGGTATGCCCATTATATTAATGGAGATCTCATGAATTAACTCTTCCATAAATTTGGTGGATTGAAATGGGTCTACTGTTAACTGCAACTTACTTTAGCATAGCATATCACAGTTAGAATAGGTCCATTTGAATTAATAGAACTTGAGGAGTTGACTCATTAGATCCCCATTGACACACCACCACTACTGTGGTGTGATCTACTATGCTGAGTAACAGGATTTTGGCCATTTTAAAAAATATTTTAAGTGGGTTCAGGTTTTGAATTGTGGGTTCAGTTTTATATGGTACTACAGTGTTTTTATCTAAGTTATTTATGTTAATCTTTCTATCTCTCTTCGTGTTCAGTCTACCATCAGAAAAAAATTATACTTACCAAACTGCATCTTCAAATTACACATCAATTTACACCATTATGTGAAGGTGCAAGATGACAGACCTGATTTCAGTTGTTTTCCGTCTCTTACTGACATTATTCCTGCAGTTTTCCCCTCCCCTCAGCATGGTGTGGGAAATTCTTTGATGACCAAGATTGTTTTCATTAGGTTCCTTGTGAGTATTGCTGATTTCCTCAGAGTGGCAATCCTAGCTTTTGTCTGTTAGCAATTTTATGCAGGCCAGGTGAAGCATTTACCTATCTCTTTGAGATTGCACAGACACTGGGCATGTGGAGAAATAGGGGATTTTTGGAGTCAAAGTCAGTCTGGGCAAGGAGAGTGTGGAAAATGTGTTATTGTTATAACAATCGAGAAGGCATTCTTTGGAAGCGGGGAGCCTATGTTGAAATTGGCCAGTTTAGTGTTCATGCTGGCATAACGTGAAGTTATGCCAGCATAAAAATGCCATGTGTTATACCTGGCAACAAGGAATTGTATTCTGGAATTGCTTCATTGATCACACATACCTGACATGACTGATCACACAGTGTGCTGGCAGAAGTCTGCTATAGGTGCAACATGGAGTTTCATACCTATAATTGCACAATAGGGTCTTCTTGACCATTGAATCTTTCTGGGTAGTGATTTGGACTTCAGTTATATCCACTTACATATATTCACTTAGAGAAAGCCTCATTTGTTGTAGGTGTGCTTCAGGAGTGCAGTCTCAATTGGCCTCTGAAACAGTTTTTAAAATGTAATACTGATGTTCCTACTACTTGCCTCACTGCTCTTTCATTTAGTGCTTTAAAAAAATCAAATAACGTTTACATTAAATAATGATAGTCGGAGCTTAAAAGCATTGCAATAGATACTTGACTAATAAAAGCATTTCTGAAATACCAATTGTAAATAAAGAACAGAATGGAAAATGCGCATGTGGACAGAAGAATCTGAGAGCTTCTAATCATGCATAGGCCACAACTGAATGCAGTTGTATTTGCTTCATATTAGGTGAATATCACTGATTGCAGTACAAGTCCAGGTCTGCATTAGGTTAAGAGCCATACCCCAAGAAATGGATAGCCTGGTTTCTACTCTTTTGGTGCAGCCAGCAGTCCAACTTTGGATGAAAGCTTGGGCCACTCAACAACACTGGTTAGTGCTTATGGGAGTAGGTCCAGAGCAGAGATTGTCATCCTTGGTCTCCACCTGGGTTGTATAAAAGTATGTTGCATGGGTTGGGCCATTGTATACAGTGAGATGGGTTTACATTGATTTGGACAACCTCAAAGATACCCAAACATAAGAATTTGGTTAGTGGGCTGAGTACATGTCTGTTGAAAGTAATTCCCATCGAAACAGCAGGATGTAATCCGAGTTATGTATGTATAGAATAGTACCTAAAATAAAACAAAATCCTGGCTTTTCTTGATCATGGTCATTTAAAAAATACCCACCTTTGTTGTGTCTCATAACCAAAATCATTGGAATTATGCCTGAGTCACAGTAAGCAGACCTGCTGAAATTGTGGGAACTAAAAAGGTCAGCACTTGAATTCTATTAATTAAAGAAATTATCTCTAGTTGTGTCTTGCTGTTAGATTTAGACCCTAGATTCATTTCCTGTTTTTAAAGAAATCTTTATATAAAAATACATGGAATAGACTGTATCAAAAGTGTGTAATAGCAGCTTAATGAATGAATATAATAAAGCCCATAATTTATAAATCAGTTTTCCAAGATAGGATTTTAAAATATTTTTCTTGCTTCAGTTCCCTGTAGTTCTAAACAGAGAAAATGTTGATTTACCTAAGAAAAATGTGTCTGTACATCATATTTATTATACTCTGAAATGTGCCTACCTTGAGATATCCTGTGACAGTAAGGTCATTATAATCTTTGTAGCAGCTGTATGTGTCTATTTGTAGACCACAATTAAATGAATTGCCTGTACAAGGGATTGAACCTTCTATATTTGGGGTCCTTTCACCTGTTGCAAACAATAGTTGGCTGTGTTGCA
>JAHTLZ010003542.1:64384756-64405329 GCA_023846285.1 Phrynocephalus versicolor
CACACACACACACACACACACACACACACACACACACACACACACAGGGTTGACATTTTGCTTTCTCCCCCCCATACTCCTGAGAAAATGCTGCCCTCAAGAGGAAAAAAAGGTGGCTACCTCTGCTGTAGGTGAAGGTATACTGTATGTATTTCAATAATATCAATACCTTCACTTCATTATATGCTTAAATTGAAGTAGAAAATAGTGCACTCACTATTTGATAGGAAGAATGTAGACAGAAGCCTCTAATCTGATGAATAGCAATCATATTTTGGATACACTGATGTGCTATGGGTGTAGGAAAAAGTTTTAGAGAGAGAATAAAGTTAAGAGTAGAGAGCCAGTTTCATTTTTCATGAAACTGAATTCCCACCAAAAAAAATGGAGAAAATGAGATAACTCAACAATTCCTTTTAGAGAGTGGATTTGTCATCTTTTAATACGTGGCTTACATTTCAGAAAGATTCTGCATTATGAAAGAAGGAAATGATATTTTTGATAGTTGAACATATGGTACTGTAAACCTAATCTTCAAAATGAAATTGATAATTTCTGGGATGAACTATTAAAGACAAAGTGAAATTAGTGCCTGGCCTACTTCTTGTTTTTCTGAATAAATAAATGTGCTGCCTGCAATGAAGTACATACTTACATAAGAGTAAATTCTATTTAGTGCATTGAAATTTGCTCAGAGTAAGTATGTATGAGATTGGATTGTAAATAAATTCACCCAACCAAATATCATTCCATCATGAATGTCTTGCAGCCTGTTAATCCTGAATACATTTTAAAGGTAGCATCTCATGGTTTCAGTAGAAATGTCAGTAGACATTTAGGAGCAGATGAAATATATGCTACATCAGGAAAGTACTACACAGTTGAATGTCTATGGTACAATTTAGGGCTTCCTAGAATCTGTTATAAATTATCTATTTTTAAAAAATTATACCACAACACATAAAAGTACTGTCAGAGGGTTTTAATTGGGTCTCTTGATATAATAAAAATAGGCTTAAAATAAACATTTTTTCTTTCTCATTTGTGAATGCCTTTACACAATTTTCTCACCTTTTAATATTATACATACATGGTAACTGTCCTACTCTACAATCTGGTGTTCTCTGAAGGCCTCCTTGTATTGATGAGCAATGGCACAAATCATATCCTTTAAGTTTTGCATCCTTACATTTAATCCTACACATTTACTCTGAAGTAAAACTTACTGAGGCTTTTGTATTAAGCAAAATAAAAACTAATTAGTACCAGGTATACAAGATCAGTTTCAGAGCCCTCTTTCCAAATTAATCCATGAAAAACAAATTTCATTCCACCATGAATGTCTTGCAGCCCGAATACCTTTTAAAGGTAATATCTCATGGTTTCGGTAGAAGTTACTTTCATATAACGATGTTCAAATTGTTCATTCCTAAACATTTGTACCAGCATAGAGGTGGATCCCCACATAATAGTATTTTCAGAACTGTTAAAATTGGATGTCCCAGCATTCAGCATTTGTTAAACTTCCAACTCCACAGCTATGAAATCAGGCCAACACTGGCCAAAGAGGATTTCTATGGAAATGATTCTACATGTGAACAACACAGTCATTTCCAGGATGGCCATATGAATATTTTCAGTTTATTTTAATATAGTACCTTGAGTACCTTGTGCCCTTTTGGCTAGCCCCATAAAGATGCTACTTTAATACAGATTTTGGAAAACAATCTCAAAAATATGAAGTATTTCTTGAGATACAGTACTTGGATGTTCTCTGACGGTACAGCACAGCACCTTCTTAATGTAGCACATCTTAAACTCACTTGGGAACAGCCTGTTCTACAGTTCAAGTGCAAAAAGTATTTACTGGTAAATATAGTACCTGTATCAGTCACATTCTAGCATGACTAAGATTGCAACGCTATGCATTCTTACATGACAATATAGGAACTTTTCTTCTGGGTTAGAAATGCACAAGATTGCAGTGCAATGTGATGTTAACTCTGCTGCTGTTGAGTGAGCATCTCCACAAGCTGGCTTTGTGTGTTCGGCTTTATTTACCTATATACTGCTAGAATGTATAGCAGCATACAAGCAAACCTTCCAGGGTTGTATCTATGTGTGGGATGAAGCTGACAAAATGGGACAAGGCTCAAATGATGATCTGTGGAATTGAGTTCTGTCCGACAAGGTAAATGGGCTGCACTTGGTACAGTGTTGTGTCAGGAAAGGGCAAGAACTCTTGCATCTCAGGAAGAGATTGGACAACCAAGATGACTTAGTGCCTACTGAAAAACGCTGAACACCTATGCTCCCTGATTTTCTACATAGGTTGGTGGCAGTCATTTACTCTTTGGGTGAAAGGAGGGAGAGGAAGCATTGCACTTTGAGACATGTATCAAGAAGGCCAAGCATGCATATGAAAGAGTGCAGTGGATGGCCTCCTCAAAAACAGGGCTTCAAGGTCCGTCTTGCACATCAAAATATGAAGGGGTAAAGGGAAAACGGAGATTCATAAAAGAAATTTGCAAGCTGTGCCTTTCAACATCTCTGTTAATGCAAGGCTACGGTGCATGTTTTTCAATTTAACATTGTTAGCACAGGACTGAAGTTTTTCAAGTTTTTCTTTAGCTTTCCTTTATGGATACAGAGGCAGAGCACTACAGGCACAGAAGTGTGTCTGCAACTCATGTACACATTCAGTGGGGGCAGCCAATCAGCATGGTTTGCTCTTCTTCCTTTATTGAGATGAATAGAGGAACAATTCTGGGACTTGGATTTCTTTGTGTAAACTGGAGCTCCTGTGTACTGGATTGGAGCAAGAGCAAACAATTCAAAATCAAATGTAACTGCTGCAATCATACCAAACACCTGACTTTTCCCTATATATAGAACAATTAAGAGCTAAGGCTTGAAGCAGGTAAATTTCTATTCCTAGGTAGTAAGGGAATATAAGGGCTAGGCAGATAAATCCTTTGGATGGAATAACCAGAATTCAGTTACATCTTCTATTTCTTACCACACAGACTGAGTGGGCTGGACTCCACACGCACCAGAGCAGGTAAGTCACAAGTACCAAAGCTGATGGATGGATAAAAGCAGCAAGATTATAGCACACCAAAAGTAGCATATATGCTGAAGAAATAATTCAGTGCTTTTTAAGATTTTTCCCCCTCTCTCTATAAAAGTTGTGGCCTATATAGAACTTCATTCACATGGACACAAACAACAAGGAGTATTTTGCTTTGGCGAAAGTGGATCACATATCTCTTTAACTTGCTCTATATTGTAACACACTCTTTAGGTTGTCCAGATGTGAGTCAGGTAGCATTTAGGCCTCATTACTGTGGTTCCCACAGCCAGCATCCTCTGGAATTCTTGATTGATTGATTTTTGCCCTGTAAGTCCAGCAGTTAGAAAGAACAGATTTAGTTTTTGATTCATTCTCAGTCAGCATAAATTATAAATCCAGAAAATGTGCTGTATTTGTTGTTGTTTCCTCCGTGAGCTTTTCCTCCATCTAACTTTATGTAGACTTCGTCTCCTGGCTCCAAATGTAGAACTACACTGTTACTGGCGTAATCGTAGTTTTGATCTGCATCCTGGGCGATTGCGCTAGCCCGTACCTGAAACAAAGCATAAAGAGTATTTGCTTTACAATGCCAGTTATTGCTGCTAGTGCAGAATACTATGCTAGCATATTTTATGAAAGACCTTTTTTAAGACAGAAGTTCATTGTCTACCACTCCGATCATTGATGCATCTCAGAATGGCAGCAGACTCTGATATAGGCAAATATTTAGACAAAAGTTTACCATTAGTTGTCTGGTTGGTTGAATTATTATAAAGCTACTTGGTTTGGATATTGGCCAATGAAACTAGTTCTGAGTTCAGGGGCATTCTATGCTTCTTTTTCTGTGAGACATGTCATATGACAAAACTTCTCAGTGCATTTCCTTAAACCCACCTATCAGTACATTGGCACACTTGTTTTGTTTTTCCTCTGATATTCCATCTTCTTTCAGGGGGCATGCATAAGCGGAGGGAAGAATTGCTCGACATCATTTTCTTACACTAGGAAAAGGTGTTCTTGTGAGATGTAATGCACACCAGGGAAAGCAGCATTCTGTGGTAGCCCCACGCTAGCCATTGCACCTGAATGGTACTCCAGCCTTCAGCCAAAACTGGCAAGTATTATTGATCGTCCAAACTACAGGTAGACCCATGAAATCAACTGCTAAATGATAAGTCAACACTTATACAAATGTCATTGAATCCAAGGACCTAAACATACAGGGGAATACTAATAGGATACTGGCCTATGAAACTAGCATCATAAGTTCTGGTGAATTTTAAATTTGTTTTCCTATGATACATGATGCTTTTGAATCTAAGGGGAATTTTCAAATGTCGCTTATGAGATGGGATAGACCATGGTAAAATGAACCAAAGATGGGATGCAAATGTGACTGTGAGCAAATGTTACATGAAATCTGTCCACAAACTGGATGTCAGTCTAGATTCAAACAAGTATATATAAACCAACAGGTCTGAAGAGGAAGACCACTGATACCCATGTAGTATCTCCACCTATGCTAGAACTCTTGATTTTTCCTCATCCTGGCTCAGGTGTAGAACACAGATCCAGAGAGAGAAGAGATGCTTCTCTTCAGACTTGTCCCATGCAAGTGAACAAAACAATGAGAGGAGGCAGGGCTGGTGCACTCCCTTAGGTATTAAGTGCTTCCACAAAGTTGGAATGTGGATATTATTCTAACATTGCACTTAATATCTATCTGCTCAGCATGAGAATCAGGTCTATTAGAAAGGATATTGGGATTACAGAAGTGTGGAAAGGGTAAGGATATATAATGGGTGAAATCCTGTTGCTTAGCGTGGTAAGCTGCACTAGAGTAGATCAGTTGAATCAGTGGAGATTTGATGACTCAACTCCTTGGTAAGTTCCATTGATTCCATTAGCCTACTTTAATGTGACTTACCATGCCAAACAATAAGATTTAAGCCAGTAAAATCATCCTTCATAGATTGGCTTCTGAATAATGAACTTTATAACCTCCATGAGATGGACATTGAATAGATGTATGAAGAAGATGCAACACAACCAGGAGAGCACGCCACAGAATTAATCCATTTACAAAGTGCATACAGCCTAAAAACATTCATTAAATACTAGAAATATACACAGAATATCCCAATTTTGTAATTTGTGACTATTATATAAAAATCATAAGTTCTTAATTATACACGCTGTAGGGGTTACCAAATCCAAGGTTTGTTTCTACTTTAAAGTATGTCATAGTAAATTTAATATAGTTAACAAACCAATTTTTATCTTTTCCAGCATGTAGTAAAACTGTTGTTGCACATAACCAAATCCAGTGCAGTAGAGCACTTCAGGTCATTTACATGCCATTTTCGTTCCACTGGTAAAATGTTTAACCTTTCATTTGTACACAATTTATATTACAACATATCATTTGCTTTGTTGTTTGTTCTTATGGCAGTACAATTATAGGGAGCTGTTACTGATTTAGTGGCTCTGCAAACATGAAATAATGCATGAGGTGGCATACAGTCAGAAGGATTTTTTTATCTTTTCAAAATTGGAAAAACATAAAATATGTCAAAAAGCGTCTATGCATGCCTTTCAAAGGTATAAATGATAGGCCTTCAAATTAAATTTTCATGTGATATTATCCTGCATTAATACAGAAAAATGTTAACAATGGATGAGACTTTTCACCATGCTAGATCTCATAGGGTATTATGGAGCTTAGAAATCACAGAAGCAGGAAAAAACCTCTTCTGCATCATATAGCAAGGTTCAAAAAAGCTTAAAAGATTTGTAATTGCTTAACAAATGTTGCGATTTAAGCTGATGCATTGTAATAATAATCTAAGTAAGCAGCCCTGCTTTGGACTCACTGCTTTGAAAATATTGCTCTGTTTATTGAAGTGATTTGTCTTGACCACTTTTGAAGCAATAACTATCAAATGGTATACTTCCTAAGGATTAATGAGCATCCAGAAGGAGCTGATGGCCTTTAGACAATTCATGCCATTCATCGCTAAGAGTAACCCTATTTTGAGATCATTACTGAATTTAAGAAGGACCGTATGATAGGTTTATTTAAATAATTATTATAGCACGATTTGGTCAACTGAGTTATACATTTTGTTAAAAATGAGTGCATAAATTATTACGGTACTCAAATTCCATTCATGCCATATTTTAAACAGTACATAATCAAGGAAGGCAACATTTTCTGTTACAGCAGCTGAGGATTCCCCCTCCCCCTTTCTTCTTTCTGCCAAAAAATAGCATGAACTCTGTTACACTACTGGCTTTAGCATTAAATGTGCCCCATATATCATTATGAACACTGTATAAACAGAGTGGACACCCTCCCCAGTAATGGACATTGTTCGCACTAAAATAATCGAAAGATTTATTGATTGAGCTCCTAAAAAAAACTTTACAGATTGCAGTCATCTTGTGTGCAACATTTTGTGCCTGTATTAAGCTCAAACCCATATTCAGTGTGCTACCTTTATGATCTCGCTGCTGCTTCTAGTTGTTATTGCTACCAAATATAATTTTTGAAGCTTATAAAGACAGCCACAGAAGAATCTTAAGTGCATTGGTGTTTGTGTTCAAGTTGTCTCAGAATTAAAGCAGTTAATATAGTGTACAGTACATTGTGTAAGTTTCATGACCACCTCATTGGGCTCTAGAGGCATACAAGGACATTAAAATTGCAAATAAAGCTATTCCACTAGAGTCTCAGCCCTTCTATATCTGAGCTAACTATTAAGAAAGTCAATGTGTTACATGGGAGTCACTGAGATATTCAGTCTATGTTCCTCTTGATTGATTCTACATGTCTAGCACCAATATTTTCTTCTAATATATTGCTGAATGTATATGGTTTTGCTCAGTTTTTCAATGGTATTTCCATTGCCACTCATATGTTGTACAATTTTTAAACTCTTAACAGATCCAATCACCTCCAACCCCACCCCAAGCACAAGTGACATATTAAAAAAGGATTTAAGGATTTATTCTGCCTGCTTCAATAAAACCTATTACAATACTGTTTGGTCAATATTTGTCTGTTCTGTTTGTCTAGCAATTAAATTAGGCAATTTATAAATGTCTGGGATTATGTACTGAGCCTATTTTCATGGTTATTTTAATATTTATAATCATAAATCATAAAAAATATGCTTTGCGCTGTACCATCTTCTATTTTTATTTTCATCGAATGTTAAACAGAAATGATGATTTTAAAGAGCAAAATAAAAAATGGGTTTGGAGTGTGTTTTTCTAGAAACACATGAGTAAACCATAAAAATTAGCTGCATTGTATTTAGTGCTATGCTATGTGGTCCCAGAATTAAAGGCAGTATTTATACTAGAGAGGCATTTACTAATTTGATTAATTACTACTGATGTCCTCATAATTTCATTTTTGCAGTACTTGTGAGAAACGATAAACAAAAGGTTAAGTGGCATATCGGATTAATTTACCCGTCTTTGATGTTCCCATCTGTGATCCTGCATTTAACATAAAATTAAAGTGACTGTGAGGGGCTCTCATCTGGTTTCGGTACACTGGTATTCTCCAGTACCAGTGTTCATCAATCCCACATGCTTGGTGTAGACAGTGAGTGCCACTCTTTTCAGATTTTCTTTTAAATTATTGATCCAATTGCAGCTGAAAACGGACTCATTGTCATTATTACTTTGTTACGCTACACACTTCATAAATAGAAAGCAAATACTGTATAAAAAGCAGAGTGGATTTTTAAGATTCTTTCTAGCATGTCTGTAAAACTGAGAGCAGTAACAACCAAGGAGCCGCTAGGGAAGCAACATCCCTGTTTATGCTTTCTGTACAGCACCCAGCATAAGACTGGCATAAAATAATTATTATAAAACAAGTAGAAAGTGTTCTGCTTATATACAGCCCCATAGCGCTTAAGTAAAAATTCTGTTTTCTGATTTAAGATTTGAAAAGTCCCCAGATTTATCTTACAAGAAATGACACTGATCACATTACAATTCAATCTGAATGTGATTCTGTGTGTATCTACCTACAAATACACTATTTACTGTTATTATATTTTTATCCATTAGTAATGAATGCACTTCACTTTTACTGGCAACAAGACCTATCTAAATATAAATATTTGTATTTTATTCTATGTTTTTATCAATATTGCTTAAATAGACAAACGTTAACAATGCATAAATGTGCTAACCATTGTCTTTCTCATCCTTTCCTCTTCTATCAGGTTTTGTGTGGAAGGTCAGATCCCTAGGGGCCATTTAGGAGCCAGAGTAAGCATGCAACCACACTAGATTAATTAAAATTGATTGTTCCTGAATTGTTCCCATGTCTTTCACCAAACTCAAGTGTTTGGCATAGTGAAGAAACAGGGGGAGGTGCCTGCTGTCCGGGAAGGATGCCTTAAATAGAAAGCTTGTCTGGCTTTCACATCCTCCCTCTACAGTTATATACAGTACTGGGAAGTAAGTCCCACTGAAGTCTCTGGGGCCTGGATTGAGTTCCACAAAGGCAGGAGTGGAGTCCACATATACTGATATACACATACCTCTCCCATAAATAGGGGAAGGGGGAAGCAGGTGTATTCCAGTAGGCGTGGACTAGAGTTCAGTGGCTTGTTAAACTCAAAGCAGGTCCCACAGTGTTCAATGGGGTTTAGGTAAAGGTAAAGGTTCTCCCCCCCCCGCACGTGCGTGCTGGTCGTGTCCGACTCTAGGGGCGGTGCCCATCTCCGTATGCAAGCCGAAGAGCCAGTGTTGTGCGAGTCCATGGCCACGTGGCTGGCATGGCTGCAAGGAAACACTGTTATACCTTCCCTCTTTTTACGGCCGTACCTATTTATCCACTTGCATTTACATGCCTTCGAACTGCAATGGGGCTTCAAGGGGGTTTGCTCTCCCGCAATTCAGCGACTGCGAAAGCCCGCGCTTTTTCTCCCGTCTCTTGGCAGTCCACAACAGCTGTAGGGCCACGGGACGCGCGGTGGGGAGAAAGTGCGGACCTTCGCCCCCTTGCAGCTTGCCAGGCCTTGTTCCGTCGTCAGATGCGCTTGTAATCGGCGCTCCGGCCTCCCCGGGTGCCTCGAAGCAGGCGCCCCGCCTGCCCTGCCCTCGTTACTTCTTCCCCTTGGCCTCTCGCAAACCCGGCTACCAAGACAAACCGCAAAGCTGCCCCAAACACTCCTTATGGGGTCACAGCCCGCTCCTTCCTCGCTCACTGGCGGAGCTGCTTGCCTGCGGCCTCAGTCGCTCACTGGGTCTCTGAGAATGGCGGTTATTAAGAGACCCAATTAAGCGGCGCTCCAGTTTCTGGCGTCTCCCTCTGAAGCAGCTACAGCTACTCCCCCATCTGTCTCATAAGCAGTTGAGCGCAAACAAGCCGCGTTCACCTCTCCGGTTCGTTTGGCAAAAATAGGAGGGAAAGAGGTTCGGCAGTAGGCTTTCATATACACTATTTCAGTGAGGCCGCCGTGCCTCGCCTGAATTCTCTGCTCTGACCCCGTATTGAGCCGCTGGCCCACTTTTCTCCTCTGTCCTCCAGGAAGGGCGCAGCGCCTGTACTCCATATAGGATGGCCGCGTTCCTCTCCAAGCCTAGATCTGGGAGCTCGCCTCCTTTTCTGGCGCGGACGCCACCATTTGATCCCTATTTAACGTCAAGCGGGTCCCTGGGAGGGTCTCCACGGGTCCGGTTCAACTGAACTGCCCCTTCCAACACACCAGACACGCTCGCGAAGGAGGGAGGGAAGGGAAGCACCCGTTGCTTTCGAGGTGTTGTGGGGCGATCGTTTCCATCACCCCCTGCCACTGCATATGGCGCACGGGGGGGGGGATGGGAACTGTAGCCCGACCCCCGGAGGGACGACAGGTCCCATTCCTGCTCTCGCACAGGAGTCGTTTCACCCTCTTTTTAAGTTGCCCCCCCAAGCGCACCGACCTTCTCAGGGACAAGTCGTCCCGTTAGGAAGCGTAAAGGTGAGGCTGCCTGAGGCAGCTGGTTTGGAGTGTTATGATTAAATAGCTTTACATTCCGAGTCGTGCATTTAGCTGCTGTTTTTCAGCTGTTCTTTCAGCTGCATTTTTTTCCTCGGAGGTGCTTTCTATGTGCGTGTGTGTGTGCTTCAGGGGCCAACATAGCCTGACTACTATGGCACCTTGCCTCCTGGAGGGCATGGTGCTTCCTGTAGGCAGCAACCATTTGGGGCTCTGCCTGGGCCAGCAAATTGCCCCTTGCCCCTTTCCTAGTCATGACCCCCCCCCTTTGCCCCGAAAAGGCCCTGCCTGCCGCTTTTCCTTCTCCCATTCCCCCGTTGGAGCCAACACCCCTTGGAAGGAAGCCTTCGTTTCCCCTTCACATGAAAATGCGCGCCCGGGAGGGGGAGAGGAGAGACCCGCGGATCTCGGCTTGCCGGCGCGCGTTTCCCACGTGAAAATGAAGGCTTTCAACTCTGCAGTGAAGGGCAGACAAAGGGTCTGAATGCACGATAAGTGGGAGAGCGGGCGGGGGGGGGACGGACCTTTCCTCGCCACCCAGCGCGCGCGTGGGCCGCAGCCATGGACCGCGTGGGCCCGGGCGCAGCGAACGCCGCTTCCAGGCGCCTCGCGGAGGCAGGCGGCAACCCACGCGGACTCTTGGAAAGAACTATACACATTTCCGCCCATATCCGGCAACGCGCTCTTTCTTGGCGCGTCCCCACTAGCGTTCTACGCCTCCTTCCAGCTGGAACTTCCGCTCCCAGGCCCACCCGAAAACGGCCACCTTGAACTCCGGAAGGCGGCCGTTTTCCCTTCCTTGCGCCCTCTTTCTTTTCTCGCTGCCCTTCAACGGGCAAAGGCTAAGCAGGAAGCAGCGCCCTAGAGCAGTCAGTGATGGCGAACCTTTTAGAGACCAGTGCCCAAACTGCGATTCAAAACCTACTAATTTTTCGAAAAGTGGCAATACAGCAATTTAACCTGAATACCGGTGCCTGTGAAGGGGCGATGTTGGGTGCCCAGAGAGGGCCTTGAGTGCCACCTTTGGCACCCCTGCCATAGTTCGCCAACACTGCCCTAGAGCATGCGCAGTGTTCCGCCTGTCGTTCTTCACTATCTCCAACCCGTTAGAGCCGGGAAAAAAGCTTCAGAAACGGAACAGCTCAGATCTTTCCAAGTCTTCCCCTATGGTTTGGGAACTCTCTCGCCTCGGTCACTATCCTTACCCCCTCCCCCCCCACACACCCCACTCTGTTCTGCTTAATTCATTTATGGTGAAGGTCTGCACTTGTCCACCCATTGCCCCCGTTTGCAGCCGCACCATTGCTTGCTTGCTTCACCTGTTGGGCTTTTTGTTTTGTTTTAAACGCAGCGCGCAAAACTCCAACGGCGGCAAAGTGGCGCCAGGGGGACTGACGGCGGCGAGGAGGAAGGGCCCGGCTCTCATTCCCCCCTGGTGGCTTAGATCCCAACGGGAGGGGATCGGATCCCGTCCTTCCCACCCGCGAGAGACCCTCCCAGGGCGGCTGCTCTGCCCTCTTCCTCCTCCTCCTCCCTTCGGCGTCCCCACCTGGTTGTTCTTGCAGAGATCGGCCCACATGCTGGTGCCGTCGCCGCCGCGCATGAGCACGTGGTAGGTGAAGAAGTAGATGCCGGGGATAGAGCAGGTGAACTTGCCCGTCGTGGGGTCGTAGTGGTTGCCCAGGTTGGTGACCACGTCGTCGAACTTGAGCACCTCGTAGCCCTCGTGCTGCCTCTTGAGGCCGGCGTAGAAGGCGATCTTGGGCACGGTGCTGTAGGTGGCGGCGCTGATGGCCCCCGCCGCGTTCAAGCCCGGCGCTCCCGGCGGACCCGGCAGGCCTTGCCGCCCGGGCTCTCCCTTCTCCCCCGGCGGGCCCACGGGTCCCGGGGGGCCAGGCTCCCCCGGAGGCCCCCTCGGTCCAGCCTTGCCCGGACGCCCGGACTCGCCCTTGGGGCCCTGGATGAAGGTGGGCAGGGACTGCATGAGCCCGCGATCGGGCGTGGCCGCCGTGCTGGGCGCCTTGGTGCCGCCGTAAGGGTCGCAGACCATCCGGCAGGTGCCCAGCATCTCGTAGTGGGCCGACGTGCCGGCCGAGCTCACCAGCACCGGGATGAGGATGACCAGCAGCAGCACCATGACCACCCCCAGCGCGCCGGCCGCGATCAGCCGGCGCCTGCTGCCCACCAGGCGGCTCAGCGCAGGGCGATCCTCTTGCCTGCTTTTGGACAAAATCTTGATGGTGGAACGGGGACCTCCTTGAGCCGAAATCACCGCGGGGCAGCCTCCCCGCGTCCTTTGGGGCGGCTTCTCGCCCTCTTCCCGGCGGCCGCCGCAGGGAGGGGCGCCCCGAAAGGGGGTCTCCTCCTTCGCCAGATCCTAAAGGCAAAGTCCCCCGAGCCGAGCCGGGCTACTGGATTGCCGCGCCGTCCGGGCCACCTGTGGCTGCCGCTGCTCCTGAGAACCTGGAGAGGAGCGGCTCACACTTTTATGCTGCTGGTGGCTATCGACTTTTTTTTTCTGCCTGTGCCAGCTCGAATCAACTTCCCTGCTACTCCTCCCGGTCGCCTCTGGTTGCCTTCCCGCTCTGTTCCCCTCTCCTTTTTTTTCCTTTCTGTTTAACCCCACTCCTCACTCATTCATTCTTACTCTTCCGCAGCGACATCAGCTCAACGAGGGCAGCGAGGAGAAAAGCACGTGCGTTGGGGGGGGGGGGTTGTCGGGAGATTCCTGCTCCCACCAGCGCCGGCGAGATCGCGATCGAGAGAAGAAGAGAGCCGCTGCCTTCTCCTGGCTCAGCCTTGGACTGCTTCCCTCGCCGGTCGAGCTGCTGGAGGGTGTCCTGGATAAGCCGCCGGAGTCGGGCTCGCTGGCTGGAAGTCGCCTAAACCCAGGCACCGAGAGAGCTGCGCAGCCACCTGCCACGACGACGAGAGGAGGCTGGCAAAGGCGCCGCTGGGGTAATTTATAAGCACCCAAAAGCGCAGGGGAAAGGGGAGCTGCCTTGGCATCTCATCCCAGCATCTGCTCCGCTCATCCCACTCAGGGAGAGTTTGGCATCTCACTGACAAGTGTGGGGAAATGTTTTCCTCCCCTCTTTCTGCTTCTCCCTCCCCTCCTTCCTATCTTTCTTTCTTTTTTTCCTCTCCTCGCTGAAATCGTGAGCATTTCCCTTGCTGAGCCCAGAGTGATGACAGCTTTCTTTGCCCCAGAAGATCAAGGAGGGGGTAGAAAGCCAGGATCGACTTAGCACCTTTTGGGTAACCTTCAGATCACTGATCCAGAATGTAAAGGTCAACCCGGCTTCTTGCTTAATGGTTCCCCCAGTGGCCTCCCTCTTGTCATGTGAAATATCACTTTTAATACAAGGGTGGCGCGTACTAGCGAATTCACCCAACATCCCTGCAACAGTCGCTGGGCAAAGCATGACTGGATCACCCAAATGAATGGAATTGGAGGGTGCTCCGGTTCTCAAACCGTCCCTGCATCTGCCTAAAACCCCTCATCTCAAACACACGGAAAGCCTCTTTCTTCGCTTTCCTCCTCTCTCCTAGAAATCATAGGCAGGGAATGATACCACTGTAGCAAACAAAGGACTTTCCCCTGCCTTTTAGCCGGTCATCAATCAAAAAAGCTCTTGCTGCTTTATTAAAGTGCCTCTTTGGTTATCCTGAAAAGTGGATCAGGTTAAGAGTCGCCCTGATGGTAGACTGCTCTAACAAGAGCATGTGCATTGAACAAAGAAGAGGTTGGTTTGCCAACCATAAGTGCACTCTCTGGAGCAGGTTGTTTGGCTTCTGCTTTCGTTTCCTTTGTAAGTTTATGAGCAAGGTTAATATGCAGTTGCCGTCTCCCAATGCCGGTTTCCCTCCTGATCCCACCTGCAACCGTGCCCATGGTGCATATCGACCTGGCGGTTTGCATGTGAGATTCCAAGCATTTGAAGAAGTAGACTGGAAAACCCATACTAAAATAGGTCTGCCCCCCCCCACGGTGAAATTTGGTGCAATCCAACCAGTGTTTTAAAAGGTCCCTATCTGCAGTGCAATCTATTTAAAACATTGGTTCTAGTCCCCACCCCCTTCCCAAGACAGAATGAGGGTCTATTTTGCATCTCAGTGAATGGTTCCAAATAGATTGCATGCCCTTGCCCTGTGCTAATTTGGCGTGGGACATCTCTTAAAGGGGAAGGGTGGCTTGTTTTAAGCAAAAGCAGAAGTGGACAAGGTATTCCCCCCCCCATGACAAACACTGCTATCAGGGAACCGTGTACTATAACTACATACCAGTGTGCTACAAAGCTCCTTTTGTGTCTCTTCATTAAATAGCCTGCTGTCCCTGTGCTTGTCCATTGGTGACAGTCGTTCTCTGGCAAGGTGGGCTGGCCAGTCCCCTGACTTGTGGAATATGAATGGTAGTTCTTGAAAGCAGGTGTTAAACAAGCAGTTCTTCAAAGCACAAGGCACAACAAGGCAGCATTTAACAAATATGCCAAATTGATTCCCAAAGCATACTTGTGCATTCAGAAGCAATTGGATGTCAATCAAATTTGGGTGACATTTGCTTGTCAATACAGGGATGATGGCTGGAAAGAATGTGACTTATTACAAGCCAGGCAAGAATCTGAAATGAGCAAAAGCAACTGATAAGAAAATAGCTACATAGCCCTTTCCCCAGTGAGTGTTGATCAGAAAGTGGTGATCTTACCTAGAGTTTGTATCACATAAATCTCTTCTTTTTAACTCCTCCCCTCTCACTCCTCTTTCTTTGCTTTTCTATTCCGCAACACAATAAGGTCAAAGAGACAGACAGTGGAGGAACAAAAAGCCATCGATTCCTCTTTCTAAGTAGAAATGTCAGCAGCACTTTGCAGTTGTTCCCTAAGAGAATCAAAAGGCAAAGAGTTTGTGACTATGTCGTACCACAGAGGGGTCAGCTCAGCTCCTTATCTCTTCAGCAGGATACTGATAAAAAACGCCTCTGCTTTTTGCACTGGCAAATATTCCCACCACCTCCCCTTCTTCTGATTTTTGTCAGAGTTCAACCTTTAATAAAGCCATAATCTTGTGAAGACACAATCCACTTGCCAGATCCCTTTGCTTTAACCCCCCATTGCTGTTCTCTGAAAGATAGTTAGAGGTGCTTGTTTATGCTGCACCAGCTGTTCCCAAAGGAAAGAATGGTGAAATATGATCTTATTATTTCCCCCCCCCCCATGCCCCTGTGAAATTTAGTTTTCTGCAGTCTTGAAAGAAAGTTGATGTTTCATAGTCACCAGAACTGGGCATACAACTCCACTTCAATGTTATGGACTACTAGAATGAACTCATTGTGGTGAATGGAGATACTTTACAACATCACTCACAAAGTACAAAACCTGTGGGGCAAAGTGTCCTGAAATTGACCAATAGGATCCATGGGGGGTGGGTGAGATTGAGGAAATGGATTGGATTATTCTGCAAAAGAGCTGCCTAGATGCCCTAAGCACATTCGATCTCTCCTGATTTTGGAAGCTAAGCAGGATACACCCTGGTTAGTACTTGGATGGGAGACCACCAGGGAATACCAGGTGCTGTAGGTGCCTGGAGTAGAAACTGCCAGACCACTCCAGTATTCCTGCCAAGAAAACTCCATGGACTTGGGGTCACAAAGAGTCAAGTCACAACTGTAATGATGCAACACACACACACACATTCTGCAAAAGAGCATGCCAAACACTGAACAGGAGGATGCTGAAATGTTTTATAGTAAGTGTAAACCTTGAATAACTGCATGATGTCAAGCCTGTTCTGGGTTAAGGCAATCCTTTTCAGGGTTTGCTATGTATGGTGTATTCAGAATTGGTATACTACTGAATTTCCTTCTTTTGGGGCATCCTGGCACTGTGCAGCTTGCCCAGAGCCACACAGGCTGGGTTTCCTATGATAACAGAACAGAGAATTGAACCCCCAGCCTTACTCCCTCCATAAGTACTTGGATGATCATTACGTTTCCCAAAACTCAAAGTTCCTCTGCTATGAACATGCTTATAATGGAGTAAGCAAAGAAGAGATGAATCGTTTACTATCTGGACAATGTTTCCAAAGTTTCCATTACAAAGTTATATGATACAAAGAGGTAAGAGTACAACTATGAATACAGTGAAATGTTTTGAACATTTCCATTATTAGGTTGGGAGAGAATGGTAATTACAAGATAAAGGTAGGTGTGCAAAAGCAGAAAGAGTGGTTTCTCGTGTGGATCAAGTTGCTGTCTTCTCAGAGCTTGGAAATGGTGCTAATTTGGGATAATGACTTCCAGAGTCCCCCACAGCATGGTCAGTGGTTAGAGCTGTTCAGTTAGAGCTGTTCAGCAATGGAATAAGCTGCCACAGAGGGTGGTGGAGCCGCCTTCTTTGGAGGTTTTTAAGCAGAGGCCAGATGGCCATCTATCAGAAATACTTTGGTGGGGGTTCCTGTGTGGCGGGCTGTTGGACTGGATGGCCCCTGAGGTCTCCTCCAACTCTGTAATTCTATGATTCTAAGAGTATGGTACCTGTAGTGCAGAAAAGCAACCTGCTATTGCTTCTTCTCACCTGTAAGCTCCTTTAGGCAGATGGGTGCATCAGCCATTCCTATACTTTCGCAGCTGTTGCTCTAGTCCAATGATTCTCAACCTCCCAGAAGCCTCCACCACTCACTATGCTGGAAGGGGTTTTTGGGAGTTGCAGTCCAGCTGCATCTGGGAACCCACAGGTTGAGAACCATTGCTCTAGTCCTTCATCCAAGGTGCAGAGAGGCTTCTCATACATTTATACAACTCAAATGTGCATCTTATAAAACACACATTATTCTTAACAGTTGTAAGATTGTCCTGGAGAGACCCCTAGTCTTCCGGAGCTAGGTTTGGGAGCACCAAGGAACTGTAATGGAGGGGGGAGTTTCTGCCCACATTTCCACTTGATTTCGCCCTTCTGATAAATTGCTTTTTCTTAAATGGACATGTTGATGGAGCTTTTTAAAATGGTTATGTTGGTATAGGAATTGCTTGGATTTTCCACCCAAAATTGGAGCAAAGTTGGATTTTAAAAAAAACATCAGGTCTGCTGAAAGAGAGGACATAAGAGGAGAAATCTACACAACGATAATGTAGACAGTGAAGAAACTGAAATAATGAAAGATTTCATGTTCTTTGGTTTAGTTCTCAATCCAAAGTGGTGACTGCAGCCAGGAAATCAGAGGAAGACTCAAGCTCAGAAGGGTAGCAATGGAGGATTTAGAAAAAAAAATCAGGTATAAGAATGGGTCCAAGATGAAAATCACCCACACTCTTGCATTTCTGATCACTGTTTACAGTACAGGTGAAATCTGGACAGTAAAGAAAGGTGATAGGGGAGAAATGATTTGCTTGAAATATGGTGCTGGATGGGGGCGTGGTGGCTCAGTGGCCTAGAGCACTAATATGTCGGCTGCAAAGTCAGCAGCTTGGCAGTTCAAATCCTGGGTGCCACGCAGCGGACTGAGCTCCCGCTATCAACCTAGTAGTTCAAAAGCACGTAAATGCAAGTAGATAAACAGGTACTACTGTAAAAAAGCAGGAAGGTAAACAGTGTTCCATGTGCAGAATCGTGTTGCGGAGCACACGGACTTGCACAACACTGCCACTTTGGCTTAGAAACAGAGATGAGCACCACCCTTAGAGTTGGACATTACTTGCTCACATGTGTGTGGGGAACCTTTACCTTTACCTGTGGTTCTGGGTGGAGAGCTATGTGGATACTCTGGACTGCCAGATAGATGAACAAGAGGGTCCTAGACCCAATTAAGCCTGAAATATTGTCTGGAGGCAACAATGATGAAACTGAGGTAGGCTCATGAGAAGGCAGGGTTCTTTGCAGCAGGAAAAAAATGCCAAGTAAGGGATGGATTGGCTCCCTAAAGGAGGTCACGGACTCAATTTTTCAAGACCTGAGCAGGACTGTTGAAGGTGGAGCATTTTGGAGATTGCTTGCTTGTAGGGTCACCCTAAGTCAGAAAGAACTTGGTGGCATGTAACAACAACATAGCAAACGTTACAGATCCACTGTGCTTGTCACTATGTACCACAAGTGTCCAAAGACATTTTGCTGCCTGAGGCAAAGGACAAGATGAGATGCTCCCTTCTCCCATATGCAGGCGTTGATGGGCTTGGTGGTTGAACCTTGCTTCAATACTGACAAGATGGCTGAAGGACCTTCCCCAAACCTGATGGTTGAGGACTAATTGAAGGAGTTCAGGATAGAAGCTTTTGAGAAGTCAGTTATCAAATTAATATGGTTGGCTGATAAGTTCCTTATTTGCTTTCATTTCTTTTAACAAGAAGAGACTCATTAAGTCAAACTATGACTGGGTAGAAATTGAAAACATCTGCTTTAATTCCTGTGTGCGCTGGCTTTAAGTGGTGAATTACTAAAGTAGTAAAATAATTTATTACTACACAGAAAACCAGGCTTAAACAATCATAAGTTAAAGAGTACTTATTAATGGGCCATGTTTCAGAATGGAAAACAATTATATAAACAGCATATAAATAATCTAGACATTTTGTAGAACAACACGTGGTACCTGATTAATTGCCAAAAAATCCAATCTTTATAAAACCAATAGCCTTACAACAATATATCTGAGCTGAATATAGTAATAACAAACAATTAAAAATTGCAAACCAAGAGCAAGCACAGATAAACCACTATTTATTCCTCTTACTGAAACTTCATTCATTTCAGCCTTTTATTTTAACATGAACTTTACTGCACCATTCATTTTAAAACTGTATTTTTGTAGTTCATTTGGGGAGCTTTGCCTGTTTTTCTTTCTTTTTATTTTTTTTTAAAAATTTAAATTCTAATGGATTTAATTGTTTATTTTTGCCTTCTCCCATTGTAGAGTGGTTTTAATCAGTTACCTCCTGGCAATGGTAATGGGTTTTCCCCTTAAAATATCCAGGAATTCTGAGAGAGAAATAATTATGCTCAGGGCATACAAACTGGATAATAGAAAAAATACCCCCATACCCATTTTTGCCCTATATTAGAGGCTGCATTTGTTTCTTACCAGTACACAAATAAAAAGCACACTGAGAATGCCAACAAAATAATAAAAGAATTGCGTTCTTCATTATTTTTTTACACAACATGATGGAGATGTGTAATCTCCAGGCTTAAAACCGGGGTACTTCAAGGACCAGAAGCAGGGGAGTGGTATCAGGAGACAGATATCTAGTCTCGTGCCCTCCCAGACACATTTGGTGGGGCCACTGTGAGATACAGGAAGCTGGACTAGATGGGCCTTTGGCTTGATCCAGCATGGCTCTTCTTATGTTCTTAACATCCTAGCAACTTGTTTCGTCGTGTTTCCAGCAGCTTCTTCTATTTCTTTTAAAAAAAATCATCCACATTGAAAAACATTTGAAATCCTTGTTTCCAATTCATAACTTTCACTCCAAAGCATGCATCTCATTATCAAGCCATCTTCTTTAGACTGATTGATATTGCCATGCCAAGATCAGTAATGCTTCACTGTTGTGAAGAATACAATGGGAGAGCAGTATTTTTTTTTGGCCCGATGCCTGAGGATTTTGATCTGAAGACATTAAACTCAAGTGATTCAGAGGCAGGGAAAGAACAGGGGGTGTTTTCGCCTTTGCTCGCCACCCCAACGCCATTAGTGAGGGGTGAACAGTAAATATTAAACAGGGAAGGGTGCGAAGACAAATGCCTCACAGTGTGCTAAAATTAAACAAGCACCCTGAACTGCATGAATACAGTGCAGTATAAATCATACAGTAGTTTTATTAAAAGCTGTGTCACTAGTTAAAGTCAGTCATGGTGTGCCTTTGAAATGAAGATTTATTTATTTATTTATTTATTTATTTATTTATTTTTATACCGCCTGTCTTCCCAGGGGAACTCCGGCTGGTTTACAAAGAAGAATGAGACAAAACAATATAAAATCAATACAACAATCAAGACACACACACTCACACACAGACCAAAAAAAAAAAAAAAGATCTGAAAACCAGTGCTGCTAAGGAGAATATCATGAGGGGAAGTAGGTCAACCAGAGGTCAACTGAGGCTCATCCCACCAGAATGTCGTGGGCGCTGTCACTTTGGGTGGCCACGCCCAGGGAGGCACGGAAATCGGCTACCAGAAACCGGGCTTTCTCTGTGGCTGGCCCCTCGCTTTGGAACCATCTGCCTAGTGAGTTGCGCCTTGCTCCGTCCCTGCTGGACTTCAAAAAAAGCTCTAAAAACATTGCTTTTTAGAGAGGCATTTGGCGACCATTAGTCCGTGTAGGTTTTTTTTTTCCATTTGAGACATACTTTGCTGCTTTTTATATCATTTTTATTTTTATTTTTATTTTTATGTTATTGTTACATTATATTGTTGTGAGCCGCCTGGAGTTCCATTGGAAGACGGGCGGTATAGAAATAAATAAATAAATAAATAAATAAATAAATAAATAAATAAATA
>JAHTLZ010003542.1:64405339-64417836 GCA_023846285.1 Phrynocephalus versicolor
CTGGGTGCCCTGCTCGGGAAAGGGAGGTGACCAAAATGACAAAATAGTACAGTATTTGTTCTGTTTCGCACACTTTCCCCTGCTTTGTGTGTGTGCATGCAGGATCCAGGTTTACCCCCAGGTGACACAGACTGTAGCCTTGGCCCTGATTCCTCCAGGGCTAGGGCCTGAGATCCCATGATCCTTTATATTCATTGGGAGTTTGATAGATGTGCACTAAGAATGGATAGCTGGGAGTGGAGAACTCAACATTAAAACTCTACAAGTGGTGAGTTGCCAGGGGATTTATTTTTTTTCTTGTCCTTCTTGCAATATATTATTCTCTTTGTTCTCTGCTTATTAATTCCTGAGTCACTAATGGCATAATTTACTTTGCAAATTGCAATCATTTTAATTATTAATTTGTAAAACTCAAAGAAAAAAGATAATGAAGCAGGGGCTATTTCAAATCAGGGTATCCTCTTTCAAACCAGAGAAGAGTAGACAGGTTATTCATGTTATGTCTGTTTAACATTTATCTACACTACAGAAGCCGTTTAGGCATTATGCAACCGGCTGCTGTGAATTTGGGAAGCAATTTTGCCCCAGCCCTTCCGTTATCATGGTATGATGGTGTTACTGCCACAACACTTGAGTCTAAAAAAGGAGATTAGCCTTGCACATGTGGCCCCTGTAGATCTCACATGTATGCCGGAATCCAAATTCAGCAGGGTTCTTGTTCATGAGTATCTGGAAGTTGAGTCATGGCAACTGGACTTCTTTTTCTTGAGAGACAGAAACGTTTCGCTGCTCACCCAAACAGCTTCATCAGTCTGAATTCAGCTAGTGTGAGTCCTCCATCTTATAGTCAATTTTGACCTCTTGTCACCCTGGTCTGAAATAGGCTCATAAGACGATGGCCTGAATAGGCTTGTTAGGTAGACAATAGTATCCGCAGCCTTAAGGTGAACAATGGCCTAAAATGCTGAAACCCATAAAGTATGGGTCATTACCTATGGCTTTGGTGGTGAAGGATTTTCGATTTGTCTAGGAGGTATTGATGAAAGCACAGCCTGATAAGTAGCAGATAGACTATGCCTGAGGGCCCCCCCACCTCTGTTGAGAGAGGGGTTTTCAATGCTCACATGAATGGCTTCCCTGACCCCTCTCTCCAACTACCTCTATTCTCTGTCTAATATGTGTACATCCTCATCTTTGAATGAGTGCCCTTTGTCCTTCAAGTGGAGGTGTCCTGCTGATTCTAGTCGTGAGCTGTTGCCTCTCCTACGTTGGATTATGAGTAGGATTTACACAGCAGCAGGGATCTCTCCTCTTCAGACCCAACACTGAAGAATGAAATGATGGAAGGGCAGGATGAGGAGCAAGAGATTTTTTTTCACAGCACCAAACTGACTAACAACACTCATAGCAGTTTGATTTCACTTGAACTATTTCCATAGGTCAGGGACATGCAGGAGCTCTCTAGCAAAGCAGGCCAGGTGCTTGAATAATAATAATTGTGTGCCATCAAGTCATTCCTGACTTACAGTGATCCTTATCAGGGTTTTCCAGGTAGAGAGCAATCAAAAGTGGTTTACCGTTCTGTTCCCTTCTTTTATGGCATATTGCAAGCATGCCCAAACTTCGGCCCTCCTGATGTTTTCGACCACATCTCCCAGAATTCTAAGCTTAGATTGCCAATGGCAAAGGACTGTGGGAGTTGCTGTCCAAAACATCTGGAGGGCCGAAGTTTAGATGCCTGGCATATTGGGATGGTGCAGGTTGGCCAAGGATACACAAGCTGGCTGTTCTCCCTAAGTACACTGTAGAGAACTGAACTCCCAACCTCTGGCTCTTCAGCTGGAGACCTAACTCACTGAGCTATCCAGCCAACTTTATATTGAAATAAAATCCCACGATGGATGGAATCCTGATAATTAAAATGCTATCCAACCACTATAGCTTTCTAGTGCAGATACACTCAAGGGCGTATCTAGGGGGGCAGAAGGGTACAACAGCCCCGGGCACAGCAATCTGGGGGCGCCTGGAGGGGGAGCAGGAGGAGGAAGCCGTGCACCCTCCTGCCACCCAGCAGTCCTCCTTTCCCCTAAGACTTGGTGACGAAACCCCCTCCGCCACCTCTGCCATTGTGTGCCAGGCAAGCAGCGAAGCAAGCAGGCAGGCTGGAGTGTGGTGGCTGTGGCGCCCTCCTCCTCCTCCTCCTCGCCTTGGTGCGAAATGTGTAAGGTGCACAAGCGCTACCATGCATTTGTGTTTGTGCGCGCGCACACATGCACACATATACACACACGGCTGTCTGCCCGTGCACACGCATGCACCCACCCCACACCAGTATGGTTCCCCCCCCCCCGTTGCTGGGTGAATGTAATGGGGGGGCAGGAAGGGCGCAAAAATGAACTTTGTCCCCAGGTGCTCCAAATCCTGCCTACACCTCAAGATGGCTTCTGGAAGTTACTGAAACCTGGTTCCATGCATGTTGAGGGCCAGTAGGAATCTTTTATAGTAGAATATAATAATTTACAGACTGTAAATCTTCACAGAAGTTTTATTGGTGAGCACTGGTGCCACACTAGCTTCTCACCAGAGTGTTGTAAAGGATAATGTATCAGATGTAGGAATAATGACAGGGCTTTAGGGGGCTTTAGGACTACATTTTGCCCAGTACCCCAATTCTGGAAATGAAAGCTCCCAAACAAGGACGTTTCAAAGAAGCCCTTCCCACCTCCAGGCTCTTCTGGGGCCACTTTGAACCTCACAGAACTGCTAAATAGGTCAGTGGTTTTAGCATCTGATTTTGAAGCCAGAGGTTCAGTTCTTCACTGTGCCACCTTGACAGGGTCAGGGGTGTGGGCGAGCGGCGCGCAATGTTTAAACAGGGTTCTCGGCGGCCAAGAGCCCTTTAAACATCATATGCCGCTCCCCTGCACCCCTGAGGGGAGTGTGGGTGAGCGGTGCATGATCTTTAAAAAGGGCTCTCGGCCGTGGAGCCAAAACCTTCCCCCCCTTTCCCTCAAGCCCTTTGGGGTACTGCGGTCCCGCAATATAGCAGGACCGCATTATATGAACCACAAAAGCGCGGGGGACCATTGTATCATTAAACGACATCTTCCTTGATCCTGGCAGTGAGCAAGTTTTATTTGGCATCAGCTTTCTTGGATCATAACCCATATCATCAGATGCACAATGTGGTTCATAAAAGCTAAGCAGTGAGTTTACAAGATGCACAAGATGCATTAGGCAAAACAACTCTCTGATTGCATCCTGTACACAGCAATTCATCCAAATGATTCTGCCTCTGGCTCTGCCTGCCTGTTGTGCACCCCTGCATCCTTTGATCACACAAGTGGCTCCACGAGAGAATTTAAACATGAGAAGAAAACCACTCCCACAATTCCTCTTGCCCACACTGAGAAATGTTCATTTGAGGAATATGAAGTTTTCCTTTTGAATCTTCCTTGCCTTTGGAGGGGCAGCTCCTCCCCCCCCCCAAAAAAGTCCCATTTGTTTTTAATATTTGCTAAATGATACAGCAAAGAAGCAAGTCTTTGAAAGCATTTTAAACACAGCTTTCAAAGCACTGCCAATTCCTTAGCAACAATTAAAAAGAAATATAAAAATTGACCCCTCCCTACCCTCCAAAGGATTGTTCAGAGGAAGTTTTTAATTAAACAACTTCTCCAAAGGCACAGCCAGCCAGCCAACTGCTTTGGTTTGATCCCAGAGATCACACATGCTGGAATCAAACCAAATTGAAGCAATCATACCTATACAGTATTTGGAAAACAGTAGCCTCTAACAAGGACACAGAAAGATGGAGATAGGAGCACTCTGGGGATGGGCTGGTTCACTTCAATAATTATATTGTCCAATTGCTGGCAAAAGAAGCAAGTCAACCATACCCCACAGCTGACTGAACTGTGTGCTAAATACCCATGTAGTCACTCTCCAAGTGTTCTCCAACAGGATTCTGCTGTTTGTTATTTTTGCTGCAAAAGACTAATACAGCCACTGTCCTCCAGGCAATAATTTCCCTTGAGGTTTAAAATAATAATAATAATCTGAGCTGCTTCTCTTGTCCCAGCAGTGCTCTGAGGTTTAATAGCTTCTGCTTATTTTAATATGATCGATTTGATCTTTTGATATGTGGCTTTTCTGTTGTAATATTTTTCTTATTATCTGCCGTCCTTGAAACAGAACACTGAAGGGCAAGACATGCATTATTTGTTTAACAACAACAACAACAATATGGGCAGAAAGGCAGCCCCATGGTTCTCTCCCTGGTGGGTATTCCCTCCTTAGGTGCCAATATTTATAAGGCCCTGCTTCTTGGACCTGTCCATTATATCAATAATGGGGATGAGAAAGAGAAGAGAATAAATAGCCAGGCTCCCCACTGCTGCTTTAATGGCAGGAGATTCACACTATCCTCCCATATGATCTTATCCAGTTTCACCCATTTGTTTCAATAGGGTTTGGGATGCTTTGTTCCACTAACAAGGGGGGGTTCGAATGAATCACTACTGTCTTTCAGTCAAAGTTTTTACAAGCCAGAGCCTTTTAGTACTGAGACTCAGAAACAGAACTGTTAGAAAATTATTAGTACATTGAAGAGATGTGATTTGGGCACTTGGGCATTTTGGAAATCATACTTGAGAGATATCTGGTGCTTACCTTGTAGATGACTCAGAAAACAAAGCAAGCTGACTCACAAACTGAAAATGGTGTGAGTTGTGAGAAGCTCCTGCTGTGACCCTCATCACCACCCCTTAAGGATTTTCCTATTCTTAGTAAAGATTGCCTATTACGTTTGCTTCTGCCTTCACTGGCCATCCTTTCTAGTAGTTTGATGTTCCCATGTTGCTAAGACAGGATTCCTATATGTGTGCAACTCCTGCAGTCTCTGTGAGCTGCACAACTTATGGCTGCATGTGGTGGCTTCAGTGTATGCATGGGAGAGTTCCTTTAGGCATACCGCTGAAAATGGACTGTGAGCAAAGTTCAGCCAACCACATGTTTACTGCAGGTCCCATCAGCATTAGCCAGCGTAGGTAGTGGTGAAGAATGATGTGAGCTGTAGTTCTCTTTTTCTCCAAACATGCAGGTATGTACACACAGACACACGGGGGGGGGGGGACTAAAAACCCCAGTATTCTTAACCACTGACTGACATTTATGCTACAATTAATCTGCTAAAGGTGCTGCATGTTCTTTGTTGTTTTCTGTTTATCAGGGATAATAAAAGATGTCCTGTAGGTAACAGTAACAATAGTAACAGTAAGTAGGTAACAGTAGTTACTGCTGGTCACCCTAGTCATAGTATAAACCTGTGCTTTCCAGAGCATGTCTGTTCATTGAGAAAACTTCATTCATTTTTCTCAAGTAACAAGTTTGGCTACATGAGTCACACATTGTCAAACACTCAGGCTCCCCCCCACCGGCCACGATTCACATTTTTGTGTGTTTAGGTACGCACTCTGAAAATCTCAGATGTACACCTTTAAAAAATGCAAAACACAAAGAGGCCTGGATGCAATAAGTCTGACTTAAACCTTAAAGAAGACCTGGCCTTGGCTGAAGAATAGCAAGCACTCTCTCTCTTTTCCCCTCCTCCTCATTTCCCATTTAATTGCTGCCAGTTTCAATTAGAGTTACATTTGTGCCTGTGCCCCCTCTTCTGGAATTTACTTTCCAAATAAGTATGTGTGTAGACCTCCACGTGGGTATCTATCGTAGGAGGCAACACGGAGAGCAAAAACTCCGGAGCGGATTGTTCTGAATGGGACAGATGGTAACTCTAGTCAAAAATAGCTTTTCAAGAAGGAGAGCACATGGTATGTTGCATTAATTTTAATAATTGCTTTTGAACGCCTCAATTAAAAAAAAAACCTGGCAAGACCTCTACCCAAGATAATTAGTATACCTTTTTTTTAACTGCTTTGCTTTTTGTTTGCTTTTTCTGTTTTTAATTGCAAAGGCTCAACTTTTTCTGAAAGCTGCTCAGTTCTATCAGGGCCACTATATGTGATTCTAGGATATTATGAGGGCAAAGCTGGTGGTGCATCACAAGTCTTGTGATGAATTACTATGTTTGCTTTATTGAGTAAAATGACGACTTGATTCTTAGCTATATCCCACTAACAAAAGGTTCCCATTTTGCTTGTTGCTGAAACACAGAGTCCTTTTGTGGCCAGATTAAAAGATTTAAGAATCCCTGTGACAGGCTGAGTGTGGTGTGGTAGATAGAGAGACAGACAGAGAACCAGGAGACATAGATCCAAATCTTTATTTGACCACAGAAGCTCATGGGAAATCGGAGGGCAGCACAAGTAATATCACTCCTTAAACATCTCACATGCTTTGAAAACCCTATGGGTTGACCTAATTCAGATGCAACTTGATGATATATAACAACGAAAGGTTTAGGCTCATGTTTGTTTTGGATTACTGGAATTTTAACACTCTTCAGGTATAGGTTTTTGCATAATCTCTTGTCTTGCTGTTAACACATGTTGAAGATTGCTGTGTTGAACAGAACGGGCTTTCTACAGGTGCAAGAAAGTAATGTATTACTCCCCATTCAAATTCGCTAACCATCCAACTGTTGCATGTGTGTGGGGATCCTGGCTTCAGATGTTATAAAATACATTCTGTTTAAATTTTGTAGCCTAAATGGTGGATAATGCAACCTACAGAGGCTATTGGACCAGGGAAAGAAGGTACAGTACTTCAAACCTTCTGCAGTCTTGTTGGAAAAATCCAGGTTTTGTGTGCCTACAGCTATGATGATGATTTTGATCATAAGTGCAAACTTTGTTGACTTTTCCTAGCACATTTAAAAACATGGATGTTCTTTCTATCTCAAGCATACAATTTACAATTCTTGGTGAAATCTTCCAAAGTGAAGGAAAATTAAATGTCTCCCCTACTCACATTGGACAAATACAGAAGGTACAGCTGTTCCCAGTATGAGGAGAAACAATTTTTTCTGTTGTTTTTAATAGGTACTACATATGAAGAACCTCTTAAGGTGGGAAGGTAGTAAGTTATTCAGTGTGAATAACGTTCAATGCAAAGGGTTTATCTTTTCATGGTGAAGCACTCACAGCTTTGGACTTGAATTAACAAGTCTCTTTGTTTCCATGGCTTACGGGACTGATCCTAGAAATGGCCATGCACTTATGCACTGCAAAGCTGGTCCTGCCATTAGTTAATTGATATAGCTTGCACCAGATGTCAAGTTTGGGGGTTATCTGAGAATGACAAGCAAATGCCCATTATTTATGTCTATGAAAATTCTCAGTTATCCAGGCGAAGTTATCCAGAAGTTGAGTTATGACAACTGGACGTCTTTTCTTATGAGACTGAAATGTTTTGCTGCTCATCTGAATATTTATTTATTTGATTTTGTACCACCCATCTGGCAGCGAGGTCACGTTGGGCGGTTAACAACAACTGATGAATACAATATAGGCAAATAAACTCAAAATAATTCATACAATACAATAAACATGAAATACAGTAATATAATAAACATAAAGTTAATATTAAAATAGCTCCTACAGTCTGAGAAAAGTTGGCACAAGGCTTCAGATTTATAGCTCACCTTGGTTTCATAAAAACCTGGTTTGAATAGGCTTGTTGGGTGAACAGTGGCCTGAATGGGCTCATTAGATGTACAATGGCCTGGCATGTGTGAAAAGTCCTATGCAACCCTTCCCAACATCCATTAAGTATCAGTTGTTAGCAGTGGCCTGCCTGGTGGAGGTATGAAGTACTTTTGATTTGTTAGGGGATTGATGAAAGGGCAGCATGATAAGTGGTAGACGGATTTTGCCTACGTCCCCCATCCCTGTTGAGAGAGGGATTTTCAATACACACATGAATGGCTTCCCTCAGCCTTCGCTCGAACCACTTACTTTCTCTGTCTGATGTGTGTACATCTTTGAATGAATGTCCCTCAAATGAAGATACACTGCTGATTCTTGTCCCAAGCTGCTTCCCGTCTTGTGCTGGGCCATCCTCCTGTTTAGTGGCTGTTTGTTTTCTCCAATATAGAACTCTGCACACTACTCACTGCAGTGGACTGCATATGCTATATTGCTCCTCTTATGTTTTGGTGTCGGGTCTTTTGAGTGGATGAGTCTCTGCCTTAGTGTGTTTCTGGGTTTGAAGTAAATGGGTACGTGGTGTTTGCCAGAAACCCTTTAAAGTTTTTTGGACGCACCACCCATGGAACGAATAATCAGGTTCTTATGTTGGCTCTGGGTCTTAGGCTGATCCATTGTTCTTCTGGGCCAGGACACTGCCATCTTGAGTTCCCACTTTGGATATCCACAGAGCTTAAGTGCTGTCTTCAGATGCCTATCTTCCTTCTTCTTGGCTTCTGTGGAGGTGAGGATGTTCTTTGCTCTGTGATTTAGAGTCCTGATGACTCCTAATTTGTGCTATAATGGGTGGTGGACATCAAACAGTAGGTGGCTCAACTTCCAGCCCATTATTTATTTATCATTAGTGCAGCGCTGGTCTGTGACTTCATGGGCTCAGACATCCAAGTGTTTCAGGCCATTATGGCTCCACATCTGCCACATTTAGGAGCCTAGTGTAGGAATATGCACAGGGAATATGATGTTATTTGCAAAGACAGAGCATGATGACTATTCTTCAGTCAGACAACTCATCAGGCCTAGTAATGAATAGTAACCGATTATCTTGAGAGCAAATCTGACCACCTCATATTTAATGGTTATCTTGTGACTGATGTTTTTGGTGTACTAGAAACAAACAGAAATATTACGTTTGTTATTCATGTCAGTTTGGGTATGCAAGATCTGTGTGGGACAAAGCTTTCATAGGCAGTTAAATGGAGGCCAGCTTCTACACAACCTTACTCATATGCTTGAGTTCAGAAAAGAGTGATGTAAGCACTTCCACAAAAGAACAGCTTGGAAAAGAGTCGGTGGAGAGAGTGTCCAATCAATTAATTCAATTAGGATGAAGTCTCCTGTGCAAAATGGACTGTCTCTCGATGGGTAATTAAAAGGAACTGATGTTGCACAAGGGAAGATGCCCCTGTAATTAGTCTTGCTATTTGGTTCCATATAGAGTGAGACTTATAGCCATTGCGTTAGTGCAGAGGTGAGGAAATTGTAACCTGAGGGGTCCTAGTGCACACCTTAATCCCCCTCCTTCCACCACAGTAATTCACCCACCTATGTCGGAATAATCTCCAAAATGTCACTGGCACCTCCAAAAATCTGCATGAAGTTATTTATTTTATTTTATTTTATTCTGAATATTTTTACCCCACCTTTCTCTTTGGAAAATGACCCAAGGAGGCTTACAGTGAGGAGGGACAATCTACAGCCCAGAACATTTAAGACATATTCAAGTTAAAAACAGGGCATTAGAGGAGGCATCTTAGAACATTAAAAGGTAACCATAGAGCTACAAAGAGCACACAAAAATAAAAGAAAATGGAAAGTAACATGGAAAACAATGATGTTCTTATGAAATCAATCGATGTAATCATGTATGGTAATCCACATACAGTTATATAGTAGGAAGTCCCTCCTTCCGGGAAAGGTTGCCTGAAGAAGAAGGTATTTTCCTGCTTCTGGAAAGAGAACAGTGATGGGGCAGTCCTGGCCTCCAGCAGGAGGGAGTTCCAAAGTCTGGGAGCAGCAACAGAGAAGGTCCTTTCATGTGTTCTTTTGAGGTGCACCTGTGAAGGTGGTGGGATGGAGAGAAAGGCCCCTTTCTTTTAAGAGAAGATTTAAAAGACTGTTTTCTCCTTGAGGCGGAGGGGGGGGAGTGATGACTTGGTTTAGACAAGGCAAACCATACAGTATCTAGTTGTAATCTTTACACAGGCTGTAGATTTACAGGCAACAGCTATTGGCCAAGCCTTCGCAAGAACATCAGCATTAGAACTGCAGAAGGAGTTCAGAGCATTAACTCGTCCAATTTGGAAATTGTCCCATTATGATCCAGGCCCGACTGGCTTTCAGATTAGGGCCACGGGATTTATTAGGATGCTCAACAATTCAGGGGACATTGAAAATTGCAGTTCTCATGCACTGGAGGAGGAATGGCCGCTACCAAGACTGATGGGGAATGTGGCGGTATTTCCTTCCTCCAGCAAGCTGCATTTAGCTCCCATTTCTATCTCATTTGTACAGAGGCAGGTTGTTGGAGGCAGGGGTGCTCTAAGGGCAAGTTGACATAGTACTGGAGATGGAGGCGTAAACTCAACTCTCTCCAAGAAAACTTGGAAAAACCAAAACACAGTGTTAGATGAGCTGGTGGGAACTTGCCCCTTGGAAGCTAACACTATCCTCAGATCAGATCAAGAAACTGAAGTGTAAGCTGTCTCTCCCCACCACCAAACACACACACAGTGATGAGTTCACGAGGCCATAGTTATATTCAGCTTTCAGTACAGAATGTGGGCTTCTTTGGCACCAAGATCCAAAGCCAGGGATACAAAAAATAGCATGTTTGAGTGTGTATCCTCTTTGTGTCCCTGGTTGGATTCAGGTTTAATAGCACTTGGAGTACACCTATTGAAATAAGTGGGACAAGTGAGAAATATTTACAATGCATGCCTTACATTTAGGCACTGGTGTAGCTAGAGTTTGGAGTGTCCGGGGGCAACGTCAGTTTTTGCGCCCTGTCCTCCCCCTGCCCACCATGTCTCACCCACCCAGCAAAGTGGGGGGGGGCAGATCCTGGGGGAACAGTGGGGGAGGGGAAAAGGGGTCTCTCCTTCTCACGCCCTCTTTGTGGGTCTCCTTTCCAGTTAAGGTTCTCCTGTGCAAACCGCACAGCGTGCGGATAGTGCTAAGCAGGTGATGGGGGTTTTTTTTCAAGCATCACCTCTATAGCACGCTTCCCCCTCCTCCTTTCCCCTGGCTAAGGTTTGGCGATCGTTAGCCCAGGGAAAGGAGGAGACAGAAGCAGGCAATGGGATTCCCACCACCACCACCACCACCACAAGCAGCACCTCCATCGCACGCTTCCCTCTCATCCTTTCCCTGGGCTAATGATCACCAAGCCTTAGTGGTGGTAGGGGGAAGAAGGAGGGGGAGCAATGACAGAGGTGCTGCTTGGGGAAAAAATCGCCTGCTTCCCTCTCCTCCTTTCTCCTGACTAAGGATTGCTAAGCCTTAGCGGGGCGAAAGAATGACTGCTGGCAGGTTGGTGCATGGATTCCTCCTCCTGCTCCCCCTCCAGGCACTCCCCAGATTGTTGCATACCACGGGGCAAATGCACTCTAGCACCCCTCCCTAGTTATGCCAGTGCATTTAGGTTCTCTTCTTCCTTCCGGGAACTCAAAACAGTGTAAAACATTCCTTGTCTGGATCAGTCTCCTTCTCCTCTAAGGTAGGGAAAGCTGAGAAAATATGGATGGCCCTAGGTCTCCCAGTACATTGAGTGAGGATTTGAATCCCGGTTCAGCACTCTGAATCCCATTGACTTCAGTGGGTGGCTCCAGATCTGCTTTCCATGGACAGGAGGGCTCCACTTACAGAAGTGGCTTCCATCTGATGATCAGAAACCTCCTCTCTTCCCCCTGGCACACCTACCTCATTTAGCAGGAGCCCCCTGACCATCTGTATGCCATTTGTAAGGGGTGGGAGGACTGCTCCCCACCACTATGTAAGAGAAGTCTACTTTAACCAGATCCGTTGTGTGCGCCTAAATCGGGATACAACCCAGTGGGTTTACTGTATGCATGACTAACTCTGAATGCAGCCCACAGTGAAGAGTACACACATATATTTAGTATAGAATACGCAGAGCTCAGGAAAGTTGCCAGATTTAAGGGAGAGCTGAGTTGCTACTGCTTGCACCTCAAAAACTTCTGTAGCTTCACTGTCTCAGAAACAAAGGTGGCAAATGCTTGCGCTTGTGTAAGTATTACAGCTTTCCTGTGGGTTGGAAACAGTTCCATGCTCCTCCATCTTTGAGAGGCGAAGTTTCTGCTTCGGTGTTTGTTCAGGCGTTCAACAGGAGTCTGCACCTTCGAAATTGCTGAGGCAATTGTCTCCCCCTAATGCCAGTGAAGTTTCAGGGGGATGTGTCCTAATGAAGATGCATGACATCGATTACCCTGATAGTATTCATGGAAGGGATGGTCACTGATTATAGGAAGAGAACAAACACCACCCAAAATGCACAGTTACTATTAAACTGCCGATGGGACTCCAGGGTTATATATCCATGGAACTTAAACCCTCTATCCTACGCTGCTGCCATCTTAAGGCCGCTATCTCACCTGGGGGAAGATCCGGATATTGTGAAAGTCCGGCTTTTCTTCTTTCTTGGTCACATGACTGAAGATGTGGGATCTCTGTCCCCATGTACAAGGATTTTTTTAAAAAGCACAGACCAGCTCCAGGGCCAAACAGCACTGACAGCCCGAAGGCCAGCTGATCAGCGCTTGTGGGTGGAGGGGTATATATATATTGTTTTATTTTATTTTCTAGCACTGACCA
>JAHTLZ010003542.1:64417846-64436968 GCA_023846285.1 Phrynocephalus versicolor
TATATATATATATATATATATATAAAGTGCCAACGAACCCCAGGACGAGCTGGTCAGTGCTAGAAAATAAAATAAAACAAACAGCGCTGACAGCCCAAAGGCCAGCTGATCAGCACTGGGGGGAGGAGAAATTAATTTTTTTAAAAAAATAAAAGTGCCAATGAGCCCCAGGACGAGCTGGTCGGGACTCGGGGGGGACGGGGACAGAAAACTGGATCATATGCAAGCCCCCATGGACTTCTGTCTCACATTTTTTACCGGAGCAAAAAATTCCCAACTTCTCCGGTAGGTCTTGGGAAACTCGCTATAAAGGGGACATAACTGGATTTTTTTAAAAAAAAGCTCGGTGGCCATGGGGGCAAGATTTTTGGAAATGCCTTATCTTGAAATTTAAACAGCATTTTAAAGGACGTGTGATAGAGCCCTTAGTCAACAACTTGGGATGCTTGAAGGGACTCGGACAGCTCTTCTGTTACCTTCCTCTTGCTTTGCTTGGAAATGCGTTGCTTGTTATCGAAGTTTTCCATCCTTATTATTTTGTATATATGGGCATTTAATGACCTCAAGATACGAATAAATTAACTTCATTACAGTCAAAAACTAGCACCAAACAAATTGTACCATAGAGAACAGACGCATGCAATATACAGTATGCCAATCACTTGTTCCATATGGCATATAAAATTTGTTTTTGCCAGAGAACTGGGCCAGAAGTGGTACAGACGTGGCACAGAATCTGGCCACTCAAGGGACTTGGTTGGAATATGCTCAGGTGTTCAGAGCAATGAGGAGATGCCGGGTGATGCAGTGACCTCACAAGATATCTTGCTTAAATTCAGGGGTGCCAGAAGCGACTTCTGTCTTTCCAGTGTTGGGGACACATAAAGGCAGCTGGTTAAATTTGGGGACATAAAAATTGCCCATGTTGGGCAAACAGCACTGCCCCTCTGCAGGTGAGAATGGCTAGCGGGTTGAGCAGAAATGGCTGGAAGCTGCCACAGCTGCTCCCTCAACCTCTGTTGCCAGAGGTCGTTGCCTTACTCTGCTTAATCGTAGTGCCCTGCCTGAGTCTTGGTTATGGATGGCTGCAAGCTGTAGCTCCATACGTCCCCTGCTTTGCTTCCTGTTCAGTAAAGGTTGAGCCAACCTGCTCTTGCTAATACGTCTGTTCCAGATGACAATTAACCTTTCCAGAATCTTCACTCTGTAGCAAGCCCACTGATTTAATGCTATTGCCTTGTGTCAGGCTGGAATTCTATACCTTGAATATTCAATCTCGTTTCTCTTGCGAACTCCATTTTACCCTGATGAGTGGCAATGCAGCCAACATTTGGCAACTGAGCATGTGGATGGACTGGGAACCACACCCAGACCCGTTGGCCCCAACGAGATTACTCAAACTTACTGTCTGGGGTCAAAAATGAGAAAGACTGACTCTTTCATTATGCTACTCTGAGTGTGAAACCCTTGAAAATAGACTTTAGCACCAAGCAGGGTGAGATGGCCTGATTGAGGCAAAAGAAGAGTGTCGCCTGTCCCATCTGTCCGGGAGATGTTGAGTGAAAGGAGGGCAATGTAGAAATGTTATTTATATATTTTTTTATTTTTATAGAAAAGAATATCAAAGAATCTTCCAAGCCTCTTTGTGTGTGTGTGTGTGTGTGTGTGTGTGTGTGTGTGTGTGTGTGTGAGAGAGAGAGAGAGAGAGAGAGAGAGAGAGAGAGAGAGAGACCTTCCAGGTTATTCTTTTGGCCTAGAATTCCCACCAGTCATAAACAAGCATAGTAGGCAATGTAGGTGGTTGTAGAAGCTGGTGTGTCAATGACATCAGGTAGGCCACGGGAGCTTATCACAGAATAGTGAAGTTGGAAGGGAAGAAGAGTGAAGTTGATGCAAAGCCATCAAGTCCAACCCCCTGCTCAATATAGGGAATGGGATACAAATCAAAGGAGATCTGCAAGGTGGTTGTCCAGATTTATCTTGAATGCCTCCAGTGGTGGAGCCCTCACCATCTCTTGAGGTTGTTGCTTCCATTGCTGTACTGGTCTAACAGTTAGGAAGTTTTCCCTGATAATTCTCTTAGCTTGATCCCATTGTTGCACATCCTGCACTGTGGGAGAAGAGAGCCTTCTCCTCCTCTGTTTGACAGCCCTTCAAATATTTGAAAAGTGCTATCATATCACCCCTCAGTTGTCCTTTCTGTAGGCTAAGCACATGCACAATTATTTCAGTTTCTCCAGCCCTCTAATCATCCTTGTTGTGCTCCTCTGAGCTTGTCCCAACACTGCCATTAGGTGTTATTCTTGATATCATCATCCACTATCTTCGACGGTACCTGCGTTTAAAATAAGCAGATTGGATCCCAGTCCATATCCAGCGCAAGCTATCTTAATGCAGGCTAATCAATTAAATATTGAACCAAGGTTGCAGGACAAACACGGCTATAGCTGCTGATTGGTTCTCTAGAAACAATCTTCACCCTCTGCATGAATTCAGATATCTTTCCAATGAGTGTATCATGGTTTTTCACCAGTTAATGTAAGGAGCAATTCCACCCCACCACCCTCATGCAGGTAGAAAACAAGGGTAATGTGCTTTTTGTTCCTCCTTTTTCACAGGCAAAAACAGTTTCTTGCCAACATTGTTTCTGTTTGTTCTTTTACATATGTTTTGATGAAATGCAACAAATGGTTTGAAATTTAACATCCCGGCTAGTTGACAAAAAGAAATCTGTAAACCAAATTTATATCAGGGCCTTGCAGAAGGTTGTCTGAGACATGCTGAAATCATTATTTTTGTTTCTGTAAAACCCCAGATCTTTTGTACATTAAAAATTATATGTGTCCCAAGTTTCTACACCATTTATCAATTGTTTGTAGACACTCATATATACCACATAAGTACTTGAACAAGTAATTGGATGGGGGTTACTCAGTGTAGTGGATAGTGTAATGGACTAGGACAGTGTTGGCGAACCTATGGCACGGGCGCCAAAGGTGGCACTCAGAGCCCTTTGTGTGGGCACCCGTCATTGCCCCCTCGCAGCCACCTGTATTTCAGGTTAAATTGCTGTATTGGCACTTTGTGAAAAAGTGGGTTTCGAATCACAAGTGGGCACTCGGTCTCTAAAAGGTTCGCCATCACTGGACTAGGACTCAGAAGGCGTGAGTACAAACCACAGGTCAGCCATAGAAATTCTATGTTTTTATGGGACAAAAATGGCATTTGTTTACAATTTGCAAGCAATTCCACCCCCTAACCTGTTAACAATCTCTTTCAACTGGCTGCAGTAAGAGGGAAATGAACTATGTAAGTTCCATGGCCGCTTGAAGGGCTTTGTTTGGATAACTGAATTTGACACCGCCTCTCCTGTCTTGACACGCTTGTGTTGGACTTATCCAGGATCACAATCAAACTCCTGACCTCTCCTATAAAGGGGTATGGCTCCTAAGCCATTGGGCTATCCAGTTGGCTATTTCACAACCAGGCAGTTTCACAAACAATCTGTGTTCAATACAAAGAAGCCATAGTTTAAACTTAAGACTAAGTTTAAGGCAGCCAGCCTTGCAGATCAGCTGGCTCCACATCTGGCCTGTTAATCACAGATTCTTCTGTCTGACAGGTAGAGGCTCTGGATTCTTCCTATAGTCTGCTACATTCAAGCCATAGAGGGGGAAAAGGTGGCGCATTGGCTGTGCCAAGGTAAGGGTGCCAGGAGCACCAGTGTAGCAACAGCATCAGGATCATTCTTTGCTTACCTTTACATTAAAGGACATAAAAGAAACATGTTATTTTGCTCATGCAAAACAAATGGTGCAGCAGGCTGATCCTAACTTTCTTCCATGATAAATGTAGCTGCTGGTGATGTGAGCCCATGGTCCAGAGATTAAAGAGGGGGGAAATTATAACTCATTGGCAATTATTTTTGATCCATGACTTATGTCTGAATATTAAATTCCGATATGTACAAAAACTGGCTGAATGAGAATTGCATCATCGCCAGAGTCCAACGTTCACTTTCCTAATCTTCTAATAATGCGGGGGCTTTTGTAATAAGGACAAGCCAGCAAAGGTGATAAAATATCCAGGAAATCCAGTTTGATTAATATATATGGAGAGCCATCATCAAGAAAAGTTTCTGGTTTTTTAAAATACTGGTCTAGGGATAATAGTTTCAAATGATAAAATCCAGCTTTAAACAGAGAGGTCTCATTGACTGATGGTAACTTGACAAATTCTCTATGCCTTTGGTTTCTCCCTAAAGTTTGAAAATGGGTGGCAATGGTTTGTATGTGCAGTCATTTTTTGCTGTTCTCACTTATATGAATACAGTTGTCCCCTGCCATTTCACGGTTCATGTACTGCAGCCCTGGTATATCGTGGGACCACGGTATATGCAGGCAAGGCCCCCTGGGGCAAGCTGAGTGGACTTGTTTGACATCTGCATTTACCCCAGGCCTGGTGCTGCCCCAAGTGGACCTCCGATGGGCTTCCTGGACCTGTCGGAGGCCTCAGAAGTGGCTTCCGGCAAACTGGAAGTGGCTTCCGGCGAACCAGAAGTGCCTTCTGGATCGCCTGAAACCACTTCCGAAGCCTCTGACAGGAATCCCATTGGAGGCCCATTCGGGGCAGCGCCAGGTCCAAGGTAAGTGTAGGAGGCCCCAGTCAGGGTCCCCAAGTCCTGACCCGACCCAGCATCTATACATCACAGATTTTCCTTTACTGTGGGTTGGGTCAGGTCCCTAACCCCTGCAATAAGTGGGGGATTATGGTACACCGGTTAAAGCTGTTAATAAAGATATGGAGCTCATTTAAGCAGTCTTGCTTAGTCTCTTGTCAGAGGAGAACATCATGCTGGATAGCTCAGTGGTTTAAGGCATCTATCTGTGGCCATGAAGGTTGGGAGTTTGATTCCCCAGTGTGCCTCCTTCAGCTCTTGCAGTTCTAAGACTATAATGGTAATTAGAAGCAGGACAGGACTTGGAAAGGATTTTAGTTTTTTCTCCCTTCCACTGAGTCTTGTGGGAAGAGGTAAGGATACTGTGGACCATGCCCACCCCTGATGTTTTATAGTTTGAATCCCACAACTGGCCTGTATGCCTTTGGTGTTTCCTACAGGCACACTCATTAGTTTGAAAATATTACTTGGTAGAACTACTGTTTGTAGAATTATTCAGCCAGAATGGGCTTCAGCTCACAACCTACGATATGTCTTTTCTTTGTTTTCCAGCTGAGCGAGTGACGATACTGACTATTAAACCCACTTGACATGGAAGCTGATATCAAATGTATTGTACAATGTGCTTTGATGAATCGTTTAATTGAAAGAAATCTTTTTGTATTCTTGGACAGCGTTTAGCTGCTTAGAGGACTGGGCTCATAAAAGACAGACACCAACAACATCTCATGTGAGGCTTGTTGCTCAAGATTTCCTTTTAAGGATCGTCAATAAAAATAATCGTCAGTATAATTAAGCAGGCAAATGATGTTTCTCTGGACTTTCTTTAGCATTAGGCCTTCACCGTCTGACAGCATATCAAAATGACTCTTGAATGGTGTGTCTGCCACCCTCTCGAAAGGCTTGGTTGATTAATTGTCACACAAGGAGCGGTGATGATGCATGACACTGTCAGCCACCCTGAGCTTAATTTGAGAATGGGCCCAGCCCCAGAAACTTTTTAATGCCAATGATCAACTCTGGAAGAGGTGAAGAACTATTAAACAGTACCCACAGTATTCTTGAATACGAATGAAATACACTTTCCTTCTTCACCCAAGCTTTAAACCGGAAGGCAGGCCATCCAGGTACCACTTGGAACATTTTAAAAAAAAAATGTTCTTACATTTTAAATGTTCATGTATATATATTTGGTACCAGGTGACCATATCAGCCAGCCTGCAAGCCACATGGTGCTGTTGCTGAATGCCAGGTCGGCAAAAAATAAGACCGCATTACTGAGACATGGGTAGGAGAAGGAGGAGTTCCCCTGTCTCAGATGTGCCCTTCTAGGTACTTGGTCCAGCACCAGGGTCGCCTGGAGGGCCAGGGAGGTGGCATGGTAATAGTCTATAAAGATTCCATCTCCCTTTCCAGGTGCCCTGTCCCCTTGGGAGGAGGTCTTGAGGGCCTGTATTGTGTGTTGGGTTCACAAGACAGACTGGGGATTCTGTTGGTGTACCACCCACCCTGCTGTTTACTGACAGTCTCACTGCCTGAGCTGATGGAGGTGGTCTCGGACCTGACGTTGAGGACTCCCAGACTGCTGGTACTGGGGGACCTCAACCTCCATGCTGAGGCCACCTTGACAGGGGCAGCTCAGTACCTCATGGCTTCCATTTTAACCATGGGGCTGTCTCAACATGTCATCGGCCCGACACATGAGAAAGGCCATACGCTCGACCTAGTATTCTCAACGGGACAGAGGGATGGTGGTCTGGATGTGGAGGGTTTAACTTTGACCCCGTTGTCATGGTCGGACCATTTCCTGGTAAAGTTTAAACTCTACGTCACTGCTGCCCTCTGCCACTGCCCCCCCTCTGTGGGGGATCAATTAAAATGATCCACCCTCGGAGACTTATGGATCCTGAAGGATTCCTGAATGCTCTGGGGGAATTTCCAGCTGATATGGTCAGTGCACCTGTTGAAGCCCGGGTCTCCTTCTGGAACATATTTTTAATACTTCTTTCAGTCATAGCTGTTGCATGTTAATTGGAGTGTTAACTGGTAGAGTAGATGCAAGAGCAAGGATAGGGAAGAGACAGAAAAGATGAAACCCTGCTGAATTTCCAAGGATGTGCTTGTCAAGTCTTTGGGGGACATCCTTAAGAACGTTCTAAATCTCTCTCTCTGTGTTACTGGGAACAGAATGAGAAGGAGCAGAACATATTTTCAAAGCTTCTCTCTGCCTATTTTGCTTTCTCTTCCAACTAGTATTACCAAAGGCAAAGAAGAGAGAAAAGTGAGCCTGCTGGATGCATCTCCGGCCACCTGTCCTAGTGATACATAACATATAGACCTTCTGACAATTAAGTTTCCACCCTCATTCAACAGTTGTAAGTGGCCCAACTTTTAAGTCAAAAGTTTTGATTTTTGTGTCCAGACCAGAATAGATCGCTATTGAGTTTGAGATCCACAGCCTCCATAATAAGTAGCTGAAGTCCCTTAACATGGGGAATAAGATGAAAATGCAGAGCATTAAGCTGGCCAGGAAATAAATCTGCAGTCTGTTGAGAAGACTGTAGGAAGAGTGGTGCTCTCTGCATCTTGCTTCAAACACTTTGGAATATTTGCAGACATAAAAAGTTAGTTTTTTTCTATCTGAATTTGGCAGGTTTGTGGAATCGGGAGATTAACAATACACGGGCCACAAGCCTTTTGGCATTCCCGTCTAGTTTGCATAATTTGCCAAGGCTAATTGATGAGGTGCTAGGGTGCATCAAGGCTAAGCAATAAAGCACATGACCAGGCATGCATGTCACACACACACACACACACACACACACACACACACACACACACACACACACACACACCACCTTGCCAGTTAGCCTTAACACCAACATCAGTTAGTGCTCTCATCCCAATGCTGGGTTGCAATGCATCTCTTTGTAATATTCAGCAACAGAACTGCCACCAGCTAATAGGCATTACACTTGCTAAGTCTGAATAAGTCCAAAGTGAAACATTTCAATGTAAGGGATCATTTTCAGTCCCCAAAGATGGAAGTCTGGACCGCCATGTGTCAAATCTGCTTTGATTTGGAGTCCACCAGAGAGCAGGGGTTTGGAATTGACAGCCTTCTAACTCCATTTTTCTATATATCTATACGTCTAACTCATCAGGCTTGTAACAAGAAGAAGATAAACATTCAGCTTGGAGCACCTTTTAGGCTCTGTGGGTCAAGTTGACTGATCTATGGCTCCTTGATCTTCCCTTTAAGGAAGATTTGGCCCAGTGGACCAGCACAGACATCTCTAATGATGCCTTACCAGAATGCAGTTTTCCTCACATGCAGGGAATGCATAGCTTCAACTACATTTTGTTACACCAGATGCAGTTGCTGAAGAGAATGTTGCCCTTCACCATTTCCTAGAGAGAAATCTGATCAGATTAAATCCAGATTTTATCACATCTTAAGCCAGGCATGTCCAAAGTCAGGCCCGGGCCCCAAATGTGGCCCACTTTCAAATTCTGAGCGGCCCGCGGCTTCTTCTCCCCATCAGCTCAGCCTGTCATGCATCCCCACCAGCTGGCCCCTCCCATACTGGATGGAGGCGTTAGCTTGCAGTATTACGGTTTGCTCTGTCCATTCCTGCCCTCCCTGCCTCTGTCCATTCCCCCAGCACCTACCCAGCCTACCCACCCCCAGCTCCATTGCTGCAGCATCCTCCCTGCCTCCTTGCATGTTACAGAGACTTGTCCAAAGTCCAGCCCGGGGGACAAATGCAGCTGAATGGTCAGCCCCCACACATTTTCATCTCACCAAATCTGGCCCTCCTTTCAAAAAGTTTGGACACCCCTGCCTTAAGTAGACTGAGTGGCAAGATGTCAGCATGAAGCTATTTGTGCCTCTCCCTTTTTCATTGTTCACTCCTTAGCCCCCTAAAACAGGTTCATTCTGTCCCACTGGATTTTTTTTTGGGGGGTAAAGCCTTCTACGAGGGCTGTGTGCATTTTGGGATACACCAAAATTCATGTACATTTTTGTAAACACTTTCCTTAAAATTAAGAAAATTTCCCCATTAATTACAAGACATTTATCCTAATATATGCATGTTAATGCACATCCCCTCCAATGTACATGTTTTTTCCTACATTCCAATGTGTGCATTAGTTGAAAAAATATGATCAAAGCCCATTCATATTGAAAGATAAGCCAAATTCACTTCTCCTCTACTTAGGTGTCCTATTCATTTTAGGGGGTATACTCCGAGCAAGGTTAACCTTGGATCCAGTGGACAGACATCAGCTGTTATTATTTATCAATAATAAAAAAATCCTTTTCTCTCTTTTTGTTTTGTTCCTAGTGATTTCCCCCATCTTCAATAATCCCCACACAAACACTTTCAGGGGCATCTTGTTCCTTTTTTAAAGAAAGAATTTTTAGAACCTCTAGAGGAATAATGGTGTTACTCTGCTGTGACGTCATAACTCCGATGTTGCAAAATGCTTTGCTATCTTCTTGTCTTCGAGAAGTGCCCTTCTTCACCCTTCAACTCCACTTGCACAAAGAATCCCAAGAGCTGTACTTTCAGAGTGGATTTTGATTGCTCCTCCTCTTTAAGTGCAGTGCTATCTATGACGTCCGGGGGCGGGGAGATATTTTTCCACGCTTACAGAAGAATATGAAAGTCTGCCACTGATTGCTAAAACCTTCAGTTCAGAACTGAGCTTGCTGCTGTTGAACTCAGGAGGAAGTAAGCCTGGGAGGAGATATTTGTGATTTGTGTTCCGCTTAATCATTGGTTGGCGGCCTCAGGCATAGTCTATCTGCTACTTATCAGGGTATGTTTTCCAAAGTACTCAGACAAATCAAAAAGCCTTCACTACCAAGGCTATAGCTAACGACCCATTCTTTATAGGTTCCAGCACCTTAGGCCATTGTTCACCTTAAGGCTATGAATACTATTGTCTCCCTAACGAGCCTATTCAGGCCATTGTTCATCTTATGAGCCTAATTCAGACCAGGGTGACAAGAGGTCAAAGCTGACTGACTATAAGATGGAGGACTCACACTACCTGTATTCAGACTGATGAAGCTGTTTGGATGAGCAGCGAAACATTTCTATCTCTCAAAAAGAAGTCCAGTAGTCATAAGATAGAGGACTCGCACTAGCTGTATTCAGACTGATGAAGCTGTTTGGATGACCAGTGAAATGTTTCTATCTCTCAAAAAGAAGTCCAGTAGCCATGACTCAACTTCCGGATAAAGTTACCTGGATGACTGAGAATCTTCACAGACATATTAATCATTGGTTCCATCTCATCTCCTCTCTTGCTTAAGTATTTACACTGCTGCTGGCTGGAAGCTTTACTTGCAGTTTTTATGTAGCAGTGCCATAGTTTTCCTTCATGATGGAACAAGATGGGGGCGAAGTGGGTTAGAAAGCATTATTTCAAATGTTGGCATGGATTGCTTTATCACCTCTCAACAACGGCTTCTAAGTTTGGACGTGGTGCAGGCTTTATGAAGATAAAAATATCTCCTTTGGCAAAATTCACACGCCAGTTCAATACAATCCTTCAAACCGAGATTGGTACACATAGTGAAGATTAAATGCTATTTTTGTTTCTCTCTTGTTTACTACATTAAAAGACAATTAAACACGGGCTAAAAACTTCTTCAAATGAGCAAGTTTCTTCCCAAACTTGCATTTGGCAGCTGTCAGCCCTCCTCAGAGATAACAGTACTGTATTCTGTTTTTCACCTAAATTTAGGGGACAAGGGAGGGGAAATATTATGACACACCAGTAAGAAAGGGAAGCTGATTAAAAATTATCACACCTTACACAGAAACCTCTGTGTTTCAACAAGTTTGCATTTAAAACAAGACACCATGCTACTACTAAAAAATGAAATCAGACTTTGTTTTGATCTAGTTGGCTTTCATTTTGGCATGCAGCGTCATTAAAAATGTGGTCTTACAGAGCTGTAGGACCAGAATCCTATTGCTAGTTCCAGCTAGAAGAAACCCATTGATTCAGTGGGGTTTACATGAACAATGACCTATCATTCAGCAGGAGATTCAACAGACCTACTCTAGATACTACATATTGCCTTTTACAATAGGATCCGGGTCAATATTTCTGGTGATCCTTTTCAGCTGTATAGTGCTATTTATTATCCCATCCCATTTCATCTGCCCCCTTTCTCCCTTAGTCTAGGGGACTGAAGGCAGCTCTCAATAATGAGAACTGTGCAAATATAATAGGTAAAAGACTATAGAAAGCAATATTAAAACTACAGTTAAAAGTTAGATTTAAAAAGATTAAAAACAATTTTAACTGCATTAAAAATATCTAAATTTAATAAAGATAATGTTCCCTATACTATACTTCTTGAGCTACACAGCCAAGGTGAGACCAGATTCTTGGTTCACTCATTTAAAAACAAAAACATCATAGGAAAATCTTTTTGGGGAACTACTCTGGGATTACATTTAATGGTCAGAGAATTCCGGGAATTGTCCAGAAAGTAACTTTTCTCTCCTAAAGGTGTAGAGTTGATCTACCCGCATTTGTGTGTAATCCCTACAGGCAACTTTTCTGACTGCTCTAGACCAGGCATGTCCAAACTTCGGCCCTCCTGATGTTTTGGACCACAACTCCCAGAATTCCAGGCCTGTGTTTCCAATGGCAAAGGGCTTTGGGAGTTGCGGTCCAAAACATCTGGAGGACCGAAGTTTGGATGTGCCTGCTATAGACCCATTTAGAGAAAACACTTCTCATTTCAAGAGAAACTGAAGTCTCCCATTAATAGATGAACCCTAAATAACTGGTGAACAGAGCAGTAATTAATAATAATTATCTTAGAACTACAGAGCTGAAATGGACCCTATAAACCCTTGCCTTATTATGCAGTGGCTAAACGGTAGTACTTCAGCAAAAGCTCTGCTCGTGACTCAGGTTCAATCTCAGATGGATGTCTGGAGCCTCATTCAACCTTCCATCCTACTGAGGTCAGTAAACTGAACACACAAGTGTGCTGCACGCAGGGGCATGTGTACCCTGCATAATTAAATTATAAACCACCCAGAGATTGCTTTAAGTGCTATAGGGTGGTACATAAGCAGCACACTGCTTTTTGTTACAAGGTGGTAAAACCTGTTGCCTTGTATGAAGGAATCCCATGTTTCCCCATTTAAAACAGAGATGGGCACCCACGGCTCACCACTTGTTGGGCTATAACTCTCTGAATATTGGTCTGGTGAGGTGGAACTGATGGGAGTTTGTAATCTAGCAATGGGGTGAAATTCCACCCTAACTGACAGTAGGCCTCTGACTTAAATGGCTCTTTAGGTAGCAATGTTGGGTAAGCTATCTACCAGAGATCAAGAGGCATGGGGCCAGTCAGAAGTGATGGTCCTGTTCTTGACCGACAGCCTGGGTCAACTTGGCAGATTTCCCTGAACGTGTTTCCTTTAAAACAGTCTTTGCTTTTTATAGAGATGGACCATGATTAACTACATATACCACCATCAATCCAATCAATCCAAATCAATCCAATAATCTGAGACACCCCAAGGAAAGGGGTGGAGGGAGTAAGAGTAGAAAGCAACATATGGTACAAAAATGGTTTTATTATTATCAAGTTTAAAGTATTACATAAAATATGAGTGATACATGGTCTGATACAGCAAATGCAGTGCAGCTGCTGAAGTAGTTGAGGTGACAGAAGCATTTCATACTATTTTTTTTAGGATAGACAAAGCGATTTAGGTAGACTAAGTGGTTGCATGATTTAAAATGTAACTGGCAATACTTATAATAGTGCATTAATTAACCAAGGCATTGCATAATATGTTTATATAATTGCTTATATAAAAAGGCATTCTTGCTTTTTGTATATAAAACCACATATTATTTCAGTAAATATGTTTTTTTTAAAAAAAACAGACCCATGCAAAACCTAGCATTTCAAGAGAATGGCATGGGTTTATTTATTCTTGGCAGCGAGAGGCTTGCGGCTGATCTTCTTGGACTTGTCGTTGTTCTTCTTGGGAGGTTCGGGGTTTGCTTGCATGTGTCTGCCGTAAAGACTACAAAGAAATGACACACAAAAAAAGAGGTTTTAGTCCCATGGCTGAACTTAAGGCTTTCGTTTGCAGCACGGAGTGATCCCTTATCAAGAAGACCAGCTTTGTTAGGCCTTAAAATTCCTACTGCTGTGGTCTGGGGAGAGGCCAGGCAGAGTCCTTAAACCCTTAACCTTCAATGACATTGACAAAAATTGGGTTGAACTGGCAAGACAGAGTGCCGACAAAAAAGCTAGTGAGGCTGCTGCCTAACCAGAATACTCAAGGGCTTGATAAAGTGACACAGAGCCATGGTGTCAGACACTTCTCTGACTGCTCACACATGATGGATGGCAGGAAGAGAGCCACCAACACATCAATGCCACATTAATACAGACCCCTGATTAAATGTTGACAAAGTATCCTACAATTAAGATTGCTGGCACTCACAGGAAAGCTAAGTAGACTATAAGGCCGAGAGGATTTACACTGAGCACTGGAGAGCAATTAATGGGTAATTTATGAGTAATGCCTACTTAAACCAAAATTAAAAGCCTTCAAGACAACCAGGATGTAAATGTAAACTTGCTTTGTTGACAAACTGCCTTTTAGAGGTTGCTCGTGACTGTCAGGAAAGAAAGAGGCCTTCTAAACTTTCTAGTTTTGAGAGTGGTCGTCCAAATACAAACAATGGTAAAGAGCTTGTGGGAGGTCAAAGTCTGTTATAACCCCCTTCAAAGTCTTAACCGGCCCCAACATTCAGTCTGGAGAATTACAAGGCTGCCTACCAGTATTCTGCACACAATGGAGCCTGGGAGGGCCAACATCTCAGTGTTGGAACTGAAGCTTGGAAAAGTTACTTTTTCTGAATATCATTTCCTAGAATGCCCCAACCAGCATGACTAGAGGATTTATCTCAGCGGTTTAGGTATCTGTTTACATCAGTGGCTCTCAACCTGTGGGTCCCCAGATGTTCCTGGACTGCAACTCCCAGAAACCCCTTCCAGCACAGCGAGTGGTGGAGGCTTCTGGGAGTTGCAGTGCAGGAACATCTGGGGACCCACAGGTTGAGAATCACTGGTTTACAGAGCCAGAGGTTGGGCGTTCAGTTCTCCACTGTGCCTCCTTGACAGAAGCTGGTCTCAATGATCCACAAGGTCTCTTCCAGCTCTGCAGTTCTACTATTATGATGGTTTGCTGGTTGAAGGCTTTTCAGAGCTACAATTAAAAAAACCCACTTTTCCAAGCTTTTGGTAAAGCACATGTCCATGTCTTAAATGTAACAGGTTTGATCCATAGCATCTCCAGGTGGAGGCTGAGAAAGACCTCTCCTTGGAACCCCTGAGAACCGCTACCAGGCACTACTGAGCAGGAGGGGGACAATGATCTGACTCATCAGAAGCCACCAATGTTCTGCATGAGGGAGTCAGTCAAGCCAGCAAGTCGCAGGGTTGGATCGGGTCTGACAGAGATAAATGGGTCCCTTTCTTCTGGTGTGCATCTATCTTGTTGATACTCTGCAACTATAACTCCCCCAGCCTATATGAAGAAGAACCAAACAGAGGAATGGCATGGATCCATAAATTCTGTCCTCCTTTGAAGAACATTTTTTTTCAGAATCTGATGCAAAACCACTTTTGGCCTCACAGCTTGGTCTACTAAGCACATAAATAGGCCATGCCTTGGGTTGGGAAGCAGCAAGGAAGTGGTGTTTACCAGGCCACACTGAGGCGGCAAATGGACAGGCCTATCCAGGGCTTGATAGACCAGAACTCTGGCTGGATAGGACAGAAAGTCCATGTATTTATATTGAATGCTAAACAAGACTTAGTACACTTTTCATTTGTTTCTGTCGCTTTGACAGCGCTACTGATCCCATGTGGACAAGGAGAGATCCCTTCAAGGTGTTCCATGCTACATCTACTTCAGAGAATCACAGAATAATTGCGTTGAATGGGGCCCACAAGGCCATCAGGTCCAACCCTCTGTTCAAGGCTGGAATCCAAATCGAAGCAGCTCTGACAGAGGGTCCTTCACTTTTCTCTTAAATGCCTCATGTGCTGGAGTGATCACCACCTCCCGAGATAATTTGTTCCATTACGACTGGAACAGCAAAGCAGCTTTTCCTGATAGTCACCCTAAATCTGGCTTCTTGTAGCTTGAGCCCATCACTACATGTTCTGTTCTCTGGGCTGATCAAGAAGAGATCCTGTCTCTGCTCTGTAGGACTACCTTTCAGATATTTGACAAGTACTATCATATCTCCTCTCAATCTTCTCAAGGCTAAACAAGACCAGTTTCTTCAGGCTTTGCTCACAGGGCTTGGTTTCCAGCCCCCTGACCATCCTTGTTACCATCCTCTGAATTTGCTTTAGTTTGTGGGCAGCTTCAACTGGTTGCCAATAAGCTATCGGACACAATTCAAGGTGCTGACCTTAACCTAAAAAGCACAAAATGGCCTGGGTCCAAGCTACCTCAAAGATCGAATCTCGCAGTATGAACTGTCTCAGGTAGTAAGGTCATCAGGAGAGGCTTTTCTCTCCATCCTGCCACCTTCACAGGTGCACCTCAAAAGAATACATGAAAGGGCCTTCTCTGTTGCTACTCCCAGACTTTGGAACTCCCTCCCGCTGGAGGCCAGGACTTCCCCGTCACCACTGTCTTTCAGAAAGCAGGCAAAGACCTTCCTCTTCAGGCAAGTTGTCCCTGAATGAGGGACTTCCTACTAAGTAACTTTATATGGATTACCATACATGATTGCATTGACTGATTTCATAAGAACACCAGTGTTTTCCATGTTGCTTTCCATCCCTGTTAATATATTTTCTTTTCTTTTTGTGAGCTCTTTGTAGCTCGACTGTTACCTTTTAATGTTCTACGATGTCCCTTTCAATTCCCTGTTCTTAACTTGAATATGTCTTAAATGTTCCGGGCTGTATATTACTCCTCATTGTAAGCCACCTTGGGTCGTTTTCCAAGGAGAAAGGTGGGGTAAATATATTCAAAATAAAATAAATAATAATAAATAATCCTTCTCAATCCTACTTCTTGGATTATTTTAGGCCACAAATTCCAAAGTTGACTTGGGACACATATTGGTTAGCTTGCCCCCATAGACAAAGCTGCTAATCATGGTGTTGAAAATTAGCATGCTGGTGCTATGCAGTTCCCCCAGAGCCACTGGTTCTGTTCCCAAGACCCACTTCACATGTGGCATTTGTTCAACACTATTAGTCTTCCAACTAGGGAGGGGGCTGGACTCCAAACATCTGGGCAACCCAGCACAAATATCATACAGAATCTAGCTTCTTTCCAGCCCATTTGCTGGAAAGATGAGATTCATAGGGATATCGTGAAAGCAGCTAGGAAGTAACTCATTAATAATGTGCAACGACAGGATGGCAAGACAGATAAGGAAGAAAAGAAATTATGAGGAGGCAATCACTTATAGTCGTGACCACAATTTGATGGGTTACACTGTCTGGTTAGCAAATCAAGGCCAAATGAATGACCACTGAGCTGGGTGCAACTAATAATTCTGTCTTATTTATATTGACAAATACGTGCCCAACAATCAGCAGCTATAGCTTCCGAATATTTTCTTGTAAATAAAGCCAACTTGGGATCATCCTAACGGGATTCTTTTTCCATGCCTCGTATATTAGCAGCTGATGAATGAAATAGCCAACTCAAAATAGTAATTTGTTGAGCCCTATCTCCAAAAGTATCAAATGATTCAGAGATGTTAATATTTAAATGGGACGTTCCATAAAAATCCCTGTGGAGCCATCATGTCATTGCAACAAAACACCAAGAGTTCATGGCTTTCGGCCGTGTGTAATTATCTTGCATGGCAACTAAAAATTGTTGGTGTTCTAATTGTAACTGATAAATGGCCGAGTCTTTCCAAACAACAGCGCAGCCAGGCCTACTGCGTGGTGTGCGTAGCTTCCTCATTAAAGAAAAGGGCAAAGAGTTTTCTAAAGGATTTTAATGTTATGTCAGTCTTAAAATACATTTTAAAGAATCCTTAACGGTAGCATTTTCTGGGTTTGCTTTTCTTGGCCACAGCACGGGTTATAAATACACACTCTCCAGTAAAGACGAGTGTATGTAAATGTGCTAATAGAAAAACAAACACGCACTAAAAACTGGCCCCTATGTGCTAACCAAAGACCTGGCTACGGCTTCTAGTCTTGCCCCACCGAGGGTAACAAATGCTAGCGCTCTGGCTGCAACAGCAAAACTAACAATAAGGGAGAAAGATGCTCATTAAACTTCATCATTCTGTCCACTTTAATGATGCCTTTACTTAATAAAAATTCCCCGAGCGGTTGCAGAGATATTAGGCAAAGTCTTTGGTTATGTATCAGGGGTCTAAGCTGTCAGTAGCAAGCATGCAGTTCAGGAAGGGCCCTCCCGAGAGAGTAGAGCAAATACAGACTCCTTTGTATTAAATGCAGAGGGAATCAATAATCACAGCTTGGTACATTACTTAAGCATTTAAGAAAATAGGTGATCTGTCTAAATTAAAGTACGAAATGCTAAATGCTGCAATTTAAAGCATAAATCACTAGGCTTGAGAACCTCGATGCTGACGCTATAAATCCTTTTATTAAGGTTTATAGCTTTAACAAGGGCTATTAGAGGGGCAAGAAAAAAATATGAAAATATTTGGCCAAGTAAATTTTTACCCCTTGTTAAGTATCTTTTTTAAAAAGTCCGGTAACAACTTTTTAAATGTCCTACAGCTGTCTTGCCCCTCTCCTTGAAGGTAAAAGGAAATACTGTACATAACACAGGCACAAATGGATTTGAAGAATAAGAGCCAACTATCTGACATGCCTGCATTTGTTTCAGCTAATTGTGGATGAAAGAAACTGGCTGTTTGTTTGTTTGTTTAATGCCAACCTAGCAGTTTGAAAGCATGTAAATGCAAGTAGATAAATAGGTACCACCGTAAAAAGCGGGAAGGTAAACAGTGTTCCGTGTGCAGAAATGTGTTCAGCCATGCCGGCCACATGGGCACAGGCTTGCACAACACTGGCTCTTAGGCTTGAAAATGGAGATGAGCACTGCCCCTAGAGTCAGACATGACTAGCACACATGTGCAGGGGGAACTTTTACCTTTACCTATCCTACACGCCTGCATTTGTTTCAGGTAATTTTGGATGAAAGAATCTGGCTGTTTGTTTAATGGTGAGCATACAAAGATGTCACTTCTGTAGGTCATAAGGGATAGAAAATTGATTAATGTTGTCAAAAGATTACTGCACTACAATATTAAAATAAGATTTTGTGTTACATCAAAACTGCCACCAAATATCACACATCTACATTTTATAACTCCTCACACCAAAGGTATCCATGAATATTGTACTAAAATATTAAATTACAGATCCATAGTGATAAATTATAAAATACATATTTGGTCTTTACTTCCATTTCAACTAAAATACGTAGGAAACAATAATATAGCATTAACTAGAGCGGTTGCCAATCTTGGGTCTGCAACTCCCAGAAGGCATGGCTAGGACAACTAGTGGTGAAAGGCTTCTGCGAGTTACTGTCCAAGAACATATGGGGAGTGGGGACTCAAAGTTTGGAACCACTGCTTAGGTATGAGAATAACAGGATTACATTCATATTTGTGAATCTTCATAATACAGTAAGATCCCTGGATCCACTGATTAATTAACCAGTGATTCAGTATCCACGGTTGGCAGAGGAAAAATTAAATAATTCAGCAGCTACAAAGCAAGCTACTGTCATAAAACAGCAGCTGTAAAGCAAGCTACTGTCACAAACAGCAACCATAAACCAAGCTACTGTAAACAGCAGTTTTTTGGGGGTGGGGGTGTTCTCTCTTATCCATAGTTTTCCTTCTACAGGAAGGCCTGGAACCAATCCCCAATGGATACCGGGGTCCTACTGTAGTTCATACAGGTAGTATCCAGATATTTTCTGCTACAAAAAAGCAACTCTTTATAACACATGTTTATGTCAATATGCAGGTGATACTCAAGCATACAAGGTCCTCAAGGGCTAGTTCTACACACACACATGTTATGAATATGTGGCACAATTACTAATAGGAGCCTCTACGCTTTAGCATTATTTACTGTCAGAGTCCAGTACCACATGTATAAGAACATGTATTTTTTTCAATGCATAGTTCTGCCACACACACAGTCCTCAAGCAAGTGCTGTTTTTAGGTGCCATAACAGCTTGCACAAGTAGAATCAATTGCTGAATAAAGTGAAATATTCCTGCTGATCACAGGATAAATACACCACTCACCCCTGCATTTTACAATGCTGGCTTTCTGCCAGGATACTTTGTGTGTGTGTGTGTGTGTGTGTGTGTGTGTGTGTGTGTGTGTGTGT
>JAHTLZ010003542.1:64436978-64466861 GCA_023846285.1 Phrynocephalus versicolor
GTGTGTGTGTGTGTGTGTGTGTGTGTGTGTGTGTGTGTGTGTGTGTGATCACCTCACCTTAAGGTTGCCTAGACCTTGCCTTATCCACTATCTCCACTGCATCTTTGGAAGTAACATTTCTTTCTTTACTTTCTCACTTCCCTTGAAAATGTTTGGAGTGACAAGAGAAAGACCACATGACCCCAATCTGCCATGACTTTGATAATTCATCCATTTTGTTATTCAATTTATACTGGATACTCTCTTCCTTAGAAGAGTTTAAAGCAATGGTTTAGTCTCACAGCAGTCTTGTGAGGAATAAAAGGGAGAGAAAGACAGGCATATATTGGAACCTTTCTTAGCCGGGTGTATTTGGCTACTGTACATAAATAACAAGATGACACCCTATTGTTCTGCTTATTGAAGCTGGTGACGCAACGGCATTTTCCCACTGCATCAAAGTAGAGCAGGAGCAAGGCTAACTCACAGAAGAAACTTGCGGATGGCTCAGTGAATCACTGGGGATTTGGTGAATTAACTCCTCCATATGTTCCACTGTTTCAAATGGGCCTGCTATAGTCATAACCTATTATGCCAAGGGACAGGATATCATCTGATTCCACCACTGTTCCTTTCATACTTCCAGGCATCTCTTACCTGAGCAGTCGCTTCACTCTGTCTAATGACAGTTCTTTATTTGAGGCCCACTCCACAACATGTATCAGCCATTGCCCTAAAATGACTTACACATGCCCCGTTTCAAATGTTACTTCAGCAACATCCAGCGTTTAAAACAAACCAAGTCAATTTTTAAATCTTGGCAAGTATTCCCACTGGATACCTATGAATGGCCTAGAGTCAGCGCCACTTTCTTTCCAGAAGTAGAGCTGAAAGAAAAGGAGTTCAGATTCAACCAAATATATTTGTCAACTGAGCATAATACATTAGGAGGGATTCAGTCCCATTCTCATTATCACCGTCTGCATTAAATGACAGTAGAGAGCCCACAGTGCATGATGTAAGTAATCTTTACAAGATTGAAAAGCAGAAGCCAAGTATAATTAGATTCAGGTTGTAATCCCCTAGCAATTCTCATATGCAACCTTAAATTCACATTCCCCGCCGCCCCTTTCTTCCACAATTCATAGACTGGAATTTCATATGGAACTTTGGAGCTCATAGCAGTGTTTATTAAGAACCATTTGCTAATTAGCCAGCAGGCTCATTCCCAGCTGTTAAGGAGCATCAGGGGTGCCCACTCCATTATTATATAAGCCAGTATCCAAACCGCACAGGTTGGAAACAGAGTCCTTCCCCTATTTATTCATCAGCACTTTAAAAACAAAGCAACGTGCCATTAATTATGGGGTAATACAGGTATCACCCAGATTATGTATAACCACCACCATGGAGGCAAGGCTGACTGAGAGTCTACTCAGGTGTGACCCTCACTCCATGCCATCCGATAATCTTTATAGTAAAACTGCAGTGAAAATGTCACTTACTGCAATGAACACAGATCATAAGTTAAGCTTCATAGATACTTCTCCATTATTTTTTGGTATAAATTCCCCCTTTTTCATTTGCACTATTTCCAGAGGTATTTCGGGACCCACTAGCGAGCTAGTCAGCTCCCTATTACTTAAGATTAGAGCACTAAAATGTAATGAAGCAATAAGTGAATGGAAGCAGTGCCAGAACTGACATTGATGCTTGAATTCTGATCTTTTATCTTTTCAAATTGTTGTAGGTCTCTACGGGCCACGTCTAAAATCTAATGAGAGTTTAATGAACTGGAGCTCATGAAAATGAGAAGGACACATCATTATCACTGGCTATAGTAATGTAAGCCACTCACACATTCTTATGTATTCTGTACAAAATAAATAAATAAATAAATAAATAAATAAATAAATAAATAAATAAATAAATAAATAAATAAATAAATAAAGAAAGAAAGAAAGAAAGAAAGATGAAAAAGAAGGAAGAAAAAAAGTGTGTGGCACCTCAACGACTGACTGTTGTATTTTGAGGTGAACTTTAATTTAACTTTAAATAGGGGTGTGGTGGCACTGAAAACTGTCAGCTACAAAGTCAGCAGCTCAGAGGTTCAAATCCCGGGGTGCCACTCAGTGGAGCGAGCTCCTGCTGTTAACGCCAGCTCCTGCCAACAGTTTGAAAGCATGTAAATGCCAGCAGATAAATAGGTACCGTCATAAAAAGCGGGAAGGTAAAACAGTGTTTCCTTGCAGCCATGGCGGCCACATGGCCATGGATTTGCACGACACTGGCTCTTCGGCTTGAATACAGAGATGAGAACTGCCCCTAGAGTCAGACACGACTAGCATACATGTGCTAGGGGAACATTTACCTTTACGTAAACGAATACCCAGCTTGCTGGTGGTAGTGCAATGTGTAGTTTGCACAATTAACTTGTAACTGCCCCCCCACCCCCGAGAGTACTTTAAGCACTATTGGACATTATATAAGCATCATGCTTTTTGCTTTTACAGTGTGTTAGCTTTAATTAGCATATGCAAACTTAATGAAAAATAGCCTTCTTTTTGGTGATCTTTGGTTTCTGTGTACTCCTTTTCATTGACTCCCGTCTTCCTTTTTGGAGACACAGCCCCCATTCTTGTACTGCACGTAAGAAAATGTGTCCAAAAGGGGCCAAGTATATTTGCAGCACCTACATCAACTAGAGCAGTGGTGGCGAACCTTTGGCACTCCAGATGTTTTGTACCACAATGCCCAGAATTCTGAGACTTGGATGCCAAATGACAAAGGACTGTGGGAGTTGTGGTCCAAACCATCTGGAGTGCCAAAGGTTCGCCACCAGTGAACTAGAGCAGGCCTGTCCAACAGGTAGACCGGGGGCTACCAGTAGCCCGTGAAGGGTTCAAAAGTAGCCCGCCAGCAATCAATAAAAATGTGAGGGGATAAGTTCTCTACCTCTACCTCCCCTACCCCAAAGACCACCACTGCCCCAGCAAAGCTCTGGGTCTGCCAGCCCACTGTCTCAGCCGAGCGGGGCAGTTTAAGGGCTGCTCTACTTAATGAGCATATGGTCAGAACAGATAAAATTCATAAGTAGAGGTTTTAGTGTAGTAGCCCTCAGGCACTTTCATCTGGAAAAAGTAGACCTCAGCCTGTTCAAAGTTGGACAGCCCTGAACTAGAGCATCTCAGCCAGCTTCTTAAGTCAGAGTCGGTGCAGGTGACTTTGCAAGGCTTCTCTCTCTCTCACTCTCTGTCAGAACTCCTCCCATGAAAATGCTACATTGATGGGAAGAGAGTTATCTAGCTGGCCAGAAAAGCTGTGCCAGAAGAGTTGTAGAATGGCTTTGGATAGACCAGGACCTTCTAGGTATTGTTCCTCTGCATATAAGCCCCCCCAGTCACTGTGTAGCACTTTCAGTGGACTGTCAAGGCTGCTCTGGTATGGAGGCAAGGAAGACTTCCTGCACCCAAATCCACATTCAACACACTAATTTCAATTGGGTTTGAGGCACAAAGGATTGATCCAATGCACAAGTACTTGACAGTGAAATATTTGTGAACTGTGAAAAGGTTTCACTCCGAAATATAAATGTTTGGAACTGAAGAATCTGGTTTTGATTCAAGTGGAATGGCTAAAATAAAATGTGTGTAAATACACATATTTCACAATGCAAAATATGTAAGTAAAGGGTTTGGGTTTTGCTTTTGAAATGTATTCACATCAGAATGGTGCTTCTTAGCTGGCAATTTTATTTGTTCATTTTTACTGTCATTGGAAAGTATTATTACCCAGTTCCCTTGGCTAAGGCCTTGACAACTACTTCCCATAGTTTACTCTTTGTAGCCCTGAAGGCTTTTTATATGCTGAAAGGTTTTACTCTTCTGATCTAGTGCTCCTTATTACTTATATCAGATGAAACTGCAACACAAATTCTGGCAAAGGAAATGTGTGAGTATTTGTTTTTAAAAGCAGAGGGATACGTAACAGTATGAAAGGTTTCTCGTAGTTCTGCCAAATTATTTAATTAACCCTGCAAAAAGAGAAAGGGAAACCAAGATCCTTGATTTGTCAATCTGCTGATTGATCCATGCAGGGAATGGAGACCCCAGTATGAAAATCTTAATACTGATGACATTTTCATCTGCAGACTTCAAGCGACATCAGTTCATGTGTTATCTCAACTTTGGATTAAAACATGGATGCTCCTATGCTCTATTTTTAAGGTAAGGTGTGCAATATATTTCATCCCAAGGGACAGTAGAACCAAACGTATTTGCTACTATGATATCAAATCATTTCGCAAAGCTGCCAAACTGTCACCAAAATTTATAAAGCCCTTTAGCATTTTAAAAGCTGTTCTCTGGCTCAGAGAAAAAAATAAGTGGAGCAAGGGGCTTCACCGCCACATATTATTTGGAAGGAAATCCCAATGAAATCTCTGGATTGATTTCCATGCCACTTTGTGATCAGAGAACAGGGAATGTGCAACCTATTTCACAGTGGCAATACTGATGCTTTGGATTGTATGGCTCCATTCTAAATAACCACTGTAAAAATGTCTATTTTAGATGTTGCACTTAATTAAAAACAGGGCAGACCGTTGGAACCTCATGAGAATTTGAAAACAGCAGGGGCAGAATGGGTTAGTTAATAAATTTTCTGAGCCAACCTGAGTTTATTCTTAAGATCCGGTACAGAAGTAGAAAATATGGCTATGTCTTTTAGAAAAAGAGAATGCTTATATACACAGTAATCACAAAACATGTATTGATTCTCACTGTAGCATTCATATTGAAATGAGAACTGACAGCTTATTAGAATAACTTGGGAGGGGAAAAAAGAGTACTCCAATCTAGCAATTTCTTATAAAATGCAGCAACTCAGGTGCCATATAGAAATCAGTCACCCCAGGGCATTTTTATTCATTTAACTGCAAATGCACAGGTATGTACACAGAGAATTGTCATCTCTACTGTACAGTAGGACCCCCATATCCACTAATTCATTAACCAATGATTCGGTTATCCATGGTTGGCAGAGGAAAAATTAAATAAACAATTCAGCAGCCACAAAACAAGCTAATGTCACAAACAGCAGCTGTAAAGCAAGCTACCATTGTAAAACAGCAGCTGTAAAGCAAAACAGCAGGGTTTTTTTTGGCGGGGTGGTGGCATTCTCTCTTATCCACGGTTTTCATTATCCACGGGAAGGCCTGCAACCGATTCCCAGCGGATACCGGGGTCCTACTGTGGTTGTTAGTCCATACATGTGTGTATGTATCATGCGTCATCAAGTTGATTCCAATTTGTGGAGACCATTTCTGGGGTTTCTAGCAAGGCACTGGTACTTGTATGATAGCATTTGAAAACACTTAAGTGAATAGCTCATCTAGATATTTCCCTTAAGTTCATATTGTGTGTGTGTGTGGTGGTGGTGTTCGATACAATGCTCTGAATTGTCTAAATCTGGAGGGGTTATACCAGGTGACAGCTTTCCAGTTTACGAAGGATCACTGCAATAGTCCTGCGTTCAGCACAGGCAACTGGTGAGTGGGTCAGGCAGGGTGCTCCAAATACTATGGAGGGAGCCCTGCTTCCAGCTTGAACACAAGCCATCATGGCCTGCAAGGCTGTGACACAACATGCTCAACTTTCAATCCAGGATGAATAAGATGCAATATATACAAGCACCTTGTTCCTGCTTTTATTGCTCCCCTTCTAAGAGTAGAAAAACAAAGCAAGATGATTATACGCAAATGTGGAAATATAGCTAAGTAGTGGCACATTAGCCACAATCAGAAAGAAGTTTTAAACTAGAGTTTGGAGTTCACCTTGGAATCCTGACCTGTTTGGATTATGTAATTTTCACATAAGAAAAAGCTATGGCTAAGGCCTTAATCCTGACTTCTTTTCCACTCACATAAATGAACAGGCTGTATAACTATGCATATCCTGGTTTAATAAGCCAGGATTTATGGTTTTGTATTATATTGGTGTCAATGTGAAAGTATCTATATCAGGGATGTCTAAGTATGATCATACTAAGTATGAACACACACACACACAGAGAGAGAGAGACAGAGACAGAGAGACAGAGAGTTGTCCTGCTCCTAAAGTTTAATGACTGGTAATCCTTCTGCCTATCTTTGCAGAACTATTTGCTAACTATGTCAATGCTACTATTCAGGATGTTTCTGTAGGGTAAATGAGACTGGCTCTCCTTAACATATGGCACAAGTGCCAAAGGTGGCACCCGAACCCCTTTCTGTGGGCACCCAACATCGCCCCTTCACAGCCACCTTTACTCAGGTTAAATTACTGTATTGGCACTTGGCGAAAAATTAGTGGGTTTTGAATTGGAGCTTGGGCACTAGGTCTCTAAAAGGTTCGCCATCACTGTTATATAGCAGAGTAAATACACTCTTTTCACTGTCAGAAATCCTTCACAACAGATATCAATGAAAAGCACTTGTTCGTAAGGATGGCCATGTGTACCTCAGTGCACTACTATGCTACAATCTTTGGCCATAATCTTAGGCCTGGGGAGTTAGACGTCCCATAATACCCAGCTGTCTGAACTCAAGGAGATACATCCAGACAATGTCAGCTGAATATACATAAAATATGGTGACTCACTGAAAGGAAAATAAGATATCATCTCATTGAATGGAGAAAAAAAGAGGATACTGTATTATATACTCTTAAGAATGGCAGATATGCTTCAGTTGAAGTGAACATTTTGTTAGATACATAGTTATCTGAAGGAGATGTGAAAACTGCTCACAGACTTCAGATGAAAATCTAACAGTGAACCATGGCATTCAAAGGCATTCATTAGATTGCTTAGTCCCAGCGAAGGCAAGGAACATTTTAACTAGCTGCTTTTACAAAACAAAAATGCTATGTGTACATGGAATGGATGATGACCCAGAAGACAAGCTTCAGCTAAAATAAAACATTAATGGCATTCACCGGAGATCATGCAAAATGGATTAAATATCCATTTACCGGTACTAACATTACACATAGATTTTCAGAGCAGTAACAGAAGATTAAAAGATGAAATTTTCTTCATATATGTTCAACAAGGTTATAGGAGGGGGGGAACTCTGTGGTGGAGCTGCTGTATTAATTCAGAAACAGGTGTTGGGCTTTTCTGGTGCATGAGGGTAGACCCCAGTTGTGCAATATCCTCCATGTTGAATGCCAGCCTCCACAATTGTTTAGACATGCTAGTCCATGCTCATCCTTCATTGCCAGCATGGTGGGCATAACAGCTGGAGAGGATAGGAATTGTCATCAACCAGGCCTCACTTTAGCCAGGACTGTGTTGCATGTGCATCAGAAAACTAATACGTGCATGCACATATTTCCCTTTTAATACAGCGCATTACAAGTACAGTGGTACTTTGAGATACGAATGCCTTGAGATACAAAAAACTTGAAAGACGAAAGGAAAGCCCATCTGGGGTACAATGCATCCTGGGAATGGAAGTCATCTGCAAAAACTCAAGATACGAAATTTCCCGTGGAATGCCCCAAGATATGAAAATTTTGCAGAAGACTTCCATTCCCGGGGTGCACTGCACCCCATTCGGCTCCATGGCATGAAAATTTTCAAGATATGAAGCGTCCTGAGGAACAAATTGATTTCCTATCTCAAGGTGCCACTGTACATTAGGAAACACCTGATGTGTGAACCAGGTGATAACAAGAAGCCCTGTGGAAGCCCCTTTCCCCCCCTGATTGTAGTTCACCTGTTGCATGTTCAGAAGTCACTGCTGGTCTTTCACACAAATACTTCTTCCCATGCTTTGTAAATTCCAACCAGACGTGGGGTAAAATATACAAGAGGGCCTTACATGTGTAAGCAGTCACTGACCCTCATTAGAGTACACAGCTGATGAAACTGCTTTAGCCACTCTTAAGTAATGGTGTGTGTGTGTGTGTGTGTGTGTGTGTGTGGAATGGAGAAAGGCCTTTATTTTAACTTTGTTCCCACCCCATCACCTAAGGCAGTGTTTTTCAAGCTTTTTTGGCCAAGGCACACTTGCTTGATGAAAAAAAATCACGCGGCACACCACCATAGAAAATGTTAAAAAAAATTAACAAGGGGGGGGAGGAGTAGATCAAGCCGTGGCTGGAGACCAACCCCACCCCCCTGCACCTGGGGATGATGGGCTGCGTGGTTGTAGGACGCGCCGGGCGGGCGGGCGACCTTGGGGTCCCGCGGCGGGGGGGGCTGACCACCCGCGGCACCAGGAAGCCCAACACACCCACACCCCCACCGAGACCGAGCCCACCCCCACACCCCCACACCCCCACCGGAGGCGTCGTCGTCGTCGTCGGGGCCGGGCCGGGGCCGGGCGGCGTGCCTGGTGACGGGGGCGTCGCGGGGCTTCGGGCAAAGCGTGGTGCGGCTGCTGGCGGCGCGCCTGGTGCCGGGCTCGCTCCTGCTGCTGGCGGCGCGCTCGGCGGGTGCGCTGGAGGGCGAGCTGCGTGTCCAGGCCCTGCCCGCTGACCTGGGCGCTGACGAGGGGCTGCAGCGCGTGGCCCGGGAAGCCGCCGACGCCCTGCACCGCCACCACAACGGCGCTCGCCTCCAGCGCCTCCTCCTCCTCAACAACGCCGGTGAGCGCGTGGGGGCGACTGGCCGGCGGGAGCGCGCGCGTGGGGTGGGAGGTCGTCCGCCGGCCGGCGCAAGAGCCTTTTGGCGGGCGTCCTTTGTCCACGCGCCCAAGGAGTCCGCCCGGGCTCGTTCAAGGCGAGCGGGCGAGCGGGCGCACAGGAAGGGGAAGTGGCGCCTGACGGGAGCAAAGGGGCGGCCCCCACGACGCCAGCGCCACTGCCGCCGAGCGCTCTTAAGCGCCACTGCACGGGCGCCACCTCCGAGGCGGGAACGGCCGCGGGACCAGCGGAGGGTGGCCCTCGTTCGCCTGCTTTTGCTCCGAGCACCGCGTATTGCGCGTCACGGCCGGCCGGCCGGCCAGCCAGCCAGCCAGCCAGCCATCTGCGGGTGGGAGCGAGCAGCTCCTTTTCCCGCCAAAGATGCCCCGTTATGAGTTGGCTGCGGGTGCGCGCGCACAGGTGTGCGCAGGTAGGGAGGAAACGCAGGGACGCTGCGCCCTTCCCGGCTCTCCTCGTCCCCCCCGTCCTCTCTCTCGGCCGCTGGACACTTCCCGCGCTGGCCCCGCTCCCAGTCGCTGCGAGCCATGCTTCCTCCCCCGCCCTCCCTTCCTGTTTTCCATCCGGGCGGCAAGTCCGTCCGCTTTTTCTTCCCCGCGGAAGCGGCGCGCGAAGCCAGAGGGGGAAGACCAGTCCCCATTCCGCCTTGCCTTGCCTTGCCCTGCTCTCGCCCCCTTCCGCAGACGCGCGCCACGGCACACCCAGCAACATTCCGCGGCACACAAGTGTGCCGCGGAACAGTGGTTGAAAAACACTGACCTAAGGGGAAAAAGAAAGCACGATGCAAGGACCTATGAAAAGTCATGCTCAGTTTTTATCACAACGTACCCATATTTTCATAAAATCATGCTTCAAGAGGAATTATGTGTGCCAATCTTCTCAAGAAAGCGTTAAAACAGAATGACGCTTTTCTTACTTCCCCTGTCACACTGCCTCCACCATTCATCAGGTAATGTTATCAATAATATACAAGTAATTCACAGAAATAAATACTGGGGTTCCATGCATTTAAAAATCTGCCAGGATTGGGAGGTGGGAGGAGAAGTATGGTTTTATGTGTTTGAAACATATTTCTTTTGCTTTATATACAGGTGCTTGAAAGCCTGAAAAAGTGGGAAAGCATTTAGAGTACGAAATATGTAGGTTAATCTCTTATCCATACATAGTGTATTTGCTATGGAAAAAATAAACGGAGGCAGTAATTTAGTGGATTGCATCTAAAGTAAACCTGTTTAATAATGGAAATAATTGGAACTTATACTGATTTCAGTAATCAAAGAACTTACTAGCGGGGTAAAGCACACTTAGGTCTGGATCCAACCCACTGGGATGGAAGATGCCTCACTGAACGTTGTAGCGTTCACTGCTATGTAAGCATGCAGAGATTACACAGTGCCTCTGAGGAAGCTGAAAAAACTGTGCATTTATTTCCTTATTTTCAATGGTGCTAGGAGTCAGATATTGGTTGCCCTTAAGAGTCCCATACTATGCCCTCCTACTCAACAGTAAATTTAACTAATGCAAAATATTTCCAATAAACACATACAGAGTGCAAATCTGTTATATACAACACAGAAAGTCCTTCCTACTGCAGGCTCACCGGCTACGAATCTATTTCCAGGCATTATTAAAAGTGCTGGCTATGACCTCGAAAGCCTTATATGAATTTGGTCAATGTTATCCATATTTTCCCATACAAGCCTGTATGTGGCATCAAGCTATGCCACAGAATTTCAGCCACTGTGTTTTGTTTTGTTTTATTAAGCAATCCTATCAACTCCTAGCCCTGGGAGGAAGGCCGCATATAAATAAATTAAACCAAGAACTAAAAATAGAGCAATATAAGGAAGTGCCCTAAGTTCTACTTGTCTGCTTGTTATAGTTGGGCCTATGACTGTTTTGACAGTGCCGTTTGGGAAGGCGGCCATCTTGGCCATTTGTGGACAATCTTGAGTTTTTGTGAATATAATCCATGGAGCACAGAAAGAATGTGGACCACCAAATGGTCAGACATTTCATGCTGGAAGATGAAGCTCTGTACAACGAACTTATTCTTACTACTATCATCAGTAACTGAAAGTTATCCGTCGGGGAGAAGGGAAGACACCTGTATAAAAATGCTCATTTTTCAAGCCAGCATTTGATGCTTTCTACGAGCAGATAAATTTCCAGTGTCACTGTTGCTGAATGCGGCTGCTATTTTTATTTTCATCTGACGGAATATTCAAAGCTGATAAATGTGGTAGAACAGACAAAATTATTAAAAGCTTCAATTTACAGCAAATAGTGACAGTTTGCTTTTGCTGCTCATAAACCAAAACTTTGGAAGGGATAAATATATACCGGTAAGGTAGCACAAGCATTCCTCTGATATACTTCTTGAAATGGTTTCGGTAGAAATACTCCAGATCAAAAAACAAAACAACACACAACTCCTAAGCACCCTAGTGGCTGATCCAACAGAAAGGACCGTCCCAGTTTGCCATCTCCCTTCATGGATAAAGAAGTAGGGTGGCACTGCCAACTTCTCGGTGCTTTCTTCTCAGTGAGTATTCAGGGCTGATTTGGGTTTTGGGCTTTCTGCCAGCTTGGGAGAGCAGCATGTTGTCTAACCTCTGTTGCTCATTCACCCACCCTTGTGCCTCAGGAAGAAGGGACCATTGAACCACTTTTGAGAATTCCATACCTACAGAACCCTGGAAAGGGTCCTCATGAATCAGAATAATCTTGATCACAATTTGTTACTGTTGCTGTTAAAGAATTAATTAGTCAATTAAGAACGCATTCCAAATAATCTTGAGATGCATAACCCTAACATTCCCTTGCTAACCACATCAAAAATCATCTAGCTTTCGTGGTATTGGAGCTAACATGGAACAAAACAGAGACTTTTATTATCAGCTTATAAACTATTACTTTAATATTCATTGCTTATGGTTGCAGCAGACTTTCCATCATTCCCTGTGAACATGAGCATCTTTTAATTTTAATTTGAGGGAAGGGATGCTGACAGAGAAGGTGACACACAAGTTCTCTCTCTCTCTCTCTCTCTCTCTCTCTCTCTCTCTCTCACACACACACACACACACACACACACACACACACACACACACACACACACACACACACACACACACACACACACACACACACACACACACACACACACACACACACACACACACACACCAGAACTGGAGACCAGGTTGTTAACAACTAATTATTACTCCATCCTCAGGCAGCCTTTTTAAAAATATATATATATAACACAAGGGCCTGGTATTACTAATTTTGCAAATAAAATCCCTTATGACAAACTGCTATTAAATTGATAAGCATTCATTTTCTTGATATGACCACTGTTGTTTCAAAAGGTGTATAGTGGGAAGGGATGCACACACTTGATTTCTGAAAGTGAGGAAATGGAGCCCACCTCTATGAGTCATACAGTACAATGGAACTTAATTCAAGGCCTTACATTCTGAAGAATAAAAATTTACTCCAGGTGAGCTAGAAAGGAAATGGGGTGACAGGTACCTACATTGAAGACATTATTAGAAACATAGCTTCACAGCTTTCCATGTTGTTGTTTTGAAGCACTCAGGGCAGTTGTTTTACACAATGCAAATGTACACAAGGGAGAAATATCTCAAGGGGGCGGCTGTTATGCTTATGGGGTCTATTTTCTTTTTCACTAGAATCCCAAGGTACACACACACATGGAACAACCAGTACTGAACCCTGATCTCATCTCAAGAGACTGGGTTTGTCATGCCAACATACTAGAAGTGGGCTCAATAGGTCACTGCTTTGGATCTCAACACTGTGGAAACACAAGGCACTTGAATTCTGCAACTAGACAATAATTGCTACAGGACCAATATTGAGTATGCAGGCAACAGGGCAGGGAAGCACTGCTATACATGAAGAATGGACACAAGATACTGCCAGAGAAAAGCTATCTGTCCAGCCTCCCAATGTGCATATGATGGGAAGATGGAAGGCTGGTGTCAGCGTGCACCTTCAGAAGTTAGTTTTCTTTGTACTCATCCAGTCAAATACTCTTTACTTTTTAACATGTTATTCAATTCAGTAAGTAGTAGAAACATGCTGTTAGACAATGAGGATATTTTCATTAGAATCCTGAGATAATAAAAAGAACCCATGAGATGTGCCCTATAATCACTCGTTTCCTTTAATAATTATGCAGAAATTCCATGGTATGCTGTCTAGAACTAGTTGCTACTCTTGATCTCAGCCAAAAGGCACAAAAAACCCCACAAGAAGTTAAATACACACATTTTGTGCAAACACATACCAAAGACTACAGCCTTAATTACATAGCAACTGACATGCAGGTTGACACAAGAAGGTCATTAATAAGTAATTAGCAAACATGTGGAAGAAAATATAAGAGACGACAGAAGGAAGAACGAAGCAACAGAAACGAGAACTTCTAGTAGAAACAAGATGGCAAAGTTATTTATTCTAAAGAGCCATTCCACTCCCCTATAAAGATTGAACTACAATTCCTAACAAACAAAGTAATAAATTGGTTGGTATTTTAAACTTGTCAAGAAAATAATTCAGCAAGACCTTTAGCGGGCTGACCATAACTCAAGTTTATTTGCAGCTCTGAAACAAAAGGACAAGGTATTGGGATAATAAAGCTTATGCTGCCACATAAGTGAGAAACAAACCAAATTAAATAGCAGTATTAACATTACATTCTTATCCCTGTATATTGTTGGATAATTCCTATGTTGGACTATGTTCAAGCTTATACAGTGGTACCTTGTATAAAGGAATTAATTAGTTCCAAATGAAATTATGTTAAGCAAATTTTCCTTTATACAAATTTCCCATAAGAATGCATTGAAAATGGAGTAATCCCATTTTTATGTTGTACAGATTTTCACCATAGCCGATTCTGTTAAGCAAATTTCCCCTATCTCCGGAATATTTTATGTTGTACAAATTTTGTTATACAAGCTGTTTGTTATACAAGGGTCCACTGTATTCTGATTGTAAACCCAACTGTTTTCATGTACAGTGGTACCTTGTATAAAGGAATTAATTCGTTCCAAATGAAATTATGTTAAGCAAATTTTCCTTTATATAAATTCCCATAGGAATGCATTGAAAACAGAGTGATCCCATTTTTATGTTGTATGGATTTTCCCCATAGGCGATTATGTTAAGCAAATTTCCCCTATCTCCAGAATTTTTTATGTTGTACAAATTTTATGTTATACAAGCTGTCTGTTATACAAGGGTCCACTGTACAGTTGTTGGCTCATTAGATTTTGATAGCTTCCATACCTACTTCACCAGATTTTCCCCTGGATCTGTTACTAAACAAAGTAAATTCCATTCCAACTCCATAAAGGTGTTGGATGGATGATCCACCATTCCTTGACTCTCTATACAGGTTTTAGAAACAGAAAACTCTAGCTAAGTGAACCGACCATTGGACAGGTGGGGCAACTCTGACCTTCTAAATGTTGATGGATTTGAACTCCCATTAGCACCACCACCCCATGGCTAATGGTTAGGGAAGACTGCAGTTGGATTCCACCAACATCAGGAGGACCACACCCATGCCTTCCATTCAAAGTTGCCATGGTTTGCAGAGACTTATGCCTTGGACCAGATGGAATAATAATGTAATATACAAGAGAGCGTCTTTTAAACATGAACAGAACTAGATGGGTCTTATTAAAAAACAATCCACCAAAAACTTAGGACATCCTCTAAGATAAAAACCACGGCCACCCAAGATCATTTTGCTACCTGAGGCAAATGGCAACATGATGTTCTTGAGAAGTTCAATCTTATCTCTATACTGGCAACAGGGCAGTACCTTCTGCTGCTCCCAAGGACAACAAAGCTCACACAGAACTGTGACCACACAAATTTCTGCCCTCCAAATACAGGTAAGTGGTGAGGGGAGGTGGGTGGCAACTCCTCCTCCCCCTCCATATGTGCCACCTACTTTTGCCTAATAGTGGGGCTGATATTTTAGGAAGAAGGTGCAACTTAGGACAAGAAAAATCTCACTTCAGTTTAGTAGACAGAAGCCTTGTGCATGGAAGAATGCCTTCTAGTCCCATTTGGATCCAACAAAAAGTGGGTACAGCAATCTGATATTTTTGCTACAAAAACCAGAGTGTCTTGGGTGTTCTCTGGTACCCAGTACTATTCCAGGTCTGGATATAAGGCTTTTACGCAGGCTGCTTACAAATTAGAAATTGATACTTGCTGAATTTCTTTTCAATTTCTGAGGCAATAGCCAGGAAGTATGATGCGGTTAGAGTTTAACATATTTTCAATAAATGCCTCTTTCTGTGACAAACAGTACTAGAGAGTGAATAAATACAATTTTGATATCATAAAATCTAAGCTCAGAGGCAGTACCAATATATGTAAATTCTACATGGTTTCAACTCTGAACTGGCTTGCCTTTCAATTCTCAGGAGACTTTTCTCTCAGTATAACAAGCTGAAAAACAAAATATGAATGACAAGTGCACATACTTAGCTGATTGAGAACACAGAGTGAAAAGTAACCATATTAATCTCTTTCCTCCCAGAGACTTTGTGACTTCAAGGCAGAAGATATTGATCCCGACTTAGTCTACAGTAGCAAGGATTGATAATCAGTGTTCCAAATATAAAGTTGGGAGATTTTGTGCCAAACTTGATGTTTCTTTCTCTTCCTCTTCATTTATTTTACTTAGACTTTCTGTCTTTTATGGTCATCATTATTAAACAATTTCTGCTTTCAGGGTGGGAGTCTGACACAGTATTGGCAAACTTGAAGTTGATCCCAGAAATAAAACAGAAAAAAAAGTCTATTCCATTGAAAAATAAACAAACAATACCAGTCATTTCTGACAGAAAGCAGGTTTAAATTCTCCGTGGAAAGAAATACAACAGAAGGTCAAAGATTTCTTAATGACAGAGGATTTTTTTTCATTAAAAACAAAACAAAAAACAAAACCACAAAGAAGTACTGTATGTATCTTTGTCTGGCAATGTGCCTTAGAATAATCAGATGGGACTGGCTCTGTAAATTAAAATGGAACATTCGTGAGGGGGAGTTACTGACCAGAGCTCATGTTTTTCCCTGTGTGACTATTCTTACAAGGTGCAGGTGGGCTGTGGCAATAAGGATGAGGGACAAATGTGTTTAGTTGACCTTTTAGCACAAACTGACCTCATTCATATATTCTGGACCACAATATTCCTCAGTTTTTGAGTGTTCATGAAAAAATATGTATATTAACCTATATATACATTAGGAAAAATCTCATTTAACAATGCACATACTAAGAGAACTCTATACAAATGTTTGCATGGGTTATTGTGCCAACTTTTTATTTTTTATTTACTTATATGTACACTTGCATGGAGTTGGGATAGATCAAAACTTGGGCTTCATGAAATCTGAAAGTTAGAGCAGTAAGACAGACAGCGCTGTCAATTCCTAAGCAGGAGAAATTGATAATCTGTTGCCTAGATACCACAACATTTGAAAGCATGGTTCAAAGCTACAGTAATTCACCCTGTTAAACTCAAAGATTGTTGGATTCAGTAAGTACTGTAATGTCTAGGTCAAGACACTGTTTACATGTACAAAAGGCAAACAACCCGAAGTAATCATGTAGCAATAAGTCTAAGTCAGTCTTGGTGAACCTATGGCACGGGTGCCAAAGGTGGCACTCGGAGCCCTTTCTGTGGGCACCCGACATCGCCCCTTCACAGCCACCTGTATTCAGGTTAAATTGCTGTATTGGCACTTTACAAAAAAACAGTAGGTTTTGAATCATAGTTTGGATACTCAGTCTCTAAAAGGTTCGCCATCACTGGTCTAGGTGCACCCTGACAATTCCCCCCACATTCTTTATGTATAAGATTTTTTCCTCCTTAAGCAAATAATGTTCACTGATATCACCCACAAATCCTCTTCTGCTCTTCACTCTATGCTTTAATATGATTCCTGTGGAATTGAACTCCTGCCAGTCGAACCAAAACCTGCCCCTGTAACCCTCTTGTTTACATCCTTCTGTGTACATTTCTTTTTCTTTTCTGTTGATGCTCCCACGTGTTTACAACAAAGTCCTGAAAGCAGTTCCTTATTTTAAAAAACTACACCCAGGACCGTCTGATGGCTTCTGAAGGAAATAGAAACTCCAAACTAGTCTATTTTTTAAAATACAACACAGAGAGAAAATAGCCCTCAAATTTTTGCCTGGTGGATTCCCTAAAAATTTACATGATTTCCATTACAGTGATAAACTGGCTAAGATAATATATTGGATCAAGAGACATGAACTGAGCAGTTCATCTAAGCAGCAGCCAGTTATGAATATTTTTAATAAATATGCAAAGATGATATTCTGTCACATAAAACAGCTAGTCAGTGGTAAACCTGTAATGCATTCTCATCTGTAATACTCCAATTCCCAGAATTAAATAATCATGCCTATGAATATAAAAGACCCTTTTTTGCTATTTATCATCTGCATTTTGTATCAATTCTTTGTATGATTCATTTAAATTACCACAATATTGTATCCACAAATCTGCTTACTTGTATGTTACAGATTTACTTGATTTATTTGTAGTACCAATTCGTATCTTTTTAAACATTTCAGAATTGTGCTGGCTCAAGGGTCTTACTGGATAGCTAAGTAAGCCAGGGATCTGCAGAGTCAGAGGGTTGAGAGTTCAAATCCCCATTGTGCATCCCGAAGAACCAGCCTGTATGGCTTTGGGCAAGCTGCACAATTCCGAGATGCTCCCAGAAAATCCAGAAAAGGGTCGCCACGGGTCAGAATTGACTTGATGGCACACACAATAGCTCAACGAACACCTCAGTGAATTAGACATCAGGCCGCAGAGCTAGAGGTGGAAAGTCTGATTCTCCAATATGCCTCCCGGGAGAACAGCCAGCCTAGGAAGCTTTGGGCAGGTGAGACTAGTAGACCTTAGAACCACTGAAAGTAAGGAAGTACCCACAGTTGAACAGCTGCCAGTGCACATCGTTACATCAGCTACATCCTGGCTGGCTTCTCTTTCCTGTGAGGCATATTGAAAGACTCAAATTCTTGGTTCATGACTCTATAAGCCAAACTTTCCCACCAAGGCATACCAGCACTAGCGTACTATTTATAACATTGTAATACAGCAGCCAGTGGGGTGGCAGGGAAGGAGTAAAAAAATGGGGTGGCAGGGAAGGAGTAAAAAAACAGTCTGGTAAATCCCGATCCTGACATCTTAGGTTAACAGAATGAGGGTGGCCATTAGTTCAGCATCATCTATATCAGTGGTTCTCAACCTGTGGGTCCCCAGGTGTTCCTGGGCTGCAACTCCCAGAAATACTGGCCAGCACAGCTAGTGATGAAGACTTCTGCGAATTGTAGTCCAGAAACATCTGGGCACCCACAGGTTAAGAACCACTGTTCTATATCTAACACAGTCCACCCAGTATTGTTGGACTGCAGCTCCCATTGGCCATAAAAGCATAGCCAATGGGAAGGGATGCAGGGAGTTGTCGTTCAACTACTTCTATGGCAACAGTTCCCAACCTTGGGTCTCCAAATGTTCTTGGACTACAACTCCCAGAAATCCTGCTTAGCACAGCTAGTGGTGAAGGCTTCTGGGAGTTTTAGTCCAAGAACACCTGGGGAGCCAAGGCTGGGAACACTGGTCTGTGAGTCTGCCACACATTCTCCATGCTTGCCCTGAGAGCTTGGTGGGATCAAAACCTTAATGAGATTCGTAAAATGAAAGGCACTCCCCTCAAGTAAAAACATACAAATAAAGGTGTGCAGTCCTTTCACAAACGGTGACTATCACACACAATTCACTGGGGAATGAAGTGATGCTTCTGTGATCACACTGAATACATAGGATATCCCCTGATGTTGAATTAAATGGGCAGACACTTAATGTGAAATGTGTTTGGCAGAAAATACTGAGCAAACATCATTTTCACACATCACGGCAGCAGTAAATGCGGTATATATGACTCACTAAAACACCGTTCTAAATGATCCTTTATAGGCTATTTTGTTTCTCTATTAAGATGCTCCTTGTTCCTCTGATTTATCTCATAATAAATTTTTGATGACTAGGTAAGTCCAATAAAATTGCTCTGGTGTCGACTCTGCTGATTAATAAGTCTGAGGAATTGAAGCTGTCAGGAATCGGCGTGTTAAGGGTGAAATTACGGCCAAATACATATTAGATGTTCCATAAACCACAAAATAAAAAGAAGGTTCATTTGGCAATATTAATTTGCATCCATTTGTTCAATCTCGTTTGCACTCTGGCTCATCCCTGCCAAGATGTGCATCCTTTTCCTCCACAGCAAACAGCAAGTTCAGCCCCACTGTAGGGCTGTAAAGAAAGACTGTAATGAAAATGACATTCAAAAGTTAGTTAGAAATCAACTGAGGGTTTCTCTGGGCAGGTGGGGTGGGGAGGCTATTTTTGGACCACATTCTCTGCTGAAAACCAAATCACGTCAAGTTCCTTTTACTGAAGATAAATTGCAATGTGCGCTTGCAGTCCCGACAGGTTACACGGGCAACACTGGTTACTCGAGATGCTTCCTGAAAGCAAACTCCCACGTCGCCACCCAACAAGCTGTTCCTGCAATCCAACAGAATTCCAGGCGCGGGCCTCCAATGCAGGGGGGTGGGCGGCGGGTGGGAATGAGGAGGAAAAACATATGCCCTGAAACACTTGCATTCAGTTCAAGGAGTCAGTGGGAGAAAGCTGCATCTCACACGACAACTATGTTATCTGTAGTACCAAGGCTGACACGCGGCGTAGTCTCATCCTTTGACAACAGACAGACCTCAAGAATGTGGGGATCCATTTTATTCTTTATGACAAACCTGAGATGTGCACAGTGGATCCTGATGCCAAGAGACACAGACTTAGAAATAAACTATTCTGGGCCCAGGAATTTGTTTTGAGTGCTAGCACTGAATAGTCATACCAGGCCTCTTCTGATTACTCATTATTTAGCAATATAATTCAGCACCGGAGAGAATCATTTGGATCTTCTTATCATTAAAACAACTAGGAGCCAGAAACTCTTTGCTGATCTTTTTTCAAATCATCCATAGATCTAATGTTATTTCCAGTCTACTATCTGCTCTACCATGTGGACCAAATTCAAGAAAGGATGAATATCTGCTTTCACTTTTAAAAACGTAAAAACACAAGTTTCCTAAGAGTACCAAGAAAACATTAAAATATGTGGAAAATAACAGAGGTGCTCTGAAACTGGTATCTGAAGCAGAAGCATGCTGAAATATAGCCTTTGTTTAGAGTTCATGAAACTGACCCATTTATTTATAATCTTCCTTATTTAAAATATTTTTACCCCACATTTCTCCTTAAAAGGATGCAAAGGGATTTACAACGTTAAAAGACAATATCAAAGCTAACAACTATGAGTATATATACCGTATATACATGAATATAAACTGAGTTTTTCAGCCTTTAGGTGCCTCGGCTTATATTCGGGTCCGCTTATACTCAAGTATATGTGCAGGATTAAACAAATACCATATAAAAACCATAAGCAACATCACAACACATTGAAAGTAGTAGTAAGCTTCAACAATCCATTTAAAAACCCCACTCAAGCAACCAGTCACTCAAGGAAACCTTGCTGGAAGAGAAAGGACTTCACCTGCTTGTGGAAGTAGAGCAAAGCAAAGCATGGTGCTTATATATGGCCCCACACCACTTAAAGTACTCTCTAGGCAGTTTACAAATAATTATGCAGGCTACACATTGCCCCCTTTCTGGCAGGCTGGGTACTCGTTTTACTGACCCCAGAAGGATGGAAGTATGAGTGAACCTTGCGCCAGCTACCTGGGACTGAACCCCCAGATTGTGAGCACAGTCATAGCTGCAGTACTGCAGTTTAACCACTGCACCATGAAGCAAATATAGGGCCAACCTTGCCCCCTCTGGGACAGAGTGCTAATGACTGGGAGCACCCATAGAAAAGTCCCTCTTCCTTGGCCCCACCATGGGACTAGTCACTATGAAAACCTTGGTAATTATGGAGCAGAGGCAGGGAATCTGTGTTCCCAACACCTCTCACTTTTTATTTTATTTTATTTTATTTTATTTTATTTTATTATTTTATTTTATTTTAGCAAATCAATGTGTGAGGCTCAGAAGTCACGCTGAACATTCTGGGAGTAAAGGGCAACCATGCCATCCTCTGAGCCCAGAAATATTCAGTAGTAAGGACCAGATCTACATGTTGAGGATGCACCAAAATGACTACCTACTGAGAGGTAGAAGATGGGGACATTCTTTTCACCTTGTCCAGCCTGGTCAAACATGTATATGCTATGGCCAACCAGGACTGTCACGACGGGAAATGCCATTTATGCTTCTTTATTTTTAAAGAAAGCAAATACCCAGCAAGGCAGCAGTCACTCAGTCGATGTACATGGTTTGCGATATGCATTTTATTATTTTTTCTTTTAAAATACATTGTCCTTTCTCATAACATAATGGCACTTATTCCAACCCCCAGCCAAAAAAAAAAAAAAAAAGGAAATCCCATTTGATTTTGGTGGTTATGGCTTAGGTTTATATGCAAAACTGGACTGACTTAAGTTTAATGTGCAAAACTACAAACGTTCAGAGTACTGTATTTCTTTCAAACAAAAAGTGCTGGCACGCTCAGTTCCTCCATGTGATCACTTTGACAGGGGCTGGAGTTGATCATCCACAGGGTTTTTTCCAGCTCCTTAGTTCTAAGATGATGATGATCATTGCTGTTAATGTTGTTTCTGGGAATTTTTTTTTAAAAAATGTTCTAATATATTGGGAACATAGAAGCATGGAATGGCAGTGGGGGGGGGGAGAAGAAAAGTGTTATAACCAAAACAATGCAATGTTGATTCTAGACGAATTCACATGTCTAAAGTGACTCAACTGCATCACTGTGCATGCCTACTGAGACTTTTTGACTAGGAGGAGAATATTTGTGTGGGACAGCAATGATACAAGCCCTGTGGCGCAGTGGTTAAAGGCCTGTACTGCAGCTAAAACTGTACTCACAACCTGGGGTTCAATCCCAAGTAGCAGGCTTAAGGGTGACTCAGCCTTCCATCCTTCTGAGGTCAGTAAAATGAGTACGTAACTTGCTGGGGGGGGGGGGAATGTGTAGCCTGCATACTGTAATTTAAACTGTAAACCTCCCAGACACTACTTGAAGTGGTATGGGACGGTATACAAGCAGAACACTTTTGGTGTTGTCCCAATCCTAAGTATCCAAGTGGCTGGATATAACTGCACAATAGTGGCTGGCTGTGGTTTGGGAAATGCCACTCCCAAATCCTTTCATGAAGTCAGCTGTTCTGTGGACCCATCCGGTGTGATTCATTCAATAAGAGCTGCAGCACTGCAGTAGTAGGGGGAAGAAAAACAAGCATGTTTTCCCAATGAGGGATTGGCAGAGTTGGGAAAAATGTGGAGGCCTCTTTCCAAGGACCTGATAGACAGTAGAGAACCCCATGCCTAAAGCTTCAATAAACTAAAACTGGAACTGGCCTTGACTGCCTTTTCCAGGAATGAAACTTTTCCCCTCTTTAGGTTTTTCTCACAATCATTTTGTAAATATTAAGATCTACTGGTGCTTTTCACTGTTTGGATAGGTCAGTGAGTTAGGAACTGATTGCACCGTGAGGAGCTGGGCCTATGGTCCCCCAAAGTGCCTCTCGGACGTAGAACCAAATTATGTGGTCATGGGCAAGTAGCCCTGTCCTGGGGCACCCCTAGAAGTTAATAGTGAAGCACCTCTAAGTATTCTCTACCTAGAAAACCCCAGAAAGGGTCGCTGCAAGTCAGAATTGAATTGACGGCACATTGTTGCTGTGTTTTAATGGATTTGGTACAATTATGTATTGCGGTACCAGCTAAAATGCTCCGGGCGCCTAATATGCATATAGTGGTTCAACAGCTGAATCACAAAGGCTCGAGGGCATAACTTTCTTCCTAATGTTACAGAAGCAGAGATAATTATAGTTCTGTGGCAGACATTTTTATATTAAGGCTGAGATTAGTTACTGCAGGAAGTGGGGGATTTCTATTTTTAAACAGGATAACAGATCCTTTGTATTTTTAGCACTATAGGAGAAAAGGTAAGTCTTTTCAGTAAACCTTTTTGCCCATGAGCATCTAGTTTGAGAGCGGAGCAAGGGAGCAACTGAGTCTGTAAGATGCAGCCATGACTACCACTTGCCTTACACGTGAAATCATACTGCGCTAGAAAGATAAATACACTGGTACCTCGACTTATAAATTTAGTCCGTTCTGAATGCATGCTCTTAAGTCAAACTACTCTTAAGTAGGGGTACCTATCTTAAAAATTGAAAAAATAAGTTGAAAAATAACAAAAATGAAAAAAAAAATGAAAGTTGAGACCATACCTAAAATATGTAAGGTGGCAGTTAAAATGCCAACAGTTTTCCGCTCTTAAGTCGAACTGCTCTTAAGATGGGATACCACTGTAGTCCATTGTGGTATAAAGCAGCTTAAAAGGCTGAGGACACCTCTCTAAAGGGTTTAGGCTGCCATGTCACATCTCCCTAGTAGTGCCACTGGTGGTCATCAATCCCATACTTGCACTTTCCCCTAACATTGATCAAATATTGGAAGGATGTAGTAACTTCTCTTATTTCTCTTTGTGTGGAAGAAGGGAAGACAGCCTACCTTGGCCAATAAGTTATAACTTATTGGAAACACACAACACATGGCAAGTATTCATACCTTCACACCTCTTCAACCATCTACAACAACCTTATACTGGGTGCAGATGGTGAGGAGAAGTAGTGTAACATATCTGAGATGGCAGATCAATTGTGAAGAGCTCCAGAAGGATCTCTCCAAACTGGGGGAATGGGCTGAGAAATGGCAAATGCGTTTTAATGTAACTAAATGTAAAGTAATGCATATTGGGGCAAAAAATCCAAACTTCATCTATCAACTCATGGGCTCTGAGTTATCCGTGACGGATCAGGAAAGAGATTTTGTTGTGTTGGTGGACAGCTCCATGAAGGTGTCTCCCCAATGTGTGGCAGCAATGAAGAAGGCCAATTCTATGCTAGGGATTATCAAAAAGGGGATTGAAAATAAAACAGCAAAAATTATAATGCCATTATACAAAACAATAGTAAGGCCCCACCTGGAGTATTGTGTACAATTCTGGTCACCACATCTCAGGAAAGGTGCAGAAGAGAGCGACTAAAATGATTACTGGCCTGGGGCACCTCCCCTATGAAGAAAGGCTAAAACATTTGGGCCTCTTTAGTCTGGAAAAAAGGCGCTTGAGGGGGGATATGATTGAGACATACAAAATAATGCAGGGTATGAGTAAAGTGGATAGAGGGAAGCTCTTCTCTCTCTCCCAAAATACCAGAACTAGGGGACATACAATCAAATTGAGGTCTGGGAGAGTAAGAACTGACAAAAGAAAATACTTTTTCACCCAGCGCGTTGTAGGTCTATGGAACTCCCTGCCACAGGATGTGGTCATGGCATCTGGCCTGGATGCCTTCAAAAGGGGATTGGACAGATTCCTGGAGGAAAAGTCCATCACAGGTTACAAACCATGATGGAGATGTGTAATCTCCAGGCTTAAAACCAGGGTACTTCAAGGGCCAGATGCAGGGGAGTGGTATCAGGAGACAGATATCTAGTCTCATGCGCTCCCAAACGCATCTGGTGGAGCCGCTGTGAGATACAGGAAGCTGGACTAGATGGGCCTTTGGCCTGATCCAGCATGGCTCTTCTTATGTTCTTATGTTCTTATACTTTGTCCTGTTAGTTGTCTGCTAGCAGACGTGGTCTTCAGAGGCCAACAATCCAGATTTGTGCCCTGTTCACATGTAACAACAGAAGAAATCTCCCACTTTGACAACAAAAGCAAAAAAGAGTATTTTTCTCTCCCGCCTCAACAACAAATAAGCTTGCAATACAGGAATAAAGATGGAACTGAGCCTTGCTATTGTTCTAATGTTCGACAAATTAGCTATTGTCTCAATACTTTGATGCATGTGACAACCCATGGGGAGGGGGAGTCTTGTGAAATTTTTGCTCCTGCAAGAGAGCAGAAAGACCAGATTCCCCCGCACACAAAATAGTGGTGAAATATAAAATGTACAAAAACTCATCATCCTGTCCAGCACAAAGAAAACCTGTATTTATTTATTTATTCACCCGCAAGCCTAAAACAAGCAAAGGCTTGCTTCTTAAGCTTTGAATGGGAGTTGGGTGGACATTTACTCATCATTAAAAAGGAACACACACATTACCAAAGAGAAGGAGCAAAGGGCACAGCTTGAAATTACAGTGGTACCTCTACTTACGAGCGGCTCTACTTACGAGCTATTTGACTTAAGCACAGAAAACTGTTGGCATTTTAACCACTGCCTTACAAATTTTAGATGCTGTCTGCTCTACTTACATTTTTTATTTTTTTCAAATTTTTATTTATTATTTTATTTTATTTTTAGATATGGCTGCTTTACTTAAGAGTTGTTCGACTTATGAGCGTGCATTCGGAATAGATTAAACTTGTAAGTAGAGGTACCACTGTATTTATTTCTATCTACATGTACTTTGCTTCTTCGATTATTCTGTATATCTCTGGCCCTGTTACTTCAGTTAGGTCCTACAGTCTTTTCGTTACATACATTCATAACATTATTTATGTTTTTTTTAAAACCACTATCAGCCCCAGGATCTAGTTGCTTGATATCTTACAGTTCTATATTGTTCATACTTTCTGGCCTGTATCTGTGCATATACAGTAAAGCCCCGCCTATCATGGGGGTTAGAGACCCGATCCGACCTGCGATAATTGAAAATCCGCAATATGCGGATGCTGGGTCAGGTTGGGACTGGGTAGGCTCTCTGGGGGCTCTTGTACTTACCCCAGGCCTGGCACTGCTCCAAACGGGCCTTCAAGAGGCTTCCCAGGCCCTCAGAGGCCCCAAAAGTGATTTCTAGTGATCTGGAGGTCACTTCTGGTTTACCAAAAGTCACCTCCATTTTGTGGGGTAGCACTTTTGGGGCCTCTGATGGGCCTCGGAAGGCCTTTCCTCCTTACCCCAGGAGGCCTTTTTTTTTCATATACTGCGGACCCGCGATATACCGGGACCACAGTATATGAACTGCGAAAGGGCAGGGGACACCTGTAGACTCTAGGGTGTCCATCTGAACGTTCTTTTGACCAGGCTGAGTTAGACAGAAGAATGGTGACAATTACAGGAACAGGATTACACCCTGAAGTATTTTGGGCAACAAGTGACATATTATGTATGTGTGTGCAACTCTATCTGGCTTTTTCCATGCTTGGTATAAAAATCCATGGTAGCAGACAAAGGAAAACTGAGTTAAATTTCAGGTTAAGACTTCTGGACATAAGTATAGCCATCACCTTATTTCCCTTGACTTTACAACAATCCTGAAAAGAGCATAAATTGTCAAAAATTAAAAAACAACAACACATGCCTGACCTATGCCATGAATTGTTAAAATTGCAGCAAAATCATTTCTACTTGAGCTTCTCACTGGATAAAAAAAAATGATAAAAAAATTATCCATAATGCAAGAGCAAATTCCACAGCATTTTGATAGCCCTCCTCAGCAAAGTAAAGAACTGCCAAGGATCACATGAAAGCCTCAAACAATATCAGCTTCAAATCAAACAACAGAACTCAATAAAAAGCCACCATGTAATAAAACAAGATATTACTGTGCAGGGAACAGAAATTGCAGACTGTTCCATTGTATTATAAAAATGCTTCTTTTTAATTTATTTCCCAGATAAAAAAATAGCACCATACATAATAACTCTTCTTGCCTAGTTGTAAATAAATAATCTAAGATGAACAACTCAGACGCTTTTTGAAGTCAGAGAGAGGTTAAGACATTTACCATTATTTAGTGCTGTCCTTACTAAGCAGCAGAGGGATGTGCTCTGCCTTAAAAATGGGTGCACAACCCATGGCCCAAAAGTTGTGTGTGTGGCCTAATGCCATTTAAATGGCTCTGATCGAAAGGTCACCCTAACGTATAAGAAATTGCTCAATTTCTCTCCTTCGCCGGTCGCCCACCTCTCAGCGACTTCAGAACAACTGCTTCTGAGTAGAAAAAGGCAGGTCTACAGTCTACTCTTACTCAGTCCAGGAGTAAACAACAGCCCACCGTGGGCTCTTTTCCTCCTCAGTATATTTTTGGCTTCTCCATACCTGCTGGTTATTCCAGATAAAAAGACAGGTCTCATTTGTGTAGGTGGATGGGTGTTCTCCTTTGGCTAGTTAAGTTGCAGTACTCAGATGACTGAACTTGGAGTTAGAATAAATATGATTTACTCTGATCGTTGTAGCCAAAGCTAATTCTACAATGGTAATAAATGGGGACTATTTCATTTTGCCCTGGCATTCAATGACAAGTTCACACAAGGAAAGAAAATTTTAGAAATGGGAGTTAGAAGCATCAACTTGGTGTGACAGATTTGTGAGAAGATCTTTACGAAACATTGAGGACAGAGCAGAAAATATTTTAGCTTTACGCTAGATGCAATGATGGAGCAGCAATTCTAAAATCAAAGCCTCAGAGGAGAGCCCCTATATAACAGGCTTTTTAAGAACAACGAAGCCAACTACTGTATACAGAAATAAACAATTAGGAGGAGATGATTAATGTTGACAATGAATTTGGAAACCTCTTCCAACGTCAAGAATGCCAACTTGCTAAGGCCAACCTTTCATTATCTCTCTTTTCTTGCTGGGATTGTACCGCACCATTAAGTCACTAATTATCTTAACATTAATTCCGAATAACATTTAAATACTGCACTTATTTATTTATTTATTTTTATAACTTATATGCCACCCACTACCCAAGGGTCTCTTCATACAGGTTTAATATGCTGTTTTTTAAGCATTTATATCTGTGTTATTTGCTAAGTATATGATAGTCAATCAATCATACTATCCAACATGTCTTGGTCACTGCCCTAGCCTACAAGATCCTCAGAGAATACATTTCGAAGAGAAAAGGTCACTTGCAATGTTTACTAGGTATTATTAATAAAAAAAGCACAACCACCAGATAGATGTTACCTTGGAAGAGATTATGTTGGCCATTAGTACAAGAGGAAATGTGTCAATGCATCTCCCTTAGGAGAACAAGGATAGGACGCATCAAAGAACTCCCCAAGAACTTACTAGGAAGGTCAATTTCATGTGTAAATAACTTGGGACTCCTTGTCTGTGTTCTGAAATGTACTAGCTAGATTTCTATTCAGCAAAGCTGTCCTCACTCAATCCCATTCCAAAAACTGTATAACAGTTCTGAGAAATAGTAATCGATGGGACAAATTGTGAACATTACCTTTATACTTCTATTGGGAAAAAAATCAACAAGTTATGGGATCCCTAGCAATCCCTGGAACTAGGAGGCGGGACAGAATTAGGAAGCCTTTTATTATTTTGAAACAGCCATGGTATGGCTGTGATGACATATGGCACAACTTGTACAAGACGATTTCTGCCAACATACTCCAAACAATGTGCATTTTCATGCATTTTTAAAAATCACAGATGGAGGCAGATGTGAAGTAGAAAGAACTTGTGAGTGAACAGTACAAGCGATGTAGTAAAAACAAAGTAACTCTTGACCTACTGAATGCAGCAAAAATAATTACATTACGATTGGGACTAAGGGTTTTAGAAGTTAATGAGGTTTCTTGGTATATTATTCCATTAAGTAGAAATCTAAGTGCCTTGTGGATGTGGAAGCTTAACAATGCATGGTGCAGCTTTGCAACAAATTAGAAAGAGATTCAGGGAAGAGCAGAAGCTGGTAGTGGACCATAAGGGAAAGTTCATATCATGTTATATGTGTCCAGCATCATCATGAATAAGGAAACACAATCTAGCATTTGCCATTGATTGGAGACTCCTAGGAGGCTGTATTCACCCATTTCAAACCCAGGAATAATATCAAGGCTAAGCAGAGGGACACAAATCTAGGTCCATCCACCACTTAGGAAAAGTTTTAACTACATTGTGGTCCACTTGTCTCTATGAGCAAAAATTCTCTACCCCCTGAGATATGCCTGGCCCTCTCACTGGGAACATTCAAATGAATGTTAAAAATTTAAGCAAGCTTTCCCTGAGTCTGGCACATAGCTCCTAGCAGTGTACCTTAGTTTCAAACTTCCCCTGCCTCTGTCTCTCTCACTCATTGTTTATTTTAGTTTTATATTATTGGCTGTTATGGATTGTGTTTATATTGTTTGTATTTTATAGATGTAAACCACCCAGAGTAGCCTTTCAGGCGGTATGTATGTATGTATGTATGTATGTATGTATGTATGTATGTATGTATGTATGTATGTATGTATGTATGTATGTATGTATGTATGTATGTATGTATGTATGTATGTATAAATTCAGCATCGTCTGCTGCTCCAGTGAGACAGTTCTTAGCTGTGTATATACAGTACAGACTTGTAATCTGCTCTCAACTTCAAACACAAAAAACTACAATATAGCCTGTCAAATATTCTGAAAAATATATATCAGCAAGTGTATTATGGTTAGCCATAACGGCTTTTCAGCTGTTCCTGAAAAAAGGAAGTACTTTAGTGAATCATGAAGGAAAGGAAGAAGTGGAAGAAGATGAAGAAATATAATATTTTTAATTACATCTAGTAGGCGGACATATCAAACCATGGGCAATTCATCACTGAAGTGGTTCCAAAGATGTTATTCATCTGTTTGCTGTTTACAAGTATGAAGGCACAGTTAACAAAATATCATTTTTATTACTGTATAAACGATTGTGGGAGAAATTTGTTAGGTTGTTTTGCATTAAATGAAACTGCAAACCTAACAGGCCAATCCCAATTTGTTCATGAACTAGATGCCCTAAGCACATCCAATCTTGCCTGATTTTGGAAGCTAAGCAGGGATGGCCCTAGTTAGTACTTGGGTGGGAGACCACCAGGGAATACCAGGAGCTGTAGGTGCCTGGAGTAGGAACTGGCAAACCACTCCAGTATTCCTGCCAAGAAAACGCCATGGACATGGGATCACGAAAAGTTGGTCACGACTGTAACAACGCAACACACACACACACACACACACACACAC
>JAHTLZ010003542.1:64466871-64480734 GCA_023846285.1 Phrynocephalus versicolor
AGAGAGAGAGAGAGAGAGAGAGAGAGAGAGAGAGAGAGAGAGAGAGAGAGAGAGAATGTAATTATCCTTCAGTTTTCATGCTTCCTTTTGGGGTGCAATTCAATGATTTTACAAAATAAATGAAATACACACATTAGGAGAAATTGCACATTAAAAGGCATACGTTAGGAAAATTGCGTGCTGAACATGGATTTTTCAGAAACCCGATGAAACAAATGCGTGCCTGAGAAAACAACAAAACGTGGAAAAACCAACCAGATTTATCCCTTCCTATTACCATCACACATAAATGCCCTGTGCTCACTCTACTAAGGAAGGAAGAACATGCATGTTTGATTTTTTTTATATGAAACATTCCCTGTAGATAATGAGAAATGTTTCAAAACTTTAGTCCTATCAACGCCCCCTCACCCTCCGACATTGGTATCAGCTGTAAGCACAGGAGTTAAGAAGAAACAAACACAGCTTACAAGACTATCTTTCAAACCTACATCCAATCCGAGACACTTTCTCTCCCAATGATCTATCATACTCCACATATAATTATATCTTTGATGGCTCAACTGAAAAATTACTGGAGTCACATCTCCTTCAATGTAGTCAAGCATTTCTTTATGGGTTCATCATAATTCCTAACATACGGCAGTTGCAACCTGACATATATCTTCTAATCCATGGGTGGGTAATTCATTCAGTGCTGAAGACCTCATTGAAAATGCATCGTGAGCCAGAAGGTACAAGCTTATTCTGGTAATTTATGCACCTATAATTCCCTTTGGATAAAACCTTTTTGGCTGTGGCACTTCCAAACTTAGGAATCATTCTACCACTGTGATGCACTTGGTAATGTTGTGGCATGCTTCTATTTTACAACCTAGCTGTTCGAAAGCATGTACAGTGGACCCTTGTATAACAAATGGTTTCTATAACATAAAATCTGTACAACATAAAAAATTTCGGAGATAGGGGAAATTTGCTTAACATAATCGTCTGTGGGGCGAATCTGTACAAGTGTACAACATAAAAATGGTTGCGATTAGGGATTACTCTGTTTTCAATGAATTCCTATGGGAAATTTGTATGATGGAAAATTTGCTTAACATAATTTCATTTGGAACGAATTAATTCCTTTATACAAGGTACCACTGTAGATAAATAGGTACCACCGTAAAAAGTGGGAAGGTGTTCCGTGCACAGAAATGCATTCAGCCATGCCGGCCACATGGCCATGGACTCGCACAACACTGGCTCTATGGATTGGAAACATTGATGAGCACCGTCCCTAGAGTCATAAGAACATAAGAACATAAGAAGAGCCATGCTGGATCAGGCCAAAGGCCCATCTAGTCCATCTTCCTGTATCTCACAGTGGCCCCACCAGATGTGTCTGGGAGCGCTCAAGACTAGATATCTGTCTCCTGCTACCACTCCCCTGCATCTGGCCCTTGAAGTACCCCGGTTTTAAGCCTGGAGATTACACATCTCCATCACGGTTTGTAACCTGTGATGGACTTTTCCTCCAGGAATCTGTCCAATCCCCTTTTGAAGACAACCAGGCCAGACACAAGTAGCACACAAGTGCAGGAGAAACCTTTACCTTTTTACATAACTAGCGAGAGGCTTGCCAAAGGGTAGAATAGATACTTCTTTCCACCTGCCCTGCCCTCCATAGCTCTCCTTGGTCAGCCTGGTGATGACAACTGCTAACCTTACTTTTCAGCCTTTGCTCTTAGTTTCCTTTGCTCCTTCCCCACCACTCAATTCTCATGACAATATCCACAGCTTTTTCTGCTCCTTTCCTTCAGATATAGAACACTGCACCAAAATCATCAAGTCATACATATTATGATAAACTGGACATTATTGATAAACTCAGCATGTAAAGCAACTCTACATGAGGGCATAGAATGAAATGACACATCATTCCTTAAAGTTCTGCAAGCTCACGCCGTGCTTCTCTTTCTTTGTCTTACCAGGTTCTTGAAAATAAAGCATTTTGCCACACAGCAGCAGGAGTCAAATTTCCTGAAGAAATGGGCCTGATGCTGAGGTCACACACAGGGGAAAAGAGGAGCTTTGTACCCAAACGATCCCAGGTAACCTCTAAGTTCCAACATTCCGAATTTACTAAGTAAAGCTGTCCAATGCAGCAGAGAATATCTATTATAGATAGCTGTGCCAGCTCAGTACCATCTGAGCTACCAAAGTTCCTACTGATGGAAGAGACGGCTCTCTAGTTTGGTGTGAGACTCACATTTTTCTGCTAGAGAGCTCTTGTGTACTCCCTTGAACTAAATCAGAGTCTTTATTGAACCACAGGCCCCAGGATTCTACCTGGTGGACACATCCTAATTCAGCTCTAGTATCGAAATCCAGTTAACTGGGTAGCACAGAAACATTTCTAGTTACTTTATTGTGAGCGAGTGGCTCACTAAGCCTTCGTCCCCTCATCATCTTCCGCAGGAACCACAAGAGAGGCTTTGCCAAAATCCTTTTCATTTATATCTCTCACTTCTCCAGTTCTTCACTCCAGCAAGCAAGCCAAGATGCCAGCAAAGGAAACAGACGACATACTGCTGGTTTTCATGGAGCAAAAGGAGGACCTTCCCTCTTATTTTTAATGCACGTAGGGATGAGCCACTCTGCAAAACTGGCCCCAGTGAAGTCTCTTTTTCAAACTGGAGTTACCGGGCACATGCAGAAATGGAATACTTACTATTTGTATGTTTCTGAGCGAATATATTCAAATACATGCGAAATGCCCAGTTGGAACTGATCTGCAATGGGAGTGACCCAGGGGTTATTCTCTGCTTTGAAGACTTGCTTCTGACCAGTCAAATCCAAGTTACCTGAAATAATTTAAAGAAATAATTTAGTTGCCTTGGACTTCAACGAGCTCCAGCCTTTTAAAGGCCTAAGTACAGGTCTTTGATGAATCCAGTATGCTGAATGCCGCTTCCTATACCACTTGTAATTTTGTGGTTCTTGGATGAACAAAGAAAGAAGCTGACTAGCTCTTCTTCAGAGCCCAAGGTGGTCACACGTGCAGTGAATGTATGTAGAGATCTTCCAGGTCCTAGTCATGGATGTGATTTAATGAGATTTTACGGTACTGGAACATTCCAAAGATTCCTGTGCAGGTGCAGAATGAACCCACTCGTGTGAATCACACAGAACTGGAAGAAGGCAGTACAGTATCTTCAAAAATACTATGTAAATACAGTTCACCGATTATTGCAATAAAGCAATTTAAAAAAAGATTCTATCAAAAGCTAGAGACTCTTTTTAACATGCTATTTTGCACCAACCTTCCTCCCCTCTTCTGAATGCAAATATGAGTGAGGAGGTCCCAGGTTCTGCGATGCACAAGAGGTTTCAGGTAAAAGGTGGGACTTATACGGAGAGCCTGGGCCAAAGCTAATGGAATGGGGTTCAACAGAGGGAAACGTAGGGTGGTGCATCTAGGTAAGAAGAATGAATTGCACAGATACAGGATGGGAGACACCTGGCTGGAAAATAGTCCCTGTGAAAGGGATCTGGGAGTCTTGGTGGATCACAAATTGAACATGAATCAGCAGTGTGATGCGGTGGCCAAGAAAGCCAATGCGATTCTTGGTTGTATCAACAGAAGCATAGTGTCTAGATCAACAGAAGTGACAGCACCACTCTATTCTGCTCTGGTCAGACCTATCTGGAGTACTGTGTCCACCTCAATTTAAAGCCTTACTTCCCATTCCAGTCTACAGGTGCATGTGCGGCAGCGACACAGGTCTAGGCTGTTTCAATGGACATGCCTCTTAAAGGCGTCACGCACCAGCACTGTTGTTCCATGTGGCTTGCATAAGCATCGGTTTGTATATTCCACACTCACTGCAGCAGATTGTTAAGGGAAAGGGAGTTAGCATAATTAGAGAAAAGTCAGATCATTAAACTTGTGCAAAGAAAGAAAGAAAGAAAGCAAAGGAGGCAGGGTGGGGTGAGGGAGAAAAGAAGATGGATGCTTATCCTAGGACCAAGGTGCCATTAGCTCAGTGGTGCTCTTCCGTCAGCTGCTGGGAGGTGGGTTCTTTGCTTAAATAATAACATGCAGGCGGCATTCCAGTCCTCTGTCAGCCAGGCAGCAATTGCCCTAAATGCTTTACGCATGAGTGCATCTCGTTTGGAGGCTCACACCCACTCCTTTATTAGAGGCCTTCGCAGCGCGCCTCTTCTAGCAAGGATCAGGCACCAGGATTAAGCACTGTGACAAAGAGGACCTAATAAGCGAGAGGCCAGGGGTGCCTAAATCTATGCTCAGCATGAGATTCACACTGTTCTGTGTGCAGTTTGCAGGCAGAGGCCACTGGGGAAGCAAGCCAGCACTGTGATTAGCGGGAGCCCCCTGACCAATGCTACGATGAACATCATATTTCACTCGGAAGCTGATGCTGCAATTGCAAATTGGATTTTCCATTTTATTACATGCAAAAAGAGCCACGGACACTTGTTTCCAATAGAACTAAACACTCACTTAGACTTGAAATTCTGAATGCATGGCCATCAGGAAAAGGAAGACAATGAGTCTGCTGAAATTCACCAAAATAACAAAATTCAGCAAGATGTAAGGTCTTTGCAGTGTGCATCCCTAAAATGCAGGCATTCATATCCCTAAACCTCCATCTCAGTGCAGAGCAGAAGACTCCAACCCTGCACTAGTGGAATAGTTTACTGCCTACACTAAATTACACACAGACCTAGCTATGGCCTTCTCAATTCTCAAGCACAAGTTTTTCAATGTTGCTTCCAAATACTGCAAAAGTAACACGCCTGGAGAGATACATTCACATATCAGAGATTTGGAGCCAGCGTGTGTTGCTTTTAGGCTGAAGGCATAAGGTAGAATGAGATAGGTAGAAAATGAGAGGCAAGGAGCCTTGTTTTGATGTTGCACTATAAGAACACCAAATATCTTGGGTTAATTCCCCAGAAGAGGATATAGACAGTTAAGAAGAATTTCATGAAACACCATGTGCAGTTGCGTTGCACATAAATCGCAGAGATCAGAGCCTAAAATACTATTGTGAAGCATCAGAGGGTCTGCAAGATACCAAAGATAATAACGCAGACATCTCACAGCAGTTAAAGGCTTCTCCCAGCCTGCTGGCAATGTTGTAGCTGCCCAGGTAAAAACGTAAGAATCAAAATCCAACTGGAGAAAAACCACATGCAGACAAGCAATCATGCAGTGATATCTGCCACATCCCTTACACATTTCCTTTTGCATAACCAGATGTGCTACCAATTATGCACCCTATTTTGCAACTAGGGGAAAATCCAGCAAGTGAAGAAGAGCTCACTGAGCCACGGGTAGGCACGCATACACAAGCTCCCCTTAAACGATCACAAAAAGTGAACAGGAACTCCAGATTATGGACAAAGTTCAATGTGAGTTGCGAGTGGGGTATGGAAACTGCTATTTGTAATTGTAGCGACTATTAAGAAGACTCTGGAGTGACAGCAAAAAGAGAGGAATTCAGCCAATCTCAAGGTGAAATGACTTAGGTCAGGCATGTCCAGACTTCAACCCTCCTGATGTTTTGGACCACAACTCCCAGAATTCTAAGCTTAGATTGCCAATGGCAAAGGACTATGGGAGTTGCAATCTAAAACATCTGCAGGGCCGAAGATTGGACATGCCTGGCTTAGGTCTTGATCACAGCACAGTAAGAAAGGTGCTGACCAGGGCCATCTCTGACATTGAAGAATCGCTCAACTTAACCCATAGCAGTTAATTTCTACTTGGGTTGAAAGGTGCCTATAAGGCCATTGAGTCTAACTCCCTCAAATTTACTCATTCAATGTTGAATAAATGAAGGTCTTGATTAACCACCCAGACTTGGAATTGAGATAGGTACTGGAAATGAATGTTGCCACACTCTGCTACACTCCGGCCCCTTCTTTCCTAGACCTTGCTGCGCCAAGGACTGAGACTGGATGGGAAGTCCATTTTGCATTCATTTTAAAGGAGAGTAGAAAGCTGTGCTCCACCAGGCACCTGTTTTACCATGGTTCTTAAAATGTGTGCAGCGCTTGACCCACTGTCAGTAGAAGATGAGTAAAACCTCAATTCAGGCCTCAATGGTCCATGCTGCAAAGCAGCACGGAGAGGTGAAGGGGCAGAGCTAAAGAGAATACAGGCAAGCTGTAAGCTGGGGCAACCATGCATCCAAAATGGCCTCGTCTCCGTATCCACTTTCACCCTCCTGGGTTTCGAGATGACTTCCTATCAATGCATCATTTGGAAAAAATAACCTTTGAATCAACTGAAAAACAAATTGGGGGGGGGACTGCACAAAATATGCTCATTCCAGCATTATCCAGTGAAAACTAGAATTTGAAGATTAAGGGATTAGGTCAAAAACATGTTATCATTTGTATGCTGCACAGTTTAGATCTGCCTCTCAAACACGCTGGGAAAGGATGACTAAGCAATGACCCTCTGATTCATAGGAGAAAAATGAAACTTTCATCCTGCTTCCAGAGAGATTTATACTATTTAGAACATATGTTTAAGTGATTAATGCAGTACTGTAACATGATTTAAAAGAAAGCAGCAAAAGCAGAATGCATTTTAATTTTTTTTAACGTACTAAGGGTAACATCAACAGAGATTTGACACGGTCATATTCTGTTCTGCCACTGACATTTACCCGTGATTTTTCCTGTTCTCTCTGTCTCTTCTCCAATGGCCCATGTTTTATGTTCTTTCTCTTTTGTTCAAAGGATGCTTGTGGATTATTTCGATTTTCCCTCACACATGATACTAAAGCTGAAGTACAAGCGCCCTTTCTACTTCAGTTCAGAGGACACATTCTCTTTCTGACACTATGAGGGAAGAAATTAATTTTATTTTCTTATTTGGGTATAAATACCCCTGGATCCAGTTTTATTAAAGGCTAAGCAAGGGATAAGTCCACTGAACAGAACTTATAGTTAGGCTATATGTAAAAACATGCCTGACATGATTTTCTTCAGCTTTGCTCGACACTTTAGAGCTTAACAGTTTTATTACTTTGACACCACGTGCTTTTCTTCCCAAAGAGAAAAATGATATGGCATTTGTCAGGACCTAATCTGCTGGGAAGGTTAGCCTACCCAGCCCTGCTGCGAGATGAAGAGGTGCCAACACAAGAGCACTGGAAGCTTCTTGCACACTTCACTTCAGTAGGCCTTGAAAAGGAGAACTCACTGAAAGAGTGAACCACTGTCTACACATGCAAGGACATGCAGTGTCTCACATGTGTCCAACAATACAGTAGGACCCCCGTATCCACTGATTCATTATCCACTGATTCAGTTATCCACAGAAGCAGAGGGAAAAAAATTAAATAATTCAGCAGCTGTAAAGCAAGCTAGTATCACAAATAACATCTGTAAAGTGAGCTACTGTCACGAACAGCAGCCATAAAGCAAGCTACTGCCTCAAAACAGAAGTCATAAAGCAAGCTACTGTCAGGAAAAAGCAGTTTGGAGATGGGTGGGCAGGCGTTCTCTCTTATCCACGGTTTTCATTATCCACGGGAAGGCCTGGAACCAATCCCCAGCGGATACCGGGGTCCTACTGTATTCAAATTTATCATTGCCTGCCCTATTGTTTTAAATTGTTACACCAGTGGTGGCGAAACTTAGGCATGTCAGATGTTTTGAAGCACAACTCCCACAGTCCTTTTGGAATTGGAAATCTAGGCACAGAATTCTGGGAGTGGAGTGCTGAAGGTTCAACACCACTGTAACATATACTGTTTTTAGCTCTTTTGTCTAAAAGAGCCCATTTTCTAAAAGGTTCATTGTCTCATTGTATTTATGTGATAAGGTTGGAAACTGTCCAGTGTGGCCAGATAGGCGGTATAAAAACTTAATAAATAAATAAGGATGTTCTGTAAGGATAAAAGTACTAGGAATGTTAAGAAGTCTTTGGGTCCGAGTTCCAAAACTAGGTCCTTAGTACCAAGTCACAAGCCTAAAGCCTGATTCACTGTTAAAAACAAGCTTTTTCTTCCCAAAAATAAGCAGAGATGGGTGGGTTCTGAAGTCACAAGTACAGGTCATTGAAAAAACAACAACCCAAGTCTTGAGTCCAGGCCAAGTTGCCGACTTGACAGTGAGTCTCACAACTTGATTCCCTTAAAAATACTGACAAAATGACACCTTCCTTCAGTTATATCCACCGGTCTGAACAGGGTCACTTCTAAGATCCACTCCGATGACATAGGTCTATGTTATTAATTATTTAGTAGGTCCATTCATAGACGGTCTCTCTTCCTGTGAGCTTAAGTCACCATTTTATCACCATAACAACCATGTGATGCAGATCCAGGATAAGGTGAGAAGAAAAAGAGTGGCCAGTGCAGGTTTACTCAGTGGCCATAATCCTATCGCTCAGCCTAGTAAATTGCAATATAGTGGGTCCACTGAATCAGTGAATCACTGCCTCCATAGGTTCCACTGATTCAAATGGGTCTACTCTAACTACAGCTTCCTATACTAAAATAAGTTTCAGTTAGAGTAGGCCCAAACACCTACTGACTCAACTGACTTGAGTGTGATTCACTATGCTAAACAACAGGATTTTGGCCAGTGAGTTTTGTAGCTTTCTGGGGGACAGAAATGGGTCCTCCCAAATAACTTTACACCAGCCTCACCAAGGCACTCCCAACCATAAAAGTGGGAGAAGTATGGTTTCCCCCCAACTATAGCTCATGATTTAAACTTGAGTAGCTCTGGAATTAGCTGGGGATGTTTTTACTTGAAGCTAAAGCTCAGACTATCCCCTTTCTTGATGACATGGTTCCCATCACAGGAAAACACCAAGGTTTCGCCTTCCGTTTATCTCCTCCTGTGGCTGTACAAGAATAGAGTTGCTTCATTACCATGTGGCTTTAGCTTCTAGGTCTTGTCTAAGTGTTTCCATGTCAAGTAACTGTTGCTAGCAGAGCACCCAAAACGAAAACTCCATTTTGCAATGGTGGATTCTGCATTCAACTCGTGTCATTTCCTAGTGCAGAAATTCCAGTTAGAGCTGTATAGTTTTAAGGTTTTATGGCTCAAGCCAGCCTCTGTTTATGTTTAAAAGTATGGGAAGTAAATTCCTCAAAGTGACAGAAGATAGGTAGTGGAAAAGACAGGGCGGCGGGGGGGGGGGAGAGAATGGGAGTTTTTAAGTTATAGTCCATGAAAAAAATGATAATGTAGAGTTTTTACCTCAGAGTCCATGAAAAAGTGGCAATATGGTAATATTACATTTGATAAAACCATAAAACTATGCAGCTGTAACTCATCTTCTCACCATTTAATGTTCTCACCATTTCTACTAATTAACTCTCCCTCCTCTTCTTCCCCCTACTCTCCCTCCCCTCCCCAATCCCCCCCCCAATTCTATATGCTGCAGCCAATGATATCTGGGCTCAATGAATATCTGGTATGAAATTTATATCTCATCTCATATTATATCCCACACCTCATTCTGCTGCTATGTCTTGAAGAAGTGCACATGTGCACGAAACGTCACATTAAAATATGAAAGTTAGCCTTTAAGGTGCCACATGTTTGTGTCTTTTGTTTTGTTTTGTTTTTCTTTGATTTTTGCCTAAAATTTTAATGTACGTAAAGCGGTTACTACCATTTCATGGATTATAGTATGAGTAACAGTGTCTAAGGCAAGCAATGTGTGATCCACCCATCCCTATAATGTACTGTGCTAACAGAACAGGATCCTCATAGAAGAGTATGAGTTTTTATTTGTACCTCCCTATTTTAGACAACATTGCAGGATGAAAAGAATATGCAAGAAACATAGAGTGATTTCTTTCTGTTTAAAAGGCTGAGGATATCTCATCCACACAAAAGTGTGTTTCATTAGTCAAATACAAAGCCTTCTTTAGTCTGTAAATCATAATAAATTAGTTGGTTAAAAAAATGTCAGATGAAAAATGTGAATATCCAAAGACAATAAATTGGATGCAGTGTGGATTGCTTGACTAGCATTTTTGACCCCCAGCTCTGTTTCCAACAAAGTTATTACATCAACTGGCCTCTTCCCCACCACTGAATCAAACTTACCTAGCTCAGGGGGCAGCACGGTAAGACGGTTCCCCTGGATATGAAGTTCTTTAAGCTGGGTGAGTTCACCAATCTCTTTGGGGAGTGATATCAGGTCATTGTCCCTAAGACTAACCTTTTTTTTAAAAAAGCGGGGATGGGGGGGATGGGGGAGTGACACAGGGGAAATGGAAGAGAGACAGACAGAAATACACAGAGAGTTATCAGAACCCTTCTGAGTTGAAAGGAAGCAGGTTAAAAATATGCAATAAATAAATATCTTACCCGGTTGTAACACAGACCTCTTTCTTTCTGCTGCTCAGTCCTACCCTAAAAATTCCCTTCCTCCTATTTTGTTACTGCCATTAACAAGAGCCACACCGTGTGTACCTTCTTTTTTCAACCCAACCCCAACCATCTCTACGCCTTGCAAATTGACTTGATTCTACTCTTACAAGGGCCGCAAAAGTGAATTGATTCCCCCCCCTCCCCCGGCCAAGAATTTAGATAAATTACTTACTATCTGCAACTTTGTGAGCTTCCCAATATCGGGTGGCAGGATTTCAAAATCGTTGTCACTTAGATAGAGTGCACGCAGGGTGGCTGCAAATTAAACAGCAATATATAAACAGGGTGGCAAACAACACAACCATTTGAGGCCTGATCAATAAAAAAGTGTCAGGTTTGATTAATAACCCTGACTTGGTGAAAAGCCTTTGACATACCCGAGGCTCACAATAATAACAAGCAGGTCAAACCTAGATTTACTGGCTTATTGTAGTGTTGGTCTGCTCAGGAAAACATCTATATCCAAAAAGACTGACACAATTAACAATTCCTGCAAGACTGTGGCCTGATAGACTGAGGCACACAGTTGCAATACTAACCTGCTAGGACAGAAACCACTGCAGTTTATTACCTCCAGTTTCTAGTTTTTGTCTCATTTTGCATCTATAAACCTTCCTTAAAACCTCTTGACAGATTTATTCTTTTGCTTTTATTCTGCCTGTTCAAAAAAACAAAACAAAAAAAACAAAAAAACTGAACAGCTATTTTAATACAGAACGGAGTATTAAAGAACCCGAAGATCTGTGAGCATTCTATACAAACCTTCTTTGCTCCCATAAAGGAAAGAGAGCAAAGTCTGAACTAAGGACAATAAAATGGTGCAGGTGAGGTAAGCAGAGATTTAACTGGTTTTAATTAAGTATTTCCCTCAGGGCACCTAAACTGTATAGGACAAACACATGCTTCTGCTTCTTTAGGCACACAGTGTAAGGAGACAAATTGAAACACTGTGGGGAGGAAAGTTATTTTAACTCTGGAAAGGTGACTTAAAATACACAAAACAGACATTCGCTTGACACCATTTTAACTTTCATGCAAATATTCTAAGGAATATTAGAATCAGTAGTTTGGTAAAGTACTCCACTGCAATTCAGGAGCTTGCTAGCACCAAACTACAAATCCCAGGATTCCATGGGCTGAAGCCCTGGCATCAAAATTATATAACTCCACACTGCAGAGATATATACAATTTCCAAAGGGACCAAGATTAAGTTATTGCAGGAAGCTGTTTTATCATCCAAGTGATGAGCAGTTCCTATCAGCATATCATCTACAATATTCCAAGAAGAAATAAAACTAACTATATCTATAGAAAGAAATGTGGATTCTCCCTTAACCCTTTTCAAATGTTTAAATACCCATCTTGCAATGTTGTAACATAACCCTGGGTGCATAACAAATCAAGGCACTGAGGAGAATATTCCTTTACTCTACAGTAATCAGATTTCCACTTCCCATATGAGTATTTTCGAGATGGGGTGGGGTGGTTTGGGAGGGAAGGCGCACAGATCTATTTGGAAAGCGACTGTAAGGAAATATGACAGGAAATATGAGATTAACAAAGGACCAACAATGGACTATAGCTCAGTAAAGATATTTGTCAGGAATCTCTAATTCATACCAAATAGTTATGACTAGAAATACCAGTGCCATCCCTTCGTGAACAGGAAGGCAGCTGTAGGGTTTGTGGTAATAATTAATCACCTTTCAGGGTGCTCATTTTGTTTCAGACAAATTCCTAAATTGCTTAAAAGCAATTTCCTTTAAATTGTCTTAAAAGCATTCCAATTGTTTAAAGTCTTACAACGTAATTTTACTGATTGTGGCGTACCCTGAAATCTGTTGCTATGGACTAGGCTAGAAAGATTTTAATAAATAAACAATAAACTTCCTGTAGAAAAGACATTTAATATATATCACTGAGATTCACATTGACAGTTTATCCCAAAGATACATTTCACCTATATACTACATTTTTATGTACTCAAAACCTCAGGCAGTGTGCATGGGAAACTCATCTTCTGGCACTATTCATTTTCCTTTTTCCTTTTTTTAAGGGGAAAAGGGGTTACAGGAGAACATTTTCTGCTTCCTTTTGTGGTGGAGGTGTGGACAGGAAACAGAGCCAATTGTCCTGGGAGCCAAAATTGTTCATTACGACATTGTCTACCCAAAATATCACCCTGGAATAATTGTACAATTAGGGCTACACAGAAAGACTCTTAAAAATGTGGTTCTCTCATCTGCTCCAACTGCCTATTTTACTCCTCATTAGGTTTTTAAAGAACGTTTGCTAAATTCCTCGTTTTTCCTCAATTTAGGCTATACTGCACAATGAGAGACTTGAAAGAGTCACTTCAGCACCCTGTGTGATTCCTCACTCCCAGGTGAGTACAGGAGACAGCACTATATTTTTTTTTTACCTCATAAGGTCTCTGTCATTAGCGAGCATCTCTAATCTCTCTTTCCTTGAGAAGCAAAGCCTACCCATGTCAAGCACAGAAGGATCATTAAGAAAGATGCTAAGACCACATCTAGTGCTTCACATTCTCACAATAAAACCGCAACCATCCCAATTTGGGGCAACCCATGCAATTCTGACCCATTTCGTGTCAACAGGAAATTCCATGCAAAATCTGGCGACATTTTGCACATATTATTCTCAACAACTGAAGTGATCTATGAAAAATGGTAGGTGCCGATGCATCCACCTCATCCTCTGAGTACAAGGTGCTGATCCCAGATCTGATTCTTAAACCAAATAATGGCTTGTTTGCTCTCTCTCATGCACACACACAGAGAGAAACACACCTGCCTTAACAGTCCCAGGGGATGGCAGCATTTCTTAAAGTTTCAGCTCAACATAAAACTGAACAACATTCAAGGAAATATGACCCAGGCCACAACTCAAACTACACTCTCATGGTTATTCCTACAAATATCATTTGGCTGTAGATCAAAAGATACAGATTGCCTAGCTATGTAGATATATTCAAGGCTGCTCACAGAAGCAGCATATATTTCAAATCCCCTCTCTCTTTTTTTAAAAAAAGTTTATTCTCTCTCAAATAAATTTTACCTGTAAGGCAACTTTTCAAGGTGATTTAAAATGTTTTTAGAAAACAGTTGCTTACTTAGATAGAAGAAGTTTCCAGGCAGGGAGTTTTCATTTAAGTTATTATAAGTCAAGTCTAGGACTTCCAAAGATGGTAAGGAACCAAATCCTCGTGGCAACGAGTTGAGTCTGTTCATCCTAATGATTAAAAAAAAAACCAATAAGATGGCATTGTTTGCGATACTGAGATAGCAGGGCATAGCGTGATCCCCTATAATGAAATTCACACAGACCACATTGCCTGTTCTGTGATGTTTGGATGCTGCCTGAAAAGCCAATAAATAAATAAATAAATAAATAAATAAATAAATAAATAAATAAAT
>JAHTLZ010003542.1:64484367-64500573 GCA_023846285.1 Phrynocephalus versicolor
TAAATAAATAAATAAATAAATAAATAAATAAATAAATAAATAAATAATAGAAATGGACTGAAAGTTTCATATTTTCTTACACTAAACAATAGGATTTCAGCTGTTTTGTAACACAACCTTTTTGAACATTCTTTTTACAGAAATTTTAAGTAATGCTTTCACCTTTAGGCACCCCTGTGAGGCACATTTTAAAGGGGCTTTTCAATTGTAGGATAACATTTTTGCACCCACTGAATCAATTTCCTATATTTTTTTCTGCCACATATTTATATTAAAAAGCCATAGCTGACACAGAAAGCAAAGGGAAGAAACTTAATAAATAAGCAAATTGATAAAACAATATATGAACAGATATTCATTTACAATTCAACAAATCATAGCAGTTTAATCTGAAATTTAAACTATGAACAGTTCAGTCCTGGTTTTGATTCAGAGGGAAAGGGCAATCATCAATACACACACAAAAAAGATTACATCAGATTAGCAACACAGCAATATGTGGCTATTACAGAAATATGGGAAAAAAGACAAAATGCATGTTGTGAATTGTACTATTCAGATAAAGATTAAGGGCGGGTACAGAATGCTGCGGTGGGCGTGGCAAGGTCTGACCACATCAACCCCCACCCCATGCTGGTTCAGCTGCACTGGCTGCCCATTGCTATCCGAATACAGCTCAAGGTATTGTTTTTGACTTTCAAAACCCTAAACATGGGTTCTGTTCACACAAAAGCAGAAGCCCTTTTTCTCTCCCACTCTGTACTAGAAGGTTGAAAAAGGGGGATCTGAAAAGTCATCTCTTACCACGACTAAAATCCTTTGGCTGAGTACAAAACCAACCAAGCCCCCAAATTGCAATTGCAAAATGAATTGCAATTCAGTCGCAAATTTGGTACTGGGTTTTAATCACTGCTTTTACACATCCGATGGGTGGAATTGTAAATGTTCAGAAGAATCAACCATTTCTTATTACCCTTCAGGATTACCCCAACACTGATATGATGCTTTGCTTGTGTGTGTGTTGACCGACTCCTCGTGACCCCATGTCCATGGAGTTTTCTTGGCAGGAATACTGGAGTGGCATGCCAGTTCCTACTTGCTGGATTTCAAATCCTTGGCAATTAGAGAAAACAATCAAACAGACTTGGGGGGGGGGGATAACTTTCTTGCAGCACAAGAACAGACCAATTAGGATGTAACTTTGTCTATGTTACCTTCGCTAAGGCAATTAAACCCTATCCTGTGGGCCCTGGCATTTTTGACATGAAACAGGAATATTTACTCTCCTCACTACATCAGACCAATTTAAAGGGGGAAACTATTCTAAATGTGAACTAGAAATAATTTGCCAGATTATGCAGATTTTGGACTCATTTACTGAACTAAATGCTGCTGCTGCTGCCACTCCAGTGGAAGACAAAGGTTTTCCACTAAAGCCTTTAGAAATAAAGTCTCCATCTGTTGAACAGAATTGGCACATTTCAATACCTTTTAGGTCAACCCTGCGACATTCTTAGTTCTTCTAAGCAGCATATACAACATAAGGATGAAACTTGATTTTTGGTCCATTTCCAACCACAATTCAAAGTCCTGCTTTCATTTTTAAAGCTCTAATTTGCTTAGAAATCCAACTCTCTTGTCAGGCAGAAGAATTAATATCCATTAAACTTCAAGGGTGGATAATAATTGGGTAGATTTTACAGGTTGTTTCTTAAACCAAATGTATATTGTTTAAATTCAAATGACAATTCCATGCAAATCTTCTGAGAAGTGCCATCATGACAGACTACTGCAGTTGGAAAGATTAGCCATTCAAAACAGTCTAGAAGGGTTTCCTGAAATACAACTGGAAAGAGACCTTCGTAATCATTAATAGGAGGTCTTGCAATGATCTAGAATTAGTTTTTTGACCACACAACTCAGAGGTACCCAGTGTGGAATACCGGATCAAATGATGAACTAGTGTTCAGGAGACTTGGTTCAATTCCCCAGTTCTGCCACAGACAACCACTCCTTAAACACCTCATTTACCTTGAAAACCCTATTAGGGTTGTTGTAAGTCCGTTCAGATTTGATGACACATACCATCAATACAACTCTGACAAATCAAGGAATCGTCAAACTTCCTTCTGTGTGCCACAGCCAAAATCCTATTGCTGCCTTAGAGCAAGCATGTCCAAACTTTGGACCTCCAGATGTTTCTGACCACAACTTCCACAGTCCTTTGCCACTGGAAATACAGGCTTGGAATTCTGGGAGTTGTGGTCCAAAATATGAGGAGGGCTGAAGTTTGGACATGCCTGGCTTAGAGTAATAAATAGCAGCAGAGTGGGTCCACTGAATCAGTGTGGGTTTGGTGAGTCAACTCTTTCCTATGTTCCACTGATACAAATGAGCCTATTTTAACTGTGACTTACTATGCTCAAGGGAGTTGCAGTCAGAGAAGGCACATTTGAATCAAGAACCTTATGTTGGAGCTGACTCACGAAATGCTCATTGATGCGATGGGCTTACTCTGGTGCAATTTACTATACAGTAATATGCAACAGTCACAACTAACAGAAAGGGGATAGAAATGTGTCACACTCTACCACCACACACAAACATCGTCAGTATCAGCTGAATGATGATGAGGTTTGACACGTGTACACATTCAAACCAGGCAAGATTATTTAACCAACTGAATCTGTTTCAAGCAGCAGCTACCATTTCTCTAGCTTAAAGGGCATGTCACTGTGCATCTGCAGCATAGCTGAACCTGAGAATAAGACCTATATAATTCATGGTTATTTACAACTGAGTAGGTACGTGCAGAACCTAAACCAGCCCAATCACTAAGATTTGCTAGGAAAGCCTCCTCTGTGTCCCACCTTTAGGAACACTTCATTATGTGGAAACACGAGGTTTGGCTTTTTCTGCAGCAGCACCCTAACTGTGAATCATTTAAAGAATTAAATCAAATACAGATTAAAAGAGAGATGTTTTAGGTTTAATTGATAAATTGAAGATCAACAAGTCACCAGGCCCAGATGGTATCCACCCAAGGGTTATTAAGGAACTGAGAAATGAAATTGCGGATCTCTTACTGGTAATATGCAACTTGTCTCTTAAAACGGCCACAGTGCTGGAGGACCGGAGGATAGCAGATGTCACACCAATTTTTTTAAAAGGAAAGAGCGGGGGGACTCGGGAAACTACAGGCCTGTTAGCTTTACATCTGTCCCAGGGAAGATGGTGGAAAGTCTCATCCAAAAGAAAATCTTAAAACACATAGAAGAACAAACCTTGCTGAGGGAAAATCAGCATGGCTTCTGTAAGGGTAAGTTTCAGAGGGATCCTGCCAAGCTGTCAATAGCTGGATGCCTTTAAACCTGGCCTAGTCAGCACCAGGGGATCCCCCTGGTGCCGACTGGGCCAGGTTTAAAGGAGTTCAGCCGATAACAGCTCAGCAGGAGCCCTTTAAAATGGCTCCTGGAGCCTCGGACACCACATCTTGTGCCTCTAGGACCCAGGGGAGCCATTTTGTTTCATTTCATTTCATTTTGTACAATTAAAAAAAATTGTAAGAAGCAAAACAAAACTAAACGGGGGTGAGCATGAAATGAAACAAAACATTATTTTTTTATTTTGTGCCCATCCCTAGTTCTGCCTAGTGTACAGCTCTAATACTAAATACTACTCATTCTTAGTTCATATACCCCTAGATGTTTGTTTATTATATGATTTCATTAATACTTCCCTTTTGTTTCGACATCTTAACAGAAAACTGTTACATTTTCACATAACAAAACAACATGTGTTAACCTGGAATGTCAAAATGAAATTCATATTAAACATTCCTAGTTCTCAATTACATAGCAATGAGGGTTTGCTTTTCTTGTTCTCTTCCTGAGCAGATTATATACAGTATTTGCTAAATCTTTTCAGCATGCAGGCTGACTTAAGGATGGTTATTGATTTTACTGTAAACTTCAGGAAAAGGACATTACATTAGTTTAACCAATGGTTTGACACAAGTATTGGACAAAGAGATTGTTGACTTCCATATAGATATAGATATAGATGATATAGATATAGATAGCTCAGATTGGCTAGAACTGAAATTTGAGCAGTTTTTACCATTTAACTCAAAGGATTCCCTCTACAAGCCCTCCCCATTATCGTTGTAAGCTTTCAAACTGCACGTGCAGTTTGATTTAAAAGCCGGCAGTTTCTCCAATCCTCCAGCCTTCATCAGCGTTGTATGCATCCAAGCCAGTGTCTGAAGACCTGGATTTGGAATTTCAGTGGAGACATGGAATTGATAAAAGCCACCACTTAAGTATTTCACATACCTTGAACACTTTATTATTATACAGTAATTTGATCCTGATTTGACAACACATAACTGTTTGGATGATTGCTCAATGCTGGCAACAGAGCAGTCACTAAATCATGAACAAAAGCACAGTGATCAAAATACCTTTTTGTCTTTATGTCAGAAGCTCTACCGTTCAATGAATAAGCATACAAGATATTTTTTGCCTAATGATGGTTTATATCAGTGGTTCTCAACCTGTGGGTCTCCAGATGTTCCTGGACTGCAACTCCCAGAAACCCCTTCCATCACAGTGTGTGGTAGAGGCTTCTGGGAGTTGCAGTCCAGGAACATCTGGGGACCCACAGGTTGAAAACCACTGATTTATATCAAGAACATTTTGGGCAACTAACATCAAGTCTCCCATAGTACATGTTGTACTATGTACAGAGCACAATGACATAGGAGTGAAACTGCTTGTTCTTCATTGCACTCACAAAGGACTGTACCAGTTTTTCTTACATTCACTTTGGTTCTGCCAATTTCACTCTTTACTTTCAAATGACTTTCAAGTAACTGAGTTCTCTGTGTAACTATGAGCCAGATTTCTCTGGTGTTCCATCCATTTCAAAACATGGGCAAGTTCTTATTTTCCACATTATACTCCTGGCATTCTCTGCTGTTCATTCAAGATTCGTAGATATTTTGAAACAGTCTTTCTTTGACTTTAGTTTGGGAGGTGGAAAGGGTAGCGTTTTGCTTATGCAAACATGCAGGAGTGGCTTATAACATGGCAAGCCAATTAACAGAGTTTTCTGCTTCTTCCCAGGAAACATCACCAACAGGAGTGGGATGAGGCAGTCCTTGAGAAGAAGGAAATTCCAAGATCGAGTGTGGCCGCTGAAAATTCTGCCTGGAGCTGTTCCCTTCATTGGCAGACTGTGGGAAAGTCTGTACAACCGAGGATGACTTTGATCATCACACATGGTACAAAGTTCTGTCGACTTGTTTCTCCTCTGACTGAGAATCGCAAACACGCATTCCAGAACAAACTTCTGCCAACCAATCACCAGCTTCCTAAAGTTTCACTGGAGTTTTAAAAAAGTAACTCAATTGTGACCTCCTCTGGGCAAGCCAAGCAATGCTGATGCTGGGGAAATGACAATTTGGTATTCGTAGCGAAATGCCTCCAAAGGGTTCCTGGTTGCAGAAAGCTCAGCTTAACTATTTTTACTGCTGCCTTTTTCTTCTCTCTTTGTCGGCTTATTTTTAGGAGATCTGAAGCCACACAGGTTTCCTCCAATCACGGATGCACACGAGCACCGCCTTCTTTTATGTTCTGTGGAATAAGTGCTCACTCGTGTCCCTACATGTGGCAGATTTATTGACAGAACTATGAAAAGCGCCCTAAGAATAATTCAAATAAAAACAGTGAAACGATGGCGAAGACTGAAAGGGAGACAAGATGACTTACTGTTATGAGGCAGCTTTGCCTGTTTTTCTCAGGGTGACAGATCGAGCCGCAAATGCTAACTGTGGAAAACACTGGACATCTGCTTACCTTTCATGCATATTTATTGCCTTGGAAAATGGACATATTTACTATAAACAATAGAATAACAAAACAAGGCACATTCATTTATATGCCAGAAACCTAGTAAGAGATGCTAATATGACCTTCGTGGGGCATATCAAGTGTCACTGACACTGTTTTCCCCAAAGTCATTTTGTGGCCAATCTACTCAAACAATTAATTGCATCTTTTTAAAGGATTAGGTCAGGGGTGTCAAATGTGACAAATAATAGAGATGAAATTCAACTGAAATTCAGTCCTTCAAAAGTGGTGTGTGTGTGGGGGTGTTTAAGAGGAAAAACAAGATTTCCTTTTATTTATCTTTCCGTGCCCCACCTCTTAGCAATTTTCTCCAAGCAGCTTATAAAACAAGGATTTAAAACCAAATGAAATGTAGGCACTTTGGCTGAAATCCGGCCATGGTGTTACGGTGTAATTTTCGGGAGCAATTTGTCATTAGTTAAGGAACACCAGTAAACATTATCTGCTACGTACTGAGTTGTACAACTTGGTGTGCAAAAGGTAACCCATCAGAAACACAGATTCCATCATCTAATGGGGAACAAATCAGAACAGTTTTCCTTGATTAACTAAATCTAATTGCTGGCTTAGGGGAAATTAGATTTCAGAAGTATCGGTACCTTCTGCTAACCCACTAATTGACTGCCGATTTTCTGGTAGAAACCATAGAACTTGTAAAGGCTGTAGTACCCAAGGATTCAGAAAGCATCATAAAGTGCAAACAGCAGGGTTACTACTTGAACCTGCCAATATTGTTCAAGAACATCCAGAAACTATTTGCCCAGGTCCACTCTTCTCTATCCAGTGAGGCCACTGTATAAGACTCTCAGAACTAGCAGTAGCACATTTCTACAGGTGGATTTAGTGCATGTTTCTTTGTAGTGCAGAAGCCTATGCAACTCCTCGCCCAATGGTGCAACCCAGTGGACCCACTCTAGTAGGGATTTGCCCTTTGCCACATTGCACTTACGCCTCTGCTGCTCTCTCTCTGTATCTGTACCGGCAATGCGCCTCTCCAAAAGGTTACAAAAGGGATATAGATGAAGGTAGACTGGAATGCAGCTGCCTAGATGCCCTAAGCACATCCGATCTCGCCTGATCTCGGAAGCTAAGCAGGGTTGGCTCTAGTTAGTACTTGGATGGGCGACCACCAGGGAATTCCAGGTGCTGGAGGCGCCTGGAGTAGGAACTGGCAAACCACTCCAGTATTCCTGCCAAGGAAACTCCATGGACATGGAGTCACAAAGAGCCAGTCACGACTGTAACGACGCAACACACACAGACTGGAATGCCCAAATTTCACAAAGCTGCGGCAAAAGCTACTTGGTAGCTGGAAGTACAGTGCAAAAATGAAGATTTCAGCCTTATTTAGAATTAACTTCCATTGACTTCCTCTGCAACCCACACTGCAGTTCATGTATTTCAGAAAGCAGTGAAGAACTCATAATTGTATCAGATCAGCATTTAAAAAACCAATTGTAAACACACACACACACACACACACACACACACACACACACACACACGTACGTGTTATCATTTTATTAGACGGATGCACATTCCATCTCAATTCAGTCAGAGAATAATTATGAGTAAAACTGCAGACTAATTCTAAGATTAAATCTCTAGGAATATAAAGAGGTATTACAAAGAAAACTACCCTCTACTGTTTGGTAAGAAAAAATGCCATTAGCCATTCACCCGTGTTTTTTTTTTTTCTAGAGCCGTGGATTCCTATAAAGCTGGCTATTATTCCTGTGTTGACAATATGATACAGAAGCTCGAACGTATAATACATAACCAGTATTGGCATTCCAATAAGAGAATCAGCAGGGAGGTTCATTCATATTCAGGAAGAAATAAAATATTTAGAAATGTACTTACTTGTGAGCTTATTGTGACTGAGGACCAGCTGTGTAATGTGAGACAGAGTGACTGTAAAACAATAGAAAGAGATAAGGAATGAAATAAATACGGGCAAATATTTTAGAAAAAAAGAAAAGCTACACACATTCATGGGAATGCTTCTGAAGAACAGAAGAGAATAAATTCTCACAAATCTTATTTATTTGTTTGTTGGTTACATTTACATTGCACCTCAAGGGGGTTATCCGGCTCTCCTTTCTACTTTCTCCATCTAACGAAACAGGGCTGGGTGGGGATATTAACTGTCCCAATCCACCCACTGCAGTCATGCCCAAGCGTGGATTTGAACCCTGATCCCCCGAGTCCCTGTCCAACACCAACCCCCTTGTTTTTGGCTTGTTATGTGCCATCAAGTTGGAACCAATTTATAACAACCCCAATAGGATTTTCAAGGTTAAGTAAAATATTTAAGAAGTGGTTTTACTAAGTTGCACACCATCCTTACATGAGTCTCCATGGCCAGGTGAGGGGGTTGTACCCTGGTCTCCATAGTCATCACTGTACAGTGGTACCTTGTATAAAGGAATTAATTTGTTCCAAATGAAATCATGTTAAGCAAATTTTCCTTTATACAAATTCCCATAGGAATGCATCGAAAATGGAGTGATCCCATTTTTATGTTGTACGGATTCTCCCCATAGGTGATTATGTTAAGCAAATTTCCCCAATTTCCGGAATTTTTTATGTTGTACAGATTTTATGTTATACAAGGTGTTTGTTATACAAGGGTCCACCTTACTTGCTAAACCATACTGGTCACTAATCTTTAAACCAATGAAAAACTAAACGTCACTCTTTGTCACAGGCATCAGAGATCTATGTCACTTTGCACTGCATGCTTTTCCCACTCTGCATAATACAGCAACTGCCTACATTTCTGTACTGCAACTACTTTGAACACATCATTTTGTTTCTGGCCTGGGTCCATATTACATTCTAGAAGAAGGGGCAGATGCTTCTTCTGTGGCATGACCCTGGGTTTTAAAAGAGGCCTTGTGAGCAGACCACTCAGAAAGGGTTCCCAATCCCCATGCTTATGATTTTCAGCTGATAGAGAGGCTATGACCCCTGACATTTCAGCTGGACGATGGTTGAAGAACCATCTCAACATTTGTGCTCTGTGCACATCTTCAGAGAAGCATTTGACAATTCAAGAGATGGCATGACTGACAATATGAAAATTAACAACAGCATCTGACAGGCTGGGGATACAACATAATGAGCAACCGGTAACTCAGTGAATTAAGGAAGTAAGTAATGAACCTGGCCTAAAAGTGAATGTTATGAAGACCAAATTCATGGTCATCAGTAAAAAGTCAATAAGCCCAAGAAATGGTGTGGGGACCTTTCTTCAGAGTGTGTGTTTCGAAGGAGGCTTCAGTGAGTGCACACACTCCTGGCTGCCGACATGGCATTTCTGAAAGGAAGTGACCTATTTCCCCTGACCTTTTGCTTTGAGGCAGGGCCAAAGGGGATCATTTAAGTTGAACGTTGACAAATAAAAGTGTCTTGGAATTTGACTGAAGGAGCAATGGAAGCACAACCATGCAACAAAAGTATAGACAGTGATGGTCCAAATCAAAAATACTGATTCTACTGTACAGCATGGAACTGTGGCCTTTAGCACAGGCAGATATGACAAAGCAAAATACCTCTGCAATGTGGGTCAACTGAGGAATGCTAAGAATGAAGAAGCACCAAGACAAATAAGTTTATTGTTACGGCATCAAGCCAAACATGAAATAAAATAGAATAGTGCAGAATAGAATATGAAAGACATTGGGTGGAGGGTTTAAAATCACTAATTCATGAATCAGAATCTTGTTATAATGATGAAGAAAAAAACAGTCCATCACATTACGCAAGGGTACTAATTTCCATGCTATCTATCATCTGCCTGGTTGTCCCCCACTCTCATTACCCACTTCATCATACAACTGGCCATAAAAATATTCAGCCCAAACAAAGCAAAAACGGCTTCAACGACTGCCCTTCTGTGATTTTCTAAAACTGAATGATGATAGCAAAATGCAGAAAACGTAAAGAGAAATAAGAGGCACAGACTTTTACACCTGGTTGTTCAGGATAAAATTAAAGAGAAAAGAATCAAAAGAAAGGGGAAGCCCCTATGGACTAAAGAACTCAAAATGTTTTGGATGCACCACAATGCCAACTTCAGAGCTGTCACATCCTGATATAGCTATAAACATGCTCAAACAACAGGAGAGTTATAACCACAAGAAGCATGATTTTAAAATTTTTAAAAAAGACTATAAAGGAATCTGATTTTTAAAATTTTAAAATTCTTTAAATCTTGATTTAAACTACTGTAATTTGAATAAAATCCACCCTGATGACAGATAATCCATCCCAAGGGTTGACTGTTAACCCTTCAGTCAGTTACAATAGCCTGTGAGGTTGCTGAAGACTGAATTATTATTCTTTGGACTACAGATTACGTTAAAACAAAGTTAGATTACACTCAATACATTCTGAAGGCAGGTCAGACTCCCATATTGCTGCATTGTCTATATTCTTAGAGAAAGCTCCTCTTTTAGCAACTGACAATTAACTTCGTGATTAATTGCTGTGACTGAACACAGAAGAGTAACAAGCAGCTTTGAGATGATATAGGGGAAATGTCATTGAAATGATTTGACAGCAAAGCCCCGAAGGGAAGAGTTGTGCGGAAACCATGTCATCAGATCCACAAGATGGCATCGTTGCTTCATTTTTAAGTAGAGCCTGGCTTTCGGAAAATTGCATTTCCTTTTTATTTCAGAAGACTCTTTATATTGCCACTATATGACTTCTGAAAACCAGAAAGAAAGAAAAATAGAGAGAGATGACACCCAGTATAGGATTTAAAATATAGTTATGCCAACTTGTCTTAACTTAAAACTGTCAGTATCTCAGTTTCTTAGATAAGAAAGGTCTTTGTTTTAAATGATAATTTAGGCTAGCTCAAGCTACCAAACAAACTTTTAAAAGTCCACACTGAGAGATGTTTATTCAGAAATAAATCCCACTAAGGTCAACTTAACTTGCTCACATGCCAGTTGGCTCAAGATTGGAAGTTAAATAGACTTTCCCCACACCGTTTCGAATCCCGGGTGCCACGCAGCGGAGTGAGCTCCCACTGTTAACCCCAGCTCCTGCCAACCTAGCAGTTCAAAACCATGTAAACGCAAGTAGATAAATAGGTACCACCGTAAAAAGCGGGAAGGTAAAACAGTATTCCGTGCTCAGAAATGTGTTCAGTCATGCCAGCCACATGGCCACTGACCTGTTGTTTGGCCTGGAAATGGAGATGAGCACCAGCCCTAGAGTTGGACATGACTAGCATGCTGGTGTGTGGGGATTCTTTACCTTTACCTTTTTATACTTCACTGTTAGGGCAAGGGGGGCACTTACAACCCTATGCTTAGGCTCTCTGCAGCTCAACCATTTCTGTTTCAGTGTGTCAGGCAGGTAGGGCTCAGTGCATGTTTGCCTGCCTTGATGTATGTGTGAACACCCCGCTCTCCTGTTTGCTCCAGTTGTGCATCTTCTGCCCCACCAACTACCAGCAGCACAAACTGCCATGGCTACTCTTTATATTTATTTATTTTGAATATGTTTACCCTACCATTCTCCTTTGAAAAGGACCCAAGGTGGCTTACAATTATGAGGGACAATATAAAGCCTAGAACATTTAAGACATATTCAAGTAGAGAACAGGGAACTAGAAGAGGCATCTTAGAACATTAAAAGTTAACATTAAAGCTACAAAGAGCACACAAAAAGAAGAAAAAAAGTCCATTATTAGGGATGGAAACTAACATGGAAAACACTGGTGTTCTTATGAAGTCAATCAATGTAATCATGCACGGTAGTCCATATAACAGTCACATAATAGGTCATTCCCATCATTAAGGGAAAGCTTGCCTGAAATGGAAGGTACTGTATTTGCTTTCTTCTGGAAAGACAGCAGAGATGGGGCAGTCGTGGCCTCCAGTGGGAGCAGCAGAGAAGGCCCTTTCATGTGTTCTCCTGAGACATACCTGTGAAGGTGGCGGGATGGAGAGAAAGGCCTCTCCTGATGACCACTTGAGCTGGTTCATACAGCGAGATTCGATCTTTGACGTAGCTTGGACCCAGGCCATTTTGTGCTTTGTAGGTTAAGGTCAGCACTTTGAATTGAGCCCGATAGGGGACTGGCAGCCAGTGGAGCTGCTTTAATAGGGGTGTAATGTGATCTCTGTACCCCGTCCCAGCTGGCAATCTGGCTGCTGCATTTTGGACCTGTTGAAGTTTCCTGAGACTTTCCATCGGTAGCCCTACATAGAGTGCAATACATTAGTCCAGCCAGGATGTCACCAGAGCATGTGTCACAGTGGCCAGAGCAGGTTTCTCAAGAAACAGGCGTAACTGGAATACTATACTAGTTTCAATTGTGCAAATGCACTCCAGGCCACAGCTGTGACCTGGGCATCTAGGCTCAAGGATGAGTCCAGGAGCACCACCAAGCTACACATCTCTTTTCTGCCTTGCTTCCCAGGTATAGGGTATAGGGTGAACTGTCAGCATAATAGCATGTTACAAACACCCTATTACTACTCTATTCCTAACAACATCCACTTTCTTATTACACTTGCATCCTGCATGGTCTGGTCAGTTCAACAAGATTTATTGCCAGCTTGGCCAGAAAGTGCAGCAAAGGGTCTTCTTGTGTTTTTGGGAAGAAATAGTTTTAAAATCATTTCCCTCCTTAAAATCAGTCCTTAAAAGCAATTTTCTTTTGCGTTTCCTTAAAGGCAATTTTCACTCTCCGTTCTTTTTTTAAGGCACCATCCTTTTCACTTAAGCCCACATAAACAAGCGATGCTTCTATTAATACTAGGGGCAGGAAACTCCCTTTAGGATACAAAGCTATGGGGAACAATGATAAGACAATGCTTGCTCAAGTCACATTAAGTAGGAACGAGATTAGGACCCAAAAGAGAGAATGTTTTTGTCATGATTAGTTATTGACATGTCCATGGCTTGAGAAGTAAGGCTGGGATGAGAAAGGAGTTGAGGCCCATCCAGCTTAACTAATTTATTTATTTATACTGGACACAGTAGTTTATAGTCATAGCAACTGGACTTGTTTTCTTGTAAGATCGAAACATTTCATGATTCATCCAAGTAGCTTCATCAGTCTAAGGAAAGTTGGCTCAAGGCCTCCAATGTATAATTCACCTTGGTTGAACATTTAATGAGCCTATACAGGCCATCCTCCACCTAACGAACCTATTCAAGCGACAGTCAACCTAATGAGCCTATGTAGACCAGGGCCGCATGAAACCAAGGTGAACTAGAAATTGAGGTCTCACACCAACGTTCCTTAGACTGAAGAAGCTACTTGGATGAGTAGTGAAATGCTTCAATCCCACAAGAAAAGAAGTCCAGTTGCCATGACTCAACTTCCAGATAACCTCACCTGGATGATTGAGAATATTCACAGACGTGTTGAGGCACAGTTCTTCCAAATGTTCTTGGGTTGCATCTACCATTATTCCATGCCACTGACTACCATGACTACGGTGAACAACAGTCTGAGAAGAACCAAAGCCATTCGCATTGACCAGTCCAACTTATTGCACTGGGAGGACCAATAAGGCACAGAACCACAGCAAGGAAGAGGGTCTGACTGTTCCTATCATTAATATTTCCATGCTCAGAATCACCCAAGTTGCTGTTGGGTTCACTGTCATGGTTCTAAGTGCATTTTAAAGCCAGTGAAATTTCAAATAAACTACTGTGTCCAGTATAAATAAATAAATTAGTTAAGCTGTGCTGGATCTTGATCATAATTATAATTTCACTACACTGAGGAAGAAACAATCATAGCCAATCCTGTGCAATCCGCTGGGGGAGGGGGGAATGAAGTTCAGCAGAACCATTAAAGAGCCCTAAATCAGGAGAATGCAGAGCTCCTCAGATTCATTTGTGTCAAGATATGTGCAAAAAAGATACTGAACCGACACACTGTATCACAGGAGACTACCAGTAAGTAACCAGGAGTAACCATCAGAAGTCTGAAGTACTGTACTTGGAAGGCAGTCAGTAAATAGGTGGAAGTAACACGTTAGAATAACTAGGTACTGGTAGTTGTAATTGTGCAAAGTTTCTAAAATTCCTGAAGATGGCATGATGGGTATACATGCTGAAAGCTTGATCTTGTAAACTCTATTAAAGGCTTTTAAAAGTATTTTACTTGGAAGCTACACTTGTAACATTTTTTGTAGGTCTTTTCAATCTGTTCCCTGGTATTGGTCTACCTGTGTTTTAGCATGCTCCAAGAAAGTAGGGAAGATTTTAGTTGCAATTAGTTCAATTTCCAATAATCAAGGCATAATTTAACTTTACAACTCTAATGTAACAGATAATTTATTTCTGTTCTATTGTACAGTACACTTCTGCTCAAAATGGCCTTGTTGCTAGATGGTGCAGTATACAAGTCTAATAAATAAATAAATCATGGGGGTTAGGTTTCCAACCCACCCACGATAAATGAAAATCTGCAATATGCGGACGCCTTTATCTGCGGGTCAGGCTAGGACCTGCAGGCCTGTGTGAGGCCTCCTGTCCTCACCCCACGCCTGGCACTGTCAGGAATGGGAGTCTGGCGGTCCTCCTGGGCCTGAACAGGGCCCAGAAGTGGCTTCCAGTGGATCGGAAGTGACTTCCAGGGCCTGTGTGGGCACCTGGAGCCTGAAGAGGGCACAGAAGTAGCTTCGGGCAGACCGGAAGTGACTTCCAGGACATGCGCTGGGCCTTTGCTGGGCCTCTGGAGATTGCCCCAGGGCCAGCACCCCCCACCCACCCACACCTGCAGTCCCGGTAAATCCGTGATATACTGGGACTGCAATATATGAAGTGTGATGTGGTAGGGGGGACTACTGTACTTATAATGTTGTGTTAGTGTAATCATTACGGGATGCACTTTGCAATGATGAAGAAAGAATATTACATGGCTCAAGGTGTGCTTTAAGCTATGTTGTAGGTTTCCATAAAACCTAAGAGAGATGGCACTAGACAAACCTTTGTAGGAAGCTTATTCCAAAGGGAAGGGGCTACAACTGAGAAAGCTTGGTTCATGTTGGCTCTTTCGGCCTCCTTTGGCGTCACAGCTTTTAGTAACAAGGGCAGCTATTTTGTGGGAAGGCTGTTCGGACAAGGACCATGGTCCTAAACAGTTAATGGCTGTACAGATCACGACCAGCCCCTGGAATTGGGCATGGAAACTAACAGGAAGCCAAAGAAGGTGTGCCAAGATGGTGGATATTCTCCCCCCCCCCATCCACCCCCAATAGGTCTACATTTTTTTTCTTATTTCTGAAGGATATGAGGAGAAATGGTCCCTTCATGTTGTCGGCTATCTTGAAGAACTGAGGGCATTCACCCCTAGCAAACAGATTTGTGGAAGCCTGAACACAATTATATGTTCCAACTCACAACAATACAGACTTTTTTTTAAAAGTGTAGGGGGAGCTCTTGTTAACATATAAATGAGACATTTGTGACTCTTGATGTACCTTTTCTTCTAACCAGCAAGAGTTAAGTCTTCTCCCATGCGGCCTAGACATTAGCAAGTACTACTACCTAATTAACCAAATGCCACAATGGGAGCTGAAGTGCAGCATCTGCCTAATAAGCTACCTAGCTCTAAACCAATAAATAACTTAAATATCTTTGACATTATTAAGCAATATGATAATTTCTGATTGGATAATTTAATGTTTCAGATAAAGAGAACTCTTGAGACAGGTGTTGCTACTTAACTAATGTCACATCATGAAAAAGAAAGCCTGTTACAGCAGATCTGAATTAATTACAAGGTAATTAGCATAAACTTTGAATCGGTCTGTCTCTGAAGATTCAGAGGATGGCTTGCTAATCCACAGAAAAGAAACTTCATTGCTTGAGATTTCTTTACTACCAGAGAAACCATTACTAATTTATGTTCAATTCAGAGGACATGTTATAAAAGAAGATTAAGAGACGGTCTCAACAGATATGCTCTTTTCCAGTCCTTTAATCCTCAGCACCAGATGTGGAATTTTCCAGAACATGAAATTATCTGGTATTAAGAAATAAACAGATGTATCCCTTTGGATATATTGGCAGAGAGAGGCTGCACCCTCCACCCCAGCTATCCATGCTCACAACAGATCAGACAAAGACACTTGGCCTCAGTTCACCAATGTGGTAAATTAAAGAGCCCTAAATCAGGGGAATGCAGTGCTCTCCAGATGTTCTTGAACAACTCCCCTCAGCCCTAGCTAGAAGGGCTGCCAGAAAAAAAAGTGATGGAAATGTATGTATGTATGTATGTATGTATGTATGTATGTATGTATGTATG
>JAHTLZ010003542.1:64500583-64522403 GCA_023846285.1 Phrynocephalus versicolor
GTTAGTTAGTTAGTTAGTTAGTTAGTTAGTTAGTTAGTTAGTTAGTTTTGAGTATTTTACCCCGCCTTTCTCCTTGGAAAAGGGCCCAAAGTGGCAGTAAAGAGAGACTGTACAGTCCATTCAGAGGATGGGTTGCTAATCCACAGAAAAGAAACTTCATTACTTGAGATTTCTTTACTATCAGAGAGACCATTACTAATTTATGTTCATTTCAAAGGACATGTTATAAAAGAAGAGAAGGTCTCAACAGATATGCTCTTTTGCATCGATTTATTTATTTATTTATTTATTTATTTATTTATTTATTTAGTTAGTTAGTTAGTTAGTTAGTTAGTTAGTTAGTTAGCTAGTTTTGATTATTTTACCCCGCCTTTCTCCTTGGAAAAGGACCCAAGGTGGCTTACAGTAAGGAGAGACTGTACAGTCCATTACAATTAAGACACCAACAACATCTGGAAAGCTCCTGACCTAAAGGGAGGACACATGAATTTGAAGCAGAATTTGTCTTCAAGTTCTTTGGATCCTGGGATTTGGTAAAACGTGCTAATGGTCTGCAATGGTCCCAGTTTCAATCTCCCAGGATGGGGAATACCCTCCTTCGGAATGCCAGTTTGCCCCCTTCACTAATTGCATTTCATTTGCAAGGACAGGCCTTCCTCTTTGGACCCGGTTCCTTCTTAGGCTGGCTTTTAACAAATGAACTGGGCATCCAGGTTTTTCCGCATGATACTGTACATTTGCACTTCTTTTCATACATGTGCAATGTTTCCAAAACTGGATTAATATTGTCAGTCTCTTTATTTTTAAAATTAACCGGTGAATACATCCAGTGGCCCATACATCCAATGACATCATGTCTCCCTTGGAGGATGCAAGCCAGAGATGGCTGGAGCAAACACTGAACTCCAAAAAAGCATATGGACTTGTTTTATGCTTGTGACCAGAATTGCGGCTTCTCAGGTTAAAGAGCTCCAACACAATTTTCCTCTGTCTTACATTGCAATAATATAAACGTTGCTAGTCAACAAACTGAAGAATTAACCTCAGCTAATATTCATGCAGTATGACTGTAATCCTAAACACATTTGATAGGAAGCAGGCTCCATTTAATATACAGTGGCACCTCTACTTACGAGCAATTTGAATTAAGAGCGGAAAACCGTTGGTGTTTTAACTGCTGCGGACCCTTGTATAACAAACAACTTGTATAACATAAAATCTGTACAGCATAAAAATTCTGGAGATAGGGGAAATTTGCTTAACATAATTGCCTATGGGGAGAATCCGTACAACATAAAAATGGGATCACTCCATTTTCAATGCATTCCTATGGGAATTTGTATAAAGGAAAATTTGCTTAACATTATTTCATTTGGAACGAATTAATTCCTTTATGCAAGGTACCACTGTATTAGATGTGGCCTGCTCTACTTACATGTTTTATTTATTTATTTATTTATTTATTTATTTATTTATTTATTTATTTATTTAGAAACAGCTGCTCCACTTACGAGTTCTTTGACGTATGAGCATGCATTCAGAACGGATTAAACTCGTAAGTAGGGATACCACTGTAATGGTAGATGCTTTACAAAGTTAGTCTAAAATCCATACAAATATATACAAAGCCATATATTGCAATTCCACTTACGGTAACCATTTGAGAAGACAAAATTGTGAAAAGCAGAAGCAGCACGTAACTAGCTTTTTAAGCTTTGGCCCAACAGCTAGTCCCAGGCAAAGCCTTTGAATCAATTGGTGAGTATAAATTCAATGAATTGAATTGAACTGACTGGATTTATTCCTTAGCAATTCACTGAAAAATCCACGTGCCTGCCGTAAATGAAAATAAATGAGGTTTGGTCTTAGCTTCTCAACAATAAATACACAAAACCATGAAAATGTTATCCCAGATTAATTTAATCATAGACGTTCACTGAAGGTAAATGACAGTGATTCTAAAATGGATTCGTGTTTAGATATCAGCATTACTCCTTGCAGCTTCAAAATGGGAAGCAAACCAGAAAAAGTCTCTTCCTCTGGAAATATTTGTGCACAGTAATTCATCCAGTAGGTGGTTAATGAGGAGGAGGCAGCAGCAGTGAAAATTTCCCTAGGTTGGAAGAGCTTCTTACAGCATCGGGAGACTACTGATTGAACAAATACAGGATCTTGACCGCTCTCTCTGCCCTTCCAACCCCTGAATCACCCTATGATGCTGAATATCGGCTTTTGAACTTGACCAAATTGATGAGGTAAGGTTGACACCCCACAAAAAAGGAGATGACTAGTGGTGAACTCCCACACCATTCAACAGTGCAAGCATTTTCTGTAGAATTCTGCTCAACAGCACTCTTCCTGACAAAACAACAGAGCAAAGCAAAAGTTTCCTACTCATATATCACCCCATAGTGCTTAAAGTTCTCTCTCTCTCTCTCTCTCTCTCTCTCTGGGTGGTTTACAATTTAATTATACAGGCAACACATTGCCCACCACCACCACCCCCAGAAAGCCAAGTACTCAGTTTGCCAACATTGGGAGGATGGGAGGTTGAGTCAACCATCAGCTTAGCCCATCAACACAGAACTCAATTCATGAGCAGAGTCTTCACTACAGTACTGCAGTTTAAAACTGCACCATGAAGCTCCCTGGATGCATCCTAATGATATGACACAACTCTAGAGAATTTAGAATATTTCCATTTTAAGGGCCTTGGCGACATAGTCAAGCATCCTTTGGCTACAGAAGCCAACCAGATATCTGCGGTAAATCAATAAGCAGAAAATGAAGACATTAACCTGTTTTTTTTTTAAATCAGGAATCAGTAATCAGAAGCAAGTTGTAGTTAATCCTGAAAACATTCATATTACTAACCATTCATCACTTGCTCTCAGGAGTCCACACACAACAACTGAAAGAAAATGTAACTACTTACACAAGCCAGGTATATCCAGCATGTTAGAGATGCCTCGATCACACATGTCCACCTCCAAGATGTTCTTCTCCCTACTCTCCTCAACAATTTTCTTCAAGGACTTCGACATGATTCAGCCTGCAGCAAGAACAGATGTACCTACTGGAACAGAAATAAAGTGGCAGACCAAGAAAGGAGAGGTAAGAAAGGAAGAGAGAGATACTTTGCATGATACTACCAATATGAATTCCAGTGATATACCCAGGAGCCAAATGGGTCGTACCACCAACTTTCTAATCAGGATGGGGACAGTGAGACATGGAAGACAAATTCATGCAAACCACACATTCCTTGTGTGAAATGGAAATACCCATTGTGATCTTCCAGTTCATGGCAGACAGAAAAGCAATCTTGTGTGAGCTCATGCCCCCCCATCCTAGAACATATGCACGTTAGTGCAGCTGGCTACCCCTCATGAGTAAATCCTACCCACTTGAACATTCTGCTTATATGAGCAATTGGGCCTCAGAAATGGTAATATCTGCAAGATCACTGTTGTTGATCCTCCAAAGGTTGCACAAGAACTGCAAGATTGCACAAAATCTCCAAGATATTTTTATATCTTCGTGGAAGACATGGTTCAGGCCTCCAACTTTTAAATTCTTCAGCACTGGAAGGTGAACGACAAAAATGCACTGCTTGTATGGGAAGGAGCCACATCACTCAATGGTAGATGGCATGCTTTCCACCATAGAATATTGCAGGATCAACACTTGACCCTCCAGTTAAAAATTAGGTAGAAAGGTGTAAGAATTGTGATCATTTACTTGGCCAAGACCCAAAGAGTTACTGCTAGCCACATTGTAGAATACTGAGTTACAATGAAGAAATACAGTGGTACCTTGTATAAAGGAATTAATTTGTTCCAAATGGAATTATGTTAAGCAAATTTTCCTTTATACAAATTCCCATAGGAATGCATTGAAAACAGAGTAATCCCATTTTATGTTGTACAGATTCTCCCCATAGTCAATTATGTTAAGTAAATTTCCCCTATCTCCAGAATTTTTTATGCTGTACAGATTTTATGTTATACAAGCTGTTTGTATACAAGGGTCCACTGTAGGCCTCAATTTTCCATGTCTGCAGACCACATCTGCGTACCACTTTGAACAGTATTTTGTGGAAATAAACTCAAACACCACTTCTTTGGGATGTACTTCATCATCATTTCCATACAAATGTTTTATTACTAGATGCAGAAGCAATCAAATTTATGGCCTAGAATAGCCAGCTGACACATTTTGTGGAAATTTTAATTGTCCTGTGGGCCTTTCTAATTGTATGACAGAGTATTCAAAAGTGGGTGAGCAAGTATTACATTTACTAGGCCAATTGCATCTTATTTTCTCAAACTAACTTGGAAGAGGTGTGTGTGTGTGCATGTGTGTGCACGTGTATATATGCATACATACATATGTATGTATGCAGGTATTGGATTTATATACTGTCCATCTAGCCAATTGGCTACTTTGGGTGGTATAGAACAATGAATAACATTAAGTAAATAAAGTAATGTAAAATAAAGCACAACAAAATTAGATAATAATAAGCAGTAACAAACAATTTACAAATCACTAAAGCAAAGTGTTCTGCTTATATACCGCCCCATACCACTTTAAGTAGTCTCTGGGCGGTTTACAATTTTTAATTACAGTGTGCAGTCTACACATTGCCCCCCCAGCAAGCTGGGTACTCATTTTACCGACCTCGGACGGATGGAAGGCTGAGTGAACCTTGAGCCTGCTACCTGGGATTGAACCCCAGGTCGTGAACACAGTTTTACCTGCAGTACAGGCATTTAACCACTGCGCCACGAGGCTCTAAAAAAAAAGACTACTTGGGAACTAATGACAGAAAAAGAGAGGCAGAGGTGGATTAAAAAATCGGATAAAGCATCCCAGATGGAAAAATCAAGACTCAGGGAAAGCTTTTTGAAAAGGCCAGGTTTTCATTAGGCAGATTCTGGGAATGGAAAAAAATAAAATAAAATAAAGGGAAGGGAGGAGAAAATAAAACAAAGCTCTGATAACATAACCTACTAGGCCGCACTTCAAAATAAGAAAAGTGGATCTAGTAGTCTATCCTTGAATGGAAACCCATGGACTGGTCCAAGTCAAGTCAAGAGGAATGAATGTAGCTAAATCAATCAAACGAAGATGCCCTGGCACCAAAGTGCCAAAGCGGACAAATGCAACCTACACACCCACCAACAAAGCAGACAATGGCAATGGTACCATTAATGGAGGGTACCATTAAGGTCAACAGCCAAGATCATCAATTCCACATGACCCTTAAGCTGGTGAAAGTGGGCCTCTAAGCATGTCACTAGAACACTTTCCTCTCACTTCCCCACCATTTCTGGTCCGGTGGAATGGACAGCAGGAGAACTGGCCCCATTCAATGGCGAAAGGACAGTGGCCGGGAAACAGAAGATGCCCGAACCCTTTTCCCTCTACTTCTACCTGGGTGCATGGAAGCAACCTTTGGAAAGCAAAAACCTTGGGCAAATGTAATACAGTGGACCCGGGTATAACAAACGGTTTGTATAACATAAAATTTGTACAACATAAAAAATTCCAGAGATAGGGGAAATTTGCTTAACAGAATCGCCTATGGGGCGAATCCGTACAACATAAAAATGGGATCACTCTGTTTTCAATGCATTCCTATTTGTATAAAGGAAAATTTGCTTCACATAATTTCATTGGGAACAAATTAATTCCTTTATACAAGGTACCACTGTACATCGTGGGAGGGGGGGCGATCAGGGAACAGAGAGACTGTCCTGTATGCATCTGTCTCATAGGTTGGTATCAACAAGTAAAGGGAATGAGAAGGGAAGCCCCACCTGTGGATCGCTGCCTGTTTACCGCCGACCCAAGACTTAAAACGCCCGATTCCCCTTGCGTTGGCCATGCATGGAAGAAAGACAGGAGGGGGTGGGTGGATTTTTTCCACGGGAGGGAAGAATGAGTGGGAGCTTGCCAGTATGCATCATATCTTCCTTTTCCCAGGAAGGAAGAGAAGGGCAGCCCCCAATTAGGTGCTACATACAAAGCAGCCCCTTTAAAGCACCTACTGATCCCAAATCCTTAAGAGGAGCGACTCTGCCACTCACCGGCCGAAGGGAGGGACCCGGGCGCTGGCTCTCTTTTTAGACGGACACCGGCGCTCCTTCCGACTTCGGGTGCCCCCGCCCGGCCAAGGCGTCGCCTCCTGGGCAGCCTCGTCTCCCCCCCCCAGTGCGCATGCGCTCCGGAACCAGGCGCCCGAGAGGGAGCGGAGGGGAGGGGGGAGTTGGAAGTTTGAGGGAAGCCCCGAGCGCTCCGCTCCTAGTAAGGCGAATCGCTCTGAGGAGCCGCGGCTCCGCCCGCGGTTCGGAATGTGCAGCCGGCGGCTACCCAATCCGGGGACCAGCTCCGCCTTCGCTTGCCGGGGATTGGCCATGCGGTGTCACCCGCGAGCCAATCGGGGGCGGAGGAGAGGAGGTTCCAATGGCGGCGGTAGCCCTTAGGGAGGAAGTGGAGGCAAAGTTAGACGGGTGGGGAATACGGGCGGGGAAGGGCGGTAGTGCGTTCTTTCCGATTGGGAAAGCGCCGAAATTCACATTTTGTTTTATGCTCACTTTATGTTTGCACTGACCTAGGACGGTGGTCAGGTACAGGAGTTTCCACAGCTGGACGTGATCCTTGAGTCTAAAATCATGTACAGTCGACCCTCGTATAACAAACTGTCTGTATAGCATAAAATCTGTACAACATAAACAATTCCAGCGATAGGGGAAATTTGCTTAACAGAATCGTCTATGGGGCAGATCCATACAACATAAAAATGGTCGTGATTAGGGATTACTCTGTTTGCAATGCATTCCAATGGGAAATTTGTATAAAGGGAAATTTGCTTATAATTTCATTTGGAACGAATTAATTCCTTCATACAAGGTGCCACTGTACTGTATGGTATATGGATATCATTGGGTATATGTGTGTGTCCCCCTATCGTTACCCGAAGCAAATTTCCATGAGTGGGTATACACAAAATCAGGATTTTAATTTATCATCCCAGTGCACATCCCTTGGCATTCGCTGTGGACTTATTGCACATTTTGTGAGTAAATTCACAGGCTTGGATTTTTGCCATACCTGAAGGTCATCTCCAAACATGTCACTGATCACTCTTCAGGTGACGCCATATAATTTTATTGGTAGAAATCATGTGTATATCTTCTTAAAAGGAAGCCAGACTGAGTTCAGTGGGGCAGGGTTCCTAGCCAGGTACTTTTGTTATATTTTTGTTATATATTTTTTTCTTACTATTTATTATACCGTATCTTGTTGCTGGTCATTGACTGTAATAAAGTTTTGGTTGTACATGTGACAGCCTAAATGGCTTAGTGTGTTAGCCCCAGCGCTATCTATTGTGCCTTAATTTTAAGAAAGGTTTCTATTTATCCTGATCTTTTGCCTCTTGATCTTGAATTCTCCCCTTTTAGATTTCTAAATTAGGAGATTGGTAGGGCATCCATTAAAATTTCAGAAATAAATTGCCTACCCCATCAACAATTGTATATTTGTTGATACTAATTTTCAAGACCACCATTTATGGAAGCCTTCCTCTCATTATAGGTTATGACTGTCAAGAAGTGTCCTATAGATTCTTGTTGCAAAAAAAATCACCACTTTAAAAGGATGAACTTTCAACCTTTGTCAAGGACTGCCTGGTATTAAACAAAACACCTTGGGGGTACCTGTCCACAACCTGTTTGCTATCTGCAGAAATATAGTTCTGCAACTGAGTAGCAAGGTGGAGCAGTTAAACCTCTATATTTTTGCCTCTGAATGTTCATATTGTGTCTTCCTCCCTTCAACAGTGTGGTGAGATTCTGTGAAGGAATTGAGGACTATGGTGAAATAAAAGAGCACACTTAACTATCAATTACAGATGTGAAAAGATTATCTCCATCTGACTATTTATTGCTTTATTGTATTTTGCAATTATGTCATTCTAGCAAAAAATTAATGTGGGAGTGTTAATTGGTGAAATGATAGCTAGAGAAGAGCAACTGGGTTGACAAAATGTACAGGGTACCAACATCTAGAGATACCAGTATCTACTATGATATTTTTCTCTGAGTGATATAGACAAAATTAGAGTTGGATGGTATCTTTGTTAGGAGCAGTCAAAATGACTCAGGAGTGCTTGTTCTTTTGACATTCCTAGAACTCTTTACGACATTAGAAAGTATACAAAATTAGGGGGTAGAAGAGGCAACTAATAGACCAAAATTTAGCTAGGTGGATATTGCATTATCAGTGTCTCTGAAAAAGAGTTAGGTGTGAAGATCTGTTTCCATCCAAAGTTTGCAGAGATAAAAGTGACCTGCTGTTGTCCATCTCTGGTAATATGCAAATTTGGCTCAGCCATATTTCTGAACTGCAGAAGCAAAAAAGCAAAGTGTGCTGCGTCTATACCATCCCATAATACTTAAAACACTATGGATGGTTCAAAAGTAATTATGCAGGTTACACATTGCTCCCCCCCAACAAGATGGGTACTCATTATTCTGACCTCAGAAGGATGGAAGGCTGAGTGAACCTTGAGCTTGCTACCTGGGATTGAACCCTAGGTCAGTGATGGCGAACCTTTTAGAGACCAAGTGCCCAAACGGCAACTCTGAACCCAGTAATTTTTCTCAAGGTGCCAATACAGCAATTTAACCTGACTACAGGTGGCTGTGAAGGGGCAATGTTGGGTGCCCACAGAAAGGGCTTCGAGTGCCACCTTTGGCACCCGTGCCATAGGTTCGCCAACACTGCCCTAGGTTGTGAGCACAGTTACAGCTGCAGTACAGCATTTTAACCACTGCACCACAAGGTTCTTCCCAGCTGCTTGTTTGGGAATGGTGCATCGGTCTCCTGTTGTACTCAATTTGAAATAGGAAACAGCTTCCTGACTGACTTTATTCAGCAGACAGTGCTGCCTTGATCTATAGGCTCCCTTAGAGCACCACTTCCATTCTATTCATCCGCTAGTTAAATATATTAATGGCTTTTCTGTTAAAATTCACTGAGGGCAATTTACCATCTTTGGCCAGCTTCCAAAGATCACAGATGCAACCTCTCCCATGTACAGCAGGAGCATTGATTTACATACATATCCGAAGTGTGCTAAGATGCCTTTGAAACTGGACAGACATGCACGAGCCATTTTTTATTATGGGATAGGAGGTTGCTACTGAAAGGGGAAAGCTTTTTTCTATTAAAAAAAAACCCAACGGTGCATATGTAAGACCTTGGAGATGCCTGAAGTAATTCTTTGAATTGCAGTCAGTCAAGTTAAATTGCTCAGAATCAGATAGTAAAATAATAGAATTAAGACAAATAGAAAACAACATTTCAAAGGCACGGAAAGGGAGACAGGCTGCTAACATTGTGCTGCTGATTAGAATTAGAGTTCAGAGCGTCCCATCCTTGGCTCAGTTTTATAATGGTAAAAGAGAGAACATTGCAAAGTGCCCTGCAGAAACTTCGAGGGCATCAGATGTAGGAAGTCCTACAACAGGCATCACCAAACTTCGGCCCTCCTGATGTTTTGGACCACAACTCCCAGTATTCCAAGCCTATATTTCCAGTGGCAAAGGACTGTGGGAGTTGTGGTCCAAAATATCTGGAGGGCCAAAGTTTGGACATGCCTGTCCTACAAGATGCTGTCTGTCTCTTGCTACTAACAGAATAGACATCATTTCTTCACACAAACCTAGCCAAGAAGGGTTTGCTCCAACACCTGAAGGAAGACATATACAGTAATCCCTTGGTTTAAGAGTAACATGGTTTAAGAGCATTTTGCAAGACAAGCAAACATTTCTTATACATTTTTGCCTTAATCAACAAGCAATGTCTTGCAATAAAAGTAACGAGCAGGTCACATGATCACAAGTGAGCCAATGATGGCTCTCTCTCTCTCTCCACCTGCTGGATTGTGAGTGAGTGTCTAGAACAGTGATGGCGAAGCTTTTAGAGACAGAGTGCCCAAACTGTGATTCACAACCCATTAGGTTTGCCAACACCGGTCTAGAACATTCAACCTCAGGCAGCCTCCAAAGTAGAGGGAGGAGAGAGGAATGGAGGTTTCCCTTGCACCAGCCCGGAACGTTTTCAAAGGGGAGTGCGGGTTAGAGGTTTGTTTTATTTTTCTTTATATTTTTCTTTAATTTGTTTCCAACATTTTCTATTCATGGGACAGCTATTCAAGTTTGTATAGGGCTACAAATTGCACTTTATTATTGTCACATTAAAAACACAGAGTAAAATCCAGTTGTTAGTCCCAAGCAGAACAGATTCTGCAGCCAAGGTACCCAAACCATGGTGTGGACGTGGACTTCTAGCAAACGTGTTTTGTGAGCTTTGGCATTTTGTCTATACAGTATGTGGTCTATGGGACTCCAAAACAATCAGAGTTGCAATTATTTGTTATGGTGAAATTTGCTTTGATATAAGAGTGTTTTGGTTTACAAGCATGTTTGCGGAACGAATTGTGTTCGTAACCCAAGGTATTACTGTAATGAAAGTCATACTGGCATAGGTGAATCGCATCAAATTAAAAAGTATCAATTTATGGTTTCTCTTTCTATAGACAGATCAAATTCCATGCAACTGTGACTTATCAGACGGATTGCAATCTTTCAGCCATTCAGAATAGCCACTAAGATTTTTAATAATTTGTTTTGTTGACTCAAACAAATGAGATTGTTGTCAAGCATCTAGATTGCTAAACATGCTGATGGGTTTATTTGGCTTAGGGCAAACCAAGAGCTAAATGATATGTTAAAGATAAAATCCATGTAAGGGTCCTGCATCCACATGTGTGAACTCATGCTGCTCCTTCTTTGATCAGTGATACTAACATAAAAGTGAAATGTAAAATTGCAACCATTTCTTTTCCAGATTTGAGCAACAATGTTTTGATTATACATATAACTAGCACTACTTGGTATCTTAGCTCAAAGCCAAGATTCACTGCAGGGTACTTTTAAATTCATGTGAATAGACTTTTCTCTCTTTTAACAGGAATGTTAGTTGATTGCCTTTAAAAATTGGGTTTATTTCAAGCACTTTGCTTAACTTATAAGAACATAAGAAGAGCCTTGCTGCAACAGGCCACAGCCAATCCAGCCTAGCATTCTGTCTCACACAGTGGCTCGCCATTTGCCTCAGGGTATTTCCAAGCAGATGTCTTCACCTGCTTATGATTCCCTGCAAATGGTATTGAGAGATATCCTGCCTATCTCTCCAACCCAGAGGTTGTCCTTAGGCATCCATAATGATAACCATTGATACCCTTGTTCTCCATGAACTTGTCCAATCATTTCTTAAAGCTGTCAAGGTTGAGAGCTGTCACCACTTCTTCTGGCAGGGAGTTCCACAGACCAGTGATCCTCTGGGCGAAAAAGTACTTCCTCTTATTTGTTTGAGATCTAGCACCCAAAAGTTTCATGGAGTGTCCCCTAGTTCTAGTTTTGTGTGATAGGGGAAACAATTTTTCCTTATCTATTTTGTCCACACCGTGTATGATTTTATAAACTTCAGTCAGGTCACCTCTTGGGTGCCATCATTCAAAAGTGAAGAGGCCCAGCCGTTGCAGCCTCAGAAGGTAAGGAAGGTGTTCCAGTCCCCAAATCATTCTGGCTGCCCTCCTCTGCACTTTATTCATTTCCATAATATCCTTCTGGAGGTATGGTGACCAGAACTGTACACAATACTCCAGATGTGGCCTCACCATAGATTTATAAAGAGGCAAAAATGACACTTGCTGACTTATTTTGTATACCCTTCCTAATGATCCCTAGCATTGAGTTTGCTTTTTTCACTGCTGCGGCACACTGGGTTGACACTTTCATTGAGATGTCCACCAGGACACCAAGGTCTCTTTCCTTAAAGCTACTACATATACTATATAATGTTGATTTTCTAGTTTTAATGTACATTTGTATTAATGAGAGGAAATGTCTGGTGCTGGAAGGGTTGTGGAACTTTTAACCCCACCAAACTCATCCAGGATAGCTACGAGTAATGGTAATGGATAATGGGTTTTATAGTCTACATCTGGAGGGCACACATTCTCCTCTCTCTGGTCTGTATGGAATATTTTTGGTGAACATTTTTCTTAAGAATATTCAACCAGCACACTCTAAAAGATGGCTGCACATATAAACAAACATTTTTCAATTTTTTTTAAAAGAAAGCAAACTTTATTTGAAATAATTCTTAAAACACAGCTGCATTGCCCCCGAATAATTTTATTGTCATCACAAACACAATCACATTATCTGAAATATGTTCTGTGATGAGAAGTGCTTGGTAAAGGTATTTTACATAGGAGATGTACTTTAGCTGCTCCAAGTAAGCCTAAATCCGGATGGTAAAATCACATACTCTGCATGGAATTTTATGAACACTTGATGTGATGAAGAAGTAAATGGAGCAATGTTTGTGGCCTGGAAAGAAGAGCAGATTGTTAAAAAAATTATTCTGACTTTGTTTTTTCCTTAATGGGTGCAATTCCAACAATGAGTATGCTCACTGAATCAGTAGGGTTTTGGGGAGTCAGTTCTTCTGTAAGTTCTATTGATTCATTGGCCATACCTTTGCTGTGACTTACTATGGCATTTCAACCAATATATTCTTCACATTTGTTTTGTCTTTGTATATTTTTAATATCTTTCTTTATGCGAGAATGCTAGAGAGATAAAAGGACCATGACTCCAATCTAGAGAACTAAGAGCATACTAACAGTTGTTAGCTGCACACTTCTGGCAGAGGGTTTGGTGCCTCCAGGCCAATGTTTCTCAAAGTCTGTGGGGCCAACAGAAATGTGCCCCATATGTTGTGGTATTCCATCTCCCATCAGGTTCTCCCAGTATGGACAATGGCCAGAGTGAATGAGAATTATAGTATGACATCTGGAAGGCTCCTGTCCTTATGAATCAGTAGTCGGGGGAATGGAACATCTGAATGGCTTGAGGAACCCAGAATTGGATCTATTGTTTATTTATTAAATGTATTTCCATCCTATCTTTCAGACAGTGATCTTCAGACAGTGTAAGTTTCTTCTATTCTTTTCCTTACAACAATCAGTTGATGTTGTTATGTCATCTAAAGAGCTTCATGCTTTCATATGGATTTGTACCCACATCTCCTAAGTCATTGTCTTAATTACAGCAATCTAATCTTGACTGTGGCTCACATGAGTGTCTCTCTTTGTTAAAGCTGATAATAACTTTGGCTATCATGAAATGAGTTGGAACCTAGACACAAATAACTGCTTGGAACATGCAGCGATTTAAAAATGAATACTTTGGGATGCAGACCAGTAGATGTCACTGCAAGCTCTCTATTGAAAAAGCAACACTAGAACTTGACATCTAAGATTAATTTGGGACTGGAGGGAAATGATGGTGAATGTTATTGCACTGCAGATATATCAGGCTTAGCTGCACAATGGTGAGGGATGATGGGAACTGTATTCCAACAGCAGTGTAGAGAGGGAGCCACTCAGGCTACTCCATCTCTTTAGAACATGGACAAACAAGTCTCTCCCTTGTAAAGAGCCTGCATTCTCCATGCTGAACTTCAGCAATAAGCATCTTCATACCGAACATTCCGGCAATTAAAAAGTGTTCTGCTTATATACCACCCCATAACACTTTAAGTAGTCTCTGGGCGGTTTACAATTTTTAATTACAGTGTGCAGGCTACACATTGCCCCCTCCCCCCAGCAGCTTGCTGTGGATGTGGAAGGGTTGCAGTCTTGGCTTTAGTATATGTTACAAACAGCTAGTAAAGTGCAGCTGTAAGCAACTAAGAAACTGCCATCAGCCTCCCAGCTTTATTCCAGAGATAAAGGCAGCAGGGCCAGTCTTCCAAGTATACAGTGACCCCCCACCTATTGCGGAGGTTAGCGACTCGACCTGACCCGCGATAATTGAAAAACCGCAATATGCGGATACAGGTCAGGTCAGGCCTGGGGCACCTAGCTGGGGACATTTGTATTTACCCCCAGCCTTTGGGAGCCTCCAGAAGGCTCAGGAAGGCCCTTGCAGGCCTGTTTGGGGCAGCGCCAGTCCTGGGGTAAGTAAGGGAGGCCTGAAACAGGCCTTTCCAGCTTACCCCAGGGGGCCTTTTTCATATACTGCAGTCCTGCGATATAGCGGGACCGCAGTATATGAACTGCAAATGGGCGGGGGATCACTGTACTTATATGAGACTGTGCTGCTTGTTTTTAAATGTGACTTCCCAACTGAGTCTCAGCCTTGCCTTAAAGTTGTACTCATAACCTCTCAAAAGAAAGTAATTTTCTCTTGGGGGGAAATATTTCACTGTGGCAAGTGTGGAAGCCATGGCATTATACAGATATTTAAAATCCATCCTTTCCTTTTAAAGTGATATAGGAGACATCACTGAGAGACGGATTTCAAAACTATGGCTCCACTTTGTCAATAGTCAGAAGCTTCTTCAGGTCCATTCATATTTGTAGAATAATTCTGCACACTGACAAACATGGTGTAGTAAAGCAAATTGAAACCTACCTGTCCACAGTATGACCCAATGAGGGGACTGCTACTCTCTGGTCCATTATAGAGTTTCAGGTAGTTGTTAGTACAGTCACCTGGATCATCAATGCTGATCATAGCAAAATGAATGGTAACTACTCTTCCTCTGGGAGCATTAATTGTCCATTCACAGTCTGTCTGATTCTGATAAGAACCTGGGTATTCTGGGCTGGTTAATGAGCCCGTCTCGCCATATAGTGTCCCACCACACTCTAGAAACAGAGAATGTTAACAACAACTATTTGGTTATGCTGTACATTTTGTGATGTGGCAAATCTAGAAATACAGGAGGAGCTATCAATACTTGGGTGAAGTCACAGTATCTGCCATTGTTCAAATATACTTCATTCAAGTTTAACTGGGATGAATTTATTCAAGTCCACAAACTATAGAACCACAACTTTAAAAAGGGTTCTGTGGGGATTTTCTGTCATCCAGGTGAGGTTATTTGGGAGTTGAGTCACGTCGGTAACTGGACGCCTTTTCTTGCGTGAACGAAACGTTTCACTACTTAAACAAGTAACTTAGTAAGTCTGACTTACTAAGATAATGGAATTCCAGGCTCTTTTCTCTAGAATTCTTGCTGTGAAGTTTACAAGGGCAGTTCAGTCTTCACTTTCCTGAATTATTATTTCAGCAGTTGTTCAAAGGTTGAGCTAGATGTTATTTCAACCAGTAATGAAAGTTCAATCAACTGTTGTGTTAATGTTGTAATCAGGCACAGATTATTCACTTGCTATTGATTTTGTAGAGTTCATGAAGTTACCTATCTTGGAAGATCAAATGCTAAAATATATATGGGAATTAATTCATGGGTTAAGGCTAATTATAATTAAAATCACTTGTTCTTACCAGTTGGCGACGATGTCCATGTAATTTCATATCCGTCATGAGCAAGCAAGATGTCACTTCTGAAGTGCAGGTACATAACATGGTTTTTAGGAAATATGGGATTGGGGAGATTATTTCCGCAGTACTTGCCAAGCAGTGGAGAAGTGGGATCACTACCATTTCTCACCTTTATAAGAATACATACAAAATAGTTGTTTTAACAACATTGAGATTGTTGAGGATGAATCAGCAAAAGCTTTGCAACTTGCACAGATAGCCCTGACTTACCCAGATAACTTCAAAGCTGATGAACAAAGGTTTATAAGCAGATCTCTGACATCCTATTTTAAGGGCATGGTCATATAGTGGTGTTGCCATAACAGTGATATGTGGAATAGTATGATATCAGAAGCAAAGGCAAGCTTGTCACAAATACATAAGAATATAAGAAGAGTACAGCAAGATCAGCCAAGGACTCATTTAGTCCCACTTCCTGTATCTTACTGTGGCCCCACCAGGTGCTTCTGGGAGCACATGAGACTACTAGATACCTGTCTCCTGATACCACTCCCCTACGCCTGGCATTTTGAAGTACAGTCGTCCCCCACCATTTTTGTGGTTCATATACTGCGGTCCCAGTATATCGTGGGACCGCAGTATATGAAATGCAAGCCCCCCTGGGGCAAGCTGCTTGGGCCTATTTGAGACCTCCTGCACTTATCCCAGGCCTGGTGTTGCCCCAAACAGGCCTCCGATGGGCTTCCCAGGCCTGTTGTAGGCCCCAGAAGTGGTTTCCGGTGAACTGGAAGTGACTTCCAGATCGCTGGAAACCACTTCTGGGCCCTGCGGCAGACCCAGGAAGTCCATTGGAGGCCTGTTCGGGGCAGCGCCAGATGCCAGGTAAGTGTACGAGGCCCCAGATAGACCCCCCGGTCCTGACCCGACCCAGCATCTGCACATCGCAGATTTTCCATTATCGCGGGTCAGGTCAGGTCCCTAACCCCCACAATAGGTGAGGGATTACTGTAGAATCAAGGAATCAAGCAGCACCAATTTTCTCTTAATGGAGTGATTCAGCCCAATCAAAGAGCAAAGCTTTAGAGGGGTGAGAGAGGATCACATGTCCCACTTTAGCTTATCACTGATCGTACAGTTAGAATATGTGTACACCCCTTCATGCAATAAGCAATGGAATCAGTGGCTTTTAACTGCTGGCTAGATTGAACTCAATTGGCAGATGATGTAGATGAAAGGGGTGTCACTGTTGCTTCACACCTCAACAGCAGTATGGATAAAGGAGCTCTGTTTATATTGGATATTTTCACAGGGAATAAAAATCCCATTTGTTCCAATTTGGGGATTTTTCCTCCAGGCCAAAGAGTAGGCGCACCCCCCACTCCAAGACCACCCCACCACAGCAATGAAACTTGCTTTTGACTGCACCTGCTTATAGTGCAAACTCTGTTGCTCCTAGTTGGCCCCTGGTCATCCTGTCACTCCTTCCTTTTGCTAGAACTTGGCAGTGACACACCTGCCAAACCCCTGCCTTTATGTTCCAACCTCAAAATCTGCTGCAGACACAAATCCTAGCAAGTAGCAAGTAACTGAACTTGCAAAACAATTTATATCATCAATGATTTCCTGAATGCTGGGGTGTATCTCCAGCTTCAGCGCACTGTCTCCTTAACGCTGGGTTGCCATTTTATAAACGTACAGCAGAAAAATGCTGTTGACATCTACAGATCCATCAGCAGCACTCCAAGAAACCATGAGGGCAAGACTAATGATTTATTACATGACACATTGTGGCATCAGTGAAGTTATGGATAAAAGACTACAGACTGCAGGCTTGTGAATAAAGACAGATTACTGGCAGTTTCCTGTGGTGCGGTAATTGTGATACCTCTAAGAAGTCATGCTGACAATCCATAGCTTCTAGGTGAAAAGAATTGAAGAAGAGAGATATGGTATGATTTCTTGGGGCATGTAGAAGAATGGTGCAATCCAAATTATGAGGATATGGATTAGGCCACCCTGGGCTCTTCAGATAACCAAAGGATTGATTATATTCTCTGCTGCAACCTAGAAAATGGGAAAAATAGTTCTACATTTTATAATATCTTTACACTCTTCTCTCTTTGCTGTACATAATTTCAGGCTAAGCAAATTGTAATGCTAGTACCCAAAAATAGGTTAAAACGTAACCTGAAGCTTGGTAAGAGAAGCGGAGACCGTTGTTATTCATATAAGTATCCGATCTGAAAATCACAACTACAGTTCGTCTGTAAGAATAAAACTCAGGGATAGCAAAGTCCTCAGAGCCACAGAAGCGATGGACCCGGTCTGCGTGTTCATGATTGACCTGAAGGGCAAAAAAGAACAAGTGATGGCAAGCTATTACAAACATAGAATTTAGAATCCAAGGAGACTTTCCAGTTGGGCTGTGATATACTGCCACAAAAGTGTGTGTGTGTGTGTGTGTGTGTGTGTGTGTGTGTGTGTGTGTGTGTGTGAGAGAGAGAGAGAGAGAGAGAGAGAGAGAGAGAGAGAGAACTTGTGTGTCACCTTCTCTGTCAGCATCCCTTCCCTCAAATTAAAATTAAAAGATGCTCATGTTCACAGGGAATGATGGAAAGTCTGCTGCAACCATAAGCAATGAATATTAAAGTAATAGTTTATAAGCTGATAATAAAAGTCTCTGTTTTGTTCCATGTTAGCTCCAATACCACGAAAGCTAGATGATTTTTGATGTGGTTAGCAAGGGAATGTTAGGGTTATGCATCTCAAGATTATTTGGAATGCGTTCTTAATTGACTAATTAATTCTTTAACAGCAACAGTAACAAATTGTGATCAAGATTATTCTGATTCATGAGGACCCTTTCCAGGGTTCTGTAGGTATGGAATTCTCAAAAGTGGTTCAATGGTCCCTTCTTCCTGAGGCACAAGGGTGGGTGAATGAGCAACAGAGGTTAGACAAGATGCTGCTCTCCCAAGCTGGCAGAAAGCCCCAAACCCAAATCAGCCCTGAATACTCACTGAGAAGAAAGCACCGAGAAGTTGGCAGTGCCACCCTACTTCTTTATCCATGAAGGGAGATGGCAAACTGGGACGGTCCTTTCTGTTGGATCAGCCACTAGGGTGCTTAGGAGTTGTGTGTTGTTTTGTTTTTTGATCTGGAGTATTTCTACCGAAACCATTTCAAGAAGTATATCAGAGGAATGCTTGTGCTACCTTACCGGTATATATTTATCCCTTCCAAAGTTTTGGTTTATGAGCAGCAAAAGCAAACTGTCACTATTTGCTGTAAATTGAAGCTTTTAATAATTTTGTCTGTTCTACCACATTTATCAGCTTTGAATATTCCGTCAGATGAAAATAAAAATAGCAGCCGCATTCAGCAACAGTGACACTGGAAATTTATCTGCTCGTAGAAAGCATCAAATGCTGGCTTGAAAAATGAGCATTTTTATACAGGTGTCTTCCCTTCTCCCCGACGGATAACTTTCAGTTACTGATGATAGTAGTAAGAATAAGTTTGTTGTACAGAGCTTCATCTTCCAGCATGAAATGTCTGACCATTTGGTGGTCCACATTCTTTCTGTGCTCCATGGATTATATTCACAAAAACTCAAGATTGTCCACAAATGGCCAAGATGGCCGCCTTCCCAAACGGCACTGTCAAAACAGTCATAGGCCCAACTATAACAAGCAGACAAGTAGAACTTAGGGCACTTCCTTATATTGCTCTATTTTTAGTTCTTGGTTTAATTTATTTATATGCGGCCTTCCTCCCAGGGCTAGGAGTTGATAGGATTGCTTAATAAAACAAAACAAAACACAGTGGCTGAAATTCTGTGGCATAGCTTGATGCCACATACAGGCTTGTATGGGAAAATATGGATAACATTGACCAAATTCATATAAGGCTTTTGAGGTCATAGCCAGCACTTTTAATAATGCCTGGAAATAGATTCGTAGCCGGTGAGCCTGCAGTAGGAAGGACTTTCTGTGTTGTATATAACAGATTTGCACTCTGTATGTGTTTATTGGAAATATTTTGCATTAGTTAAATTTACTGTTGAGTAGGAGGGCATAGTATGGGACTCTTAAGGGCAACCAATATCTGACTCCTAGCACCATTGAAAATAAGGAAATAAATGCACAGTTTTTTCAGCTTCCTCAGAGGCACTGTGTAATCTCTGCATGCTTACATAGCAGTGAACGCTACAACGTTCAGTGAGGCATCTTCCATCCCAGTGGGTTGGATCCAGACCTAAGTGTGCTTTACCCCGCTAGTAAGTTCTTTGATTACTGAAATCAGTATAAGTTCCAATTATTTCCATTATTAAACAGGTTTACTTTAGATGCAATCCACTAAATTACTGCCTCCGTTTATTTTTTCCATAGCAAATACACTATGTATGGATAAGAGATTAACCTACATATTTCGTACTCTAAATGCTTTCCCACTTTTTCAGGCTTTCAAGCACCTGTATATAAAGCAAAAGAAATATGTTTCAAAAACATAAAACCATACTTCTCCTCCCACCTCCCAATCCTGGCAGATTTTTAAATGCATGGAACCCCAGTATTTATTTCTGTGAATTACTTGTATATTATTGATAACATTACCTGATGAATGGTGGAGGCAGTGTGACAGGGGAAGTAAGAAAAGCGTCATTCTGTTTTAACGCTTTCTTGAGAAGATTGGCACACATAATTCCTCTTGAAGCATGATTTTATGAAAATATGGGTACGTTGTGATAAAAACTGAGCATGACTTTTCATAGGTCCTTGCATCGTGCTTTCTTTTTCCCCTTAGGTCAGTGTTTTTCAACCACTGTTCCGCGGCACACTTGTGTGCCGCGGAATGTTGCTGGGTGTGCCGTGGCGCGCGTCTGCGGAAGGGGGCGAGAGCAGGGCAAGGCAAGGCAAGGCGGAATGGGGACTGGTCTTCCCCCTCTGGCTTCGCGCGCCGCTTCCGCGGGGAAGAAAAAGCGGACGGACTTGCCGCCCGGATGGAAAACAGGAAGGGAGGGCGGGGGAGGAAGCATGGCTCGCAGCGACTGGGAGCGGGGCCAGCGCGGGAAGTGTCCAGCGGCCGAGAGAGAGGACGGGGGGGACGAGGAGAGCCGGGAAGGGCGCAGCGTCCCTGCGTTTCCTCCCTACCTGCGCACACCTGTGCGCGCGCACCCGCAGCCAACTCATAACGGGGCATCTTTGGCGGGAAAAGGAGCTGCTCGCTCCCACCCGCAGATGGCTGGCTGGCTGGCTGGCTGGCCGGCCGGCCGGCCGTGACGCGCAATACGCGGTGCTCGGAGCAAAAGCAGGCGAACGAGGGCCACCCTCCGCTGGTCCCGCGGCCGTTCCCGCCTCGGAGGTGGCGCCCGTGCAGTGGCGCTTAAGAGCGCTCGGCGGCAGTGGCGCTGGCGTCGTGGGGGCCGCCCCTTTGCTCCCGTCAGGCGCCACTTCCCCTTCCTGTGCGCCCGCTCGCCCGCTCGCCTTGAACGAGCCCGGGCGGACTCCTTGGGCGCGTGGACAAAGGACGCCCGCCAAAAGGCTCTTGCGCCGGCCGGCGGACGACCTCCCACCCCACGCGCGCGCTCCCGCCGGCCAGTCGCCCCCACGCGCTCACCGGCGTTGTTGAGGAGGAGGAGGCGCTGGAGGCGAGCGCCGTTGTGGTGGCGGTGCAGGGCGTCGGCGGCTTCCCGGGCCACGCGCTGCAGCCCCTCGTCAGCGCCCAGGTCAGCGGGCAGGGCCTGGACACGCAGCTCGCCCTCCAGCGCACCCGCCGAGCGCGCCGCCAGCAGCAGGAGCGAGCCCGGCACCAGGCGCGCCGCCAGCAGCCGCACCACGCTTTGCCCGAAGCCCCGCGACGCCCCCGTCACCAGGCACGCCGCCCGGCCCCGGCCCGGCCCCGACGACGACGACGACGCCTCCGGTGGGGGTGTGGGGGTGTGGGGGTGGGCTCGGTCTCGGTGGGGGTGTGGGTGTGTTGGGCTTCCTGGTGCCGCGGGTGGTCAGCCCCCCCCGCCGCGGGACCCCAAGGTCGCCCGCCCGCCCGGCGCGTCCTACAACCACGCAGCCCATCATCCCCAGGTGCAGGGGGGTGGGGTTGGTCTCCAGCCACGGCTTGATCTACTCCTCCCCCCCCTTGTTAATTTTTTTTAACATTTTCTATGGTGGTGTGCCGCGTGATTTTTTTTCATCAAGCAAGTGTGCCTTGGCCAAAAAAGCTTGAAAAACACTGCCTTAGGTGATGGGGTGGGAACAAAGTTAAAATAAAGGCCTTTCTCCATTCCACACACACACACACACACACACACACACACCATTACTTAAGAGTGGCTAAAGCAGTTTCATCAGCTGTGTACTCTAATGAGGGTCAGTGACTGCTTACAC
>JAHTLZ010003542.1:64522872-64533554 GCA_023846285.1 Phrynocephalus versicolor
GTGTGTGTGTGTGTGTGTGTGTGTGTGTGTGTGTGTGTGTGTGTGTGCTGCATTCCAGTGCAAAGCTTGAAAAAGGTCCATTTTTGAAGTTCCAGTACCCACCCTTCAGCAAGCCTAGCTACTGATGTCTGGCTGTCACACAACAGCAGCTGAGATACAGTACAGCTATTACGGGACTTTGCTATGAGAATTGTGCCTGCAAATGTTACAGGCCTACGACAAAGAGGCTAGAACATCTTGGGGCATACTTAGTGAAAGGAAGACCCATGTCACGGATAGATCATATGCCTCTGAAAATGAGGCTGGGAACATGCCATCAGCACAACCAACCTTTGTACTCTACTGTTTTTGAGCCTGTAGAGCAGTGGTTTTCAACCTGTGGATCCCCAGATGTTCCTGGACTGCAACTCCCAGAAGCCTCCACCACTTGCTGTGCTGGAAGGGGTTTCTGGGAGTTGCAGTCCAGGAACATCTGGGGACCCACAGGTTGAGAACTACTGCTATAGAGAGAACTAGAGAATAGTAGTAACATATCCTTAGAAGCAGAGGTCCCTTAAAATATATGTTTATCTTAGCACGAGCTTGATTCTTTTCATATGTTGTAAATTAGGTTACTTTTTCTTGGAGAAAAAAACACTTCAATGGCAGGAATTAGATCTTTCCCTTGAAGTGTGATTTGAGTTTATTTACCCAGCGGTTCTTTGGAGTTAGGCTAGTTGACTTACCAGTGGCGAGTCCTGAAACTCCAGATAATTCTGAGAGCAGTCCTGGCTGGAAGAAAGATGGAGTTCCTGTACTGTGATTTTGACTTGATGCTCAGGAGGAGCATCAATGACCCACCTGCAGAACGTAAATGGTGGATATGCATTCGGAAAGTAGGGAGATGTCACAGTTTGGAGGGTAGCCGTTGCATTATATACACCTCCGCACAGCCCTGTTAAACAAAATGACATGAGCGCTCGTTACTTCAAGTTAGTTTCTCAGGCTGCACATCTATAGCAATATTTACTTGAAAGCACATTCTTCTGAAATCAGTGAAAGGGTGATGGAGTCTGATTCAGACAGTTGGGATGAGGCCTAGAGGACATTATATGAAAGGGAAAGCCCTCCTGGTGAACTCTGGCGGAAATCACACATAGCAGACCAAACCTGGTAATCCCTCTAAAGCAGCTTGTGTAAATTTCATTTACCTATTATTTATTACTCAGCTCAAGCCTTGTTTACCTTTCATTTACTCAGCTTGTTTACTTACTCTGACTCTACTCTGTTCATCTTTCATTTATTTACTCTTGGTTACTGGACTAATTCCTTTTACTTTTCATTTCCCTTTACCTATTCCTGTCTACTCCTCATTTACTCACCTTCCGTCTGTAAACAGCAAGGACATGTGTTATTGTAATCAATAACTATGCAAAGCATGCTCTGTTCACGAGGCGACTGCCATGGTTCACCGAACCAGCATATGCCACCTTTACTCTTGTAACAAATCACTGATGTTGTGCATACTCTGGGATGTAAACCATATGTAATAAAATGTGCCAATGGCAAGGGGCGTGATCGCTTTGCTAGTCGGACAACTGGACTCGAGTCTTTTTTCTTCGGGATCCTCCCACAAGAAGGGAAGAGCCAGATGGCAGAGTATGGACCACTTTTCTTTACGGGCAGCATGGAGTCACCTGCTGTGCTATCTGTGCTGAGCTACTCTTGCCCAAGTAGACTGGGCAGCACATGGTAATGAGGAGACCTCTTGATTTTGCTTGAAGTACAGAAGATCTTGGGCCACTTCTTTTAGTTATGCAGGCTAAAGAAAAGGCAACTTATCCCAACAGTTTGTGTGTGTGTGTGTGTGTGGCAAGAAAACAAGAATAGTACTTACGGGCTACTGTCATGTACGTTGCATTGAACCCTGCTCTTTCTATAGTGTTGTCACTGACAAATTTAATAGTCAAGAAGTTGTCGGTGGAAAGAAAAGGAGGTGGAATGGTTGAGCCACAAAATGTACCAATTAGAGTAGCGTTTTCATTATTACCATCATACAACTAAAAGGCAATGAAAGAAAGAGCAATATTAGCAGGATGGTAGAAGGGGCGTGATGGCTCAACAGACTAGAGCGCTGAAACAGTTGGCTGCAAAGTTGGCAGCTCAGCGGTTCGAATCCCGGGTGCCACACAGCGGAGTGAGCTCCTGCTGTTAACCCAATTTCCTGCCAACCTAGCAGTTCAAAAGAATGTAAATGCAAGTAAATAAATAGGTACCACTGCAAAAAAAAAAGTGGGAAGGTAAACAGTGTTCTGTGTAGCCATGCCGGCCACGTGGCCACAGACTTGCACAACACTGGCTCTTTGGCTTGAAAACAGAGATGAGCACTGCCCCTAGAGCTGGACACGACTAGCAGGCATGTGTTTGGAGAACCTTTACCTTTACCTTGGAATAAATGCAATAATTAAAAATTAGCAAGTATCTGGCAGATATGGTTCAAATACTCAAAACTAGTGATGGCTGTAATTAAACAATTAAATGTAAATAATTAAAATGATCCTGCATAGCAGTCTGTCTGTATCTCTACCTGTCCCTATTCTTCTTTTCCTGTGTTGCAGTAGGGTTAATTTCTTGATTTACTTGACTAGTTTCCATTTTTTATGTTGATATGGAAGCAAGTTTGGAACTGTGGCTTAAATCCTTGTTTCTTCCAATTCACATATTCATCATTCCCATATTTGAACGCAATGGAAACTATGGTCCATTAAGTCAAAAAGCCTTTGCATACAATCAGAATCGCAAAGGGAAGAGTACATAAGCACAGGCCTATTTCTGTTGGGGTGAAAATTCCTAAAACTGTTTTGTTCATGTCACCTGTTGTAGCTGCCTGTATTTTTCAGTTCTCCTTGAGAGTATGGCTGGAAGGATTTTCATGATAAGTGCCTGCTTGTCAACATTTGCACTTGTACTTCTAAACCTACCCCTATGCCGCTAAACCTAAGGCGAAAGACGGTGAGTTGCATTTCACAATTATTTCACAGGAAATGCACTTACTTTGACATAATCATATTGGCAGCTTTGAGAAACTGATGCTTCCAGTGCGAACGTGTGGAAGGTGAGGTTGATCAGCATGTCTACAGGTGCAGCTATAGTCCACACGCACTCTAAATCTTTGTCATATTGGCCGTCATGGTTGGAATCTGGAGAGCTAAAGCTGGAAGCTGGATTTGTCAAAAAACCACCACAACCTTGCTGAGGACCTGTTAAAAACAGAGATTTGCCTCAAATGGTTTTTTAATTAAATAATAATAATAATAATAATAATAATAATAATAATAATAATAATAATAATAATAATAATAATAATAATAATAATAATAATAATAATAATAATAATAATAATAGCCTTAGAACTGTAGATCTAGAAGGGACTCTTTGGATCATGGAATCCAGACCTTGTGAAGGAGGTATAGTGGGGATTGAACTGCCAACCTCTGTCTATGCAGCCAAAGACCTAAACCATGGATAGTGTGCTGTGGCTAAAGGTTAAAGCCAAAGCATCAAGCAATTTAGTGTTTCTAGTTTTCAAATCGATCTGCTTAACACACAAAATTTTTATAAAAGAAAATATTGTCTTTTGATGGTAACAGGGTTAATTATAATTTTAAGAGAAACTGTCTAATTTTTGATCAACCCTTGGTCATGTCAAAGTTTTGTTTGTTTGTTTTTAGTTTTCAACAGCAGGAGGCGCTGTGTCCTTGCCTTGAGACCCATCTGGGTCATCCTGTCCTTCTGGGCTTATGCAGTCTTAACATGTGCAACAGTATGTAGGAAACTACCTAAATGTGGTCTGTTTATCAGGAACTCTGACCTGATGGGACTGGACATACCACATTAACTGCTCAGATTAAAATAGCTATACAGATTACTTATTACTTTGCCTTTTTTCTGTTTAACATAATGGACAAAGAATGCTTCACTGTAAAAAGGTTGGGATGGTGGCTCTACTGCCTAAAAACTGTGTTGTTGTTCTTATTTGTTGTTTAACAAGCCAAATTACTAGAACAAAAGACATACCATTGTTAGGAATGGCACCCATAGGAATGAATTAGGGAAGAATTAGGAGAGACCTTTGGGTAGTGGGCGGCATATAAATTGTAAAAATAAAAAAATAAAAAAATAAAAATTACATTTGAGACAGAGTTTATTTCCTCTCCAGTGAACAATATTCCATTCATTCATTGAAGCTGGATGTAACTGATATTGCTTGAGGTTAATCATAAACAGATCTCTGGCAAGGAAACCAGTGAGGGTGTCATATGAAATTTAAAATATCACTTAATGAATATTACTTTTGCTTTTCTTTGCCTCTATCATCACTACAGATGTTTTAAAGGTCCAAATATAACGTAATCAAAACAGAACTCAAAAGTGGATAAATTGGACTCATACAAAATTAGGTCCAATGAGTCTAATTAACTGAGAATTCTGCTAATCAACCAGTCAACTAGCAAGTTAAATTCAGTAGATGAGCCTGCTCTGTACAGCTCACCACTGTCCCTATATCTCCACGCCATTTTCATTCTTCAACTTCTTTTGTCCTCCATTTTTTCTAGTAGCAATTAACTATTTCTTCCCTTGTCTGTAAGCTCTTGTGACTTTTCCCCTACATATCATTGAGTTTTTAAAATATGTGTTGCTATGAAATTGCTGGATTGTGATCTTTCATCCATTTGCATTTCTAAAACCTTGAAAACCAGTTCTGTACACAAAACTTTGGGCCTCTCCCACAGGAAGACATTTCATGTGCTTGCAAGACAATAAGAATTTTAATGTGAGAAAATGTTTTAATTATCTTGAACAATTTTTAATTTTCAAATGTTATAACATTAAGTTCATGCAAAATATACATACAGGAACCCCCCGCCTATCGCGGGGGTTAGGGACCCACCCGACCTGCGATCATTGAAAATCCGCGATATGCAGATGCAGGTCTTGAACACAAATGCAGGTCGAGTGGGTGGGCACAATTCTAAACATTGCGCGCCGCTCCCGGGGGGTGCGGGCAAGCGGCGTGAGATGTTTAAAAAGGATTCTTGGCCGTGGAGCCAAGTGTTTGTCTCTGTGGCTCAGGGCCCTTTAAACACTGTGTGCCACTTGCCTGCACCCTGGGGGCGTGGGGGCGAGCGGTGCATAATCTTTGGAAAGGGCTCCTGGCTGCAGAGACAAGCGCTTGTCTCCGTGGCCAAGAGCCCTTTAAACATTGCGTGCCACTCGCCCGCACCACTGAGGGGAGTCCGGGCGAGCGGCGTGTGATCTTTAGAAAGGGCTCTCAGACGCGGAGCCAAAGCCTTCCCCCCTTTCCCTCAAGCCCTTTCGGGGTACTGCGGTCCCGCGATATAGCGGGGCCACAGTATGTGAACCACGAAAGGGCGAGGGAGCACTGTATTTGTAAATCTGGCGTTTGTGTTCAAGACCTGCCGGGTAGCACAGTGGTTTGGGAATGTAGCTGAGGAGCTGGAGGCTGGGAGTTCAATTCCCCACTGCACCTCCTTCACATGGGCTAGATTTGATGCTCCACAGCAGTGGTTCTCAACCTGTGGGTCCCCCAATGTTCCTGGATTGCAACTCCCAGAAGCCTCCACCACTCGCTGTGCTGGAAGGGGTTTCTGGGAGTTGCAGTCCAGGAACATCTGGGGACCCACAGGTTGAGAACTATTGCTTCACAGGTCCCTTCCACCCCTGCCTTTGTGAGATAATGACGAAGGTAACGCTATAGATCGCCATTATATCCTGAACACATTTCTTCAACTAGTCGGAATGCTTGTGAACATTTCAATGCTGTATAGCAATTCAACTAATTACATGGGGAGCAGGAGGTGTTTATGCACCTGCATGAATACGGTGGGGAAACTCACTTCTGTAAAATGCACACAGTAGAGAGCTGAAATAGATGTGATGCTGGAAATCCATAAATAGCAGCACTTCCTGTGGCCTTTGTTTTGCCAATTAGCAGGGCCATTAGCCTTCAATGAAGATTTAGGACCAGAGATCCAGGCAGATGTGTTTCATTCTTCTAGGTTGTTTGTCCAGTGTAACTTGCCTTCTTCAAACAGGCAGTTAGTAAGGACAGGGAGGTGGAAATAGCTCTTTCCTCCCTGCCCAGCTATTAACAGCTTGGTGGGAAGGCTGGCTTTGGTATAAGGGAGAAAGATTAGCTAGAATTTCCAGGGCACCAGTTCCTGGCCCCCAGTGCAAACAACATAAGGGAGAGGCTAATCATTGTTCTAAAAACACAGGGAGATAACCATCACTTTTTCTTCTGTATCATATTTGGTGTGGTCTTTACAAATACAATAGCTTTTTCCTGCACCGTACGAGGAACTTACAATTTATTTGAGTATTTATTTATTCAAAATGTGTTTTTCCTTGTCTTTCTCTTAAGCACATCATTTGAAATGATATTATTTGGAAGTTAAAACACGTAAATGATAGAAATGTTAAAATGTTAAATAAACTGTGCATTTGAAATGTTAGGTAAAACATTACATAGATTTAACAACAAATACACAAACCATCCCATTTTAAATCCCCTCTTAGACAGCCAGTCACCAAGGAAAAGCCTGCCAAAGAATGGTCTTTGTCTGTTTGCAGTATAAAAGCAAAGATGGGGGCAGCCTAGCCTCCCATGGAAGTGAGTATCAGAATCTGGAACAGTGAGGGTGGTGAGACCAGGAGGAAGGTCTCCCCTGATTATTTTAACACTTGGGTAGGATTATAAATATGCAACAGGTGATTGGGTCCACTCCATCACACTGTCCCATATGTATGTCTAAAAGAAGCAATAATTTATAAACTGGTTGCGAGATACAGAAAGACTGATGATAAAATATTCAGGGTGTGACTCACAATATGTGTGTGTGGTTTGGGTGGGAATGATCTACTGTGAATTTCTACCCAGGAAGTTGGTTTTCCTTGGTGAAGTCTGTTTAGTCATTCAGATAGGAGTCAACTGAGAGAGAGAAGGAAATTGTCAATCAGCCCTTGTTTTCAGCTGGTTAAGGGAGCTTCTGCTGTAAACTCCGAGGCATGGCTGCAGCAGAATCTGCCTTACTGAGCAGTTTCCTCCAATCTCTCCCTGATTTCCTAGATGCTCCAGTGAAGCTTTGTTCCAGTGCTATGAATGAATGAATGAATGGTTTGGAGACAAGGGGTGCTCACCCCCCCCCCCAGAGAGATAAGGGTTCCTCTGTCTCTACCCTGCCAACCATTAGCACTCTGTACACACTTTTCTGCACTGGAGGACGTGATCACACTGCCTGAACATATGTGAAAGCATTCATGTCCCCCCTCCCACCAAAATAGAGATCCCATCAGAAGAAGAAAAACATATGGATGGGGGTGGGTGGGTGAGGGACTCCTGGCTGATTCACATTGTGTAGTCAGCAGAAAATAATATGAAGTTGAAAATTGCAATCCTGCAGACTTTCCCATATTATTTGTCAATGTAGTTGCTTTTAGAGATATCTCTCTGATAGGCTGGTGAGGGTCACTGATGATTGATTGCTATGCCTAAACATGCATTTGTACTGAGATCATTCAGCAAGAATTGTGATTAATGAGCTCAGTCAGGGTTTAAGATATGGTTAGCCCAACCCATTCCCTTTAACTATGTTTCTTTTTCTCCACAGGGTTTGTTTTCATAGGAGCGCACACAGAACTGCATCTTAAACTTAAGAATGTAGAAGGTACCTTATCCTTAGACACAACACAGGTTCATGGAGCCCAGCATTACAGTATCAACTTTGATTGCAAGTCTCTCCAAGATTTCAAGGAAGAGGTTTTGTTTCTAGTCCTACTGTGACTAAAAGATACCTGTGTTGAACCTGAGCTCTGCCTGTCTATCGTGAAGTATTGGGTCTTCAGGGGAATAAGCATAATGACCTATCAGTGTTATGTCCTTAACACTAAAAAACTCTTTTCCTTAAAAGCTGACCAGGCAGATGGCTTTTTAAATGTGATAATTAATTCCTATTGCATTTGTCTATAAATATTACACAGAAATAGTAATTTGGGTAACTTGATTTGTGTGGAAATCTAAATAGCCACTGATGAAAATAGAGGGATTACTGAAAGAGAGAAATAAGCAGTATTTAGAATACGTCTAGATTTAAATAGTCTTTTCTCTTAGCTTATAAAGAAAAACCTCCAAATTTCTCAAGTTGCTGCTTTAGGTTGCAAAGGTTAACTGGGATGCAACTCCTTTGTATTGACAATTTAGTATTTGCAGAAATACTGTAAATTGCACTCATGGCACCTGTTTTTCTCATTTCACTCAGTTCTGTCCCAGTGTTTCTCCAAGTTAGAAGCAATTAATTTAACAACGAAATTAAATGTTTTGTTTTTGAGAGTCCACCAAAATCTTGGAAAGACTTGACATATTTCTGACTCACTCCTCTTTCCATAGTTAAATTTCATCAAAATCTTTGAAAAATCTAACACATTTCTAAACCATTTCTCTTTCCAATGTTATTAGATTTATTGCAGTTCCTCTCCTTCCACCCCATTTCTTCATCAACCGCTTTTTTCCCCAAAGCTGCAACAACAGGGAACAAGAAGTGGAGGGATTTTCCTTGGACCATTATGAGACCCTAAAGCAATGGTTCTCAACCTGTGGGTCCCCAGATGTTCCTGGACTACAACTCCCAGAAGTCTTCATCACTAGCTGAGCTGGCCTGGATATCTGGGAGTTGCAGTCCAGGAACATCTGGGGACCCACAGGTTGAGAACCACTGTCCTAAAGCTTCACAAACCAGTTGCTTCTGGTCCGCAGAAAACAAGAGATGGCACTTCTCCAGGTCTCTGGGTTTTCTGTTTGTATGTTTTACAAAAGATGGCAACAATAAAGGATATCATTTGAAAGATAGGGACTTGACTCAAGACCACTCAACTGCTAAGGTAAGAGGAGATCTGAATGACAACCCCGTAAAACCTCAACATTCTAAACAGTAATCTGGGTTAGCAAAGCCTATGTGTTGTTTACATTAAGAAGAACAAATCAACACCAAGAAAAGCCCCAGTCTGAGGCTCACTTTTCTATAACATCTGATTATTTTTTCTGGGTCTCCGACATGCAAGTCATGTGACCAAAGATTTCAGAAGTTCCTGGCCATGTTGATTGGGAGACATCTGTCAGTTGTAGTCCCAAAGGCAGTGTTTCCAAGCTCAGGTTGAGATATACAACCTACTAGTTTCCACTGTATACAATGATCAGAAAAGAGGAGTTCCAGAATGAAGAGGAAGCAAAACTACCTGGAGTATTGTGTACAATTCTGGTCACTGCATCTCACAAAAGACATAGTGGAACTGGAAAAGTTGCATAAGAGAGCAACTAAAATGATTACTGGGCTGGGACACCTCCCTTATGAGGAAAGGCTAAAACATTTGGGGCTCTTTAGTCTGGAAAAAAGGCACCTAAGGGGGGATATGATTGAGACGTACAAAATAATGCAGGGCATGAGTCAAGTGGATAGAGAGAAGCTCTTCTCCCTCTCACAAAATACCAGAACTAGGGGACATATGCTCAAATTGAGGGTTGGGAGAGTGAGAACAAATAAAGAAAATATTTTTTTCACCCATTGCATTGTTAGTCTGTGGAACTCCCTGCCACAGGATGTGGTGATGGCACCTGGCTTGGATGCCTTCAAAAGGCGATTGGACAGATTTCTGGAGGAAAAGTCCATCACACGTTACAAACCATGATGGAGACGTCTAATCTCCAGGCTTAAAACTGGGGTACTTCAAGCACCAGATGCAGGAGAGTGGTCTGAAGAGACAGATATCTAGTCTTGTGCGCTCCCGGACACATTTGGGGGAGCCATTGTGAGATACAGGAAGCTGGAATAGATGGGCCTTTGGCCTGATCCAGCATGGCTCCTCTTATGTTCTTATGTTCTTATTCCATGCAAAACTAATCTTAGCACCCTTTCTCTGTTGAAGATCAGTGCTACATAACTGAAACATTTTCTGAAGCTTTGCCATCACTGAAGTATAAGAAAGCTTCCCATCCCAGAATGAGCTTCTCTAACAGAACTCAAAACAGGCCCCCTAACAACTAGTTCAGCTTGAAAGGGCATAATTTTATATGGCAGAAGGATAGCAGGACTGCCTTGCCTTTGCAAATCATACCGAGTTGAAAATGAGTTAATAGCTGTGACAGCGGTAGAAATCTGCGGGGATGTGGTTGCTGGCAAAGGACCCAGCGCTTGGATACATTTCTTATTCTCATGCCTCTTGTGGACTGTAACAAATGAAAAACAGCTCCTAGCTGAGTGGGAGAGGGGTAGGGTGGGGATGCAATGACTCAATAGAAGACTATGCTTCTAATATCCCACAAAGGCTTTTTTGTCAACAAATCTAGAGTGCTCGCTTTGCAAATCCTCAAGGATTGGGAACATTGTACTCTCCCCTACACCAAACTTTGAATGAACAAAAGAACATAATGATGGAGAATCTTAGGCAGCTCTTAATGTTTAATTCTTTTCAACTGGTTTTTGATGCACGTATTCAAATTTCATTATCAAGCTAGATTAAAGGTCAGTGTTATTTATATAAGGATAGGAAGAGAACCAGCCTGGATCAAAGGCAGAGCTAACTCCAATGTCCTGTTCCCAGAGTGACCAGCCAGTCTGCCTCTTGAAAGC
>JAHTLZ010003542.1:64533564-64600078 GCA_023846285.1 Phrynocephalus versicolor
TCTTTCTTTCTTTCTTTCTTTCTTTCTTTCTTTCTTTCTTTCTTTCTAATATTTCTGTCCTGCCTTTCTTCCGGAAAAATTCCAAGGCAGCCTGTCTTCCCAGAATTATTGTATTGACTGACTTCTACTCATAGCAGTGGTAGCGTCTACCACTTTCTCCCCATTGAATTAAAGCATCTATTGGGTTACGTACCTGAGTGCCACAATTCTGTCGCTTCCAACAGTGATGTGGTAGGAACAGTTCATATTGTGATGATACTCGGTAAATGAATGAGTAGGGCTCTTGATCGTGCCCGAGGTGCCATTAAAAACACCACCACAAGCTGCAGTGAGAAGCAGACAATTTAAGATGTAAGTGAACAAATACTTCCATTATTATTCACAATATATTTGTGCTGCACAGACTAGCTTTGTCTATAATTTCTCTTAAGTATACAGCATATCAATTTTGTTGGTACCTGTTCAGTACTTTCATATTTCAAGGTGCTGGTATAGGTTCCAATGGAATATTCTTAAACCCACTTGAAAAAGGAAGACTCTGTAGTTGCTAAAAGTGCACATGGAGGAAGAAAAGTCCAACAGACCAAGGCCAGATTTCTGCATTCTACTGCACAAGGAAGAGCAAAGGGGCAATTGGGTCCCACAGTTTTATGGCTGTCTGCCGTGCAACCAGGGAAGGTGTGAGCCCATAATGGGCAGCCAGGAAGATAGCTCACATATCTTGGCTGACTGCCCTTCTGCATTCGTGAAATGCAACAAGTTAATGGTCCGCAGATCAGATCTGAAGTCTAAACTGAATTAATTTCACTTAGTGATAAGAATGTGAAAATGTAATCCTGGCCAACTTCTACTGTTAATTCTGTTCTACATCATGGGTTCCACAGTTAAGAAAGACATGTGCTATATTATGTTCTGACCAACCATTCCTTGGATGGAAGTGGTAGATTAAAGATAGTCCCCCCTCAAAGACCATAAAGATCAGGTAGGTTAATAAGAAAGTCATATTTTTTTTCTGGAGTCTTTGTCAGTCACAGTTACTCCCTACCTCCCTGCTTACTTCACTGGTTCAATGGGAAAGACTTTGCAATGAATAAACTCCTTAAGATGGGTTACAACAGGGAGAGTCTAACTTTTCAGTTGAATCATAACTCAGCAGTTTTGTAACCATTATAGGAGTCCTTCATGGTAAAAGTCAATGTTCTCTTCAATAACTACTGCACAATTTGTGCAGGCAGAAACCAACAGTACTTTCAAGCGTATTTTTGTTTTCCAAATGGAGGCATCTGAGTCAGAGAGGTGACCCCTGATTCACAACTCTCTATAGCTGGGAAGTTTTTTCATGTTCCTCAATTGGCAAGCAACTACTCTGGGTCTTCTTGACAAATGGCCCAAGCCTACTGGTGCCCAAGTTCTAAAGAACTAGGCAGCAGCACATTGAGCACTAACATTACAAAAGAGTTTCTTCTAAAGAGCAATGAATGTGCTGCCATTTGCCCTTCATTTTCAGCTGCCATAGGGGGTCCATCAAGGACTGTACTTTGGACTATTGACAAATGGGAGACAAAAGCCAAGGAATTAAAAGAGTGGCATTCATGATAAGACAAGAAGCAAAAAAGAAAAGAAAAAAAAGGAAGATGTGTGTGGCTGTGTGTATGTGTGTTTCACAGGATAGAGCTAGAAGGAAGCAGAATGTTAATTGCTAGAATGTGCTTTGAATGGGACAAGAAATCTAATAAAAACTAGAGTCATGCATTACAAATGTCAAAGGTCAAAGGTCAGACAGCAACAGCCAAGCTGACTTATGAAGGTCTCTTTCATGACTAAGTGCATATTGTAATCCTTCACTTTTATTCCATCTGGCCGTTTACTAGCAGGATGACAAATTTTGAACAATTTCTTACATACAGATATTTTTCAGGAGTTCTGCAATGAACAAAACGTCTAGAGTTCCTAATGCTGGTGTTTATTTGCTGAACCAAATAAGGACTCACATACCTGTTACCAGTATCAATTTAGATGTAATATTTGAAATGGGTTATGAGGTTTGCTGAGGCCTAAATAAACACCAGGTTTTAACAAATTATCACAAATGTTCATACTGTTAACAAGCCAAGCTACCTCAATATTTTTTTTTTAAAAAAAGCCAGCTGAGAAACTGCTGAGCTTTATGAATTTTTGTTGTCTCCTGTTCAAGATAGATGAGTGCTATTTTTCACTGAGGTTCCAGTACTCAGCACAAAGTGTGAAAAATGAGGTTTTTTTTCCTTTTTGGAAGTGAAGCACTGACACATAATTCCAAGCATAGGACTTCCATTTCTATCAGAATGATGCAAAAAAAAAAATCAACACTCCTTGCAATGAATTTAATATTTTAAATTCCATCATAGCTTTGTGCAAGGTGAATTTGTATAAAAACCTTGCTCACAAATATGAGAAGAAATTATCTTGCTGTCTTGTTGGTGAGAAACAGAAAAATCTTTCATCTGTTTTTACACATAAAACTGAGGCATTCTCCACGGTTCTGTCAACTTGGCATCTCATTCTAAAATAAAAGTCTAGCTACTCACTTGTATCTTGAGCGAGACAGATGTTAAAAATGCAGATTTGCGCTCATCCGTTTTGTGCCGATTAATAGACTGCAGCCACATCTAGAATGTGGCCTTAATGTGTTAACAGATGTTGTGTTGTGTGTTGTGTCGTTACAGTCATGACCGACTCTTTGTGACCCCCATGTCCATGGAGTATTCTTGGCAGGAATACTGGCGTGGTTTGCCAGTTCCTACTCCAGGCGCCTACAGCACCTGCTATTCCCCGGTGGTCGCCTATCCAAGTACTAACCAGGCCCAACCCTGCTTAGCTTCCAAAATCAGGCGAGATCGGATGTGCTTAGGGCATCTAGGCAGCTCTAACAGATGTTGGGCCAATGCAAATAAGTTGTTTATATGTCGTGACATGACTCTATTAACTATTAACTATTCAGTTAATACTGTGCATGGGGCTTATATGCATTGAAGGGAGCTCACATCTGTTCAGGGGAGGGCACTAACCCTCTCCCCATGGCATCATTACTTTTCAACACTTCAAAACAATAATCCAAAGAAGGAAAGTGGCTTTATCTGGGTAGTCTTTGCATGTGTATCAGAATCTTTTTCTTCCATTTTACTGGCTCGTTGGAAAGGCTGCACGGATAAAATAGCTTCTGTCTCTTATTGTTTCACATAATGGCTGAAATCCCATTGCTTAGTAAAACACCCTAGAGTAGGCCCAATTAATCAGTGGGGATTTGGTAAACCTAGTCTAGCGTGCTTTACGATGCTAAGCAATAGGATTTCATCCACTGAAACTGATGACAGAAAGGGATGGGGTTAGCACACATATCTTGAGTGTGTGAGGCCTCCATATGCTTACATAAAGACTGAGGAGGGCTTATAAGACTAAGCATGCTTCACTGCAGGTAATCTCCTGTAATCTAACCATGATTTTAATTTGAATAATTATAGGATATAGTCACACATGTGCAACGTAATGCTTAGCTCATTTCAGTAATTCTGAAAATAGCCTGAATTGTGGGTTGTTGTTGTTGTTTCATTTCAGATTTTGTCTCTCCAGAAGTGCAGTTAGTTGTGGCTTGCACTGAAACATACTTGGTCCCCACCAACAAAGTGCAGTGTTTATGACTACTCACGGATTATTGTGTAAGTGACAAAAAATCCAGTGCCAACAATATGAGAATCTGTGTAGAAATTCAGCAGTGTGGACCCAAAGATACTGACAGGATCAGGGATTTCATTGCCACAATATGTTGCCATTGGGTATGGTGTGATGCTGTTCCCTCGGAAGATCTTGACTCCGTCATAAGCACAGTATTCCAAGACATGCTGAGCTGAAATTCAGAATCATCCATCAAGGAACCATGCAGCTGTAAAGCCACACCCCCAAGTACTTTACACATAGCAGACAAGCCAAAACAATCATACCATAGTTGCCAGGCTGAGAGAATCACTTTGCACAGGGCTGTGCAGTAAAATTTAATACATACATCAAAGACTACCATTGGCAATTCCATTTCAGTAAGAGATGAAAGTACCTGAAAGACAGCTTACCCATGAAAACAAGGCTTTCTTCAGCATTTGGAACATGAAGGGGGTTCGTAGAATTAAGGAGGCTGTGCTGTTACGCTAATTCCCACCCCTTGGGTATGTATTAAATGTGGACATTTAAGTATGAGAGCTGTATCTATAGAGCTGTAGACAGGTAGGCTACACAAGAATCATGGGGTGAAACATGAAATCCTTAAGAATAGACGTTGTCTTCTTTGACATGCTCTCTAAATGAAAAGGCCCATGGGAGTAGGGAGCCATGTGATATTGGGAAAGGAAGGAAAGCAATTTGCAAAAAAGATCTGAATTTGTGATATTTCGTTTGAAAGCCTTCTTACTATGTGTATCACAAGGCAAGCAAGTTAAATCATCTCTTTTTAAGACAATGGAATGGATAGGTAATCTAAGTGGGCAGACTCTTTCCCAAAGAACTCACAGATTTTTCAAGGCATCGTTTTACAATAGTCTTGCTACTCCCTATTAATTCAGAATGCTGAAGGCTTGCTGTATGGTGCACACTGTAGCTCTCAACTAGTCAAATACAGCAATGACATGCTATCACTGGAAAATAAATGAAGGACTAAGTGCCATAATGACAAATCCAAGGCTAAGTTCCATAACTGAAAACACTTAAATATACACAGCTAACACTTGTCATTGCTTTCAATGGGAAGTCACAAACTACTCTTTACTGGTCCAAAATTACTTGGAGAGAATAATAAATTGTGCCAGCCTTTAAAAACTTAATAAACAAAGGCTTTCAAAAATAGGTTGTTCAAATGGAATCCTGTCAATATTTAAATAAAGCCAAATGTTAAAAAGTTGTTTTCAGGAGTAGAATTGAGTGTGGATGCATATATGATCTATATAGCATAGAAACTTAAAGGGCTACATATTGGACCTCTATTTACCCTTTTAATAGTTTGAATATGTTTGGCAAACTGAGATATTTAGCAGTCCCTAAGATAGGTGCTAAGACAACCATGCATAGTTAAAGTGCCATTTAAAGAAACTATATAGATTTACACCAAAGTCTTACCTATATATACTCTTAATTAAGATGCACAGAATTCAACAGGATTTATTTCTAAATGAGTATGCATAGGCAATAACCAACAAGCTTCCAGGATTTGAATGGTATTTAGTTACGAGCAACTTTTCTTATTGAGCCCATGGTTTTGAGATTAATTTACTGTTTTAATTTATAGTGGTTTAATTTATTTTAGTTGAATAAGCCTATTGCTGGTCAAAATAGTCTAATTATCCTAAATTTTTAATTTAATTTTAATTTTGCCTATATTTCATATACCATATGTCCCTAATTTTAAATAATGAAATGTTGATATTGATCAAATCCTTCATTCAATTTCAGGAAAACATTGACAAAATGCTAAAATGATAACTTTTTTTAAAAAAAAAATCCTACATTTTAAAAACTACTTTCCCTTCTCAATTTAAACTTTTGCTCTACAGATCTCTTTCAAATTGCTTGAGGTTAAAAAAAAAACAAAGTGATAAAGATCATCCCACATTAGATGGGTGATATTCCTGAGTGCTGTAGAACTGTAGTTGTATATTTTAAATATATTTTGTAATAAACAGGCATGCCAACAAACAATTTGGGGTGGAATGGCCAACACAATAGTGCAGTTGTTTCTGAGCTCCAAAATGTAGACACACGCCAAGAAGAGTGAATCATCTCATAAAAAGGCTCTCCTACTTTTTCTTTTTGCTTGATTCCAACTAGTACTGTATGTTCTCTGAAAATATCATTCTGGTTTGAAGGAGTCTGAGACACTTTTGAATTATAATACAGAACAATACCAAACATTTCAACCCAATAACTCTGGTTGGAAGCCTCATAAAGGGTAACAAAATAGAAATATCAATCTTCTCAATCAGTCATTGTAAAAACTCTTCCATCTTTCTGTGCGTCCAGTGAAAATTGCTAGGATCTTAATATACGGTACTATTTAATAATTTTCTGTTCTACAAATCAAATCATATTCATGACTCCTATTTCAAATTCTTTCCTTCTTTTAGGCCATATTCAAAAATTAATATTTATTTATTTTATTAATTTTAGAATATTTTACCCTGCCTTTCTCTTTGGAAAAGGACCCAAGGCATAAGTCTAGATCCAACTGGCAGTCCCTATTGGAACAAACCAGTTGAATCAATGGATTTACGTAAGTGTTAAGTAGCTATTTAGCAATTGATTTAATGGGTCTAACTTTGTTTGGTACTAGCAACTGGACTTTGGCCATAAGTTGCACCAGTACTCATGAAAATCATGGACCCAATTATGAAGCTAGATGTTAATAGCAGATTTACACATGCCTTTAGGCCACGGGGGGGGGGGGGGCAACATATGCAGGTCTCTCTGTGTGTGTTGTGTCGTTACAGTCGTGACCAACTCTTTGTGACCCCATGTCCATGGAGTTTTCTTGGCAGGAATACTGGAGTGGTTTGCCAGTTCCTCTTCCAGGCGCCTACAGCACCTTGTAATCCCTGGTGGTCTCCCATCCAAGTAACCAGCTTTTGATCCCAGGACCCATTCAAGGCAACACCAGACCCGGGGAGGGGGAGTTGCTAAAAGTCTTTATAAACCACCTCCCTTACAAAACAAGGTGTGTGGTGGAGGGCTTTGCCTTTTTTCAAAAATAATCACAGCTCATATAGGCTTCTAGGAGTGGAAATTGTCCTTTTAATGGATTTTTTAATTTAATCAGGTAGGGGTTTTAGAGGACTGCAGAAAGGGCTGGGAGCCACAGGCAGCCTGCAGGATTGCCAGCACTGCTTTAGGTAACTTCTGAGTTCCTTGAAGAAACATGTTATTTAGTTATATAGTTAGGTCCTGGGATATTGGAACTTACCTTGTAAATCAAAGATTTCAAATTTCAAGATGACAACCGACTGGGGGTCCGCATCTATGATATAATTGCAATTCAGGTTGTTGTCGTATTGTCTGGGATAGTTAGGAGAGACAATTCGACCAGATGGTGCGCTGAAATTTCCTCCACACCCTGAAGACACATTCAGCCAAAGAAACCTGGTTACCTTTCATTGAAAAAGCGACAAAGTGCAAAACTAGACCTCTCCACCCCACTAGAATGTGATTTCTAGGTACAGTGGTACCTTGTATAAAGGAATTAATTCGTTCCAAATGAAATTATGTTAAGCAAATTTTCCTTTATACAAATTTCCCATAGGAATGCATTGAAAACAGAGTGATCCCATTTTTATGCTGTATGGATTCTCCCCATAGGTGATTATGTTAAGCAAATTTTCCCTATCTCTGGAATTTTTTATGTTGTACAAATTTGATGTTATACAAACTGTTTGTTATACAAGGGTCCACTGTATAAAGAGAACAGAAAGGACATGGCAAATGTCTTTTTCTCTACTTTTTGTAACTGGAGAAGTGGCCCATCATGTGAGAGCAATCTGGGACACATCACATGCATAACCTTACTGCTTAGACTAGTCAAAGGCACAGAAATATACAAATGTGCCACAAAAAGATTTATGCCAGGTTAAGGGGCAGAAGAGTGTAAAGAAAAACAACTGAGTCCTGTAGAGAAGGGGTGGCACTTCCAATATTTGATGTCTATACATTTACACAAGTTGAATAAATCTCACTCATGTTAGAGTTCAACAGGTGAGCCTCTTAGAACAGCATTCTTACGATCTTCTAATATTTTTTTGATTTCCCCTGTAAGCATAAGTACATTCTTGGATGGCTCAACCCTTTGGCAATCTCTGGATTTGTAATTACTTACTGCTAATAAAAGATGCAGAAAAGCCATGTCCTGGGATGTCTTGTGACTGAAACACAACTGTCATCACATTTCTTGGGGCAGCAATAGATCCAGGAGACGCATTTCCACACCCAACAGCTAATACAGCCTCTTGCTCTTCTTCATCACTTCCTTTCAGCATCTAGATTGAAAGTGTTACTTTTTTTGGTATCTGAATAAAGCTGCATGTTTTCTTTATTTCTCAGCAACATCATAAAGAAGCTGATTTAGGACAACACTGGTTCTAATTGTCTCCAGCCCACCACCCAAACAAGACCAGGTTAACCTTATGTAGAAAAACAATAAATGAATTGTTAATGGGTGCAGCACTGTGGGATATAGCATGATAAAAGCTTTATCCAAAGTCATTTTATAGGTTATATGGAAAATATGCTCAATTGAATGTAATGGGACACACTTCTGAATAAATACATATTTTTGTAATTGGAGAAGTTGTTCATAGGATTAAAATCTAAATCCTCTTAACGTCAGCTACTGTAGATCAAAATGTTTACAGTACAGTATAACAGTTTGCTTATTCTTTATTATGCATATCCTAGAAGTGACTGGAAGCTGGACTCCAGTTATCAGACACATTAATCAAACACACTTCCAGCACTTATACATTAATAACACATTTCCTTTTCCAAGGAAATGCACTGCAATCATCTTTTAATGGCATGTCTAATGCTTCATCCGTGAAGCCCCTGAGGTCATAAAACCTCACTAATGTTTTCTGTCTTCCAAAAGGATTTCTGTGCACAAACCAAAAGGCTAGCTAACATGATCACCTCTACAGGTCAAGATGACAAACCCTGGGCACCAAAGAGGCCTAGGTATATTTTCACAGCTTCTGCAAAATAAATTCCGATTTGGCCCTCTAACCTTTTGAGCAAAGAGCAGCTATCCAATGGCTCCTTTCTTCCTACACAATGATAAATTACACTTGCCCTTTATTCCGTGTGGGAGTGGAGCCATGCTTTGCACAGACTGAACACAACCGCTGGCAACATCTGCCAAGTTCTTGAGAACACAGTTAAACTGTGAGGAATGGAAAACACCCCCTCCCTTCATTTCCAGTGCCTTCCAGACAAGAATGTCTTAACAGCCAAACAAGTATATAAAAGGTTGTATTATATGAAGCCAATGGCAATTTGTATAGAAGTGGAAGATTCCACTTTGTTGTTAGAACAGTTCTGCCTGTTCTGCTTACTCAGTGGTAAGGAAAAGTAGAAACAAAGGCACTGAAAAGTCAGTAGTGGTGTAGTGGTTAGAGTGGGATTCCAGGTTTGAGTCTTCCCTGAGCCACGGAATTTGGTCCAGGGATTTTCTTTCAATCAGGAGTGTATCTGGGGAGGGGGGGCAGAATGGTACATCTGCCCCGGGTGCAGTAATCTAGGGGTGCCTGGAGGGGGAGGAGGGGGAGGAAGCCCTGCACCCTCCCACTAGCAATCCTCAGGCTTAGCAACAGGGCCCACTCAGTTGCATCCACCTTCTCCACTGCCGCACGTCAGGCGAGTGGCAAAGCAGGCCGGCTGGCTGGCGTGCAAGCACAGTAGCTGCCATGTCCCACTCTTCCTCCTCCCCCTCTTCCTCGCCTTGCTCTGGACCACCGTGGGATAGGTAAGGCACATGTGTGCTGCCGCGTGCGCACACACATACACACAAATGCCCCCTCATGTGCCTGCCCACGCATCCGCCTGCCCCATGTCCACAGGATTGCCTCCCCCTTGCTGGATGGATGCATCCGGGTTGGGGAAGGCCAGAGGGGCACAAAAACAACTTTGTCCCCAGCCCTAATAATAATTTCCCAAGCTCTTCTGCTTCTTCCCCATCAAGCACCCTTCAAAAGGGAGCTGGATTGCTGTGCAGAAATTATTCCCTAAAGAAAATATCAAACACCTCTTTGCCCACAAAATCTGTAAAAAATCACCCATATAAGTCGTATGATAAGAAGGGTTGCACAATTAGGTATTTTTTTTTTAGTTTAGCAATACAAGGTAGTAGAGATGGGCACGAAACGAACAATTTTTCGTTTCCATTTTTGTTTTGTTACGCAACGAAATGACAAACGAATTTTGTCTCCAAAATGAAACGAAATGAACAGAAACACCGGAAACTTTGACATGCGTTTCGTTTTCATTACTGCAATACAGTGAACTGCTTTAAATGCTAAAAAAATCACAAAAATTGAAATAAATGGTAATGAAACGGTAACGAAACGAATAAAAATAAAAACGATTTTTTTTGCAAAAATTCACGAAAAATGGAAACGAACTGAAACGGACCTCCAAATGACAAACGACAAACGAAACATCTTTTTTTTTAATTTGTGCCCATCTCTACAAGGTAGAGACAAAGTAAGCATGCAGTTAATCTCAGGATGAAATTAAGGCATCCTGTTTTAAAAATTTGAACAGAACAGTATTTGAAAGGGCAATTACTTGACTCCTATCCACCATTCACATATTAAATTCAAGGTACATTAATTGAAATGATAAGATTAATATCAAATCTAGTTTAAGCCTTAGGTCATTAGCGTATGAAATCTGAATAAATTTGAACAAATGCCTTTCTCAAAATTTGCCATGTGTAAATTCAAATTTGACAGTTAGAATGCTATTCATTAATTTGTCAAGGCTATACCTTAAAGCAGGGCTGCCCAACTTTGAACAGGCCGAGGTCTACTTTTTCTGGACGAAAGTGCCTGAGGGCTACTACACTAAAGCCTCTACTTATGAATTTTATCTGTTCTGAGCATCTGGCCAGTAGGGAGAGCAGGGGACTGTGCCATGGCCCTTGAACTGCCCTGCTTGGCTGAGACAGTGGGCTGGCAGACCCAGAGGTTTGCTGGGGCAGTGGTGGTCCTTGGGTTGGGGGAGGAGAGGTGGAGAACTTATCCCCTCACATTTTTATTGATGGCTGGCGGGCTACTTTTGAACCCTTCATGGGCTACTGGTAGCCCCCAGTCTACCTGTTGGACAGGCCTGCCTTAAAGCATTACTGTATGTATAATTATGAGTAGGTTTTAAAACATTTTATTGCTACTGTTTTCAATTTTTGTCTATTATCCATGCAACAATAGTGTATAAAGCCTCATGCTTTATAAAGTCCCTAAGATTGCTTCACTAAAAGTGCTTGCATGGTACCCTACAGTAACCCTGAATATAGGGCCAAATACTTACAACGTACAAGTTTACTTACCTTTACATAACTGCCCTGACACTGTCCATTGGTATCTGGAATCTCAAAAGTGTCATGAAAGGTCACCTCCAGATGCTTGCTTTCGTGTGTAATTATTTTCCAGGAGCACCTAATATTATTAGGGAAGTTCTGTGGCCAGTAAGGGGAATGGATAGTACCATTTTCTGAATGAAGAATTCCACCACATCCTGTAAGAATGATTACTGTTGATAGTAGTGGCTCTGAATCATTTTCACATATCTGCCTCCCTGTTGCTACTTTACTGTCATCCAGCCCCCTTTAAAAATGAGCTTGTACAGTAGGACTCCCGTATCCACTGATTCATTATCGACTGAATCAGTTATCCATGGATGGCAGAGGAAAACATCAAATAAATGATTCAGCAGCCACAAAGCAAGCTACTGTCGTAAACAGAGCAAGCTACTGTACAGCAGCTGTAAAGCAAGCTAATGTCATAAAACAGCAACTGTAAAGCAAGCTATTGTCACAAAACAGCAGTTTGGGGGATTTTTTTGGTGTTCTCTCTTATCCACGGTTTTCATTATCCACGGGAAGGTCTGGAACCAATCTCCAGCAGATACCGGGATCCTACTGTAATTTAAAATTAATCCCACAAAATTCAAGTTTAGAAAATATATATTTTAAATGAACTCAATGGTATAACATTTGAAAACAAAACAAAAATCACATTAACGTTCTGTGAGTCTTGCACCCTCATGGATTTTTGTTCCTGTGGAAGAGGCCCTTAGTTTTGGCAGTCAATGGTTTACAGAACTGCTTTTAAGTTTTTAGAAATTTAATTTATTTATTTTTGCATTTATATACCGCTCCCATTTCCCAACAGGAACTCTGGGCGGTTCACACAAAAGTTAAAAACAAACATCAGTAAAAACAATATAAAATGGCACGGGCAAGAGGTAAAAACAGGACGACCATGAGTGGAAAAAACAACAACGGTACTTTAGTTTTGTAATTGCTTTCTTTAATTTTACAAAGCATTTTGAAGGGTCTCTCTTCTTCAAAAGGCAGAAACTATGTAGATACATTTTAAATTTAAATTGTTCCTTAATTATGCCATAATTTCCACCAAGACTTCTACTTGTGTAATGCTTCCGATGTATAAAGAAAAGAATTACAGTAATAATGGTTCCTTACTTACCTAAAGAATCTGTAGTCCATGTTGCATAGAAACCGTCTCCCTGCACAGAGCGGTCAGAATGGAAGTTTATTAACAAGCGATTGGAACCTGACTGAATGGTGCCTGGTGGTGTGTCCCCACAATATTGGCCTATGATGGGAGAATCAGGAGATCCTCCGTTTAGAATGGTGACCGAGTCCCACCTGCAGTTTCTGTGCCCTTCAATGGCAAAAGCCACAAATGTAAGCTGTGGACAAACAATGAAACAACACAGTGAAGATGCTGCTGTAAACTGCTAAAACAAGGTCAAGCAAAAGCTGAAAACATTTCAGAAACAAATGGAGTTATCCAAAGATTCTTCAGTTCAGCTAATTGTTCCACATTACAGAAGCATACTTAGACAAGAGAAATGGTAACTCTGGTAGAAATTTAGACCCAATGTCTGCCCGTCAAAACTGCACGGATTGCCAGTCTTTCCCCAAATTGCAAAAAGAAAAGAAACCAGAAATGATTAGAAGTCCACTTCCAATTTTGAAAAAAGCAGTATTTGGGCATGATAGAGGCATGGCCTAACACAAAGGTGAAGTGCCGGTCTGGTGGCTTTCATTCGTTCAATCGTCCATTCGTTTGTTCATTCAGGCTGGGAAAAGAGAGGGCTTGAGGAGGACTAGAGCATGCAAAAACTGGCTTTGTTCTCAGTGCTGCATCTTGCCCATTTCTGACAAGGACAGAAAAAGATTGAGCAACAAACTAGATATACAGTAGGACCCCAGTATCTGCGGGGGATCGGTTCCGGGACTCCCCATGGATACAGAAATCTGTGGATAAGAGCTAATGCTCTTATCCAGGGTGGCAATGGTGATGTGGAGGGGAAGTGGAATGAGGTGGCAGTGGTGGCCAGGGAGTGGGTAACAGAGAAGCCTTCCCCCCTCCCTGCCCACAACCCCTATCCACCCAAAGGCACCCTCTGGAGGGGTGGAGGACATCGGGGGTGGTGGCAGAAGAGGCACCCATGCCATGCCGCTCTCCCAGAATATCGGGGGGGCAGCAGAAGAAGCGCCCATGCCGTGCGGCTCACCCAGAACATCGGGAACAGTGGCAGAAGAGGCACCCACACGTCCTGCAGGCATCTGGGAGAGTGGCATGGCATGGGTGCCTCTTCTGCCACCCCCACCCCCCATGTCCTCCACCCCGCCGGGGGGGGGTGGGGGGGCCGGCGGTGGCAGCGAGGAGGAGGGATTCTCACAAAAATAAGCTTTACTTTTATTTCCCCCCCCTGTCCTTGCCACTCCCCCGCTGATCACCAACCGCGGATAACTGAATCAGCGGTTATTGAATCAGCAGATACAGGGTCGTACTTGATTGTGCTTCTCATGATCCTTTGGATACACCCCAGTGAACCTCTTATCCACCTCACTGGCTGCAACACCACCAGCCATGACTACTAGAGCTACCTGGGCTTGCTAAACATCCTATTCATTGAAACAAATAGCAAACGTTACCCAGCTTCAAACGTAACACTTGTGTTCAGTTCTAGTGTGCTCAACAGGCAGACAATCCATTCTCTAAAGAGTCTGGATAGTTACTCATTTTAAATTAATTTAAGGTTAGGGTGGGTGGGTAGACATCAAAAAGTTCAAGGCAGAATATAAAACCAGAATGCTGTGTCTTAAGTAGATTTGCAAGACAAGTGAATAACAAGATAGGTGGCTTGGGATAAATGTGTCATCTTATCTTGTGTTTTTCTTGTCTAAAATCAGAATCAGTGTTTGTAGTTCACGCTGCACACAATGCATAAATTGCTTTCTGGTCAACAAAGTATTGATTACTTGCATTTATGGTATGTCCTTCTGGTGCTACTAAGAGCCAGGAACAAAAACTGTGACTGTTGTAAGGTTGTGGGTAGTTAGGGCTTGAAATAATTCCACCTTCACCTTCTTGAACACCACCGCAGGCTGAAATGAGAATTGAAATATTTAAAGAACCTCTTTTGCAGGCATGTCCAAAGTCAGGCCCGGGGGCCAAATGCGGCCCGTTTTCAATTTTTTAAAAATTTATTTATTTCCTGGGTAAGAGACATTATAAGGAACAAATTAGGAAAGAAATATGGTTGAAGTAAGGTTAGAAAGGGAGGGTAGGGGTAACGGAAAATAGGGAGATGCAGGATTGGCAAGGCACATTACAAATCTTCACTTTCCTATTTCATATACTGTATATACATATCAGTTAGGACTTTTTTCAGTGGCCCGCAGCCTCTTCTCCCCACCGACTCAACCTGTCACACATCCCTGCCAGCTGCCCCCTCCCCATACTGGACAGAGGCATCAGCTTGCAGTTTTACGGTTTGCCTGCCCTCCCTGCCTCTGTCCATCACCCCAGCCACTCGGACAGCCTACCTGCCCCCCCAGGCCCATTGCTGAGTGTCCTCCCTTCCTCCTTGCATGTCCTAGAGGCTTGACCAAAGTCCGGCCCAAGGGCCAAATGTGGCTAAATATTTGGCCCCACACATTTTCACCTCTCCAAATCTGGCCCTCCTTGCAAAAAGTTTGGACCCCCCCCCTTCTCTATTGTATGACCTACTGAAATGCAGGCATGACGGGTTTGTCGTATTATTTGTATTAGCTACTAGGTAACTCCAGAAAGAAAACACTGCACTAACATTACACTCCTAACAAATATCTTCTGTATGGTTCCTGAAGTACTGGTAATATGGAAATGATTAATTTGCAGAAATGAATGTGCGGGGGGGGGGGTTAAAACTCAAAAACAACGAAACAGGAATAGAGAGTATTAACAGGTCTCAAAACAATGTGAAAGAAATGCAAGATGTGATACGAAGAATTAAAATAACTAAAATTACACAGAATGTCTGGAAGAGAATTTATGTAATACGTTTCAGTGTTAAATTTCCAGGCAAGTCTGCAACAGTAGAATGAAAATAAAATGCAATAAAACACTGGCGATCCCACAAAAACAGCAAGATAAATTCAGCTGTTAGAACTCCAGATTGAAAATCTGTTCAAAAAGTGAAAGCCCAGATCATTAAAAGACTCTCACCTGATGCTGAAAGGACATTAAAGTACTTACTGCCCCACACAAAGGGATCAACAGTGGGCCACAGCAGTGAGACTTTCTTAGACTGTCAGCCATTTTACTTCATAGGAGCAGACAGGGTACAGAGTGAAGGTAAAGAAGCAAACATGTAATAGATGTCCAGAACCTAGGATTGATGTTTGGGGACAACCGCGCCCCCTACACTATTTGTTCTGAATACGAAGTATGCTGCACCAGGCAGTTTGTATGCTTCACAGTGAATCCTGCCAGGACTGTCACAAACAGTGAAAATAGCATTCATCTTACCTTGTGATGAATAGCGGATGAAAAATCCTTTGTCTGTATGTTGGCCGTTACTCAAAAACTGTATCCAGATCTGAGGAGATGCTATTAGTAGTTTTTCATTAAGAGCAGTACGACCACATAGTCTGTATAACAGTTTCCCATCTGAATCCCCTAAGTAAAAACACGACACTATGAAACATTCACAGTCAGTTACAGTCACGTAGTTACATTGCTAAAATGAGGAGGGAAATGGACTTTAGTTTTTGAAGCCAATGCTCTCTTTTCTAGCTGATAACAAATTGCTTAATTATCCTCCCGTTCCTTCTTGTTTCAAACGCCTAAGCATGTTGTTTTTCTGTTACATCCAAACATATTGTTTGTTGAGCACCTGGTTGATCCAGAGAAGTCAGGATCAACGTAGTTTCTGATCCTGGCTATATTCATGGGTTAGATTTTAAATAAACCACATTTTTTCCCTGACATGCTGTTTTCATGTTGGAAGTGTCTGCAGGGTAGGAGGTACGGCTACAAAAGGCACCGAGCCCTGCAAGGGGGGAAAGAGACTCCAAAGCCAAGTCAAGCTGATACGTAGCAGAGATGTTGACTGGAGTTTGCAAAATAGACAAACAATAAATACAGTCCAGAGTTAATCTCCAAATCACTTACAGGTAACGTACCTGGTTGAGAATCCAGTAAACTTTCTAGGCCATGTTGGTGGGAGAGTAATCAGGTAAGGATAAGACCAAACCTACTAAGGAACTGCTTCTCAGTACTGTGTTGGAGTTTGGAATATCAGTAATTGACCTGTGGCATGGGTGACTGGCTTTCACAGCTTTTGCTACTCAGCTGATCTTTACAGACAGAACATCCTTGATGCAGATTCTCACTTCATCTCACCTGTTCCTTGAACTATTGGTACTATCTCGCTACTGTCTGTGAAGATTCTCAGTCATCCAGGTGAGTTTATCTGGAAGTTAAATCATGGCTACTGGACTTCTTTTTTGAGAGATAGAAACGTTTCACTGTTCATCCAAACAGCTTCATCGGTCTGAATGATGAAGCTGTTTGGATGAACAGTGAAACGTTTTTATCTCTCAAAAAAGAAGTCCAGTAGCCATGACTCAACTTCCAGATATCTCGCTACTGATTTTTGACACCAGTCTTGCCTATTACAGACATGTCCAAAGAGATTATCTGCAAGGGACCCAGTTCCCCCAATAGAAAATAGCCAAGGAAACCAAAATATGCTGTTTATAGTGCTTAAAGTGACTTGCAAGTACTACCGATAATTAAACAGGCTAAACATTCCCCACTCCACCCCCAGCTGGGTACTCATTTTACCAACCTCAGAAGGATGGAAGGCCGAGTGAACCTTGAGATTGTCACCTGGAATTGAACCCAGGTCATGAGTACGGTTATAGGTCCTGCACAGCAGTTTAACTGCTGCAACACGAGGCTCTTGTGAAGAGAGCCTCATCTGAAGAGTTGGGCAATAGTCTGTGGAATTTTATTCCAAATGGCTATTAATCTTCAAAGTACCATTAAAGCTGTCTGTTGCAAACCAAACCAAAACAACAACAACAAAATAATAGCAAAAAACAGGCTTCCTGCCTCTATGGGCAGTGCCAAATGCCCATCAAAGAATTAAGGAAAGAAATACACTGAGGAGATGCATTTCAGTGACAGCAACTCACCTTGCCGAATTTCTAAGTAATCATTTTGGCAATCAATGTGCTGCTCCAAGCGGAAATTTACAAGGTGAAGGTAAAGTGTTGTGATAGCTGGCTGTGGATTTTGGATCACCCATTCACAGTTCAAATTGTTTGTATAATTGCTGATGCCATCATAACCAGGAGAAGTGAGGTTCCCAGGAACTGAGCTGATAAGTTGCCCTCCACACACTGAAGACACACAAAATTGTAAAGACGGGAAAGTTTTGCATCACAAATAACTTCGCTTCTTCATAGTTGTTAAAAAGAAACATACGGTACATAGTATGCAGTATTACCTGCATCTTCATCAGAAGCGTAGGTGATTCTGAAACTTGCCTCTGAATCTTCATGGCTTATCACCATCATGACTGTTATTTTGTTCCCGGAGGATTTCACCTGAGTGCCTGGAGACACCATGCCACACAATTTGGATAGCACAGGTGTGTTTTCACCAAAGCCATTATGAACCTGTTTGCCAAAAAATAAAATAAGTACAATCAATACACTTTCTTCTAAATTCTGGAGAGGAACATGGGAACACAGGTGACTGGTCCATTTATTCTGTTATGGACATTTCTGGACCAGCAGTGGCTCTCTGTGGGTTTCAGACATATTTTTTTTCCTAGCCCAACGTGGAGGCCCATGGTGTGGTCACTAGTCTCCACTATCAACATTTTCACACGACCCCTAAGATCCGCTGACCACTTAAATTTGGACCAGAGATCTTAGGGGCTTGTCGCTCTTCCTGTTTCCCCACCCCTCCGCACTTCCTTGCTCCTGTCTGCGTGAGGGGAGGGAGAAAAAAAGAAAGGAAAAAATGCAGGCTCACCTCCGTTCTGCCTCTCGCTCTTGCCGCGGCAACATTCCAGTCTTTTAAGTAGCTCTTAAAGGGGCGGGAGCCAAAAAAAAAAAAAAACAGAAGCGAGGAGAGCCCCGCACTCACTATCGTTACACCGCATCAAGGAATTTTCACCTCCAGAGAGCAGGTACTTGAAAGGTGCGCTGGGATGCACTAAAGTGGGCGTGGTCGCACTTAATTTCCTGTAAACTCCGGAGCTGGTGGGGAAACATTTTTAAGCTCCGGAGCTTGGAGCCATTTGCCCCGGAGTTTAGGGTCGTGTATAAACGCCCTATGAGAACTTACCTATTTGGCTTCTAAAATTAAATAAGACTGGATTATAGGGAAGATTCTTCCTCAGCAACTCTCTAAGTCAGATGGTATCAGGTATTACTTATCTTCTTACAGCTGTATGTGTTTTCATTGCTGTTGACTGATTCCTGCAGCTTATTTAACTTTAAATAGCATTTCTATGTTCTGTGGTGGTTGACCTCTTTTTAATGTCACACTTACAGACAAATAATCCAGGCTACAATTCTGGCTGAATCCAAAATTCATGTCACTAATGGTAAGAGTGATGCGGCGTCCAGTTGGCACCATGATTCTCCATTCACATATTATTTTGTGCCGGTAGGGATCTGGATAGCTAGGGGAGGTTAAGGTCCCGCCAGTACTATGGAATTCACCTCCACACTCTGGAATAAAGCAAATAATTCCTAGTCAGTAACTGAGCAATGTAAAATATATACAGTAGTGATTTTCAGGACATTATTAACAGAAGAGGAGGAAACACTTAATAGCCTATAACAGTTGGCATGTTTCTTTACTTCAGTTTTCTCAACTGAGCTGGAAATGAAAATCGGACTATTTTAGCTTAAAAAGTGACCATTAAAAGTTACTACCTTAACTAACAGTTCTGAAATGACAAAATATAAAAGGAAATCTGTGGGGTTAATATTAAAGATTTATTTAACTTGCTTATTTCTGTGAAGGCTTGCATGCAAAAGAAAGCAAATAAAAACATTGCACTTACCTTCATTACTAGCAGCAAAACGCAGCCTGAAACCTAGACCGCTGATGGACCCATCAGTGACAAACTTGATATAAGCCTGGTGGCTAGAGGTATCCACAGCATTTGTTATAGCAGTGCCACAATATTTGCCCAATAAATCTCCTAGGTAAGGGGGAGAAAGTAGAAAGTAGTAAAGAGGGTGATGTACAATGTGCTATAGATCTGTATTTTTGTTTTAAGTTATATTTGAGGGGGGGGGGTTATGGGTGAGTTATCCAGATATGTGCTGCAACCGTTTCAGAAGTTTTGTGGGGGAACTGGAGCTGGTTAACGGCATCGGTGTATGGGAAAAAAGTTTAAAAATTATCGGCGGTTTCTTTCCAAACGCGACGTCCCGGAAGCGAAGCAGTCAGTGCCAACGAGTAGTAAAAGTAGTATAAACAGCCTCGAACGGCTTCTCAGAACGCCACCCCATGGATAAAGGAGCAGTAAACACAAAAAAAGATTCGGCTGGCAGGGGAAAACAGAGACACCTGGCGTTTGTTTTTAGAACAGGAAAAGGATCTATTTGGAACCGGGGTACAAGTAAAAAACTTGTTTTAACAACAAACAAATATGGTTTTTTCCGGGGCAGACCGCAGCAACGAATCTCCGACAGAACGATGTATCGATGCATCGATATTTCGGATGGCGAAAAATACAAAAAAAAAAATGGGGGGGGGAAACCTAAGTCCGCACGCGGCGCTGGGTGCGAAGCGAGAAGCGAAGCGACGAGATTCCCGTCCTCCGCCAGGGGCATCAGTTGCCCCGCTTGGAGCACGCTAAAGGGGGCGTGGTCGGGGTGATGTCGAAGCCAAAAGGGAGGAGCGTGCGGACTGAAGCGGTCGGTTCGCAGGCAAATGACGGCTTACCGCGAACCGAGCCGCTCGTGAAGTAACGGCCTCTGTTCTACAGGCTCTGAGCCAATGACAAATAATGGAGGTGGAATCACTCTAGGCCAGTTTAATCCTAGGTACCTGGTACTGGGCTGTGAACTGCAGTGCCGATTTGAAATTATTAACTATATTTCATACAAAATAGTTATGGTTAGGATTGATACAAGGGGGGCAAATCAATGATTTCTTTTTCACTTGACTTGCAAACATATGTAGGTAGACAATGCCCTATCTCTTATAAACAAAATATTTTCCATTTAAAGCCAAACCTACACTAAGATTTATAGTACTGTATCAGCAAAAGATAGGGAAGGGATGCACTGGGTTCTTTCCCTTATATTGTTCCAGTTTGTATCATTTGCTGCTTCTGCTGGGATAACAAAAGCCATTGGCCATGATGTGCCAGGGGAGTGCTACCTTGCACCTCAAAAATGCCATGAAAGTGAATGTTTACATATTGACTCTATTGAACTTTTAGATGTTCATGTCACCCACATGGCTTCTTCTACTATTACAATACCCACAAACTCCCAAGCTACCCTTAACTCATTTAGAGTAAAAAGCCCAACCACCCCATACCCATCTCTAGAAAACAAGGATTTCGATATGATTTATGCCCTTCCTTGTTTGGTTTCAAGTCCAGGGAGGGCCTTTCCCCCAACCACTTTCAAAGAGTTCTTGTTTTAACCCATGAAGAGCTCCCCCCCCCAAAAAAAAAAGAAAGAAAAGGGCAAAGAGAACAACTGTATGTGTGTGTGAGTGTGTGTATATGTGTGTGTGTGTGTGTGTGTGTGTGTGTGTGTGTGTGTGTGTGTGTGTGTGAGAGAGAGAGAGAGAGAGAGAGAGAGAGAGAGAGAGAGAGAAATTGATTTTCCTAGGACATGTGTGTTAATAATGTTGAGGGGATACTAGGACATGCAGAGAAACTACATGTAGTTTGCAGGCAATTCTTTGCTTACGCCAGTGTAAATATAAGGCTGTTTTATATACACATCTATTATAGGGGCAGCATTATCCTAAGGCACCATGTGATGTCTTAAGGAGCATATGGATAGCTCTATCTACTTGGCATGTATGGATGCAGAGGAAACATATAGTAAAAAAAATGTCAGGAATAGATATACATCAGGCCAGATGTGCCACACTTCAAAATGGAGTACTAGTTACTATGCCATGAGTTATCCAGAGGCAAGAAGGAGGAATAATCTTGTTTCACAGACCTGAAGCACTGTGTTCCCTAATTTCCACGTAGTCATTCATGCACTCTGTTGAGTTCTGGATATCTAGCACTTCAAAGTTAATAGTGAGATAATGATCCACCGGTCCCTGGAGAACCCATTCACACAACAAATTGTCTGGATAGCGGCCATCAGGAAATCCAGCACTTTCAATGAGTCCATTTTGTCCTATCAATGTTCCACCACATACAGCTGTAACGAAAGACAACACTGCTTACCAGACTTGTCACACAAATGTTGCTTTTCTTCTCACCAAAAGCACCACAGCAAGTATGTTTAAATAGTGATAACACACTAGCAGAAGTCATAGAAAGGAAATATATTTTATTTGACAACTCCAGTATACAGAGCTTGGAAATAATGCCTTCTATGAAAGGACACTACTTGAGAAGTTTTGTTTTTGCAGGCAGTGGAGATACAACAATGTTATTTTTGCAAAGCAGTACAATGACTGGAAGCACTGAGATGACCAGACCAAGCAAGACTCATCCAGGATGTAGTCAAGATCTAAGGCTACCTTTGAAGAAGGTCTAGGTAGATCTTCAGCTGGTACAATATGTGGTAGCTAGGCAGTTAACTGGCACATGGTATCATGAGCATATGATTCTAATACAGCACTGAAAGACTTGGAGTGGTTCCCAATTCAAAATGCCACTTTTGATCTTTAAAACCCTGAACGGTTTGGGACTTGGCCATCCAATGGACCCTCTATCTTGTTATGAATATCTTGGAACTTCTCCAAGTGTTAAGATCTTCTGAAGAATGCCAACAGTTTCAAAGGGCCTTGTGATAGGCATACAAGTTTTTCTCCTGCAGAGCAATAGACTGAGGGCTTCCTTCAGAGTTTTGATCAGTTTTAACTCTCACTGAAGAAATGTATATACACCAATTGATTTTAATAGCTTTTCTGATCAGATTAGTTTTGTTTGATTTAGATGATTTTTGTGGCTAAATTCATTTTAGTTTTTATTTATAAAAAACAAGATGACAAGCTGCCTTGAATACTACTTTGTCATTGAAAAGTAGGGTGCAATTGTTTATTGTTGCTGTTGCTGCTGCAGTTATGCTTCTAGCTAGAGGGTTATTACATCTATCAATCCAAAAGCACTGCACAGGTATCTTTTATTCCTCAACATAGGTGAGGAAAACCCAAATAGTGATGGAAGCTTAAGAACATGTAGTTGGGCCTTGAGGAAAATCCCGTGAATGAAGTATGAAGGTGCACAATAAAAGCCTCATCTGGATGCATCCCGATTGTTCATATTACCTTTTGAATACTTAGCATTGAATCCAGCCCGTGTGTCTGTACTGTCTGACCGAAATCTCACAGATAGGATGGAACCTGTTGATCTTTGAACACGCGGCAAAGAATGCCCACACAGCCTGGAGATCACTGGGGCATTAGAGCCAGCACCGTCTCGTAATTCAATATAATTTAATGTGCAGCTGAAAGAAGACAGCAGAGGCATATATTTTTAAACAGAAACATGCTTCTAATAGCATTCAGCTTTTCAAATCTGAGTGGACAGTAGAGACAGAAACTGAGGCAGAGAGATTAAAATATGTAGGGACACCTGAAATTGAAATAAATGGCAGAGAAAGGAAACCTATGAACAGATCAAAACATGGTGTTTCATAGTCTGTGTTCACTAACCTGAAGTATGGTGGACAAACAGTTTTGAGCACTAGATTGGCAAATTATGAATTCAAAATGCTTTGTTTAGGCGCATGTAAGGGCCAGTTATTCATGCAAATAATTCACTGAAGCACATTCAAAACCATTTAATTTGAACTGCTATTTTGAAGGGTGATCAGACCTACAGTTAAATGTATATATTTGTTGAAACAATCACATGACAAAGATGGTTTTCAGTCATATAAATTTAGAAAGAATTGGTTTTTGGCCATATAACTTCCCCCCTCTGCATCATTGTTAAGTTTGAAAAACAAACCTTTTCTCTCCTTTCATTTTCAGAATGGCAGCGTGTTTGTTGTACAAGGGGTTCAGATGCTGCTTGATAATTAACTGAAAGAGCTCTGCAGAAATTGGCACTAACTACCAACTACAAACAGATGCTCTCATTTTCATTGTTTTAAATCTTGAAACCCTTAAAGAGGAATGTAAATCAAAGATTGCAGTTATTCCTTTATTTGGTAAATGCCTTCTCAGTTGTACTTCTGCCTTTTAAAAGTATTTTTAGGGATAAAAACAGGAGGCCTGACACTGGAGGTCTGTTACCCTTGTTACTTTTACTTCCTTGTTACTCCTGCTTCCTTCCTCTTACTGTTACTGGCTCAACAATGCCTCTTCATCGCTCCCTTCAATGCTCACAATTCAATTTTGCTCAGAAAAATGTGTGGCAGTTGGCTGGGTGTTCCTGCTCCCAAAAGATACTGCAGTGTTTTCTAGGAAGACAGTTGTGAGTTGTTTCCACCCATTGTGGTTGCACAGAAAAAAGCCCTAAATATTAGAGAAATGATGCCATGTTACCCTATAGTAGTAAATTATTTCCCATCACAAACTGTGGCGCCATCTATACTATTATTTAGTGCCCTGCTTTATCTTAAACTCAAAACCAAAGGTGTCCTCTAAATTTACAATAGACATAAAAGCTTGTTGTTATGTTAAATAGACTGAAAAAAAAATGCAAAGAAATCTAATGTCAGTAACGTATAATTACTTCGGTGATGGATAGATATCAAATTGATCTTCAAATTGTAGCTCCACCGCCTCCCCATAAGGTGCGTTTATCATCCAGATACAATCATCATGTGGTGGATAATTGACAGGGTAATTGGGTGAAAAGATATACCCAGAAGGATTGGATGGTGTGATGTAGACATTTCCTCCACAAGCTTTAAAAACAAACAAACAAACAAACAAACAAACAAACAAACAAACAAACAAACAAAACAAAACAGAAGGGCAATATAAGTGTGTTAAACAGAACAATGTAACAGTTGTAGGCTACTGCCGGCTATATTCTAAGTGGAGGATGTGAAGTGCTGAGGTGAGATGCCCCTTGCTCATACCTTAGGCACAAATTTGGATTCCAGTTGATTAATTGAATATTCACTGAGGGCCAATGTTTGACATTTAAACAGGCCCAGATGGGCCATCTAAAAAAATTAGTTTTATTTCATAATAAGGGCATTACAAGTTATCCTGCTTTTTTTTTTTAGTGGTCTCCTAAGATCTTAACATGGAACTGTATTTATTTGCTTTGTTTGTTACCCCTTTTCTTTCAAACTTCATAATTCTCCCAATGCTCTTTTCACGTGAAGGGGGCACCACCATTGTTGGTGGTCGACCCCATACCACTGGCCCTTTCCCAACACAAGGGGACCTTGCAAAGAAGAATCCTATGTTTAAGCAGGTGAAGAGACCATTGCTTGGGGTAGAGCAGTAACTGAGTTCTGCTCCACAACGGTCAATGTGGTGTCCTTGTCAAATGCACGGCATATGATTGGATGGGTTTCTTTTCCTATGGTGCAGTTACTTTTCTGTTCTTTGAAACATTGGTTGAAAAATGAAACCTTGGAGGTAGTCCTTAAAGGCATTGTCAAATAGTAATTTGCAGCGGAGGTCAAAGGATGCATGTTGACCTACATGGAGTTCTGTCCACTTAAAACAGAAATTATATCTCAGCATGGAACAGAGTTTGGAAAAACTACTTTTGTGAACTTCAAGTCCCAGAATCCCCCAGATCTCACAGTCCCTGGTTAGGCGGGTTGGGATACCTGTCATTAAAACAAAACAAAACAAAACAACCCACCACCTTTCCAAGCTCTGCATTTGACTGATGTTAAAATATCTGTTGCCCAAATGGGCATTCTTAAGGGCATACAAACAACTTATTTCTTCAAGTAATATACAATAAACTTATAGAGTTTACTACCACAAGATTGCCACTAACTCAGATGGCCATATAAAATGATTAGATGGAGGAGATATCCAACAACTTCTTTTAACTATAGCAATGGTTTAAGATCTGAGTAGGAGCTACCTCACCTCATCCCTTCAAGGCAATATGCCTTCACTCACACCACAACCTATATATCTATTTAGCAATCATAACTGGCAAACCACAGGGCAACAGTTGTAGGCTACTGCCGGCTATATTCTAAGTGGAGGACGTGAAGTGCTGAGGTGAGATGCCCCTTGCTCATACTTTAGGCACAAATTTGGTAAAAAAAATAATTATTAGATCTAACCAAATCAGTTGCTGAGATGTCAGAATAGGGAGGACCTATTTTTTTCACATCCTGCTTGCAAGTACCATGAATGCATCTGGTTGGCTGATAAGGAGACGCAAGGCAATGGCCTAGGTGGCACTTTGGTCCAATTCAGAACATTTTTTTCCAAATCCTTTTACACTGTTGGTGAACAGGGAAGGCAACTCAGCACTAATGTTTCTTGTAGGTACCCAGAACCTTGGCTCATATTTAGTGCTAATACTCACCAAGACCCTTTGCCTCATACTTCAGCTTGAAACCCTGTCCTCCATGATTACTGTCGGAACTGAAGTGGACAAAGAGCTGGTTATCTGTAGTGTGCATTGTAGAAAATGGATCGTTGCCACAGAAACGCCCATTCCTGCCACTGGTTCCCAAGGGTGGAGCAGAAAGGTCTGGTCCATTTCTAAGCTAAAAAGTAAACAGTGAGCACTGTCAAGGAGAAGAATTTATCTGCCAGTCACTCAAGAACAAAGGTCTAGAAAACAGGTCAATGAAGCTTTTTTCAGGTCAATGAAGCTCCCACCTATTGCACAATTCAGTTTTTCAGGTCAATGAAGCTCCCACCCATTGCACAATTCACCACACATTAGATTCAGTGATTAATAACTTGTCAAACACTCCTTATCCATGAGGCCATCATAGGGCCTTTCTGATCAATGAACAGAAATGGTTACTGGAGGTACAGTATTCTGTTTTAAACCCTTTGGAAACCATTGGTACAGCAATGACTTAATTACCTCAACATAATCTCCACGGCTGCAGGAAGCATCTTCGTTCTGCACTTGGAATGGCTGTTCAAACTGGACGCTTATGACCGAACCAGCAGTAACCAGAATGTGCCAAGAACAATTCAAATTAGGAGGATAAGCTTGTGGATAGTTGGGAGAAGTGATCAGCCCTCGGTCTATATGCAAGTAACCACCACAACCTGAAGAAAAAGCGGAAACATTGTTGAGACAAGCCTTTCTCCTACCTAAGTTCATATGAGCCTATATAATCTGATTCTATAATTCTGGCAAAATCAAGATTCAAACTATCATAATTCTAAACTAGGACGTAGTGCTCTTCCAGACAGAACCTTCGTGCTCCTTAACGTGCCAGCTTCTGCACTAGTGTTATCAGTATTTTTCTTGTCATCCATATTAGGTTCCTATTGTCTCACACTTTTCTATGGCTCTCTCTACCTTTTAATTCCTTCTAAAAGCATGGTTTATTTCAGTGTCATTTTGTACAGAAGTTAGAATGTATGTATAGTTAATAGTTGTACCACTTGTTTAACCCCGTAAACTGCCCAGAGTGGCCTTTGTTGCCAGATGGTGCAGTATACGAGTCTAATAAATAAATAAATAGATAGATAGATAGATAGATAGATAGATAGATAGATAGATAGATAGATAGATAGATAGATAGATAGATAGATAGATAGATAGATAGATAGATAGATGTGAAACTGATGTTGGAGTGTCCTGGTCAGAAGGTTTCAGTTAGCACTCAGACAAATGCAAATTTTAGATGAGAAGTTCTAGCAGAGAAATGGATTTCTTCAACATTTTAAATAATTTCTTAAAGTGAAGACAAATTGCTTTTGAAGGGGAATCTGGATGAAAATCCCACATTCTGCTTTATAGCAGTGGTATATAGTTTCCAGTGCCTGTTCCCCAAAGCAGGGCAGGAATGAACAGAGCAATAGAATGGCATTCGGTAGGCCAGCAAGGGCTGCCCATTTATCACTACTCATGAAGGGGCCAGAGCCTAGATGGGGTGATCTTCAGTTCATCTTCAGATTTCTGTCTAGACTGGATGTGTACTTTGATCTATCCAAAGTCCTCTCACCTGGTACAAGATTGAGGGTGGTGTCAGCCAGAGAAATAGCTCATGTTTTGGACTGTTTGCGGCACAGTCTGATGGGAGCTATTCTCGGGTGGTCATATGCCACACAGGAGATCAGGAACTGGCCTGCCCGTGTTCCATGCCCAAGCTGGACCTTTTTGGTCCAGCCAAACGGCTATTCTTATTTTGGAACCAGGCTGGAGCAAGTCCTGTATGGGTGGGAGGGTCCCTTAAAGCAAGATTATCTCTAGCTAAGTGACCACTTCAATTGGATGCAATTCTTTTTTGCTATCTGATTGCATCTTAAAAGTACATTGAGATATCTGTCACATCTCATGGACTCCCACAAAGGAATTAACATATCACGGAAACTTAATGCTTTAAATATAGCGTTTCTTACAACTGAAATCTTATTTTGCAGTTTCACTATGAAATGGTATTTTCAGAAAGATTTCTTTATCTCGGGGAAGCCTGGTATATTTCTGCACAGGTGTGTGTAAATTACTTCTTATCTTAACAGTATAAACACATGCATATTTACTTGGAAGTAAGTTCCACTGTGTCCTGTGGAATAAGACTCTGGCCCTTGGAACGTCCACCATAGAAAATTGTCATGTGAATTGACCACCATCTCTTTTTGCAACCACAAGTGTCTCTAAGATGTTAGATATGTATGACATTGTACTTGATGTCTCAACAAACATGTGATTCATGTATAGTATTGTTGGCTTTAGCCAAACAGGTTCTTAAACTATTGACTTGGAAGAGCTACAGCAGAGGAAACCACAACATCTCCTCAAACAACTGTAAACATCTGAAAGATGATGAAGATCTAGGAATTTCTTCTCATGTTATTTCAAATGCATCCTGTATAACTATCCTCTTTCTTTGGGATAGAGATACCTTCAGCTTTAAGACATCTTTATTGTGCACAATAGGGTAGAGTTTGTCTAGAAGTTTTTGTCTTGCATATTTTGGGTATTGTGACATTTTCAACCACATAAAAACTGTTGTACTTCCATACAACAAGTGCAACTGCACATTGTTACAATTCAATGCATATGCAATTCATTTTCAAGTGTTTCTTTTTAACCACAGTATTGCAAAAGGCAGCTTGCAAATCTGAAATGCTTTGCTACTGCACAGTTCTAAGCAAGTATGCTTCCCTTCCTCCTACTAGTTCAAACTACCCTGCTAGTATTTTTGCAGGTCAGTGGAGCTCTCAAAAGTGCATTGAATGCATGCATGCATTTCAGTGATTATGCACCATGAGATTCATAGTTCAAACATGAAAGGATTTCTGCCCATTAGGACAGGCAATGATACTAAAATAAAATACATCTCTAAGGACTGCCTTTCCTGTCTCACTTCCTAACTCTGCAAAGAAGCTTAACTATCTGGGTTTTTTTTAAAGGCAGCTTACTTTTGTGATAAGAGGCATTAAAACCAGCACCCGTGACGCTTGCGTCTGATGTGAATTGAACAAACATGGCGTCTCCAGTTGATCGGATGGGTCCAGGTGTTTCACGGCCACATACAGTGGACAAAACTGGTGCAAGGCCATTGTCCCCTAGGAAGAGAAATGCGATAGGAGTGCACTGAGACATGCATTTAAAGTCTGGGTTTCCTTACTTGTAATTTGTGAATAGCTGCCATGCTTTATTTGGGGAAGCAACAGTATGATTAGAAGTTGTCACTCAGCTCATCATTTAGTCACCCTGGCAAGGAGGATCTGCTCAGTCATGCAGACTGGTGTCAGGAAAGCACAACACATTTCAAAACATCCCATGTGTCTGGACTCAAAAAACAGTTCAAATGAAAAAAGAACACCACATTATATTTATCAGAAGTAGAATGATTTGCAGATTGATTCATATATTACAAGAAGAACATAGTGACCACTGGAAACGCTTCTGTGTAGTGGTAGCGTCTTCTGATGGCATCAGTGTGGATGAACCACGTGTCATTGAGTACTTAGTGTAGGGCAGGCATGTCCAAACTTTGGCCCTCCAGATGTTTCGGACCACAACTTCCACAGTCCTTTGTCATTGGAAATTTAAGCTTAGAATTCTGGGAGTTGTGGTCCAAAACACCACGAGGGCTGAAGTTTGGACATGCCTGGTGTAGGGTATGCAGGACAGGCCAAGCAAGAGTAAGCAGGTGCATAGTGCAAAAAAGCAGACAAGCAGAAAAAGAATGTGTTTTTTTTTTAATTGACAGCAATCATAGTGGCTGCATAAAGCCAGGTCTTCCATTTGCACCCCACAGTGTGGGAAGGTGCAGATGTTTCTCACCATCTCTAAAGACCAGTTTATCATAGTTGCAGGTGCCGTGAGACTCAATGTCCAGGGCCAGGATGTTGAACTCCACCGTTGAGTCCAATGATCTGATCACCCATGTGCAATCTGCATAATTTTTGTAGTTTGAGGGCCAGCCGGGTGAAAACAGGAATAAAGGGGCATCGCTGGTGGTTGAAAAACCTCCACAGGCACCTGCCAAAAAAGAAAAGAAAATGTATAAAAGAGACTTTCATTTCTTTTCTTCTTAGTTACTTTTATACCTTGCCTTTCTACCAGTACACTTAAATGGGCACACCTGGCCCTTCTCCTTCCCACTTTATCTTCACAATAATGCTGGGACAGGATGACTGGCCTAACAGCAGAGCAGTCTGTGCCATCCCAACTGCCCTAAACTATCTTGCCAACTCAGTGAACTTGAGGATACCATATGATCATCTAGCACCTGAGTCAACCGTTGTAGCCTTGTTGCTAGATGGACAGTATAGAAATCCAATGACTGAATGACTGACTGAATGAATGAATGAATGAATGAATGCATGAATACAGGGGACCATCCTGTCTTTTGCTTGAGATAGTAAAATTTTTGGACCAGTTGTGCTTATTTCCCCCCTACTGCCCCCCACTAAAATAGTCTTGGTTAGAAGAGAGAGCTATTTTCTGCAAAAGATGGATAGCCTGCAAGATACAATAAACCAGGGGTGTCCAAACTTTTTCGAAGGAGGGCCAGATTTGGTGAGGTGAAAATGTTTGTGGGGGCAACCATTCAGCCACATTTGGGCCCCTGGCTGGACTTTGGACAAGTCTCTACAACATGCAAGAAGATGGGGAGCATGCTGCAGCAATGGAGCCAGGGGCAGGTGGCTGGGGGGATGGACAGAGGCAGGGAGGGCAGGCAAACCATAAAACTGCTACCTGACATCTCTCTCCAGCATGGGGAGGGGCCAGCTGGCGGGGATGTGTGACGGGCTGAGCCAGTGGGGAGAAGAGTCCTTGGGCCGCTCTAAATTTGAAAACGGGCCACATTTGGCCCCCAGTTCTGATTTTGGACATGCCTGCAGTAAATAATACATGTGGAAAAGATAGCAAGGGTTTACAGTACTCCTGGATAGGATCAGACCCTGAATTGACAAAGGGGAAGAGTTAGACCTGCTCTTTTACCCCCTTGTCTTCTGCCATAGCATGGCCAAAAGGAATAAGATCTACATCTTGGCATGCACTGTGTGCATCCAAATGGCAATATCCATGTTTGAAACTTGCCTTGCAGTGTATTTTCTAAAACTCTATACCACTGGATGATATCTTTCCAGTGGATAGAAGAATGAAACTTGTGCCAACTATTTTACATATGCACTATAATCTACATTCTCTCAGTTATTAGTTGGAACGGGTCAACTAGATGAATGGGAGACACACCTACTGGAATGCTGTGCCCAACGTCTGTGGGAGCTTCCATTGCATACCAGTCCAAAAGGAAGCCCCTTCCATTTACAGAAAAATCAGAGATGAACTGAAGAGTCACAGAGCTTCCAGAGGAGGTAAAAGAAGAAGGGGCTGTGCCACAGTATGTTGCGATGAGACGAGAATGTATGTTGGGTCCGTCATACACCTGTAACAGCAAGAAGGAGAAGGAGAAAAACCGTAGCAACATAATGGCCAAAATTCTCTTTTGCAGACACCAACATGGTATTTATTTTGGGAAATAAACTGTCTCAAGTTTGGAAAACAACCTAGATATTACCAGCTGCACATTGAGTCATACAACTCAGTGTTTTATAGATGCCATAAGCATATCCGATCTCACCTGATTTCAGATGCTAAGAAGGGTCGGCCCTGGCTAGTACTTGGATGGGAGACCACCAGGGACTACCAGGTGCTGTAGGCGCCTGGAGTATGAACTGGCAAACCACTCCAGTATTCCTTCCAAGAAAACTCCATGGACATGGAGTCAGGAAGAGTCGATCACGACTATAATGACACAACACACACACACACACACACACACTAGGCAAGAGCATTTGGGCCCAATGACCAATTAATACCACCCTGTTTCCAGTAAAGAGAAATGAGATGTTTGTAACTAATATTGCAACATCAGCAGCAAAGCTGGTTTTCCAGCTACAGTACTAGGAATTAGCAAAAACATGCTGGTGTCTGACTTGTGACTGTGCATAAAAACAAATAATGTCTCCTAAAACGAGTAACAGAAAAATGAACCTCTCCACTTTTTTCAAAGGTTCAAATGACACAAGAGCTTTGCATTTTTCAAGTATAGCTCCTTTGTGGTTTAATAATACAGTTGTTTGTAGTAGTACTAGCAGCAGCATTTTAAATAATAATAATAATAATAATAATAATAATAATAATAATAATAATAATAATAATAATTATTATTATTATTATTATTATTATTATTATTATTATTATTATTAATCACACAGCAGACAAGATAACTATGCTGGATTTTGTATTACAAATCACTAGTCGAACGCTTCCCAAGCATTTAGGACTACGTGATGTATCAGCTAATTATGCAAACAGATCCCAGTAAGGTGGCTTTCTGCAGCTGACTGATGGTGACTTTGTCAACTCCAATTTCTTCTAAATACTTCTTTAGCTCTTTAGGCACTGCACCCAGCGTGCCGAATACCACTGGGACCATCTGTACCAGTTTATGCCAGAGTCTCTGAAGTTCAATTTTCAGAACCTGATATTGTGCATTTTTTTCAAGTTGTTTCTCGGTGACTCTACTATCACTGGTCTTCTTCTTCTTCTTCTTCTTCTTCTTCTTCTTCTTCTTCTTCTTCGTGGTGGTGGTGGTGGTGGTGTGCTGTCAAGATTTCAACTTATGACGATCCTCTGGGTTTTTCTAGGCATAAAGTACTCAGTAGTAGTTCACCAGTAGTACCTCCTTGGGACAGCGGTGCTTGCTTAGGGCCACACCAGTGGAATGGCAGGGGGCATAAGCCCAATAGCCGCACAAGTCCCCACTGATTTCAACTGAGCCCTTTCCCAGGAAGCACTGTGGGGATTTAAAGCAATGCACTTCAACCCCCAACCCATAGCAGGTCCTGTTTGCAGTGGTATGCGTTTTTATTATCTCCCATTATCTTTGTTTAGTGACAACCATTAGAAGATAACCATGAACATCGTTGGCTAGTCTGATGGCTGAAGCACAAACTGTGAAGAAATACCTTGCTGGCAGGATAAGAGGTTTTCTGCTCCTAAATGTAAAACTTCTGTCTCATCTAGTTCAACCAAAATTCTGAGCAGGCCACATTAAACTGCACACTATTTTAATTGTGCTTTCAGCAAAGGATGTTTAAGATGGTCCTTTTTTACTTTGAAGGGGAAAGGAGCCAAAGGGAGCTGCCTTCCTCCACTGCTGTTGGTTAACTTGGGGAGGGATGGAGTGAGGAAGAGGGCTCATGTGCAGTTCCAAAGTCCTGCTCTCTTTTCAGATAATTGTGGTCAGACTGAATGGACTTTTTAAACAGCATGGTTAGCGTAACATGTGGTCTGGTCCTCCTGGAACTCTTGTGCAGCATCTTGGCGGAACACAGCTGCTGTTCACTCACAACTTGGGCATCTTCATTCTTGGATGGTTTTGCCAGTCTGCCTTCCTCGTTCGGTCAGATTCATAGCAGCACAGTTCTACACTATTATTCCGAAATAAGACCTATTGACTTCAGTGGAACATAGCATTACAGTCTAAAGGCTAAATCCAATTGTTAATCCAAATTACATTACAACTTTTAATGAGTGGAAACTTGGTAAGCCAGTATTTAAGTTCCATTGATTCAGTGCACCTGCCTCCATGGAGATTAGGAATCAGAGTTAGGTATAGGGGTCCTGTGGCTTTTGGATTTTCTGCTGATGGGTCAACATTGCCATTGTGTGTGTGAGAGAGAGCACTTTATAAACCCCACATTCTAAACATAGTGCTTTCTTTTGGAATGATATGACACCCACACTATCAGAGTCCTAGTTTCTGACATTTTCAAACTAATTTAAAGAATATCTCAAAATCGTATTTAAATTAAAATTTCATTTGATACATGTTCCATGGGCGCCATAACTAAAACACATTCACAATAACCCTCTTCTGTAAGATGGAGATCTTAGTTGATAAAATAACACAAAAAAACAAAAGAAAAGAAAAGAAAAGAAAAGAACAGTTTCAGTTTGGTGGGAGGCATCAGCAAAATAGCTTTAAAATGCTTCAGTATTTAAAGGGACAGTGAGTCATTTGTGATGACTCATTCTAATGTGTTTGTAGGTGAAAGGTGGGGATTCATTTTACCAGGTGATGCAAAATCAAACTGAAGGAGGCAATCAAAGTTCTGTACTATGGCTGAGCCTGTGTTTCCATGAAGTGGCTTCACACTTCTGAAGTAATTGAAGTCCATATAATATGACAATTATCTCCAGTGAATTGTAAACCTAAGGACATAGTTTAGCTCTGTGTTGATGAATAAAGACTGGATAAGCATGCAAACATACACATACCAATTAAATTATAACAACACAGATACTTTAAAATAAATATATCTGTATATGGTAGGAATAGATGGCTTTTTTATTTTTTTATATTTTTCTTTTACCTTTGTACCAACGAGTTCAAGGTAGTACACCTGATCTGCTCCCATTCTGACCTGGCAACAGCCTTATGAGGTCTTATTGCTATAATCATTCTTATTATCCATTTCTCTTTCTTCCTAGCAAGAAATCTTCCTGGTTTAAATCCTATTGGGCAGGTCCTACTTGCACAATAGGAATGATTTAACCACCAGATTTTCACTGATTAAAGATTTTCCCATTTCATTTTTGGGTACATACAACTTTTGTCTCATTTTGCAAGAGCCTTGTGCACCCCACATTGAAAAAGAAAGTCTTTTCTGCTCCTCCTTGTGTCACCCCCTCTTGTGCAACTGATATTTGGCCAAGAACCAGGTACAATAGTGCATTCTTATAGAGACTGTAGTGCAGTGGTGGCGAGCCTTTGGGATTCCAGATGTATTGGACCACAACTCCCTGAATTCTGAGCTGAACTTGCCAATGACAAAGGACTGTGGGAGTTGTGGTCCAAAATATCTGGAGTGCTGTGGGTTCACCACCACCACTGCTGTAGAGTATCTGTTTTGTTCTGCCAGACCACTGAGTTTGTTCTGGACCATAATTTCTAAGAATGAGGAATGTCATATGACTTTAAGCCTACCTTCAGCTTGTCAAAGTAGCAGTTATCCAGATCTTCAATATCCATCTGGGAGAGTTCCCCATGGATAACTTGTGACACATTGACCATCACTGTCCAGTGGTAGTTCGAATGGTGAGGGTACTTTCTTGGCCAGAGTGGCGAAGCGATTTGGCCACTGTCTCCCACAATGTTATTGCCAAACACTGAAAAATGAGGAAAGTTATGGTGAATTCCCACATGACTCTGAAGTATAGCTCCGTGTTATATTTTTAACATTTATTTCTGAACCACCCTGATAATGTGCGTTATGGAGCAGTTCCATACTTTAACTGGGAACCTGGGAAGTGCCTAGAATTAGGGAAATTGTTCTGAAGATCTTGCAGGCAAGGTATGGCTTTTATCATTACTTTATATCAGGCCTGGCCAAAGTCCAGCCCGGGAGCCAAATCTGGCCCATCAGGCCATTCTGAGTGGCCTGCGGCTGGCTGGCCTGCCCCTCCCTCCCCCTCCTTCACCCCATGCTTTTTTTTAAAAAAATCTTCTGCCAACACTGACACCACTGGGAAGCTTGGGAGGCCGGGTCAGGGAGCAACTGGCCCCTGACACATTCTCAGCCACCACATCTGGCCCTCCTTACAAAAAGTTTGGGCACCCCTGCTTTATATAGTGGTCATTGTGACATTAATAAAATGAACGAACGAACGAACGAACGAACGAACGAACGAAAGAAAGAAAGAAAGAAAGAAAGAAAGAAAGAAAGAAAGAAAGAAAGAAAGAAAGAAAGAAAGAAAGAAAGAAAAGATCTATTTATATAAAGTGTGAATATGCCAATGTATGTGTATGGATGAAAAATCAGAAGAAACTGCTAGAATTTAAAGAGCAACACAGTGCATCTCGGTTGGGAAAGGGATGACGTGGGATTGGATTCCAAGGAAAAGGGCCAGCTCAGGTAAGTGCAGTTGTTGCTAGTAGATACAACTGCAAGGGGACTTAGAGTGCAGAACTAATTAACTGGTCAAGCCTATGCGGAGAATTTGGGGAGGGCATGCAGAAATGTAGACCAGCACCTGAGAGATACAAGACATTTTCATCTTTACTCAGTCTTCTTAGATACAAGAGTTAATCAGTTCAGTCCATAATATTTCTGTCTAGCCAGGCTAAGTTGGCTTTGTCACGTTTGTGAGCTGTTCGTGTTAGCACTCTCACAACAATAGGGAAATTTGCTGCCATATGGGTAACCTGTTTATCTGTAATTCAAGGCCTTGACTCTTTATAGTTCTTTCTCTTTATAGAAGACTTCGACTGAATGGTACTTAAGAGTAAGGAGACACTGTAATGCACTAGTGGTGGGAAACGGGTAGTAAATCCTCCAGATCTTGGACTAGAAATTGACAGTAATCCAGCAATGAAGGATGGTGACATTCCGGAGGGAATGTAAGGCAGGATCATTTTGGCAGACATGCTAGGAAATGTTAGTCCAGCACTTATGTAGGAAATGTTGATCAGATACCTATGTTCATAAGCTATGTTGTCGATTTTTATCATCTATACAAATTATTTTGTTGTGTATGCTACACACTCCACACATACAGAGAGAGAGAGAGAGAGAGATTTGCGTTGGATCTCTTTGGAGGGAAGAATGACATATAAGGAAAAATTATAAATGGATGTATAAATAATTCACTGTTTACTTACAGTGAGAAAAGGTGGCCCGGAAGCCTCTTCCATGGCCTGAGCCATCTGAAATGAATTTAACCCACAGGATGTGTCCAGTGACAGAAGTGTAATTCATTGGCAAGGTGTCTCCACAATATCGTTGCATCAGCGAACCATTGAGACTGCCCTCTCTAATTTCTATGTAGTCCTTGGTGCAGTTTTCACTTGCTTCTATCTGGAATTCTCTGTTTTCATGAGGCAATAGGGGTGCATATAATTTAAAATAAAGGACAACAAAAACTGAGTGGCATTTCATATTTCCCCACATACAAATGCTTGTAAAGCAAAAATAAACATGAAAGGAACTTCAACAGTATTCTCTTTTTTAAAAGCGACTTTTGCCGAACCATATATTGAACACAAAAAATTTGAATGATACTACAATATCCTAGATGACTATAGTTTTGTTACCTCTACCTTCTCTTTTTGTAACTTCTTACCATGTACAAATACAGTGGCCCCTTGTATAACAAACGGTTTGTATAACATGAAATCTGTACAACATAAAACATTCCGGAGATAGGAGAAATTTGCTTAACAGAATTGCCTATGGGGCAAATTTGTACAACATAAAAATCAGATTACTCCGTTTTCAATGCATTCCTATGGGAAATTTGTATAAAGGAAAATGGGCTTAACATAATTTCATTTGGATCAAATTAATTCCTTTATACAAGGTACCACTGTACACTCTTTTTCAGCTTAGTCTCTGTATGTTTCAAGAAATACCTCCAACCTAAGGTTGCTTGTGACTGGGATGCAGTGGATTCATGTCCACAAAATATTTTGGGGGAAGCTCTCTGTCTCAGTCCTGCTACCAAAAATTGATATAAATTGCTACCCTACTAGGGTCCCTGCTGCTATTACTGCAATCACATCTATGGTATAGGTGGGTGCCAAAGCAATCATCTGCTCAAGAGAACTCTGCAGATTGCGGGGGGCACAACACAGGCTTCTCAACGGGAAGGGAAGGAATCGGTGCATTTTGTGTGTGTTTGTGTGGTGCTGACAAACACTGGTGGTAGTACTGCCACTTTTAGTGGAAGCCAATGAGGCAGATGCAGGCTTGCAAGATTTCTTGGATATTTCCTGGTAATTTTTTTCCTTAGAAGAAAAACTAATGAGCATAGAAATTGGGACCATCTTTGTGCAATACGGTATATTTCGTGTGCAAGGTTACTCAGAAAGAGTATTGAGCTACACTGAATCTGGAAGTTCCTTGCACAAGTTTCTTGCACAAGTGAAGGGGGGTAGGCAGAGGAAAAGAAGGGTCACAGTCTCCCTTTTGTGAGCAACTAAGACTTCTTGGTGCAGCACAAAGTGATGATGAAAAGTCTCAACATGGCGAGGCTTAGTAAGTTACAGAGAAGGAGAAATGTTTCAGATATCCTCCACATCCCTGGTGAAGGAATAAAAATCTTAAGAAATGGGATGAAATACCCTGCAATTACTCATGGAATTGGCCTGGTTCAGACTGGTGTATCTAAGGTCAATTAGGCGAAGGGACATTACAAACTGGGAGGTCCAGCTCGTAGACCAACATCTAAAGACATGAACATTTCGCCTACCAGAAACAGGGCTGTCTCAAGCTGGTGTTTGCTGTCATTAATGTACAAACACAGAAGCTCTGGTGGGGTTCCTTGGGTGTGGTAGTTCTCTGGGAGGTGCCATCTATGCAGCCCCGAGGACAGCAAACTAAAGCACCTTCCTTTTTGTACAGGCAACACAGATCTGCGATAGCCAACAGAGGTCCTCTCCAAGTGAGCAAAATGTCACTGTCTATAGGTGTCTATAGGTGAACTGGCAGCATTCCAGCTGGGAAATGCTTCAAGAATTCTCAGACGTGGAATGCTAACAAAAGGGAATGAAAAAAGCAAGGGGAGACAAATCCCTGCAAATCGCCTTGCCCTATTAGATATTTTTAATGCAAATTTTCCAGAATAAAATGTTCTGTACCATTTTTAACTTCTGTTAAAACTTTTAGCTGTTTTTGTTTTTGGTATGAGAAGGGCAGGGAGAGTTAAAAACTGGAGCCCTTAAGTTTTACCAGCCCGTACTTAGTGGACACATTTATTCTTAAACGAATTGGCACAGGCATTGAGTTACATCAGGAACAAATCTGAATGCCAGAAGCTAAAAGAATGTCCCTTTTTCTGTAACAGAACAGTATCATAAGAATTAAAGCCAAATGTTAGTTCTAAGTAAAGTAGACTCACTAAAACGATGGGAGGCATGCAAATGTTGAATTAACAATGTCCTATGGAATCCACAGGTTTGCTTTATTTGTGTGCACTTGGATTTAGAGGATTTTTTCCTATAGTCAGTCATGACTCATAGTTTTTTTTAAAAAAACCTCAAACCAGAAACAGTTCTCTAGAATGAATGTACAAAGTATTTCTCCTCTCAGATTTCCTTCCAGCTTGAGTGAAGCCATATGACTTCGAGATATTATGACGGAGAACCCAATTCCAATCTGGATATACTTTAATGCCACTGGAACATGTAAAAAGCACAATTTTGCAAGCTCACTCTGTTCAAAGGATAAATAACCTTTTCTAAATTAATGGGTACAAAAGTGATAACAGCTGAAGTAAATTGTACAGAAAGTTCAAAGACCTCCCACTATCTTGATTTTCCTTCCAGATATGAACCTCAGAAAGCACTATTTGCCTGCCTTCCTTCCTTCCTTCCTTCCTTCCTTCCTTCCTTCCTTTCAAGTAAAAGGTTGTCTTAACACAACATGTGAATACTTTTAATGACTGGACTCCTATCAACTCACCCACCAGTCAGCATGATGCAATGCATATAGCTTCCATTGGTGCATTGCCACAAGTTAAGAAGGGGGCTTATGTATTTTCTAGTGCACACTAGGAGTGTAACTCATTGTGCTCTAGAAATGCCTTGGGGCACTTCTTGCAGCTATTTGCTAGTCAAGGTCATGCTCATAGCATTACAATGGAAATATACAACAGGATTTTAGCCAATAAGTCAGAAGGAATTATAACATAACATCTGTACAACATAAAAAATTCTGGAGATAGGGGAAATTTGTTTAACAGAATTGTCTATGGGGCAAATCCATAAAACATAAAAATGGTTGCGATTAAGGATTACTGTTTACAATGCATCCCTATGGGAAATTTGTATAAAGGAAAATTTGCTTAACATAATTTAATTTGGAACGAATTAATTCCTTTATACAAGGTACCACTGTACTTATTATTACACACTGAGCTCCTCTTCCAGAAGTTTTTACTCCTTGTGTGATAACTTCATATATAAGTAGTCATATCTTTGTGATCTAGGCTAAATTCTCATAATACTACTTGATTACACCAATCCTATTTACAGTTACCTTGGAGTAAGGTCCACTGAATCCAGTGCATCTTACTTCTGAGTAACATATCCAGAGAATCTCAATGTCAGTGATTTAATAACACTTTGAATTCACCCCCACTCACCCCCACTTAATATAGCAGAAGCTAAAATGCACCTTAGCTAAAAAGATACATAACGGTTTCCATCTTGGAACTAAAATTTTCTAAGAAGCTGACAAAATTTCTGTATATGTTAACTGTCCTTGTGCAAACAATGCACACATCAGTGAGATCTCCATTCATAAGTAGTACAAGGATCTAAAATTTGATAGTTGTTGTAAGTTTTTCGGGCTGTTTAACCTCCTGGCACAGTGGTTAAATGACTGTACTGCAGCTAAAACTGTGCTCACAACCTGGGGTTCTATCCCAGGTAGCAGGCTCATGGTTGACTCAGCCTTCCATCCTTCTGAGGTCGGTAAAATGAGTACCAAGCTTGCTGGTGGGGGGAGGACAATGTGTAGCCTGCATACTATAATTTTAAAAAACTGTAAATGCCCAGAGACTACTTGAAGTGGTATGGGGTGGTATATATAAGCAGAACACTTTGCTTTGCTTTGCTTTGCTTTGCTTTGTTTGGCCGTGTTTTGGAAATCCCCCCCCCAACATTTCGCCAGACTCTGTGGCTGGCATCTTCAGAGGGCAAGGAGCTCAAGGACACATGCCCTGAGCCCTGTATGATTCAAACAAACAAAAAACAACAACTCTATGTAGAGAGACATCCAGGCCATGGTAGCACCTTCCTATTCTTCCCAAACACGCAATACAAAAGGGTTTGTCCACATGGTCTCTTGCCTTTCCACTCAAAAGAATGATAATGCAGAAATCTGCATCATGTAGGAACTCTTTGCACTGTCCTATCTGTGAGAGTCTGACTTGTTTCGGATTGGAATACTAATTCAATCTAACACAATTGTTGCTATACTAGCCTTATGAAATATCTAAGTGCCATACCTCCAAACAATCTGACAAGGAAGTCAAGATGTTTATTTTAATAAGAAATCCACCGTGATAGGAATAACTGAAACACCCTATGACCTCTCCTTGTTTGTGATGGACCAGAATGGATAGCATTTACAGCATGGAATGCCATTGTCTGAAAGGCTACCATGTTGTGTGTTTGTTAGTACAAAGTGGAAGAAACGGATGGCAAGCCCTTTATAGCTATTACTGTGTTCTCCTTCCAAGTTGTTGTGGGCACTGCTATGCTTCTGCATGATGGTAATTACATTTTCTTTCCACTAAGCACAATGTTTCCTTCCTGCAGCTCCATTAAAAGACTGAACAATAACCCCCTTGGAAATTCGATTTACGTGAAAGACAGCTGGATCCGGTTGCCAGGGGAGCTCAGAATATTCCAGACACATTCAACATTCAGCGGGTAAGGCTCAGGAAACTGAGGGCTGTTAAAGGCTCCACTTTCCATATGGAAGGTCCCTCCACAGGCTGCAGTGAAGAGAGAGAGAGAGAGAGAGAGAGAGAGAGAGATGAGCAACAGGAACACATCTAATAGGAGATGATACCTTTTGCAGATTGGCTGTTAAGAAAGGATGAGATCCCCCCTCCCGTGTGTGTGTGTGTGTGTGTGTGTGTGTGTGTGTGTGTGTGTGTGTGTGTGTGTGTGTGTGTGGCTTCTTGGCAAATGTACAGATTTATGAGTCAAAACAGGAAATCCCGGTTACAGGAAAGAATTGGCTCAGTTCTCTAGTCGTACAAGTTGTGGAGCTGATTCAGAGCCTATCCACATGGAAGCTTATCCATATCTCTATTCTGGCAGTTTTGCATTTTTCCAGAAGTCCAGGGTGCATAGAATGCTGCCTTGAAACCACATGCAGTACAGTACATGATGAGGAATCTGCATTTCTACCTTGCATCTATACAGTGCAAACTGCACAACACCTGCCTGATAGCACACCCAGTGTGCAAGCAAAACGGGAACCAATGTGGTAAAGGAAAGAGAAGTGCGATGTTGTGGGCAGTGGTTTCCTGACAAGTATATACAGGCCAACACAAATGTGTCTCCTTAGTTATAGAATGGCTATCTCCAATTAAACTAACATGGGTATCTCTGATTTCAAGTTGTGTTGTTGTTCGTTGGAAGATATGTCAGGGTTGCCATATAGACATTTCATTTAACCCTTTGGCTGGCCTACATTCTCATCTAAAACCATTGTTTTAGCCCACAGTTTTGCAGGAAACAAGATTTTCTATGTGCTCAGCCTGTAACTGGAGCCATCCACAGTTTCATAGTATCTCACAGGCACAAGCCAAATAGTGGGGATAAAGATTGCAATTGTGGGATCAATTGGTCTTGAGGTGGTCTGCAATCAACTAACATCTGTTTGCAGACCTGCCTCCAAACAGTGCATAGAAAGCAACGAAAATGCCTGTAATAAATGCTGGTTGGGGATTATAAGAGTTATACTCCTACAAAAGGGGAAGGGGAGTTGCCACCAGTAAAAAACAACAGTGAAAAAAGCAGTTTTCACATAAGGATATCACCAGAAGGCTCTGTCTTGAGAAAATGTCTATCTGTCTGTCTGTTTGTCTCCCTGCCTGCCTTTTTTTTGCATGCATCAAGAATATTTGTGACTATTAAGTTAGTTAAAAGTTTTTTAAGTAGCTTAGCTTATTGAAGAATTAAAATATTAGGATTGACTATACTGCTAAGATCAGATAGATTATTGCAATATTTTATTTTTTATTTCTACTTTTTGTATTAGGTGAAAATAGATATGAATAAAGATAGATAGCATATTGATGGAATAAAAGGAAACTAAATATGGAAATATGGAATATATTCTAAGTCTAAGATAAAAAAGGAGCTATGAACTACAATGGGCTGAAATGTTGGGAAAATAATTGTGGTTGACCTATGTAACACGACAGGCGATGAGCTACATATGTGTTTGTGTTTATTCTGTAGAAAATAAAGAATTTTTAAAATGTTTGTGATTGCTTCATAGGGTTTTCAGCTCTCCATTTAATTAGAAGAATGATCCTGTAGGGTAAGTTTGACTAATAAGTATTGTTTAACACAAGGATACCCAGAAAGCTCGGTGACTAAGCTGGGATTTGAATTTGTATTTCCCATTTCCAAGCCTCACACTCTAATGCTTACAGTACTCCCAGTCTCTCAGATCAGTAGCAGTTATTATATAAAATGATGCCATGGTGGAACTGGAAACATATTGGTAGAAAAGACATGTGATAACTAATGTGTCTAATTTGCATAATGTAAAACATCTTGGTAAGTTATAGAATATGCAAATTTGTATCTTACACAAATGAAGCTGCCTAATTTGCACAACAAATTATGGACTATGGTGATAATAATAGATAAGAATGACTTGCCATCAAATCCATTCTGATTTATAGTGACCCTTTCTGGCATTGATACATCGTTCTGTGTCGTTGTTGTTTTTACACTTGTATGCTGTGCCCTAACATAAAAATTTCTGCAATGAAAACAGGCATTTTAGCCACCAGGTGGGCAAACTGCATCTGACTACCTACTTAGGGCCAGCAGAATTAAACTGTGGACAATTGGTTCAGCTTTTTAAACTATTGTTCGTATAGTCCTCTATTTTATGTCATTCTAATAAGATTCCCATATCCACTGATTCATTATCCACTGATTCAGTTATCCATGGTTGGCAGAGGAAAAAAATTAAATAATTCGGCAGCCACAAAGCAAGCTGTAAAGCAAGCTGTTGTCACAAATAGCATCTGTAAAGCAAGATGCTGTCATAAACAGTGGCCATAAAGCAAGCTACTGTCTAAAAACAGCAGTCATAAAGCAAGCTACTGTCAGGAAACAGCAGTTTGGGGATGGGTGGGTAGGCATTCTCTCTTATCCACAGTTTACATTATCCACGGGAAGGCCTGGAACCAATCCCAGCGGATACCGGGGTCCTACTGTATACTGGTATCAAAGGCAGGAGAATTGCAGCTTCTACTTGCAACTAGTCTTCCAGTCTAAGTGAGATGACTCCATCCAGTGATTCTATCCCATCAATAGTTCACTCCCCTAGAACATCATTTGGGTTGCAACTGCTAGTAGCGTCATCCAATAGTTTATAATACTCAGCTTTTCACTTGCTTCTTAATGTGGTTCAGCAAGTTTTTACAAATCCAAACAACCCATCTGAACCTTTTCCCATATATAGTAGCTCTATTGATTTCTCTTTCTGCCTCACTTCCTACCTTCCTGGGCATTGAATTGGGTCCTTAAAGAGAAAGTCTAATTATCGAGGAGGAGTTAATTAGAAGGAATGTGAATGTAGTTTCAAAATGATTATATTTTTCAAGAGTTTGCCACTTTCATAGAAGCATTCAGGCTTAGACTTACCAGATGTTGATGCACTAAGTATAGCATGGAACCCCTTGGCAGTAGTGACATTATTAGAGATAAAGTTGATGGCCAAAGCATTGCCAAATGAAGTAACAGGATGAGGCATGGTGGTTCCACAATAGCGCCCTGGGTGTGGAAAACAGAATGGAAATATTTTATAGAATGACTACTCTCTATTGGTTCTTTCATTAGCCCTTGTTTTTGTTACCTCCTGTCAGGCTGGAACCAACTTACAGCAACCCTAGTATGGCTTTCAGAGTAAGTGAAATATTTAGAGAGTGATTTAATGACTTTTACTCCTCCAGTGAGTTTCCAGAGCAGAGTGGGGATTTGAACTGAGATCTAGTCTGTCAGTCTATCCACTACAGACTACACCACACTGGGTATCTTTGTGAGGCCTACTCCTCCTTATTTGCTATTTGCCCAGGTTCCTTTGAGTTGTATACAATATTTGGAACGTACACAAAAACAGAAGACTCCACATTTACTATTGTTGACTAGTTACATTTGGTCAAGACCAAACTTCAGGAGGCAGTGGAAATAGGAAAGCCTTGCGAGCTCTGGTCCATGGGGTCACGAAGAGCCGGACAGACACGACTGAACGACTGAACAACAACAACTAGTTACATTTATATCTACCATGTCCTTCAATGACCTCTGTAAAGTCTACATGGCTCTTCATGGCACATTCTTATTACCACCTGTGAGATACACTGCTTGAACAAGAGTGACTGACCAAAGATCATCCAGAGAAGGATTTGTTAGGGAAGGAAGAACTGGAGCAAGCAACAGAGAGGTCGTGCTCTTTTTGACCTTCATTTCAAGCAAGGGCAATACAGCTAAGGTCTTTTCCCACCTAAACGTGAGACTTCTGTTGCAGTGAAGACACACTCCATGGAAATTATACTAGATTTCTTAAAGCCAAGGGTAGTTGTTGTTCAGTCATTCAGTCGTGTCCGACTCTTCGTGACCCCATGGACCAGAGCTCCCCAGGCCTTCCTGTCCTCCACTGCCTCCTGGAGTTTTGTCAAATTCATAGTGGTTGCATCGATGACACCGTCCAACCATCTCATTCTCTGTCGTCCTCTTTCCCTTTTGCCTTTGATCTTTCCCAGCATCAGGGACTTTTCCAAGGACTCCTCTCTCCTCATGAGGTGGCCAAAGTACTGGAGCCTCAGCTTCAAAATCAGTCCTTCCAGTGAACATTCGGGGTTGATTTCTTTCAGAATGGATAGGTTTGATCTCCTTGCAGTCCAGGGGACTCTCAAGACTCTCCTCCAGCACCACAGCAAAAAAGCATCAACTCTGCGGCAATCAGCCTTCTTTATAGTCCAGCTCTCACTTCCATCCATCACTACTGGAAAAACCATAGCTTTGACTATCCTGACCTTAGTTGGCAAAGTGATGTCTCTGCTCTTTAGGATGCTATCTAGGTTTGCCATTGCTTTCCTCCCAAGAAGCAGGCGTCTTTTTATTTTGTTGCTGCAGTCGCCATCTGCAGTGATCAAGGAGCCCAATAAAATAAACTCTGTCATTGCCTCCATTTCTTCCCCTTCTATTTGCCAGGAGGTGATGGGACCGGTGGCCATGATCTTCGTTTTTTTGATGTTGAGCTTCAGCCCATTTTTTTTCACTCTCCTCTTTCAACCTTATTAAGAGGTTCTTTAATTCCTCCTCACTCTCTGCTATTAGAGTAGTATTATCTGCATATCTGAGGTTGTTGATATTTCTTCCGGCAATCTTAATTCTGGCTTGTGATTCATCTAGACCTGCCTTTCGCATGATGTACTCTGCATATAAGTTAAATAGGCAAGGTGACAATATATAGCCTTGTCGTACTCCTTTCCCAATTCTAAACCAGTCAGTTGTTCCATATCCAGTTCTGACGGTTGCTGCTTGTCCCACATATAGATTTCTTAGGAGACAGATAAGGTGGTCAGGCACTCCCATTCCTTGAAGGACTTGCCATAGTTTGTTGTGGTCTACACAGTCAAAGGCTTTGGCATAGTCGATGACACTTCTGGAAGTTCTCTTTCCACATACTGTTGAAGCCTGCCTTGTAGAATTTTGAGCATAACCTTGCTAGCGTGTGAAATGAGTGCAATTGTGCGATAGTTGGAGCATTCTTTGGTGTTTCCTTTCTTTGGGATTGGGATGTAGACCGATCTTTTCCAGTCCTCTGGCCACTGCTGGGTTTTCCAAATTTGCTGGCATATCGTATGCAACACCTTTACAGCATCCTCTTTTAAGATTTTAAAGAGTTCAATTGGAATCCCTTCACCTCCACTGGCCTTGTTGTTTGCAATGCTTTCTAAGGCCCACTTGACTTCACTTTCCAGGATGTCTGGCTCCAGGTGAGCAACTACGCTATCTTGATTATCAGGGACATCCAGATCTTTCTGATATAATTCTCCTGTATATTCTTGCCATCTCTTCTCGATCTCATCTGCTTCAGTTAGGTCCCTACCATTTTTGTCCTTTATCATATCCATCTTTGCACGGATTGCCCCTTTAATATCTCCAATTTTCTTGAACAGACCTCTGGTTTTTCCTTTTCTGTTGTTTTCCTCTATTTCTTTGCACTGTTCATTCAAGAAGGCCACCCTGTCTCTCCTTGCTATTCTTTGGAAGTCTGCATTCAATTTTCTGTATCTTTCCCTTTCTCCCTTGCTTTTTGCGTCCCTTCTCTCCTCCGCTATTTGTAGGGTCTCATTGGACAACCACTTTGCTTTCTTGCATTTTCTTTTCTTTGGAATAGTTTTCATTACAGCCTCCTGTACAATGTTACAAACCTCCATCCATAGTTCTTCAGGTGTTCTGTCCACCAAATCTAGTTCCTTGAATCTATTCTTCACTTCCACTGTGTATTCATACGGGATTAGACTTAGATTATACCTGACTGGCCCAGTGGTCTTCCCTACTTTCTTCAGTTTAAGCCAAGAGTAGAGAACTTATTTCTTTCCATGTCTTGTTGATTTATGAGTCTTATCAATTTCTAGCTGTATTATTAATGGTCAGGGATTAGGGGTATTATAATAATAAAAATAATGGGGGAGACCTCAGGTTCCTTATTCATGCTGTCTATCAAATATATTGGTTTTCAGAAGTATGTAAATAAATTTCACTGCCTTAATTTTTTTCCCTTAACAATTCTAGATAAGAAAAAATGAACCTGCTTTATAAAAGCTGTACTACTGAACAAATGGTACTGTACCTTGTAGAGGAGCATTGTAATTATTTCCATCTCGTATTTCTACATAATCTGTGCTGCAGTTACGTTGGTTGTTTTCAGTCTCAAAGTCACTGAATGACACTGTGATATGGTTGACTATTGAAAAAAGAGAGTTTAGATCTTAAAGAGTTGGTTTTTCATTGCACAATGAGCTGTATTTTATCCTTTAACATGCCCTTTTATTATTATTATTATTTTCTTACTGAGACGGAACAACTTAATTATACCAAGATGGTTCAAAGATACATGAATATGAAGCTTTTTAAGTCTCCATGTTTGTTTTATACACAGTGAATACCTTCCCTCTTTCTCGATTCAGAGCTAACCATAGCTTAATAGTTCATTGAAAACCAGCAAACCATAGTTTATGCTTGCCCTACAAAGAAGAATAAATACTTAGTTTCTTGGTTTCTATAAAACATGGTTTGGCTTAAGCCAAGATAGGAGTGGAAGAATCGTTGTGCACAAAAGGAAGTGAGAACAGGAGGAGGGAACATGTAAGCCAAAATCTCCTTGGCTTTTTACTCACATTACACTAAATGACTGTTTGGTGTCCCATCTGAATAGAAAACATTGGGTCAATACTGTATGCATTCTAGCACTGTAACCCACCCTGATTTCTGATATCCAGGATATCTGTATTACGTACGTACTGAAAGGCTTCTACCCCCACCCCCACCCCATCAGCCAAATAAATCAGCAGCTTTGAATGATTAGCATTAGGTGCTGTAAACTTCAGTCCTTTCCCACTCTCTTGTAAGGCTTTACAAAGTGCCATCTAAGCTACACACTATGTTAAATGCACTGCATACAGCTAAATATCTCTTTTGTTTTTACATACAGCTAAGTATGTCTCGCCCCAGTCTAGATTGGGATCATCACACTTTTTTTTTTACAAGGGTACCCTCCCAGTGGAGGGGCTGAACTCCCTTATTTTTGGTGGTTTAACAGCGTGTCAACACACAAATCACAGTGGCTATCAAAGTGAAGGTGTATCTCAACATGCATATCACATCTGCAGTTACTAGAAACAGAAAATAAGAATACTAGAAAATCTTCATGTGTACATACCTAAGTAATCAATGGGACCAAAATATTCCCCACAAAAAACCAACCTCCACACTTTGCATACTGCATACATACTAGTAACATGTACTCAAACTGTGGAGGCCTGTGCATATTTGGGTTGTGATCATCTGGCCTTTATAAACTCCCGCATAACATTTAGGCCTCATTATTAAGGTCGTCAACCAGACAGAATGACAAGGCTGTGCAGTGTGCATTATGTTGGAGCCTCAAAGTGCAGTGGTTAAGCTGCAGTACTGCGGTGAAGACTGATCGCAACTTGAGTTCAGTCCAAAAGGTTCAGGTTACTGGCTGGAAGTGGATTCAACCTTCCCTCCTTCTGAAGTTGGTAACATGAGTACCCAGCTTGTGGGGGTGGGAGCAATGTGTAGCCTGCATAATTAAAAATGGTAAACTGCACAAAGACAGCTTTAAGTACTGTGGGGTGATATACACTGTGCTTTGCTTTATTGAATTTTGCACTCAGTCCTAAATCTTTTCATGACTCCAGAACAGTTTAACTGTCCTTTGGTTCTTGCCCATATACCAGGATGTGGGACTTCCTCCAGAGAAGAAAAGGAGGAATTCTCATTGTTATTACAGATGGGGGAGGATGTTAGTCATACTGTGCACTTTTCCACAAGAGAGGTACATGCTCATTAACTTACATGGATCCTGGGCTTGAATAATCCAGCTACAGTTCTGGTTGTTTGGATAGTTGGCTGGGTACAGAGGAGAGGAAATTGCTACACCAACTGAGTCAGCTTCTAAGACACTTCCACAGGCTTTGGAACAAAAAGATGCAAAAGTATAACGTTTGAGGTATAGAATAGAATTGTGGTCGATGCATAATGAATGGCAACTTTCCTTTGAAATAACAAATTATAATAATGACCTTAGAACTGCAGAGCTGGAAGTCCAGCTCATGTCAAGGAAGGAAATCAAACTCCCAAGCTCTGGATGCACAGAACTTAAACCACTGAGTTAATACTTTTATAAAATAAACGTGAGAAACTTGCTTTTACTTGATCAGTGTTTTCATTATATAGCCTTACTGAGGCTTAGACTTCCCCCATAATGTGAACTCTAGATGTCTTTGATTACAAGTCCTAACAGTTCCCTCATATCAGGGCAATTGGATAAAGGGATTTCGTAAGTAAACACACATAAATCCCATTGACTTTGGGGATAGCATTCCCATTGACATCTTGGGACCAGCATCTGAACTGAGGCCAACATAGGTAACCAGTATTATGCTGCCCTTTCAAAACATCCCATATATGGCACCACTCTAGAGAATGGTACAACCAAGCTTGGATAATGAGGCATTTTGGTGAAAGACTCTTAAGACCAAGTGCAAGACCTGGTTAGGAGGAGAAACTAACACGATAGATGGCACCTGAGGGTTGATATGATTGAGATGTACAAAATAATGATACAGGGACACTCTTCTCCCTCTCACAAAATACCCAAACTAGGGGACATCCACTCAAACTGTGGGTTGGGAGAGTGAGAACAGGCAAAAGAAAATATTTTTTTATGCAGCGTGTTGTTAGTCTGTGGAACTCCCTGCCACAAGATGTGGTGATGGCATCTAGCCTGGATGCCTTCAAAAGAGGATTGGACAGATTCCTGGAGGAAAAGTCCATCACAGGTTACAAACCATGATGGAGATGTGTAATCTCCAGGCTTAAAACCAGGGTACTTCAAGGGCCAGATGCAGGGGAGTGGTAGCAGGAGATAAATATTTAGTCTCATGCACTCCCAGAGGCATTTGTTGGGGCCACTGTGAGATACAGGGAGCTGGACTAGATGGGCCTTTGGCCTGATCCAGCATGGCTCTTCTTATGTTCTGATGTTCAGGACAGAGAAACTTGCCTTCGGTGAATTGAGCACTGAAGCCTCTGAGATGTATACTCCGGTCAGAGCGAAATCGCACAAACATGGTATTTTGAGTGGATACAATAGGCAAAGGCCGTTGTTGACCGCAGACTTTTCCAAGAAGTTGGGCTTGCTCATTTGAACCATCAAATACCTATATGACAAAGCAAAACATAAAGAACAGCATAGTTCATTTCCCAGCATATGTCATAATAAGTGATCATCCATTTTTTTCACACATTAATGGTGGCAAGTCAGCTGTAGCTATTTCCCCCCCTATCTTCAAACTACTGCTATGCCCATTTTAAGCTTTGGCTTATTAACAATTTTAGCGTTTCTTATATTTGTAGCCAGTGAAACAAAATGCAAGATTGATCACTGGTTGCTAATTTCATTTCACTTCATCTAAATATAACAATACTTGATGAAAATTCTAAAAGGTTGTTGTACACGAAATGGAAAACACTTGAATACAATGGCAAAAAACTTGGCAGTAATGGAAGATATGGACGAGAAGACTCACCAAAGCCCCACTGTTCCTGTGGAAAGGTCTAATGTGATTTACTACACTAAGCAATGGCACTTTGGGCATTGAAACAAAGAGATTTGTGTAAGTGTGACTTAAGACCTTGCTTTTTAGAGAGGCATTTGGTGACCATTAGGGTTTTGTTGTTGTTGTTGCTGCTGCTGTTGCTGTTGTTGTGCCCTCTTGCTGAGTATTTTTATTTGTTTTGTTTTGGTTTTTGTTGTTTTCTTTTGGATGGTGTATTTGTTATTTATATTTTTATTGACAAATCTGACTATTGTTAACCACCTGGAGTTCCTTCGGGAAGACGGACAGTAAGTAAGTAAGTAAATAAATAAGTAAACAAATAAGTAAGTAAGGAAGGAAATTTAGTAAAAATGATTTTCAGTGACTCAGTGGATCTACTTTATCTGGGAATGGCAACTGGATTTAGGCCTGTGCACTTAAATTGACCCCTTCAAATGCTTTCTGCAGCAAGAAACTGACATTCAACTACATAACGTGGATAAAATATAAATTTCCTAACCACATTTCCTTCAACAAAACCTGAATCTCAGACACTTACTGGGTTTTCTAGGACAAACAGATATTTTTCGTCACTTGAGGGAACACCTCTAAATATGATCTAAATCTGTTGTCTACCTCAGCCATGAGCCATTCTCAGTGGGGGCCATATACACCCCCCAGGGGGGCCTGGCACATTTGGAGGGGGAGAACAGACAGGAAACAATCCTTCACACACCACTTGATAAGGTTGGTTATGCAACTTGTACAATCACAAAGGCCTCAATCCAGATACTTGCAAGGGGAAATAATGGGTTGGAGATGTTTATGCACCTTATCTTAAAGGAATATTATTCTCTGAACCTGGAAGTAAATAAACTGTGGGGAAAATTAGCGGGAAGATATGCATAGAGGAGGGGGAAACCATGTACTGAAGCCATTATTTTGATACTCCTTCTCCCCCTGCTTTCTCTCCCACCCCTCAGGTTAGCTACTGTGAATCGGTACTTCTATTTGCAGAGGTAAATGTCCGGTCTGGTGCTGAGCCTGAAACAACCTGGAACAATGTCTACTGGAAATCAATTAGTTACAACAGCCTGAATCACATTATGGAAAATCTTTTCTTTAGCATGAATCATGAACTCTTACTGATCAAGGTAGACGTGGAAACAACAAAACATATTTCTGACATGATGAGAGCCACAATATTTTTATACATCTATTTATTGGTCTCTTTTACAGAAAACAAAGAATGGGGAGGAAGGGACCCAATATGAGTTATGACAGCTTGTTAAAATGAAAGATTTTTTTCCCAAACTAAGATGAGGGTGAGGAAGAGATGCTTTCTGCCAACCAGTGACATCTGGGAATCCTCATCTGGGAGTAATTATGGCTGAGGTCAGGTCTTGGGTTGGTGATTACAGAGTATAATTGGAGAGACATGCCTTCCCACCTCAACACGAAAACTTTATTCTGAATAAATCCCTATATGGTAAAATGTAAGATATGCACATCTCAGAGAGCCGAATTTCTGGTGGACATGATAAACTGCAGCTCTTACCACATGTGCGACTGATGGGTAAAAGTCATGATGTGGTGATTCTCAAGAGGAACTGGAGCCAGACCTCTAACCATCAGAAAACATTGCTATGAATTTCAAAAGAGGAGAATGTCGCAATTCTTAACTCTCTCCACATGTGATGAGTGCAAAGATGTAGAGGGAAAGAATAAGGAAACTAAGGCGGACAGCCCTTTGCTGTGCAAGGAGAAATCCCGTTCCTTCCTCTGCAAGGGCCTCATGTTCCCTAATCATCTCCAAATGCTGCTCCGACCACAAGATCAGCTTCAGGCTGGGTCACTGAAATATATGTGCATGGTCTAGAGAGGAATTTGTGCATGTAGCTTGGTCATGCCCATAACCTAGTTTCCTTGAAAGAAAAGGAAAAATGGTTCAATTTACTGCAAATGTTTTTTTTTAAAACACACACACACATGTGTCAAGGGGATAATAGGAAATGTGGATGCTTTACTCCAGCAAAAATGTGAAGAGGTGGGGAAAGGAAGGAAAACTTGGAAGAGAAAGTCGAGTTTCATGTTTCTACAACCACGAGGCAAACAGCCCAAGGAATGGAATGGCCCTCAGGATCCAAAGTCCTGGATCAGCTGATGTCCTGCAGAATCTCCATTTCTGCTTTAGAGTTTATTACAGCTACCGTGTTAGACACATTTGATGTCCTTTTAGATATTTATAGAATTGTAATAGAAATAGTTTCCAGATAGTAGTGTAACTTAGCCCAGGATTTATCGTAGGACTAGGCAAATGGCAACCGGTAGGCTACATGGGGGCCCCAGAGGATTCTATAGCCCAAGGGTGGGGAATCTTTTTCCCTCCAGATGTTTTGGACCATAAATTCATCATTGTCCTTTATATTTGGCAATTATATAATCTTGGGCCCTTCTCTCCATCCCGCAACCCTCACAGATACGACTTGTGGGAACCCATGAAAGGGCCTTCTCGACTGCTGCACCCAGACTCTGGAACTCCCTCCCACTAGAGGCCAGGACTGCCTCATCTCTGTTGTCTTTCCGGAAACAGGCAAAAACCTTTGTCTTCAGGCAAGATGGTCTACCTATTATATGTCTTTTATATGAATCTACAGGATCACATAGACTTTGTGTTTCTAACTACTTATAACCTTATGGGTTTACATTGACACTATGTTTTCAGTCTTAGTTTGCATCACTCATAACTTTACATGGAACTTTACTCCTCTTTAACTGCTCACGTTATCTTGTAGCTTTAACGTAATGTTGTCTATTAATGCTGTAAGATGTCCCTCAAGTCCTGGTTCTCAATACTTGAAAATGTCTTAATTGTACTGGACTGTATATTATCCCTCATTCTGTAAGCTGCCTTGGGTCCTTTTTCCAAGGAGAAAGGTGGGGTAAAAATACTCTAAAATAAAAATAAAAATAAAAATATAAACATCTGGAGGGCTGAAAGTTCTCCACCCCTGCTGTAGCCTTAGAGTGGGCCCAATCATGGGCCCCATCCCTCCACAACCACAAACAAAAAAATAATTAATTTTAAAAAATTAAAAGAAGACGTCTTTTTCCTCAGGAAGTGTGCACCTTGGTGAGTGCAGGAACATTGTTGCAATGGTTTGACAGCTCCCAGGGGCCAGTGGGCCACAGCATGCCACCGATATTGGCCCAATCATGCGTGAAATTGTAAAATTCAGGGATTTTTTCATCCTCATAAAAATCACAGTATAGTTCAGTTGCAAGGAGCCTAAAAGCCCATTGAATCCAGCCCCCTGCTCAATGCAGGAAGCCTAATCAAAGCAGAGCTGACAGATGGTTGTCCAAGGATTAAACACCACATAGCTGTTGACCTCTGCAGGCATTAATTCATCCCTGACTAACGTGCCTTTTCCCCCAGCTCACTGTTCTGTGACTGTCAGCTGATCCTAATGAACTGGGTGTCGTGCCATGTGCTGCTGGTGGTGGGGAGGCGATGAATCAGCTGCCTGAAGTTTGGGATTCTCCTAGAAGGTGTGGCCATAGGGACTGTCATAAGTGCCTGCAATTCAGAATTTATCACTGTGCAGCTGGTGAGATCTGTGAGCATGAAACTCATGGTTATGAATCTCTCATGAGACATCCGTGTCATGGTATTTGTTGCATGCATCCATATATGCAACTGTGGATGGCCGACAAAAGGATGCATTGATGTCCCCCCCCACCCAAGGGTCAAGAAAAAGACTAGCATTCACTTATTTTTGAAACCCACAGGCTATTTGTAAACTCTGTCAAAAGCAATGTACCATACGGCTGCGAACAAACCTAGTCACATTAAATGAATTAGGTTTTAAAATAAGTTGAGGCACTGCTTTTCTTTAAAAAGTCAAATGAGTAGAGAAATGATGCGGTTGCTAAGAGCTGGAAATAAACAGGAAATAGGTCTCTCCACTCAGCAACTAACATAATTAAAGTATATGAAACAAAGTAGATTGTTTGTTTAGAACATCTGTTTCTATATCAGAGGAATACAAAATGCTTATTTATTTACTTAGCCTCCTGCATTTTCAATTCTTGGTGATTTTGAAATATAAGTTGCAATCACATAATAGCTCATGATTCTCCAGATTGTTTCCCTCTCCTAGCATGTATCCACACTGCACAGCTAAAAACTAATCAGTTCCAGCTGCCAGAAGAGAATGACTCACCACTTACTGGTACTGGAAACCACATGGCAATCTCATTTTTCGTCATGCATTTTAAGGAAACGAATCTTAAAACCCAATTATTCAAACTAACAAGATCTTCTACTGTGGCTCCTAGATTAGTTTTAGAAATCACACTTTTAGCAAGGAAATGAAGGACCCCGAGCTATTGTACAATATGAATGATTTTTAAAAAAAACCATCCTTCCAAACATGATTCCTTATGTTTGTGCAATCCACTGAACACTTCAAAAGTTACTTTCTGTAGTCACCCTGAGGATCGATATTTCTTTTTATCATTATAAACAGAGCTTGGAAAAGTTAGCTTTTTGATTGCAAGTCCCCAAATCCCCACTCAGAAGTATGTTATCAATGTGTGTGTCACTCTCACAACTGGTAAAGTGACACCGTTTTTATTCATGCAAGGGCTTACTCTAAAAAGCTGGTTGTTCACCCATCTGAATACAGTAAATAAAAAAGTAGGAGAAGGGGGAAAAGGTTTTCAAAAAAAAAAAAAACCCTCTCTGCTGCAGTCCTGTACAGGACTGAGCTGGAATATATACAATTTATGTAAGAGGTTGCATGTATAAAAAGATACAAAGGAGGTAAACTCACTGAGCTTTTCCAAACTGCCATGCTTAAGTTGTTGGAATTTTAGGAACTGTTCACAGTAGACATGTATTCATTATGGGGGGCTTGCTTATTTGTTTGTTTGTTTTGTTCTGTTCTGTTTATGTGACAGCTCACCTAATGATTGTTCCCAGAAGGTTGCAGAAAGCCATGCTTTTTGGCCTAAACTACATGATAAATTAGGGATCAAGAGTTGTGAACCAAACCCCGCATACAGCAGCGTATTCCTTGGAGATGGGTGGCCAGGACAACCTGTACCAGCAGGATGGAAACTGAATGGAAGAAGGGCTCAAGTGACAGCCCCCCCCCCAGAGACTTGGGAAAATAAGACAGACCTTAGCCCTTTCTAAAGAGGGCCCATCCTTTCTGGATGACAAGAGGGGAATCTGAGGATTCCCAAGCAGAAGAGAACATCAAAGGAGAATGACAAGAAAACACTTCGGCAAGGTACACTACGCAGCAGTAGCAAATGATGGAGTAATGACTGCTGAACAAGGGAGGTGGCTTTGCTTCATCTCAAACCTGATCCAAGTTGGCCATAGTCAATGTCCATATCACGCCCACTCCCTGTTGACATGTTCAGCCTTCAGCACCCCTTGCTTCCTGCTTGTTTGATCTCCCGTTGATTTGACCAAGCCCATGTAGTAATCTTGCTTATGTTTTCTCACAGTTTCAACTCTCAGCTGTTAATGACCAATGGACAGACGGTAGCTCTGAACTCTGGTGCCATCTTGGTCTCCTGACTTGGACTGGCTTTGAATTTTCTTCATGGAGCTTCTTTCCTGCCTTGTTGGCACTTGATGCCATGGAGCAACACTTTTACCAGTTGTATTGCAGGGGGATCTCCCTGTAACCAAGAGTGAATCAATTTCTGGTCCTGCAGATGTTACAACTACCATAGGTCCTAACTACCATCAGACCCCAGTGGTGGAAGAATCACAAGAGGTTCTATCCAAGAATACTAAGCTTTACATGCCATTCCTATAAGCCAGTGGAAATAAATTAATTGCTAAGCAACAAGGTTTACAGTAAGAAAGAATCTCATTTTAAATGTCTATTGTTACTCACTGCAACATAGTCAAAGTTACATGAATTGTGATGTTCTATCGCAAGATCGGTGAAGTTCAGCAGAACACGATGACCGCTGTCGACCTGGATCACCCATGAACAATCAGAGTTGTTGCTGTAAGGCTGAGGATAATTGGGAGAATGTATTTCACCTCTTGGAGCCTGGAAAACTCCTCCGCAGCCTGAATAATTGGGTAATGAGCATCTATTATACAAATGCATGTTTGTAAACAGTTGAAATAGATCTCAAAAGAAGTGCAAAAATCTTTAGTTTCATTTGTGTGGGTTTTTTTTGTCAAAATCCCATAAATATTTTCAATAAAGATCTGTATCACATTACATGACATTTTTCTTCATGTACACGTTTTTAATGCACTGATTAAAGCATGTTTCTGTATCAAGATACATGCAAGTTTCATTATGTGCATTTATTTATGTATAATTCATGAAAGAAAGAAAGAAAGAAAGAAAGAAAGAAAGAAAGAAAGAAAGAAAGAAAGAAAGAAAGAAAGAAAGAAAGAAAGAAAGAAAAAGAATCAAAGACTCATGGCTTCTTCCCATGACAAGAAACAGAACTGTGTATCTCTGTTTTCATCAACATTCTTGTAAACAACAAACAGCATAAAGACAATTACAGTTAATAAGAAATTCTTCTCCATCCATAGTTATAAGTTTCAAACACTTCTTTTTTTGGAGACTCTAAATTTTCTTTGAAAAGCTATGATTTCAGTTTTATGTATTCACTGTGTCTGTTTACTATTATTGTAACATATCTCTTATTCCAGGGATTACAGACAAATGGCAGGGGAAGACTGAGCTAATCCCATGGAAGGAAAGGTGTTACTCCTTACAGTAAAGGAAAAGAATGCCTAAATTCACGATAATATAAGTTTTCCTCCCTGCTTTTCAATTACCTGTGGCCCTCAAGCCCACTAGTATCCCCTCAATGCAGACATACACTTATTCTCACCTCCAGCTATCTCTTGCCAAGTTGCGTTGAATCCTTTCCCATTCACATCTTGGTCTGTTTTAAACCGGACTACAATGGCATTTCCAGTACTGGAGATATGTAGAGGGTTTTGTAGTGATCTTGGGGCACACAGTTGGGCCAGCCTTGGGGATGACAAGTCTGGCCCACCATAAATCTAAAAACAGGGATAACAAAACACAGAAACACGAGCGGTTACCAAATGCATACAGGGGCAGCAAGGGAAAAGACTCAGTGCAAAGGGAGAGGGGAAGTCATTCGTAGATAAACACGTTGTCAATAGGTGGTGTCTGGGATTTTCTATAGTATTCTGAAAGGAAGTGAATAAGGTGGGGTGGAAAAAGATGAAGGGGGGAGGACAAAGAAAACCGGAAAAGGGGAAGATGGAAAGGATAGGGGGAAGTAAAAACTCGAAGTCTATTTCCAGTTTTGAAACATTGATATTCTGCAGTGCTAAATAGTGCTGGGAGGTTGTAATCTGTTTGAAAGGTGAGTCACCCCACTTCTAAAGGATTCGAGGAGCTGAAAATAACTTTTTAAAAACATGGTGTGTGGAGAGGGGGGAAATTGTGAACCAGGGGGCAGCAAAAACAACAACGAAACAACCCACACTTTCAGAAAACAATTGACCCCTCTCTTCCTATGACACTGTTGTAAGTTGAATGGCCCTCACAATATGGGATGTTTACAGTTTGTTCTGGAAGAGGGCTTTTTTAAACGTTATCTAACAGAGGCTGTTTTGTAGCATTTTGTTCAAACACAGAGAGGGGGGGGAATAGTGCAATGCACTACTCTTGAAATGCATAAACCTTTAATAATTTGCAGAAGGGCTGCTGTAAGGATTTACATTTTGGAAACAGCCTGAGAACATTTCCAAACTGTACATTTTGTAGTAGACATATTTCAATTTCCAGCAGAATCTTCCTTTTGACCCTTAGGGACAACTATATGACCAGTTGTTTTGTAGTCTGAATCAACCCCATCAATTATGATTATTGAGAATATCAGCATATTTATTTTGAATGCATTTAGTTACCACAGTGAGATACTCCACCCTGCCATGCCCTTCCTTCCTGCATTAAAAAAACAACCATAATTTCCATATTTTCCTTGGGAAAATACTCAGTGGAAAGAACAGTGCAGCTCCTCTAATTCCATTGCTTTGATTCATCCAGGATAGGAAAACTAAGTAGGCATCAAGCCTTTATTTTTCTATACAAATGTATACAAAAAAGTTTCGGGATAGTTTTCTACAGTTTATAGGCTGGCTACAAAGGCTCAAAGGTCTGCATAACTGCTTTCATTTCAAATAGCAACAGCATTTTGACATGTGATATGAATTCATAATTGATCCTCTGTTCTATCACTTCTTGAAAAGTGATGTTCTAGTTAAACTTTTTTTTTTTAAATGAATGGGGTTGCTGTTAAAATGACATGGGAAATTGGTTCTGTGCTTAAAGCTCAGACTGGGTTCAAGACAACACTGTTTCCTTTCAGGAAAGTCTATGTTTTCCTCTCTCTCCATTTGTCTTATTGAAGCATTGTGTTCAGTCTCCCCCAAGGCACCTCTCGCAGGTGTGGCACATGATGTTAAACTGCAGTGCCCTATTCCCTATAAGAGCAGACATGAAACACAGTACCCTGTGTTTTCCTTCCACTTCCCTTTAGGGGTATAAATCCATGCTTGACTCATTTTCATACCCAAGGATGAAAAACTACAGTGCTCTTCTCCTTGCCAACTAGGATGGAAAGAAACATACTGTACTAGTTCTCTCAATATAATTTTTTCCATTAACAGGATGCATGTTCCATTTAAACTGGACCTATTTGGGGCAAATTACACACACATTGCCAAAAACTAGGATGATTGCTGTTATGGCTTGCAAAAACACCCATCCTAGGTGTACCATAATAAAGGAATCCAGAAAAGGAGCTACTCAGATCTCGGATGGGAGATCATCTACAATTTTTAGTTCTTTTCTTTGAAACCTATCTCGGGGTTAGTGATCTTAATCATCCTGTCTGGGTGCGCCTGATCTGGTATGGGAAACCAAAGAGTTTTTTAAAAAAAATTTCCCCTGCCCGAGTACCAATCAGCTGGTGCACGGGGCTTCGGGTGGGAAAAAGTGTAAAAAGCCAGCGGTTTCCCTGTGCCAGATCGGTTTTCCATAAGAAAGCATTGCTTCAATGCATTCGTATGGGAAAATGAAAAACGAAATGGAACGGAATGAAAATGTCTGTTTCGTTTCTTTTTTTTTCTTTGATGGGTCATTTTGTATTTCATTTCATAAAATGAAAAATGAAATGAAAAAAAAATTCATTTCGTGCCCATCTCTATTATCAACACCTGCTTGGTGCCTGAATCAGTAGTCAAGGTTCTACTAGGAACACCCTGATTTGGGTTGGTAGACCTCCTTTCATGCTCTTCTATCAAGGCCAAGGAACAACATTTGTTTTGCACAGGGAGGCTGCAAGAGAAAGGAAGAGGTGTGAGAGTCCTACTGCATGAATGGTACTTCATTTGTGGTTCTCTAGTTCCAAGCCTCTATCCAGAGGACCATATTAGCTTTAAAGGAATCTCACTCCATTTTCAAGTCTAAAGCAGAAGCAGGAAAAAGGGTGAGAAGAACCCGTGTTTGACAGTCATGTCTAGTACAATGGTTCCTAACTTTGGGTCCTCAGATATTCTTGGTTTAAAACTCTCAGATGCCTCTACTCCTAGATGCACTGACAAGATTTTGGGGTGTTGTAGTCCAAGAACATCTGGAGATCTAAGGTTGAGAACCATTGTTCTACTACAAGAGTACAATACATCTGCATGTGCTGTACATATGTATGGAGGCCATTTTTACCTGGAAAACTCCAGAAGGAGTGAGAGGTAGAGGTCCCTTTCTAGACCACTTGGTCCTAATCCAGACTGATCACCCACCCCACTTGTTAAAGGTTTTAGAAGACAGCGGGTAATTCTTGTGCCTCTGTCATCCTGTCTCCCTGGACCCTCATTTTGTTCAGTGCCCTTTCACACTGCCAGCCAGTTTCACAATTGCCTTTTGTACGGTTTCAAAATCAAAGGTTATTTCAAAATCCGAGCAACCAAGGAGTGGTTTTTCCTTTACTGAGTGTGCCAGTTTAGCTAATCAGATGTGTTCTGAAATGCTGGAGCTGAAACAAGCCAAAACTGTTTCCATGACAGGAAAAAAAATATACAGAGAGATATAGATATATTTTCAAAAATAGTTACTTTCAGCTACAAAGGAAAAGGCCAATGGTTAAATGCATGAATCCATCCCATCTGTCTAGAGGACAGGGCGAGGGGAGAAAGAACATCAGGGTGTGGTCTGTGCAAAGCTACCATATGCCCAGTTAGATGAACAACAGAAAAAGTTGTTGAGTTGGAACACACAATAGAAAGAGATTCCTTCCAGCAGATTGTGCAGGATGCAGCACAGCTCAATAAACCTTGTGGGTTTTATTCTGTTTTTGCCATTTGCGTCTGCGCTGCTAGTTCAGTTTATTGTGGCCACTGGGCCAACATTCCAAAGTTATGAGCAACCCAAAGGCCATTTTATGTCGCTGGCCATCTCTGTGGTGCAGATTTCAGCAAGTAAAATGAGTCCCTGCTACTGAGACGAAAGCTGCTTGTTAAAGGGGGCAAGAAATTGGGAGGGGCACAGGCAGACAGAGAGAAGTGAATAGCAGATTATTTTCCTTTCCAACACCGAGATAGCATCACATGTGCTGTCGATGAAAGAGGACAAAAATAATGTAATCTCTAAACGGGTTGTGGTGGATGGCTAATGCACTGCAGAAACGCAAAGGAAGCCAACGTCTTTCATTTCTAAACAGCAGTGGTTTCTTCTGAAAAACTTCTGAAATAGCTGACTCTTTTATAACGTTGTCTAGGAATTATCTCACAGCAGTCTTCAGAGCCTGGGGATGTTTTACTCCGCTGCCACAAGTTCTGGGATAGATGTGGACGCATTCACTTGGCCACTAGTCCAAGGATGGGGAACTGTCAGCTGTCCAGATGTTTTGGACCACAACTCCCATGGGCCTTTATCATCGACAATATAGGCTCAGAATTCTGGGAGCTGCAGTCCAAAACATGTGGAGGGCCAAAGGTTCCCCACCCCTGCACTAGACCATCAGCAGGAGAAGAAGAATAAGTGTCCACAGGAGTTTGAGTCTTAGGGTGCATATGGCACAGTCCCAGAGGAATTTGGACTCCTACATGCTTGCTGACATATTAAAAAGCTCATCATTGCAGGTTTTAAAATAATCTACTTTTACTTTACTTTTCTTTCTCTCTCCCCCACCCCCCATATTTGTCCATTACTTGGGTCTCAAGACTGCTCCAAGGAATGCTGGTAGTGAAATTGGCCTCCTGTGATATCTAACACGGATTCTAAATATCTTCCAAATTTATATGGCCAATTCTGTGGAGATATTCACATCAGGCTGCTGTACAGCCACAGTCTGGAACAACGGCAATGGCTTAATTAAATGCCAAGGGGACAACTGCACGTGCAGTTCCAACAGGACTTGTCACTTTGGTTTTTCTTATCTTCTTAAAGCCACCATGTTTCTTAAAGGGTGCACAGGTGAGTCAACATCCAGAACAAGATGCTGATGGTCTGGTTGTAACCTCATAGATAGCTTGCTATGGATTCTTGTGTATCTCAGTTTCCGCAGCCCCTTGCCAACGCAGTGGCTAGGATTGTCTATGGGGGAAAGGCTGTTACTCAGTGACTGTCAGACCCCTTGTTCTAAGTGCACAAGTCTCCATGTTCAATTTGTACCACTAAGATCCATTTATTCAAATGGGTCTTCCCTAGCTGTGACATACTGTGCTACAGTGAGTTGCCACTAAAGTGGGCATATTAGAATAATGGAATGTATGGAGGGATTAACTCAACAAATACCAGCTGATTTCTAGGGCAACTTACTACAGCGTCAGTGAGAGTGGGCAAGAGACAGATTATACAGTATGGTTTGACTCAGAATTGAGGCCATTGGGTACAGGAATGTGGTAGGCAAGGGGTCACTTTGCACACTTGAAGGTCAGGAAAATATGACTAGCCAAGGCATACATCAACAGTCCAACCTTTTAAAGTGAGAGGCAGAAGATAAAGCAAAGCAAAGCAAAGTGTTCTGCTTATATACAGCCCCAGAGTGCTTAAAGGAAACTGGGCAGTTTATAATTTATTTACGTGGGTTACAAATTCCCTTCCTCCCATGACCTAGGTACTCATTCTACTGACCTCAGAAAGACAGAAGGCCGAGTCAGTCATGAGCTGGCTACCTGGGATTCAACCCCAGGTTGTGAGTACCGTTAAAAGTGCAGTTCAGCAGTTTAACCACTGTGCCACAAAAACATTTACAGAGTAAATGTAAGGTGCACGGTTACAGATGGATTCGGCTCTAAGTATTGTTTGAATTAGAGATGGGCACGAAACGAGCAATTTTTCGTTTTCATTTTCGTTTTTTCATTTCATTACGTAATGAAACGAAAAATAAATTTTGACTCCAAAATGAAACGAAACGAAACGAAACACCAGAAATTTGTTGTGCGTTTTGTTTTTGTTACGGCAAATACATTGAACTGTAATCAATGCTAACAAAATGAGCAATTTTGCGTTTTTGTTTTTGTTTTTTCGTTTCGTTACGTAATGAAACGAAAACGAATTTTTTGCAAAAATTCACGAAAAACGAAAATGAACCGAAACGGACCCCCTAAATGACAAACGACAAACGAAACACCATTTTTTTTATTCATACCCATCTCTAGTTTGAATGGGACTTTAATGATACCAATGAGGCAAAATATCCCCACAAAACATACTGAAGCAATTTTTTAAAAAAGAGTTTTAATTTCAAATCATTAAGGAAACAATAAAATAATGTAGAATTTTTAGTTTTCCATTACATCTTTAAAAAAGCACTTTCATTGTTTTGTAGAATACTTCTGTAAAGACCACAGCGGGATGTGTGTGTGTGTGTGTATGAGAGAGAGAGAGAGAGAGAGAGAGAGAGAGAGAGAGAGTTTTCACTTATATATTCTCTGATAATAGTTCATAGCACCGCCTGTGTCTTCTGAGATAAGTGTGGCATTTAGGTTGGTCAGTCTTCATTTTAGTTTTAGGTACACGTATGGTCCCAAGAGCATATGTTTTACAATGCTTTTTTTCAACACTGCAAGCACTCCAGAGTTGGCTCTCCTCTTCCTATGTATAGCTTGCTGACACCATAATCTACCCATGTTCATTGTATTAAAAAACAGTGTTGTTTATTGCTTTGACTGGCGTGCAATGTGAAGTACGAAACTACATCTAGTACTAAACTAGATGAGGGTTTGAGCTGTTTGGCAGTGGAATATGTGGTGGAGTCACCTTCGTTGGAGGTTTTTAAGCAGAGGCTGGATGGCCATCTGTTGGGAGTGCTTTGATGGGGGGTTCCTGCATGGCAGGGGGTTGGGCTGGATGGCCCTTGAGGTCTCTTCCAATTCTATGATTCTATGATTCTATGATCTTAGTTTAAATTTGGGGCACTTAGAAGAAAACATACATTGGTATAGTATAACCAAAAGCACCTACCTCCAAAACATCATAGTCACAGCTCGAATGATATTCCACGTCAAATTCCACAACGGTGAGCTGAATGCTACTACCTGGGGCTGTGTGGATGTACCAATGGCATTCCTTATTGTTTGGGTACTTGTTTGGATATCCAGGGCTATGGAAAGATCCAGATGTCCCATATAGCTCTCCACCACATCCTGAGCAAAGTAAGCAAAACAGTTCAGGACTGTAGAAAAATACGCATGTTAAGTGCAAAGACTTTTACACTGACAGCATACTTAAAAGATGCACAGTTCAGGCAGCTTCCAGGAAGCTTGTACTATGAGAAAATAAGAGCTGAACCCGTACGCCGATTCATATTGAGTTGTCCTGGGAGTGAACCACCCCAGAAAATAGAGGCTACAGGGGGACAGAAACTGAACCCCCTTCATAGTTCCTCTTATCTTTCCTAGTTATTTCTCTTTCTTGCAGGACAGAACTGTCTTCAATCCATAGTCTGTCTTGCCTCCACAAAACTAGACTTCTGCCTTCAAAGTAGGGGACACCATCCAGCTCATAGTTCCAAATGTATTCAAACCGTCGTTTGCCAGTTCAGATGCCTTGGCAATCTAGGCTTTGACCAAAAGTTTAAGTTTGTGAAGGGAAATGGGAAAACAGGGCTGGTCTTCTGATGAGGCTGGGGGTGGGGTGGGGGGGTGGAAATGCCTGCCTGAGCCAAGAGAGCCGAAAGAGCAAACTATTGTACTCCTTCAATACTGGAAGGTCCTGCACTGATAATGACTCAGTGCAAAAATGAAGTGTAAAACTGTACAACACAGGACAGCTTGCTTGTGCTCATCTTGCACAGATTTTATTTTATTTCTACTCTAGTGCAATTTACTACACCGAATAACAGGATCTGGGCCACTGTGGCATGAAAACAGGATTTTGGTCCATCCTTTTGTGTTGTTGTGGTTCAGTTTCTTTCCCTGCCTACATATTTATTACCATACAACTGTAGCCATAAATAGCACACCATGGCATCCTAGATCAATCCACTTTTCAAATACATTGTAGGAATTGCTCTATTATTGTATGGACAAATCTTGAACCCCACGAGGGGGGGTGTACCTCTTAACAAACAATAGAAACCATTATCAACACTTTACCTACCAGGGAGCAGTTTAGCCTAGCTTCTTGGATCTTCCATCTTTTCCAGTCCATCCTCAATATCTCTCAGCTACTCTTTTGTCCCATATCTTTGCTTTACTGAAGCATTTAGACTAACATATTTTTCATCTATAAGACACCTCCATGTATAAGCCTACCTCCACTTTTCCAACCCAAAATTACAATTCTGCAACTATGTGGTACTCTCCTAGGCTTATTTCCATGTACAAGAAGACCCTCAATTTTCAATCTAACAATTTTAGACAAAAATACAGTGTTATACATGGGAAAATACTTTATATCATCTGCAAGGGCATGCCCTCGCTTGTATGGGAGCCAGGGTGTCTGTGACCAAGTGAAACTTGGAAAATAGTTCAGTACCTAAACCTTTCTGACAGCCCAGCTACAAGCAGAGTTAAAAATCAGATAATGCTTTCCCCAAGATGCTGCGACTTTATTAAGGTCAGAATCAGCAAATTTCAGACAACACAACTCATTATAATGCAAGAGAAACAGAGCTTATAACTTTATTATAGTCAGAGTTTGCAGGCCCCAAAATATATACCTCTATATAATGCAAGGTAGCTGCCTAGATGCCCTAAGCACATCCAATCTTGCCCGATTTCGGAAGCTAAGCAGGGTCGGCCCTGGTTAGTACTTGGATGGGCAACCACCAGGGAATACCAGGTGCTGTAGGCGCCTGGAGTAGGAACTGGCAAACCACTCCAGTATTCCTGCAAGAAAACTCCATGGTCATGGGGTCACGAAGAGTCGGTCACAACTGTAACGACACAACACACACACACACACACACACACACACACACACACACACACACACACACA
>JAHTLZ010003542.1:64605809-64641040 GCA_023846285.1 Phrynocephalus versicolor
CATCATCATCATCATCATCATCATCATCATCATCATCATCATCATCATCATCATCATCATCATCAACAACAACAACAACAACAACAACAACAACAACAACAACAACAACAACAACAACAACAACAAGTTGATGATGATTAAAGGCAAATTGCCACTGCTTAAATGTCATTTTAGGGTGTACATATTTTGTACACAATGAGACAAAATTGAGTCAGAAACTGAAAGAATGAGGGCAGCCCTGCTCAGTGGAGCATCAGCAGTATGTAATGTTCATCTACAGCCCGAGAATGCCATCTTTTCCCACAATATATTTTAAAACACTGGGGACTCGGCAAAAGGGCAACTATTGCTGAATTTATAGAATTTAGAAAGGACAAGGGCCTCTAATGAATAGAAAACAGATCTCACCCACTGGGACGAGTTTGGAAACTATTGAGAAGTATGAGAGTAAGAAAAGATAAGCTAACACTGCATCCTTTCTGAGGCGGATGAGGTCATCTGTCTACAGAGAAAACGGCACCCCTCCTCCTTATCCCACACTTCCTTTGTGTGGTGTCAGGATGACATCACCTCACAGCTTATTTTTATTGTTCAGTAACACTCTCCTGCCCCCATGAAATATTCAACTGAATTACTCTCTTCCTTTACTTAAGCCTTTCTCTCCTCCGAGATGCTGCTCTCCCACCCCTGCCAGAGCCTCCTCTGCCGACACAGACAGCTAGAATCTCGCAAATCTAACCAAAGGGAATGTCCTTTGGGAAGTGCTAAGTAATTGTGCTCTGGATTAAGCCGGAGCTGAGAAGCAACTTCAGTTTAAATCCTATGCAACAACCCACGCTAGGGCCCCAGCAGCAGATTCCAGCTGCTTCCCCGGGCTGTCAAAAACTGAATAGTGTGAAATGATTAGGCAACACTAGCTATTTAATTATTTTTCCAGCTCCAGACATAATCTGAATGGACGTACTTTAATTATGCTACAGGTTGCAATTTCCCTGCAGTGTTACGTGGCTGTCATGTGCAGACATGGTTTGTAGTAATTTTTAAAATATTATTATGTTTAATATAAACTGTGTTTTCCATATCTGGTGTACACCACCCAGAATAGCAATTTCCTAGATCGGTGGTATATAAATTAATTAAGATGACTTTAATTGATTAAATTACATAAAGATGGTTATGGATTTGTAAGACCTTGAACTATTATTTATTTATTTATTTATTTATTTATTTAACTTATATGCCTCCCACTAACCAAAGGTCTCTGGGTGGCTTACAATCCAAAGACTAAAACAATTTAAAATAGTTAAAAGTAAAATATCATCAAGCAATAATAAAAAACCTTACACTAAAATCATTATCCTAAAATTGTCATCAGCGGACCCACAGTCTATATTGTATCAATTGAAAACCTTCTGGAACAGGAAGGTTTTTACCTGGCGCCGGAATGTAATCAGTGTTGGCGCCAGGCGGATCTCGATCGGGAGGGCATTCCATAGCTTGGGAGCAGCTGCCGAGAAGGCCCTATGTCTACAAGCCATCCCTCTCACCTCCTTGAGGGATGGCTCTTTCAAAAGGGCCCCCTGGCTCGATCTTAATTGCCGGGTAGGTTCATATGGAAGGAGGCGGTCCTTCAGGTATCTAGGTCCTAAGTCGTTTAGGGCTTTGAATTCAGCTCGGACAGCAACTGGTAACCAATGCAGGTTACGCAGAATCAGCGTGATGGGATCCCTGGCAGCCCCACCACTTACCAGCCGCGCCGCACGATTCTGAACCAGTTGCAATCGCCGGACCGTCTTCAAAGGCAGCCCCACGTAAAGCGCATTGCAGTAATCAATACGGGATGTTACCAGTGCATGCGTAACTGTCATGAGGCTGTGCTCGCCTAGGTAGGGGCGGAGCTGGTATATTTTCCGCAGCTGAAGGAAGGCACCCCTGGCCACCGAATCCACCTGGGCTTCCAGAGTTAGACAGGGGTCCAGAAGCACCCCTTAGGGGAATGCAACCCCATCCAAGACAGGAAGATGGCCCTCTAACCTGTCCGGCAAAGCATCCATTAGCAGCACTTCCGTCTTGTCTGGATTGAGTTTCAATTTATTAACCCTCATCCAGTCCATTAACTGGTGTATGCATTCGCTTGGTCAATTGAGTGTGTGGTGTTTGATGAGGCATAAGTTAAAGGTAAAGTTTCCACCTAGCACATGCATGCTAGTCGTGTCCAACTTTAGGGGTGGTGCTCATCTCAGTTTCCAGGCCAAACAGCCAGTGTTGTGCAAGTCTGTGGCCATGTGGCCAGCATGGCTACAAGGAAACACTGTTTTATCTTTCCACTTTTTATGGAGGTACCTATTTATCTACTTACATTTACATGCTTTCGAACTGCTAGGTCAGGCCTGCCCAGAGTCTGGCCCGGGGGCCAAAGCTGGCCCTTCAGGCCATTCTGAGTGGCCCGCGGCTGGCTGGCCCGCCCCTCCCTCCCCCTCCTTCGCCCCATGTTTTGTTTTTTTAAAAAATCTTCCACCAACACTGACACCACCGGGAAGCTTGAGGGGCTGGCCGGGCCGGCTGGCTGGTGAGCAGAAGCTTGTCGGGGTGGGTGGGTGGGCAAGGGGGTGGGCCACCACCACCAGCACCACTGGGAAGCTTGTGGGGCTGGGTGCGTGCACGGGGGTGGGCTGCCGCCACCGGCATCACCGGGAACCTTGTGAAGCTAGGCGCCCTCCTTCCTTCCTGTGGGTGGGGTTGCAAGGGGTCAGTGGGTGGGGCTTGCAGTGGGATGGCAGGGTCAGGGAGCAACCGGCCCCTGACACATTCTCAGCCACCAAATCTGGCCCTCCTTACAAAAAGCTTGGGCACCCCTATGCTAGGTTGTCAGGAGCTGGGGTTAACGGTGGGAGTTCACAATGATGTGGTCAAGTTAAAAAAAGATGTGTATAAAACAAATCCCTCTCTCGTTCCCAGAGAGAGAGAGAGTTTAGGTAGGCAGGTACAGCTAAACAAAGAAAGAATAGAGCAATACTATGCTAAGGGGAGATATTAATCTTGTCTGTCAGTCCATATACTGTAGATATCTGATCGGTAATGTGGGGGACCTTTCATTGTTGGCAGTTTTCTCCATATTGATATTATAAGATTCCCCATCAATGTCTTTCCACACCAGTCAGATTTCCTAGCTTCCCATTAAATATGACCTCCTGCTTTCTCCCTGTTATCTCCCACTTTCCCCCCTGATGTTCTGTGCAAGAAACAGGACAGGAAAACATTATTTTTACAGGAATTGCAAGGGACTTACCATTTACATTCCACAGCATCTGAAATCCAGTAGATTCCTGTATTGCGTCAGAGAAGAACACCACATGAAGACTGGAACTCACTGTACCACCCGATGGGGGTTGGGTGTCCCCACAGAAAGTGCCTATCAAGTTGGACTGGGCATTGGGCCCATCATAAAGCTGAAATCAAACAAAAGGAAATGTAAAGGAAAGGAAATAGGCCAATGTATTTTATTTTATAAATAAAGTGAACATTTAAACAGGAGCAATGATTATCTGCATAGCCTATAGGCTAGATGGAGGAGTATACAAGTACAACAAACAAACAAACAAACAAATAAATAAATAAATGTTTTACAACCAATATGACTAACCTGGTATAGCCCCCCCCCCAAAAAAAAAATCCCTGTAAAGCCTGGGAAACTCAGAAACATTTTCCATCTATCTAATGTCCTCTGGATATATCAGATTACTATATAAATCATTCCAAGACAGGTGCTGTCTGGGCACGGTGAGAGTTGCAGTATCCAAGGACCATAAGGCTGGAGAATTCTGACAAAATAGGACCAGCGATACCAAATTGGACGAGACTGTTGATTCTGTTGATAATGCTGTTGATTTAGCACACTGCCTCCTACAAGTTGCTGTGCGGGAATGTTTACAAATTTCCACTCAAGAGCAATCATGTCCTTGAATAATGAAGTTCCAATAATAACAGTAATGGCTTGTAATTTACACAGTCATTATAAAAACTGAGTATGCTGATGGATATCATAATGCCCATGAGTCGTTATTTCTATGGGTGGATTATAACTTTGGGTTGTGTTTAAAACTACTTATACCCTTGTAGCTTTAATGTAATGTTGTCTATTAATGCTGAAAGATGTCCCTCAATTCCTTGTTCTCAATACAGTACTTGAACATGTCTTAATTGTATGGGACTGTATATTATCATAAGCTTTGTAAAGAAGAAATTAAGGCACTTTCTTCCATTTTAAAAAACTGCTGCGTTGGTCCACACCGATCCCAAAATCCTAAAGGAAACTGGTTTTCTCCAGCTTGTGCCTCTGAGATCTGAGAGGTTACATCCCAAAGGACTGCTGGATAACAGTGGTTTATCTATCTGGAGTTTGATTTACACATGGTGACTTCTTGGCAGTTCATGTTATAGTTCTGCTTCATTTGTGGATATTACCTCTGCTTTGGCACAATCCTGCACAACAGGATTCCAGCCAATGTATCATTTGCAACTTCCTGCATACCTTTTCATTTCCACTTGAATGCTGATGTATTCTGTGTACAATATAACACATATGCTGCTTGTTTATTTTGTGCTTTCATTATATACACATATGTACACTCCATACCGTACATTTCCCCCTACCCTAAATCCCAAAGTGAAACAGGCTAAACAGTGAAGAAAATGTGTATACCTATTCTTCTAAATGTTCACCACTAGAATTTATTTTGCATGCAATTGAGATTATTAATTTCGATTCAGCAGGATCCTCAACACCATCCCATTCATTACCACTCTAGGACAAAGATGAGAAATGAATGAGTCCCTTGACCCTGCCCTTTCCTTCATGTCTCACTTTCTCAGGTCCATGCATGGCTTTAACCCAATGCTGTTGCTCTTCTTTATTCACTAAAATTTTGGAAGGACTTCAGATAATCTGGAAGTTGAGTCATGGCTACTGGGCTTGTTTTCCTTGAGAGATAGAAACGTTTCGCTGCTCACCCAAACAGCTTCATCAGTCTGTTCTGTTTGGATAGGCAGGGAAACTTTTCTATCTCTCAAGAAAAACAACTCCAGTAGCCATGACTCAACTTCCAGATAAATCCATTTGGATGACTGAGAATCTTCACAGGCTTCTGATAATGTCATCCTCCATTCATAACCCTCCCCTGGTCTTTCACCCTTTCTACTATCTTGCTTTGGGGGAAATGAACCTATTAAGGCGAAAAAGATGAAATAGCTTTTGCCCTCTGCATTTTAAAAGCCATCTGAATACTGAAAAAATGCATTTAGGAAGAAGAAACTCCAAGAGGTAGAGAATCAGTGAGTATTTGAAAATTGTGGTTGTGTTTCTAAACCGAGACTGTAGTTTTGGACTCACATGCCTCTCATTTCATGGCAACTCAGTCAGTCTGTGAGCAAGATTCCTATGGAAATATCACTGTTGCAATGGCAACAGAAGCTGATAGCAGTAACACTGTCTCAATTCTAGAAATAAAGTTATGTTGCCTAATTCTTTCCTAACCTTCATTACATCAAGTAAGAGTTGTTGGGCTTCCTCCCTCAATAAATAGCAGTAATTTCACATTTGTACACACTTCTGCCGAAGAACAACAAATATACAAATAATGGTTGCCATAGAAACCACTTGTTTCCCCTCATGCTCTCGGTTCAGTTCTCAGAGGGAAACATTATTCACAGGAAATTCAAATGAAAAATGACGAGACAGCTGCTGTAACAGCTAGAGTTACAGGCGTTTGGTAACTCAGTGCAACTCTCATGAAGGAGCAGAACAGCTGGACATTTTCATGAGGAATTTTAAACATTTCAGGCATTATTCAGTTTCTGGAAAAGCACAAACAAATGACAACTCAGTTAAATTTAGTCTGCTATAATAGCATGCATATCACAAGTCATTTTGACCATGGTCTGTGATGTGTCTTTTATTTATTTCTTACTTTGTGATGTAGCAGTTTAGTAAGTAAGTAAGTAAGTAATCTATCCCTAAACTGAAAGCAATGTTTTTATACAGTATAGATATATTCATTCAAACATTACAATGTGTGCTTATTATTATTAATGACTTTCAAAAGGGCATACCATTAACACTCCCGCAAAATCCTTGCAGACTAAGGGTTCATGACTTCCTTTATCAAATCAATCCATCATATACTAGATCTTCCTCTTTTCCCAATTACTCTAACTTGTCAGTGAACATTGTTAACATGATACATGTGAAGTACACATGTTATTGCCATGTTAAAGCAAAAGCAAAGTGTTCTGCTTATATACCGCCCCATACTACTACAAGTAGTCTCTGGGCGGTTTACAATTTTAATTACAGAGTGCAGGCTACACATTGCCCCCCCAGCAAGCTGGGTACTCATTTTACCGACCTCGGAAGGATGGAAGGCTGAGTGAACCTTGAGCCTGCTACCGGGGATTGAACCCAGGTCGTGAGCACAGTTTTACCTGCAGTACAGGCATTTAACCACTGCGCCATGAGGCTCCTATGTTAGCTTCCCTATGAGGTTTCATTTGAAATCCAACAGTCTTTTCAGAGGCCCAGACATTTATAAAGTTCTATCAACACTACATTTTGTTAGAATTTAGCAAGCTTTGTTGCTCTTAAGAGTTTTTGCTGGGAGGCACTTTCTGGGCTTGTTTTCTCTCTGCCTCAGATTTTGAAGAGATCCACGCTTCTCTTCTTAGGTTTTCTTTTCCTGCTCTTTTTCAGTCAGTAATCAGATAAACTCCATTATTCAGCCAGCCACATAGTCAGAATCAGCTATGAATCAGTTAAGCTCTGTTCATTTAAACAGTCATTTTTTCTGTTTTGATCTCTCCAGAAGTGAGTAAATGAAAATTTTATTCTTCTTCTTACCAGTATCTCTGAATGTATCATTGAGATATTAAATGCAAGTGGGTAAGAACAATGACCAGTGGTCTACTGGAGATGGGGGTAGAGATTTTAATCTAATTATGCTCTGTAGGCCCCTAAACCTTTTCTGCTGCATAGTTAGATGTTTTTGCCATAAATTTCACACATATTTCACATGAACTGTCCCCACCAGCTGTTTTCTTCATTGTCCAACTTTCAATTCGTACATTACAAGTGGGAATAATGTCTACAAGGTTTTTTAAAAATCAAATTATGCCTGCCATACATAATGGATTCTTTTTTTAAAAAAAAAGCAAAATATTGTGATACCTTCTTTAGATCATGAAAAATGCAGGGTCCCTGCCATCTTTTGTCTCTGGAACCTCTTATGTTATATTCACTGTGCCATAGATTTTTACAACCAGGTTTCCTGTTTTTTAAAACGTAAAGTACTATCTTGGTATTGATGTTGTACAAGGCACATTATAGTTTGACCACTCCAACTGCAGCTTATGTCTGCACACATTCCTGGCATCCCTTCAGATCCCTCCCAGCAAAAGCAAAGCAAAGCAAAGCATTCTGCTTATATACCGCCCCGTACTACTTCAAGTAGTCTCTGGGCGGTTTACAGTTTTTAATTACAGTATGCAGGCTGCACATCCCCCCCACCCGCAAGCTGGGGACTCATTTTACCAACTATGGAAGGATGGAAGACTGAGTCAACCATGAGCCTGCTACCTGGGATTGAACCCCAGGTCGTGAACACAGTTTTAGCTGCAGTACAGGCATTTAACCACTGCTCCATGTGCTTCTCCTTTAGCAAAACTAAAGTTGGCTGTGACATCTGATCCTGGATTTCTTCCAAATTAAAAAAAAAGTTGTAATCAAGAGTGGCAACTGAAGTAGGTGAAAATGGAATGAAGAAGAAGGGCCCATGGCAGGGTTTGGCCATGACACCTGAACTGGGCTATGGCATATATAACTTTGGCTGAAAAATCTTATTTTTATTGCACATTTTTTCTTAAGGATAAAGACCAGGGCAAAATTTTCCCACCAAATGTCACATTAAGTTAAATTCCAATTACCCGGTAGGGAATGCTAGTCTTAACAAAATATGTTGAGATTTCTTTGACATTCCTCAAATGTTTTTTTGCTCAAAAAAGAGCATCCAGCATTCGCCTTAGGCATAATTTCAGCCACAGCTCTAGCCATCCATGTTTTAGCTCAGTGTGGTCGATTCTTTGCTTCCAAGCTCAGGTCTCTTGACTTCCATGTGACCTTCTCTTGGGTGGCAATATGCCAAAACTACTCACAAATACTCAGCTAAAAAGCAGAATAATCCAGCTGCTTCTCTGGACACCACCATAAATGCCACCTTGTCTGAGGAAATGCTTGAATAGAAGAACTACATAGAGTTGCTTAGTGTCCAATAATATAATTAGATGTTACATCGTTAAGCTGGTTTGCAACAACCCTTTTCCTAGGTATAAAGATTGGTTTATCAGGCACAGCTCATGGCAGTGCTCTGAACTAGGGATGCATAATAAAGAAGTGAACTCCCAACCTCAGGCACTTCTGATCCACTGAGTCATCATGAAGACTGCTCACTGCCCAAGAGGGATTTCAATACAGACGGGTGTTTCCAATTGGGTAATGTGTGAGCACAGATCAGCAGCAGCAGCTCTATGGATGCACTACATATGGGGGCATCTGCTACTCTGTCCTCTGCTACTTACAACGTAGCAGCCCAGTTGTTTCATGCTTTATCTTAAACCATCAAAGTGATTTTTGTGGGTCACAGAGTGATTGCTCCACGAACAGTCAATCACTTGCCCACCCTGATGCAGTACCGTTTATCAGGCAATGATTTACTGCTTTGTTGATGTAAGCAGCTGTGTGGTTCATCAAAGCTCAAGGTGCTGCAGGTGTTTCTACCTACTCCCAGGCTACATGTGGGAACAGAACAATTAGCAGGATTGCTGTCTAGCTTATCAGTGAAGCTTCTTGGAATTAGCCAATAAGAACTGCCCAGGGGAGAAAGAAAGAGGCAAGAAAGCCAGTCCTGGCATTAAAAAATTTATTTGCCTGCTTTTCTACTGACCTGGTTTACCCAATTTCTGAGTTTTAAATCTCAAATTGAGATGAGCTGTAGGCACTGTTTTTATTATACCCTGACTTGAACTGTTCTACTGCATGTCATTTATTTTGTAATTACAGTGGACCCTCGTATAACAAACAGTTTGTATAACATAAAATCTGTACAACATAAAACATTCCGGAGATAGGGGGAAATTGCTTAACAGAATTGCCTATGGGGCAAATCTGTGTAACATAAAAATGGTCGCCATTAGGGATCACTCCGTTTTCAATGCATTCCTATGGGAAAATTGTATAAGGGAAAATTTGCTTAACAGAATTTCATTTGGAATGAATTAATTCCTTTATACAAGGTACCACTGTATAGTTATCATTGTAAACCACCAAATTTTTATTTTGTAATGAAAAGTGGGGGCCTAAATTGTTAACTAAAAATAATTAAAGCATTATTTTGAAACCACATGCAGCCTGGAAGCCAAAAGAACCAGGCAGTTGCTCATCCCTCCTCTTAAACAAACATTTAACAAGAGGGGGTGAGGGAGAAGCAGCAGTGAGAGAACATGAAGGGGGAAGGGGTACACCACAGCTCCATAAATGCCGAATAAAGTCCCATGTTGGAGGCAGGGCAATTGCTAGATAAAATGCCTCATCTGGCTGCACCAGTAGGAGATGAAATTCTAGGCCCAATGCCTTCTGCTTTGTGAGATAATGTACCCTCCAAAATAGATCCAAGACAGAGCATTACCAGCGTGCCAAAGTGACTGGACTACATATGAATTATTCATACATTCCTTTTCACTCGCTGGGAGAAACACATCACTGTCTAAAAATGCAAGTTTACTTTTGAAACCACGAGGGGGCTATTTGTGGCATTTCCTGCAGCAAGGCTAGAACGATGAGGTCTCAGGCCTTGTCTGTGCTCTCATGCACTCATAAAAAAAAGAGGCTTGTCTTGGTTTTTATACTAAGCGAGGGCCCGCTTAGCAAATTAGGATCAGTTCTGTTGTTTGAAAGGACGAACATAACTAATAGTGTTGCTTTTCACCCAACCCCATGCAAAAAAAAAAAAAAATGAATTGCAAACATGATTTGTAGGCATGCCAGTTGATTATATTTTAAAAATATTCCCAAGATATTTTTAAAATTCAAAGCAAATGCTGTCAAGAACTGCAACTGGGTTACAACTCTTCTTTTAAAAACTGCAGGGCTTAAGGATACAAACCTGTACACATTTACCAGGGAACGAGCTCCACCTTCTATCCATTTTCTATCATGGTCATTGTTCAAATTTGCCTTTCACTTGTAAGCTTGCATTCAGTCTTAGCTACTACCCATCAACAAAAATGGGACTAAGTTAATGATGCTAAAATTGTATGTAGGACTGTCTGGTCATATGGCAGCTGCTTTCCTGAAGGAACAAAAATGCAACATGCTCTAAAGTGACAGGGTGTGGCAGATGAGGAAAATATGCTGTTAAAAAAAACCTACAGTATTAGTCATTCCTCCTGGCTTTACATGACTGAGAGAGAGGGACCCATCTTACAGGAGCATCTTGCAACTGTTAGTCATTTGAGGTTAATTGTAATTAGAAGCTATCTTTTTGTGTGTAGCCTTTACATTTGGACTGTGGGTTTAGTTCTGCTTTCAGAGTGACTGATTTAAAATATTCTTCACTATTTCTGGATCAGATGCATGAATGTTGATATCCCTGTTATTAGAAGAATCAATATCTTCCCAGGTTTCAGCAGGCTTAAAGACATCTGACTACTTCAAACTGAAAAACAAGTATCAAACTGGCGTAGAAATCCATTTCACTGTTTTCCTGAGACAGTGAAACAACCAGACAGTTACTCAAGGCAAGTTTAACATTGTTTTTAAAATGAACTTTCTGAAGGCACATAAAAGAAGACATTGGGATTCTGCCCTCCACAACAGCACCAGGAGAGAGAGAGAAAATAAATGTAGGAGATTGTAGAAGAGAGAAAGAACAGTTGCGAAGGGGAGATGATTGATTAATGTGAAAGCTCCTACCCTAAACACAGCCTCCCTGAAGTCACTCCTATTGATTTTAATGGCATCAGTTTTCTGATAAGTTTGCTTATGACTAGAGATGGGCACGAAACGAACAATTTTTCGTTTCCATTTTCATTTTTTTGTTTCGTTACGTAACGAAACGACAAACGAATTTTGCCTCTAAAATGAAACGAAACAAACAGAAACACCGGAAATTTTGTCGTGCATTTTGTTTCCGTTACTGCAATATGAGTGAATTGCTTAAAATCCTAAAAAAAATCACAAAAAATTGAAATAAATGGTAACAAAATGGTAACGAAACGAACAAAAATGAAAATGATTTTTTGCAAAAATTCGCAAAAAATGGAAACAAACCGAAACAGACCCCCTAAATGACAAACGACAAACGAAATGCCATTTTTTTTATTCGTGCCCATCTCTACTTATGACCACAGCTTTCTTTAACATTCCAGTGTATGCTTTCACATAATACTACAATTTCCAGAGGAGTACTTACTGGGATGGGTACGTTATAAAACACAGAAGACATAAGGTAAGAAGCCATGCTTGGCTACCATTTTGAGATGGTGTGCCTTCTTTTTGTATACCTGCCATTTTACAGCGCTATGCATTTTGTATATGAACGCTCATTTCTGAAGCCAGCAGTTAGTTTAGTGGTATTGTTTCAAGTGATAAAATTATTCTCACCAACACCCCTTCATACTTCCTTGCCAGTTCACCTTTACTCTAGTCCATTCTATTCTTTTTTAAAACACACACATAAACAACCCAAAATACAACAAAGTCTTTTCTTCATACCTTTACATGGTCACGCTCACAGTTCTCTCCTCCTTTTGTGCTAAACGCTGGGAAGCTGTAGTTCAGGGTGTTGCCAGAAGTAGTTTGGATGGTCCAGTTGCAGTTTGTACCCGGAGGGTAGTTATCAGGGTAGTTTAAACTCTCCAAAACGCCTTGGTGCCTGGTGATTATTACTCCCTGGCAAACTTGGGGGGAAAACATTTCAAAATATATTACACTTCCATCAATTTTGCAATCTAGACATTTGAACAGCACTAATAATATTGATTGTGTTTAACAGTCTGAAGCAGAGAAGCTTGGCTATTTATAGAGCCTCTCTCTGTGATCTAGAATCTTGATTTTCCAGAGTTCTAGCTTAGGTGACAAATTCCAAAAGCAGTCAGCCATAGGCTCACCATCCTCTATGTGTTCTCCTGTTTCTTCTGTGGGAAGTCATTCTGCACACATGAATAAATCATTATACACACCTGAATTCCTTATTAAAATGGAATGGGCAAATGCCTTGGCCAATTTGCATATGAATTGGCCTTGAGATTTTCCTTTTCATTTTTGTAATCTACACACTTGGATCACTCCTGTGAAGCAGATTTTCCAACAAAATCTGGAAAAGGTATATTGAGTATATAAAGAGCGCAGAGTTTGCTGGATGTAGTCACAAGCAGGGACATCGCTGAAGTCAGATTGATGAAACTTACCCTGCTTATAATTAGCAAGGAAACCTCCACCTCTCAAAGAGCCATCTGTCCTTAGTTTTACATATACACTGTCCCCAGTAGACTGGATTGTGGGTGGTATCTGATTGCCACAGAATTTTCCCAGCATCCTAGCATTTGTACTGTTGCCATCATAGACCTATAATCAGGGAAACAACATACTTAGTTTTTTAAAAGTTCAAATAACCTTTTGTAATTTGTGGGAAAAAGAACAAAATGAGAGAATTACTGCAATTTTCATAAACATATATCCCAATGAACATATCACAACATTAGCATTTTCGTGCACATCTAATCGTTAATAGAAGAATGAATTTAGATATATCTAGTTCATGGTGCTATAGAAGGTTTTGTAGGTTTTGTTGCTGTAATTTAAGAAATTATTACATATAAATACTGCTATATATATAACAGTTATATACACAGAGAGAGAATACACTAATATGTTGCTTTTCTGCCAGGCAGTACACAAGCTACTAGTAACCTTTTACAGTATATGCAGAAACAAGTCCCATTTATTTCAATAATGCTGATTTCCAGGCAGGTAAGCACAAGACTACAGAGTATATGAACAAATGTATAAGTTACAGTGCTACGATGCAGTCATTTCAGAACTGGAAACATCCTACAACAGAGAGATTTGGTAGTTTTCTGAAGTAGATACACTGGCATTAGTATTCATCAGTGGTTTTGATGCCAGGGATTGCAATTGTCCAAATAGATGAGGCGACTCTCTATAATCCTTCTCATGCTATTGGAAGTCACTTAAAATGTCAACCCAAAATGCAGCTTTGAGGGGAAAAGATACATGGACCTATATACCTCTTTGTAGGGATATTTTGTGTTCCTTTGTAGAAAGGTGTAAACTCACTTAAAATCACTTAAGAAAAATTTGTACCCAATAGGAGACCATTTCACAAGTGGCAGGTATCTACACAACAAGCCAATGCTTCCTTTCTCTGGTCTAACATTCCCTTTCTTCCATCCAGTCACTGAGAGTTATTAAATTCCTGCTGGGTGGAAAAGTACCTGTTTGTCTCTATGCCTTCACAATGAAAGTAGTGCAATGGGGACAAATGATACTTGTAGTCCGCCAACTGTATATCCAATGATTTCATTATTTCAGCCCCTCAGGTTCAAAGGAGTGCACATTGAATGTACACTTGAATGTGGAAATGAATTAACTATCATCATGGTGCTTGTGGCAAGGCTACTATTTGTGAAGCACTGGAACTGTGGTATAGAGAAATGTGGAACATGGCAATTGATGATGAATTGAATTGCACTGTGAACATTAAGAGAGGTATGCTAAAGAACAATTCTAGAAGATATCCTGATTAATAGGAAGGGGGATATGCCAAAATAAGAAGTAATATATTGTGGTCCAGCTGGGAGGATGTTAGTGCGGAGGATGATTTGATGATGAGTGGGAAATATTGCATGCAACAATCATATGAAATCAAGAGGATGCAGTAAGATGCGGCTTCTTTTACCCATAAACCTCTTTTATTTAAATTTAAAGAGAGAGGATTGGCTGCTGGGAATGCACCTGACCCACTAGCCAATTCTCACTCTTTCAATTTAAATAAAAGACGTTTATGGGTAAAAGCAGCCAGATCTTACCATATCCTCTTGATTTCATATGATTTGCGCATAGGATCTTTCCCAATCACCATCCAAACATCCTCCACATTAATATACCTGGCAGCCCATCTCTTCCCAGATGGACCACAATATCTTGCTGGTACATCATCCATTCCTAGGTCCCATCTCTCTGCACACAAGTTGCATTTTCCAGCTTGCTATTCCAACTCTTTAGGGTGGTATTGGTATGTTCTGACAAGAGAGGACAAGATGTTTCATTTCCAAGACAGAAAATGGTGTTATGTTTTGTTACTTGATGGAACTCTTGCTTGTGTTTCATTCTGTTTTGCAATGCTTCATAACCTTCCAAAATAGAATGTCATTTTTCATTTTGTGCCCATCTCTAGTCTCAGCTGTTTTTGCTTTGTTTTGATTTTGTGTCCTTTTTATCATCCAAAAATGTAGTTTTTTAAAAAAATATTCTCACAGACACTTCGCAAAGTGCTTATTCAAAGCAGACTCAGCATAATATGGACTCTAAACATCTATTAGTCTAATAATGCATTTTCAGGAACAACTGAAGTGGCCAGCACATACTGTATTTTGATGATGATAAGGTGTTTTTAGCTCTTTTGTATTTTTTAAACGGACATTCAGTGGGAAGTACAAAAAGGCTCCGATCCTGAAGAAGAATATTCATGACATTTATATAACATTTTGAATATGGATCACTCAACAGGCATTGGGTTTCTTGTCAAGCTACTCTTTATCTTTGATTTTCTAATTCATTGAAATATTTTGCAAACAGCCTGTTGTGCAAGACTCCCCTTGACTTGCCTTCATCTTAATTCAGACTAAAAAAAAATTACTTCGTGCACAAAACAACTCTCTATGGAAATGAAACATAAAAGGCAGAGTGCATTGCAGAATTTGTTATACACAAACCTTTTTGTGTATATTTAAACAGGTGATTCATCTCAACCAGCCTGTCCTTGGGAACTTATGATCATAACCTTTCTTGGAGAAACCTGTGGTAAATGCTGAGTAATCATCATGCGGGGCAAAGCAACCACTTGGGGAAACCTCACTACCCTGGTTGGCCCAATAAGAAGTGTGTGCCAATCGTGGACTATGGCTTTTAAGTTTGGCTTGGCTGTATGAATGGAACACTTGAGGGGAATCTATGGTGGGTGATGATGGAAACACAGGAGCTGAATGGCAGCAGACTCTGATAAAAGTCACAAGAGAAGCTCATCTTACTATAGTGCTAGTGGTAAGCTAATACTAACATCCGCAGCTAAGAAGGAAGTAGCTCGTGAAGTGATGACCCTCATGAGAAATTTGGGGAGACTGTAGGAACTTGAAGAACAACCTGGTGGGGAAAATGCCCAGATGTCATTGAGAAAAAGATCAACCCCGGAGATCATGGAACCTGCTCCAAAATGCTAGCAGCTGAAAGCATGAAAAAAGGCTGTGGATACTAAATGGTACACTTGCCTATATGAAAAGACTTCTCATGACTAACAGTATTCTAATGAGCAAGGTTTGTGGTCATATAGAGCTATGAATAGCAGCCATTTTTGGGATCCTGGTGCCATTTCCTCCTGCTAATATGATCATCAGAACTTTGCTACCTGCATGTATGTTAAATGATTTCACACAATGTAGTCCTCTAAAGGAGTGGGGGTGTCTCTCAAAGACAGCTAAAGACTGTTCATTAAATAGAAGGACAAGTTGAATGATGCATCTAGTCTTTTAAAATCAATGTCATGAAAATTTTACTGGCAAAATTTTATTTTCAGAAGGTTAGATGCATCCATTCACTTTCTCTCTTATTTAATGCAAAAATATCTATTAACCCGTTAAAGCTAACACACAACCTTCAAATGTTGCTCCTATCCCATATCAGCATTACTTTTGTTATTACGCTTAGTTGTGATCAATCTGAAGGAAGGAAATCAGGCACTCTACATACAGCAAGATAATCAAATTGACACGACGGATGTGACTCTAAGTGGAACTGATCAAACTGGATTTCAAACGGGCTTCCGTGGCTTGACTTCAGCAGCCAGTAGCATTCTGCATTGTGGTAGTAAGGCATGGGGTAGTTGGGAGACATAAAGATGCCAGATGACGTTGTGAGGGTTCCACCACAACCTGAAAATGAGTGCAGAGGACACATGGCATTGATCAAGGTTCTACTCCATAACTCATGCCCATAGAAGCGCTCTGTCATTTATGTTTCACATCCTACCTTTCTATACCAACTGGTGTGCAATCCATACGTATCCACCAAATTAAGATAATAGTGGACCCTCGTATAACAAACAATTTGTATAACATAAAATGTGTACAACATAAAAAATTCTGGAGATAGGGGGCATTTGCTTAACAGAATCGCCTATGGGGCGAATCCGTACAACATAAAAATGGTCGCGATTAGGGATTACTCCGTTTTCAATCCATTGCTATGGGAAATTTGTATAAAAGAAAGTTTGCTTAACATAATTTCATTTGGAACAAATCAATTCCTTTATACAAGGTACCACTGTGCTCCATATACAGTGGACCCTTGTATAACAAACAACTTGTATAACATAAAATTTGTACAACATAAAAAATTCCAGAGATAGGGGAAATTTGCTTAACATAATCGCCTATGGGGAGAATCTGTACAACATAAAATGGGATTATTCTGTTTTCAATGCATTCCTATGGGAATTTGTATAAAGGAAAATTTGCTTAACATAATTTCATTTGGAACAAATTAGTTCCTTTATACAAGGTACCACTGTATTATTTTTTAATAAAAGAATGAGAACTCATGTGTTTGTGAACCTGTTAGCCTTCAAAATGTTATACCGCATTTGTTGCTGTTTTTCGATGTTAAGCAACTTACGGTAATAAAGCAACTCTTTACAATCAACTCATCTCTGATTTCTGATCACTCTCTTAGGAGGGAATTCCATCTCACAATATAACAAATGCTTGCAAATTTCCTTTTCCTCAATGAAAAAAGGAGAGTGGTGTCTTGACATTTAGGAACAGCTCTTCAAAAAAGCGGGCAACTGCCGTGAGACCTTTTGCTCTTATGCAGGAGCAAAAAGGGGCAGTAATCTTTTCTATGAATATATTTTGTAATAAAAAGCTTGTCCTAAATACTGGTTTTCTTTGCAAAATATGATTTAAAAACAAACAAACAAAAGGCACAAAAAATTGCATCAGCTTGCCTTGATTTTGGGGGTGGGGGGTGGATGGAAAGAGGCATAAATGCTCTTGTAATATTGCCCAGCATTGAAGAAAACTTGAAATGTTTCTCTGTAAGAAGGAAATATGTACAGTATTTGCTTCTTAACTCAAAGATGGTAATGTTGACCACTCTAATGATTATGCATTTTGTTCTCTTCGCTTTGCTGGAAGAAGGGTGCGGGTCAGGCCTCTCTATTCTGAGCAAAACAATTTCATTTGAGAGAAGCTGTTACACAACAGGAGAAACTAATCTATCTTTCTAGCAAAGACATGCCTTTAATTGGCTCTCCAAGTTTACCTCTTAATGTTCCATCCCAGTAAGCTGAGAATCCAGTGCTTGTGATCAATATGTCACTTTCAAATTTTATCCACAGGTTGTTACTATGAGAGATAGTAACAGGAGGTAAAGTTGAGCCACAGTATTTTCCAATTAATGGGGAAGTCTCATAAGCACCATCTCTGCAATCAGAACACACAAACACAGAGTTAAGAATTTAAAACTCTGATACCTATCAAGATTATATGTACTGAGAGGTTTCTATTACTTCCAGGGCTCAGGAGCCTTATAATAACAAGCAAACCCTTTACATCCTCCTAAAACCCAAACAAATCCTGGAAGGAAGAGGAGGAGGGAAGTTTTCTTGAAAACAAATTCTACTCAGTAGGACTGATAATTGCATAAATGCCCGATTCAAGAGTAGCAGCAGAATTTAGTCAATACATCTGATGTCTATGAACTGATAGAAGATAGAATACAGTTCTTCATGTCATCTATGAAACTTCAGGAACTCAGTGCCCAAGTATGTATTGCTTAGATAACTTTGAAGGGGAAATGAGACAGGTTGGTGGACCACATATATGCATAGCTATCTCAGTTCTCCAAATGCTAATCTTTATGTACCCTAAACTGCAGCTTTCATGTGCTAGCAAGCTTAAGAGTGCTTCAAGGTTTGCCAAAGTGTGAAAAGTCTTATGGGGAAAATTCTGGGGGCAGGGAGAACAGCCTATGAAGAGTAGATATGTGCAGAACATTGAACAAAACTGAACACTGAACAAAACTGAGGAAGGGATAGATAGAAATGAGGATCTGGCTCTTGAAATGAAATGCTCTGTGCTGCAACTCTGGCCGCAAGAAGAAATAGTGATGAGCTATGATATTTAAAGGGAACCATTTCCAAAGGCACAGCTAAAATTATTCAGAAGCAATGAAGTTCTTCATCACCATTACTAGTGATAAACAGTGAAGGAAAACTGCAACATATATGCACTTTTTGTGCATTTCTCAAATGCATCCAGCTATGCTAGACCAGATATTCTTTTGGCTGATCAACAGAAGTCTTATCTTCTCTCAGACTTCGAGGCTGGACTGTGGGAGTTTGCTGAAAAGTTCAGAGGCAAACTGATCTCGGTTGCAGGAAAGAGAACAACACACAGAAATGCTGTTTCCCAGAGCCAGCCGAGAACAAGCACAGACAAAGAAGATCTGATGTGTCTGTCTCAGAACCCTCCTTTTAATGAGCTATCTAATGTTGATGAATACATATTGGATCACTAATCAAAACATTGCTTCTAATAGGGAACCAGTGCCCTTTAGCCTTTTGTCCTGCCTCCAAACAAAGGTGAAGAGGAAATAGAAGGTCACTTCCTCCTCAGGAATGCAACGTGGCGAAAGTCAGGAGAGCTTGCTCTGCACTGAAACTTCCCCCAGGAAAAGTGCCCCTCAAAGAAAGATTCCCCACACCGGACCTTTGTGCATTGGTCAGGCAAGTTCACAGGAAGCAGTGCATTACCACAAAGATTCACACCTGTTCTGTGCTCAATCATGTGAAGGAATTACAAAGAACTGTTAGGACCTTAGACAGCACCTTTCAGGGGGTCCTGGCTGGCATGTTCCCTTGAAAAGGGAGTTGTCCCAGCAGTGAGTTGCCAGAAGCCATAAGGAGAAATGTAGAGCCAGGGATTTCAGAAACTTCACTTCTATTGGTAACATTTTTTGAAACAATCAGTGGTTATTCTGAAGGTGTCAAGCTTTCTAAATGGCAGAGGGGCGGGAGAAGCTGAAATTCCTGAGGTGGTGATGGTGGGGAACACTTAACATGCTAGACATAGGAAAGGAAATATCTCATTCCCTAGAATTTCAAGCCGAACAACGAGACCAGTGAGTGCTTGTGATATCACAGACATGAGGCTGGTAAGCCTTCAAAGGAAAATCAGACCTAATTATGGGCAGAACGTTGTAGAAACAGGTATGAGAAGACCCAGATAAACGGGTTCAGAATCTAGTAAATCTAGCTAATGAGGAAATATGAGCGAAATAGAAGAAAGCTGGAAACAGAGATGGATGTGGGGATTTTAAAGCCACATCCCCCACAAAAAGCAGCCATTTTCCTCCCCCAGTGCCATTTACTCTGTCTCCTCTCCTGGAGAAGTGGAGAAACCTAGCATCATAATCATTATATCTTGCCAGTGAGTCGTGCCGGTAGCAAAATATATCAGTACAAACCAGCTTCTACTGTGCTCATATAACATTATAAATTGCTATGGGGAGTGATAGTCCTTTAAAAGTGGTTTTTCCAGGTTGTGGGGTTAACCCCTGGTTTAAGATCCTGGAGAGTCCCCACTGGAGAGGCCATTCTGGATTCAGATCAAGCCCAGGATAAATAGTACAGCAATCTACAGCAGTTTCAATCCATTGTACTCTACAATGTTCATAAGTTCAGAACTTTTCAAATGCTGTTCCAAAACATATAAAAAAGGAAGTAAACTCACCTGATTTCTACGTAATCACTTGAACACGTGGCGCCTCCTTCCAAAGAGAAGTTGGTAAAATGCAATGCAATCTGTTTGTTGTTCTCCACCTGGATCCTGTATATGCATGTCACTTCATCAGGATAGGGGTCAGGGTAGTTTGGAGATGATAGCTCACCAGAAGCTGTTGTGTATTTGTGAAAGCAAGCTTCAAAGGAAACAGGGAAAAAAGGAGCCAGTTGTCTTAAAATGGGCCTTTAAAAGCCTTGTCAGTCAGTGTCTCACTGCAAAGATATTTATGGATTGCAAAGTACAAAGAAAATATCAGCTATTCCCAATAGTCTCTTTAAAAATCTTTAACCTAAGATGGCATAGTTAAAAAAGCTTTGTTTCTGAATTCCCTCTAGTGTGGGGGTGGGTGGGGTGGGTGGGATTGGTTACAAATGGAAAACCAAGCTGAATAGGGTATAGCAAAAGTCTAATTTTATTATTGTGTACCTAACATGCTTTTCTATTAATACCCCAATTATTAAGGAGAAATAGGCATCAAGCAATTCCAGATCAAAAAATGTATCTGATCCTCATGGTCTCCCCACGATATTCATGGGAAACCTATGGACCAATGGAACTATTGTCCGATACATTGATTTTTGCAACTGCACAATTGCCAAAAGAGATTAAACCCTGCTGGTCATGAAGATTAAACATGAACATCCTGCTTGGCTGATTGCCTGCCCTGCAGACCCATTGAACACCATTGCATTAACTATTCTGTCTGTAGTTTTCCAACAGGAGCAGAAAGGCCCTTTCTGATAATGTTAGCATCCAGCTATTGGATACATGCTTTTTAGTAGGAATAACTACCAAAAAAAGCACACACAGCAATTCAATTATGCTTCCTTTGACACACTCCATGCCTTGATGTTACCCATAAAAAACTATTCTTTCTATGCATTTGCAACACAAAAACTTCATCAGGAAAGAAAAGGCCAGTTGTGCTTAAGAGAGGCACACTGCTTGATCTGCCAGTATATGAAGAAGACTCTATCCATTTGTTTCTTATTGTAGCCAGTCCAAGCCGTGGAGTTGGCTGTAGTGGAAGGAACAATAAAGCTGCTGGAAACTTAACTGTGCAAACAGGCAAGAACAAAAAAAATTATAACACCATTGCGTTGTCTGTTTCTCAAGCTTCATTGCACAAGCTTTAGAATTAAAACCAGGACATCTCCTCCCTCCTTGCAAAAAGCAAAAGAACAGTTGTCTTAAAAGTTTTCTGTTTTAAAAATCCTCCATGATGCCTGGTTTTTCTTTTTTTATATGACACTCTCCTGGAATTATGAAGTTGGAAAGGGGCCTATTAGCCCATCGGGTCCAACCTCCTGTTCAATGCCATCAGAAGTGTGTTTGTCCCTTTTGTAATAATATTTGCAAACCCTTCCCCCCTCAAATGCATGCTGCATCACTTGCAACAGAACACGCTTTTTTTCCTGCAGGCAATGGAAGAAAACACCAGCACTTGAAGTCCTCCCGTTGCTGGCACACAGTAACATAATTAACTGACTTAATTTTACCAACTCAAGGAAAAGAAGATCCTTGCAAACAAAGATCCTTTGTGGACAAGTTCAAAAGCAAGCTTGTTTAGAAACATTTAGCTCCAGCCGTTTCAAATTGAATCTCCATCTGTCTCCAACCATGAGCCAAGCATGACGATTATTTCCAACCTTTGCCCTCTCATCTTCAAGTCCAGATCATTCTTATTTGTGAGCTGCCACCCTATCTTGGAAAAGCCAGAACTGGCTTGAAGTTTTTCATAAACCCGGTTGCATCCAGACTGGCTAACTGTGTCGCTTTCTGCACGGGGCTGCCCACAGAAACAGTGTCGGCATCTCAATTTGCTCAAAGTGCTGCTATCAGGAGGACTGAGCATGGTAAGGGGATCCTATAGAAAAATAGATTTTTTTTCTCTTTAGAAAACAATGCCTCTCTGAAAATGCATTGTTTTCTAAAAGAGGAAAAAGTGGGAGACAGCATAAAATGTGCACCTTCCAATTTAGATGTCCATTGAAAAGTAATTTCAATGATGTTCAAATAGAAATACAGTACAGTAGGACCCCTGTATCCACTGATTCAGTTATCCACGCTTGGCAGAGGGGACAAATAAATAAATAATTGAGCAGCCGCAAAGCAAGCTACTGTCACAAAGAACAGCTGGAAAGCAAGCTACTGTACCAAAACAGCAACTGTAAGGAACATTACTATCACAAAACCGCAGTTTTGGGGACATTTTGGCATTCTCTCCTATTCACGGTTTTCATTAAAAACTTGGAACCAATCCCCAGTGGATACTGGGGGCCTACTGTACTGTATGTTTTATTACAGTAAGAAAAGCTATGATCCATGGACTCTTATGAATTGCTCAAACAGGGGGGCAACTGCACTGACAAAAATGCAGAAAATGATCTGGTACATGCGCAGTCATTTCCACATCATTACTAATTAACTACAGGATGTACAAGTCAATGTGAATCAGTCCAGGATCTCCCCCCCCCACCGACCCTGTGCAGTTTTCCCCTCCACTGCTGTAGCTTTCACTTTTTCATAACTGCATGCATTTGCCTCGGTTCAGGCAATGTGATCGCTTGAGCTGATGCAGAGAGGTGTGTACAGTACCTAATCCTGCTGGCTACAGCAGGAGCTATGCCTGCTGTTTGGGTCTGATTTCCTGTTCTCTTCCTGCTTCTGTTCTTTATTTTTTTTTTAATTCAAAGGCTTGCTGCTCTAGAGCTAGGGCAACAAGAAGACCGGGAGTGGGTGGGTGAGAAACCACAGGAAGTTCTCAGTCAGCCTTGTGTGTAGCTTGTTAGAGTAGCTCTGCTTTAACTGTGCTTCCTGCAAATCTGGGCGGTCAGAGTAGAACAGGCCTGCCCGAAAGTCTGGCCCGGGGGCCAAATCCGGCCCGTCAGGCCATTCTGAGGCACCCCTAGAGTAGAAGTACACTAAACAGCTGCAAACAAGGCTTTTTAGTGTGTATTTCTGCTTCTCTTTTCTGCTGACTTCTGTATGGCTGGCTGAAGCAAATTAACATGGGGAGACTTGACTTCTCAGGTGCAATGTCAGAATTAGAGATGGGCACGACTTAGCGGTATTTTCATTTTCGTTTTTGTTTTTTCGTTTTCGTTACGTAACGAAACAAAAACGAAAAACGGTTCAAAAATGAACCGAAAACGGAAACGAAACGACTAATTTTGAGCCAATTTTCGTTTTTCGTTACTGGAAAAACACATAATGGAGCTAAATGGGGAGAAACGAAAAAGTTTTTGTTTTCGTTTTCGTTACGTAACGAAACGAAAATGAAAAATTTTGAAATTAGCTCACGAAAACGGAAACGAAACGAAACGGACCCTAGCCGAAAACGAAAACGAAAACGAAATTTTTTTTCTGAGTTGTGCCCATCTCTAGTCAGAATAGATCCATTCACATTTTTACCACATCACCATTTTTTTTGTCTAGGCACTAGCTGTTAATGGGTAATCTCAGATTCCATGTTCTCCCTTTTGGGGGTTCTTCATCTTAAAGCCACAATAGAGTTGCCCTGGACTTCCCTTCAGTGGACTGTCCTTTGATGCCCCTTTAAACAGAAGAGTGTCCTCTGCAAAGTAGGACAATAAGCTAGGTTCAACTCAGAGTACAGAAGAACAGCAATGCTGAGTCATACCTGCAGATGCATCCAATGAAGCATAATTAACAGAAAATCCCTCTGCCGCGACATTATGATTTGTCACAAAATACAATGTTATTGTGTTGCCACTACTGATAATCGATGGTGGAATTGACCTTCCACAATACCTGCAGCAAATGAATGTTAACTCGTACACGTTCAATGAAATCTTTATGGACACAGTTATATAATGTTACATGTTATAGGTAATATACGATAAATAAGTAAACAAATGTCTTAATTTAGGTAGCTAAATAATAATAAATTAGTATCTCAGAATTCCTTTTTTTAGAAAATTTCTAGACTTCAGGATGGCAATGACAAGAAAAATGTGACTTCTTATAAATTAAATATCAGAAGAGGAGTGGTAAATTACAGAGAAAGGAAGGATGAAGCATTGATTTAAAGGGAGCAATGTCTGATGACAGTACTCTCAAAGATGGTCCCAATCCATTTAAACTAGCTAATGGTAGAATTCTATGCCTATCTATTTAGACACAAGTCCAACAAAATTATATGGGATGCATTACAGGAACCATAGTAAATTTTGCCCCAGATTTAATTAAAGGTATACCTACCTTCCCAGTCTCCTCATAGTGACATTGTCATAGATTTCAAGGTAATCGTTGATGCAACTGGAACCAAATTCAAGATTAAAATATGTGAAGGTCAGATGGATTAAGTTCCCAGGCTGCACTGAGATGGTCCATGTACATCTGATACCATGTGGGTAGTTGACTGGATAGCCAGGGCTTGCAATAGTTCCAGAAGGTTCTGTAAGAGTTCCTCCACATGCTAGAACACAGGAAGAAGAGCACTGTAATCAGGACAGAGTGATGTACTTCATAGCTTCAGAAAGAGCTAGCAAGTTGACTACAGAATCATAGAAAAATGAAATTGAAAGGGGCTTATCAAGTCCAACCCCCTGCTCAATATAGGAATACAAATCAAAGGATACCGGCCAGGTGGTTGGCCAAATTTCTCTTGAATGCCTCCACTGTTGGAGCACTCACCATCACCACCTCTTGAGGTAACTGGTTCCATTGCCATACTGCTCTGTTAGGAAGGTTTTCCTGATATTCCACTGAAATCTAGCTTCCTGTAACTTGAGCCCCTGTTGTGTCCTGCACTCTGCGGTGATCAAGAACAGGTCCTGCCCCTCCTCTTTATGACAGCCTTTCAAGTACATCAAAAGCACTATTATATCTCCCCTCAGCCTTCTTTTCCTTAGATTAAACATGAGAACAATTAGCTGTTTCTTTAAAACTTTGCTAAGGCTTCAATCCTCTACACACTTACTTAAGACCCACTGACTTCAGTAGGAGTTCTCAACAATACAATTGCATTATGCGTTTGTTTTTATTCACAGCTTGCTTTTCTGGAAAAAAATTGAGGGTTGCTAACTATAGGAAATGGTAAAATAAAACACATTGTAAAATTATACCTTGAGGAGGGAATCAGACATTATGGAAGAACCACTCCTCTAAGAGGGACAAAGGGGGACATTGTATACAGTATAGAAGATGGAGAAAATTATCACTATCATGAACGAAGAATCAGGTGTATTGTGTAGAACAAACACTCTGGTACACCCCTAAAAATCAGTAACAATCATGAGATAGAAATAAAATTCATACGAAAGAGGCTGCAGCTTTAGTGGATTCTTCACAAGTGCTCAGATAAACATTATCTGATGTCAGTATGTCAGTTAGATTTATACCAAATATACCTCTGACAGAAATGTCTTCCACGGTCTGAGCACTGATGTGGAGAAGGCTTTCTATTGTCCATGCTGCCTCATCTATTCCACCTACTACTGGGACAGCAAGATATGTTTCTGTCAAATTTTTGGGTACAGGAAGGTTAATACCTGGGGTGGGGCATTGCTTCAGAATTCTGGACTTCAAATGGTGCTGGAGGAAAGACACCACTGCATGATTGCACTAACATGTAGGAGGCAGTGTGCCTATTGGATTTTTGCCATTATAACTTGATGAAGGGGCTTTCATTGTGCAGTCCCTAACTGATCTGTTGAAAAAGAGAATAGTCGTGGCATCATTTACCTGCGTCAAAAGACTTGAATTCAGCAAGGAAGCCAAGGTTGGTAACAGAGGATGCACTGAATTTTACATACAGATAGTTATGGGTAGACTGAATAATTGATGGAATTGTGACACCACAGTATTTTCCTAAAGAGGGCGAATTCACACTGATGCCATCTCTGACCTGCAAGGATGAAATGTTCAAATTCTGTGAAAAACTGTTGTAAGTCTACAGTATGTAATATGGTAGCAAAGGCTCACTTCGGTGAGGATTTGAAGATAAGAGTGGACAAATCATTCCATCTCAATAGCTTTTCATTTCTATTTTTTTCAATTACACATTTGTTTCAATCCCATTTTCATATATGTTTAAAATTGTTTTATAAGCCTTCCCAAACATTTGCATCCAAGGTTTGTTTGTTTGCTTGCTTGCTTGTTATACTCCCACACAACTAATAATGAGCCACTCCCCACTACTCTGGATGGCTATACAAAAACTAAACACAGGCAAGAAAAGCAAAATAAAAAGCAAATATCATATGAAAAAATGAAATCCAACCAAAATCTCATTATCTAACAGACATCACCATCATCTAATTCTCAGGATGGTGGAAATAAAAGCGAATGTTTAAACGACGCTAAACAATCAACCTAAGGCCATCATGGACAGACCTGAAAAATGAAATTAAGGAGGGAATATTTCAAAGTTCTGGGTGGAAAGGTACTGATTTATTATTTTATGCACATTTTTCCTGATATTGTTATGTGATTTTTCCATATATATAATTTTGCAATAATTTTTTTAAAAGATGTAGCTTTTAAACATGTATTTATGTATTTTTTTCAGAGGTCAGGGCAATTTCTTTTCAAGATTGCTACTTTAATGTGCATCCAAAATCACTTTTTCAAACTTTGGTTACTTCTACAAATATATGCATTGGCTAGAGCATGCTCACATACATTTTAGAATATAAGCAGATTTTTGTGTCAAAAATGCACGTGTTAAATTTGGGGGGGGAAATGTCTTTTTACCTCCACATAATCCAAGGCACAGTTTGTGACATTCTGAATCCGAAAGTCAGTGAAATTCAAAATCACTACATGGCCTTCTGGTTGCGAGATGATCCACTCACAGATCTTGTAATGAGACAATGCCCTCGTGTAATAAGGAGACCTGATGACACCATCACCAGACAAAGTTCCCCCACATGCTGTCAGGAGAAAGGGTGAATTAGTCATTACTCTGACAAGGCATCCCAGTTCATGCATGAAATGATTTCCATGCAGAGTGAAGGCACAGGACCTTGCCGCACTGAGAACTCTGTGGAACTAACAGAGAAATAGCAAAAGACATGCTAATAAAGTGGATATCTGCAACCCTTTATTGGATTATTTATTCAGTATATTTAAAGACTTCAAAACAATGCTTAGGTGTATCACTTTTATCTTAATAAAAATTAAAATTTAAAAGTGGATTAGTTTTCTTTCAAATAGGAAAACAAGAGATTGAAATGGCTCTTTCGGGCATGCAGGCAGACTCTTGTTGATCCCTCTCTCAAATATATCCCCTTTTATTGAAAAAATGGGAGAGATCTTGGCATAGAGGTTTAAGCCAGTAGATGCCTTAAAAGAAAAAAGAAATCTACCCCAGAGACAGGCAGTATAAAGATAATGGACAAGGGTCTTTGGAAAGGATCATCTCGCTCCAAATCACTCTTTCTGTGACAAGAACAACAATCAGTCACACATGCAATGTGCTCTGGCTAGTCTCAGCTGGCCCTCGCTCGACACACTGGGGATTCAAACTCTTAGTTCTGGACACAGAAAGCCGCTTGAACCCACTTAATTCTACCACTGCTTACCAACATCATAAACAGCCCTGAAGTTGGACCGATGGGCTGAAGTGTCAGACTTGAACCTGATCCAGAGGCTGTTGCCGTTGGAATTGAAAGTGGGAAGAGATACATCGCCACATAACTTGCTGATTAAAGGAGACATCTCAGTGTCGCCGTCTCGGACCTAACACGTAAAAGTCAACGAAAGCACATCAGGTCTGGACATAAAACTGCAAGGGGGAGCCTGGCCACAGCCATTTTCTTCAGTTGCCAGAAACTAAAATGTCTGCCAGCTCTGACTGTTCTCCTCAGACTCACCCATCTACACATAATACATGACATACACAGAGAGACTGATAAAACAAAGAAGAAATGAGATGTTTTTTGCATCATGACTTCAAGATAGGCCTAAGCTCTCAGATAATATCTTTGAATTAAATCCTAATAGACGTAATAATGAAAGTGCTAATGCATATTAGTTACCAAGCTGCAGTCCAAGTAAGAAACTTGTATAAGCTCTTCTAGACCACACTAGTCTCTGCTTTCTGTTTCTCCCTCCTTCCTTCTAACCTGGATCCTAGATCTTATGAATGACGCCTATGTTTTGCTAGAAGGTATGGCTCAGTGGGCTAGAGCGCTGAAACGGTGGGCTGCAAAGGCGGCAGCTCAGCGGTTTGAATCCCAGGTGCCACTCAATGGAATGAGCTCCCACTGTTAACCTATCAACCTAGCAGTTCGAAAGCATGTAAATGCAAGTACGGTAGATAAGTAGGTACTACCATAAAAAGTGGGAAGGTAAACAGTGTTCCGTGCACACAACACTGACTCTTTGGCTTGAAAACAGAGATGAGCACTGCCCCTAGAGTCAGACATGACTAGCACACATGTGCAAGGAGAACCTTTACCTTTTATGCTCCTTTAATGGTGATAATATTTATTTTTAGAAAAGAGGATGGAAAGGTCAATTACTGGGACAAAATTTGCACCATTTAAACATGCATTATATAAATGCTAAACCTCTGTCTTGAGAACAGTGGGTTTGCACAGAATACCATAATCCCACTGCACAGATGCCAGTATCTTTCTGGTTTGTTTTGAAAATGTTAGAGTGTGACCAATAAACTCTTGCAGATTTATCTGCTTGCAGAATTAAAGCCCACAGGCTACTTCAGGGATTATCTATTGGCATGAATTATGGTGTTGTCATAGAGAGAGAGAGGTCTGGTCAGAGTCTCAGGTCCAAATGGCTGCTTGCCTCTCATGTTGTCAGTTAAACATATAAACCACTACTTTTCTGAAATGTCTGCTTCCTTCAACTGTGAGTATATGTAGCATGAAACTGCAAGCAGTCTTTGTTTTATGGAGAATATATAACACATGCCAGTGAAGTTGGCAAGAAGAGCTGACCTACACAGCTTGAAATCTAATAGACAGTTGCAACTAGAGTAAGCCCACTGAAGCAACAGAATTTAAAGATGAGTTGTCAACATCCCACTGATTCAATGCTAGTTGCAACATACCACTGGATTTCAGCTCATGTGTGGATGCAAAGAATTTGTAATATAATCCAGCTACCCCAAATCTGGTGACCTCTTTGTATGTCAGACTACAGTCCCAATCATCATCAACAACTACATGATAGAACTGGAGTATGAAACATTGAGAGGGCCCTGTTTCCAGAAATGCTGGAATTACAGGATTACATGCCAGTCAGACAGGTTGTTCCCATCTGCAAGCTTTCACCAACTAAACTTAGCTGAATCATTCCAAAGATGCTAAACTCTGTACTAGGCATGGGCAAAAAACAGAAGAACTGCATTTTATTTTGGGGTGTTTGTTTTTTTTTTTTTTTTTTTTTGCTATTCCATTTTACTATCAACATTTTTTAAAAAAATATAATAAAACAAAAGAATTCATTGCTCTATAAGGGTCTGGTCCCCTGGATCCTAGATGCATCTAACTTTGTGGGTAGCTCAAGAATCAGGACAACAGGTTAGAACTTGTAACCTGTGTGCAGAGTGATGGGACCTAGGAACAGATGATGTACCAGTAAAATATAGTGGTCCATCTGGGGAGAGATGAGCTGTCAGATATAACAGTGTGGAGGATAATTTGATGGTGATTGGGAAAGATATGCAAAAATCATATGAAATCAAGAGGATATGGTAAGTTCCGGCTTCTTTTACCCATAAACCTCTTTTATTTAAATTTAAAGAGAGATGATTGGCTGGTGGCTAGAAATCGTTCTAGGACAGGTGTCAGGAATCTTTGTCTGGAAAGAGAGATTTCTGAATGACTATTTTATGGCACTGAAATATGCTAATGGAAAGAAAGGAAACTATCAGTTGTCTCACTTGTTAAAATACTTTGTGCAGTAAAGATGCTGAGTTGTTTCTATATGCATATAAATCTGCATGCTCTGCCTTCAATTGACTGGATGTGCAAGGAAGAAGGATAGTAGAGCAGAAATACAGAAACAACTGGAGAACTACGTACCCATCAAAGCACACCTCTGTTTTCTTGATCTGGTCCTATAGGACATGCTAAACAGCATGCCAAATTAATCCAAGACCGACAGTGCCTCATGCAAATGGTTTTGTTCCTCTGGTTGCTGTGAATTTTGCTAACCTTTTGTCACCAATTAGGGAATGGCATTATGAGTAAAAACAAAAACAAAAGCTGCCTGTTTTCATTATGCACTGGGCTTCCTCCACTTCGGAGATTAATTAAACTTCATTCCAGCCATTGTCAAAGGAAGGAAGGAAGAAGTGGTGTTATGACAGTAGCAACCCGTAAGAAACCATAACTCAGTTTATATTAAATATAGTACATACAGGAACTCTTCACATTTTGATTTTCAAAGGGAAAACTTACAACTTAATTTGGGCAAATGAGTTACAGGATGCACAAGCAATGGTTCAAACCTAAATGGACTCACATCAGGAGCTTAAAGTAAGCAAGGGGGAAATTGTGAGCCTCTCTCTTCCCAGATGGACTACTATATCTTACTAGTACAGCATGCATTCCTAGGTCCCACCTCTCTGCATCCAGATTTTAATTTCTAGCCTGTTCTCCTGATTCAATAGGAGGGTATTTGTATATTACAGTGATGGTGAACCTTTTAGAGACCAAGTATCCAAACTGCAATTCAAAACCCACTAATTACATTATTTGCAAAGTGCCCATATAATGGTAAAATGGTTAATTTTGCATAAAACATGTAAAATGCCACATGACAGCAACATTAAACTAAAAAGGTTACTATTTAGATCCATCAGTTGGTTCATCTTCTTTAGGCAACAGTAACACTGAATCTAACCCATACGTGCCTGAGCTGACATACTCAACCTATAAGTAGGTTCAGGGCTATGGGAGGGCCCTGGACAGGGCCTTTACAGACCCAACCCTCCTGCTTATTCAGCCATAATGCCTAGAAAGGAGACACGTCTTAACTAGCCTGGCCAATGCTCACTCTTTCAAAATAAGAAAAGGTTTCATGCTAAAATCACCTCAATATAGCTCCAGGAGCAGCCAGGATGACTTTCTAGTTCCAGGTGTGTGAAGTTGAGAGAGATTTTTTCACCAGGTGGCTGTCGGATGATATAGATGCATTGTCTGTTGTTAAGATAAGAATTAGGCCAGAAGGGCGACATAATCACTCCACTGCTACCTGTATAGTTTCCTCCACAGTTGGGATCCGCTACCATGAATGAGAAAGAAATGGTTATTCAGCGTTCAGATGACACTCTTTGTACCACATGGTTCATTCCATAAAGGGCTAAGACTGTAGGCAACACAAAAAGCAAAACAAAACAAAAGCAACCCTAAAAAAATAAGAAAGAAATACCTACCAGGTGATGTGGTGTATGTGATGTGGAAGCCTCTGTCGGTACCAAATGAATCTGAATGAAAATGAACCCAGCCATAGGGTCCTGTAGTCTGAAGAGGAGGTGGTAGGCCAGTACTGCAGTATTTGCCAAGAAGGGGATCCTGAGGGAGAAGGCCATCTCGAATCTGAATAAAAGCAGAGCATTAAAAAAAGTCTTGCATCAAACTGACCCCAAATGTACACCATGACCTTTTTTGCTTCTCTCAGGCTATGTCATGCTTTCAATGTTTTAAAATAATATTTAACCTCTGTAATATTTTGAATTGTATTTATATTTTTGATTTATGCTATTGAGCACGTGTTTCAAATCTAAAGATTCAATTGTTCAAAGTTTTATTTTATTTTATTTAGTTTAGCTATCCTGGAAATACATGTATTTTATATGAATTTTTATATGAACCTACCATACATGATTACATAGACTTTGTGTTTATAGATGTTGTGGTTGCATTATGTTCTCAATGTTAGTTTCCATCGCTCAATCTCTTTTAATGCTGTAAGATGTCCCTCAATTCCCTGTTCTCAATACTTGAATATGTCTTAATTGTACTGGGCTATATCTTGTCCCTCATTACTGTAAGCCACCTTGGGTCCTTTTCCAAGTAGAAAGGTGGAGTAAAAATACTCTAAAATAAAATAATTAAATAAATAAAGGGAAAGATGTGAATATTTTATTGATACACACATTCATATTAATATATGGAGAGATAAACAGAGAGAGAGAGAAAAGAATATGAGTGTATACACACAGGCATGTACAGAAGAGACGCACATAAAGAGACGTGTAATAGTAATACACAGAAATACAAATAGAAAATAGCGGAAACTGTTCCGCTGCAACTGACAGTTACATATTGATGCATCGATACGCCGTCAGTAGCAATTTTTTAAAAAAGAGGATGGGAAAAACGGACGTTGAAAAGTGGCATGCAAATGCGAAGGGAGGACGTGAGGTTGCAATCGATTCGGTCCAAAAATGGGTGCACGTGAGTACAGCGAAAGAGGGGTGGGATCGAATGGAAACCATGTGACCGCCACCGAATTCAAAGCAAAGGCAATGTCGCTGCGAAGCGATGCGCCTCGTGAAGTAACGGCCAGAGAGACGTACTCATGGTCTATACATTTGCTAAAACATTTACATCCTGGCAATTCACACAGCATTTTCTATTCATGAGCAGAGCCCCAAAACTATTCAACATCTGCAGTGAATTACTGTGCATGCATGTCAAACAGGTTTCATTTGATGGTTTTAGATGACAGAGCTGGAATAACTTGTTTATAACATTGTGCCAATGCTGCCACTGTGACTGGATATCTAAATGAACTGTCTGTTATGACAAAAACCAAGATATTTCCCTCACACACTGTGGTGTTTGTATCATATATTTGATAGTTTATTTGAATTATAAGGTAATGCCATTTTAAAGAGTAAGTACATAAGTATATTGTGTCTTTCATGGCTGGCCCTGAAGTGAGGCAGCTGACTCCGATAAAATATTTTGAGGGCCATAAAGACCCTATTTAATTGAGTTTATTGTGGTTGTAGAAAAACTGCTAAGTAGAGATGGGCACGACTTAGCGCAATTTTTGTTTTCGTTTTCATTTTTTCATTTTCGTTACGTAATGAAACGAAAACGAAAAACGGTTCAAAAATGGACCGAAAACGGAAACGAAACGACTAATTTTGAGCCAGTTTTCATTTTTCGTTACTGGAAAAGCACTCAATGGAGCTAAATGGGGAGAAACGAAAATTTTCGTTTTTGTTTTCAGTTTTCGTTTTCGTTACGTAACAAAACGAAAACGAAAAATTTTGAAAATTAGCTCACGAAAACGGAAACGAAACGAAACGGACCCTAGCCGAAAACGAAAATGAAAACGAAAATTTTTTTCTGAGTCATGCCCATCTCTACTGCTAAGTTTGAAGAGAGTTACTTGTCAATTGTTTTACCTCACGGATAAATTAAGCTACTGGCTTTGGATATGCAAAAATGAATTGGGAGCATGCGGGAGGGTTCTAGTTGATGTGCTGCTTCAGTAACAAAATACTGTATCTTCAGCCAACATGGTTCTCATTACACTTTTCAGCCCTGGAATTATATATTTGGAATCGACAAAGATATCCCATGAATAAATGCAGATATAGGCACATGACCCGTCCAGCCATTCATTTGAGGTGTAGCAGCATCAAGAGCTGTCAGTTTGGCTCCTTCCTGATTTGTTCTTGGCAGGTGGCCAAGACCCTGTTGGTTTTTATGGTTTTTGGTATTGGGGGGGGAAATGATTTGAAAGCTGGGCCTCAGAATTACCTTGAATTTCAGAAATTATAGTTTTGCTCAGTGACGAGAATCCTGTCCAAAACATGGGCAAGCTCAGAATATAACATATTGAGATATGAATTACCATGGATATTATCCAAGGAGAAGAATTACTTGTATGAGTAACTGCCAGGAAATATCATCTGCAGAAACACATGTGAGGGAGGGGGGGAATAGAACTTGGCAACTTCCTAAAGCTTTTGTTTTCAAGACAATTCATAACTAGAAAGATTTGTGAAGGAAATGATATAATGAAGGGAGACCTTTGTTAGTCAGGGTTTGTTTGTTTCTTAATCTTGCTAGTCCTAATAGCTAATTTTCTGCCAGAATCATACCAGCTATTTTACTGACATGAGGGAAATCATGTCACCATGGGGGGGAAATGAAAATCATTAATGAGATGCTAGCTGTGTCCCTGGGTAATTGCCTCATCACATGATTGTGATATATGCCCAGCAACCAGCACTTTGTTAATGAACAGCAAATTTCCTGCTGCTCCCTTGCACAAGTGTAAATCAGCAGTACATTTGTAACTGGTATTTGCTATAGTATTTGTTTTATAAGATATATATATATATTTAATTAAAAATTATTTAGTATTTTTGCTGACCCAACAGTGAGAGTGAGATAGACATTCAGGTCCTCCCCTTCATAAAAAAGTGTTCCTCTATAAGCAGTTGCAGTAGGTGGCAGGATCCATGCAAATGGATGTAGCATTTGTAACTCTACGTGTTTGCTTTTTTTGTTTGGTTTGGGGTTGGGTTTTTTGTTCTGTATTTTTTATTTGTTTGTTTTGCTATATCGAAGCAAAACAGTACATGTCAAGACAGCTCAGCAGTTTAGGACCCTGGCCAGGGAGCCAGAAGCTGGGAGTTCAATTCTCTGTCATGCCTCCTTGGGAGGGATTGGATTTGATGACCCAACGAAGGTCAGGATTGTCACAGCTATGTTTTTTCCAGTCGTGATGTATGGAAGTGAGAGCTGGACTATAAAGAAGTCTGATCGCCGCAGAATTGATGCTTTTGAGCTGTGGTGCTGGAGGAGAGTCTTGAGAGTCCCCTGGACTGCAAGGAGATCAAACCTATCCATCCAGAAAGAAATCAACACTGAATGTTCACTGGAAGGACAGATTTTGAAGCTGAGGCTCCAGTACTTTGGCCACCTCATGAGGAGAGAGGGCTCCTTGGAAAAGTCCCTGATGTTGGGAAAGATTGAAGGCAAAAGGAGCTCTGGTCCATGGGGTCACGAAGAGTCGGACACGACTGAATGACTGAACAACAACAACAACAACAACAACAACAACAACAACAACAACAACAA
>JAHTLZ010003542.1:64649925-64661424 GCA_023846285.1 Phrynocephalus versicolor
TAAGAGCAATTTGACTTAAGAGCGGAAAACTGTTGGTGTTTTAACTGTCACCTTACAAATTTTAGATATGGTTTTAAGAGCAATTCGACTTAAGAGCAGAAGACTGTTGGTATTTTAACTGCCACCTTACAAGTGTTAGATGTGGTCTGCTCGACTTACAAATATTTTTTTCATGTTTTCATTTTTTAACTTTTTTCTCAATTTTTAGATAGGTACCCTGACTTAAGAGACAGTTTGACTTAAAAGCATGCATTCGGAACAGATTAAATTCATATGTTGAGGTACCACTGTATGTAAGTCAGTATGGAGTTTGGTGATCAGAATTACGTCTTATGATCTTCACCCTATCAACTCTTGCACTTTGTTCTTCTGTGACTTTCCCAGATTCCTCCCACTTTAAAAGCCAAGAGGTAATAAAAATCATAATGTGGAAGAGTTATTTTTCTGGATCACCTTTCTCAAAATCTTCAGTTAGCATAGCTACTAGGCATAATATTTGTGCCCCAACCCAAATATAACTTCCACCACCTCTGAAGCTGAAGGATCAGTTTTTACCAAATGTACTGAAGGACTGAGTTTGAAGCAGAAATAGAATAAGCCTTCCCCTACCGAAAAATAAAATCAAAGGAAAAGAAAGGAATAGCTTTAATGGAGAGAATCCCTTTCTTTACCTGGTGGACAGTGGCCACAGTAGAAGGATCCCATCGTATTGATACACTGAACCATTGGGGCAGTTGAACAACCACCATTATTCACTTCACATTCATTAATATCCCGACAGCTGTAGCCGCTTCCTTCCCAACCTGTAGCAAAGGGAAGTTGAGTAAGATATGTGGGGACAGAAGGTAGTGAGTTGGAAATGGATGAGTGGGTGGGTGGATAAATTGCCATCCACATAGAAAGTGCAATATAAGCAAACAAATAAATAAACAATGTCCCCACAAGGATATCTTGGGGCCATCCAAGTGGACATTTCTGAAATCCTACTTACCTGCTGGACAAAAGCCACATCTGTAAGATCCTGGTGTGTTATAGCACTGGACCGGGGGATTCACTGAGCAGGGAGGATTCGGGAGGGTGCATTCATCAATGTCAGCAGTACAGGCAACACTCCCTAGTGGTGACATCCAGCCAGCATCACAGATACAGGAATACTTGGGCTGCCCAGTTAAAAACAAGTTAAATCACTCATCATGAGACTGGCAGTAAACATCACCAAATTAGCTACTTCTCATAAGGTTTTTCATTTCAAGCTAGGCTTAAAATCACACAGTGAATGCCCTTTAAAGGATGCCATGTGAATTAATGTGTGGGTTGTTTCCTGCCCCTCCCCCACTGCCATTGGGTAAGTAATGAAGATGTAATATTTGCTAGCAGCAGGCAATATTTTTGCCACATTAGCTAAAGGAAGCCTGTAATTTACTATGAATGAGCTAGAAAATTACTAATAATCATTAAAACAACCTAAATATGATTAAGGGCAATAAGTGCAGACTACTTTACAATCTTTAGATAAGGCTGGATACTTTTTGCATTGCCAAACCATGTTACGAAAATCAGTCAATTAATTTGAAAACCAATGAGGTGGCCATATTAGTTTGCTGCAGCAAATAAAAAAAGCCACACAGACCCGTAGCACCTTTGAGACTAGCATTTTTTATTTGGAATAAACTTTTAGAGATTATGGCCAACATCTCATGATGCATGATGTACCCAAATAAGTGGGCTACACTCCAGAAAAATATGTCAGGCAGAACCTAATATTTTAAAGCTGCCACAAAAGTCTTTACATATTATGTTACCATTTGGAAATGTTTGATGAGGATCTGCTGCTTTAAAGGGCTTGGGAAAGCAGTTTGGAAAAGTTACTTATTGGGATTACAACTCCCAAGATCCTCCACTAAACAAGATCAGTGGTTGTACAGTGGACTTCTCTCATCTAAGTCTCCTCTGGCATTAAGGATTTCTTCAATGCAGCCATTCCCAGCCTTGGGTAATCCAGGTGTTCTTGGACCACAGCTCCTAGAAGGCTTCACCACCTACTATGCTGGCTAGGATTTATGACAGTTCCAGCCCAAGTAAACTTGGATTACCCATGGTTGGGAATCAGTGCTCCAATGGACTGCTGCCAGTTGTGTCTTCCTTGTAACATTGGCAATCTACAAAAAGCAATTCCCCCCCCCCAAGTAGAAGTGCCCAACTTAATGGGTTGTCCTTGTCCCACTGGAATGGGTGAAAGACAGTGAGAATAAGCTGGTCACTTTCAACAGGACTCACAGAACAATTCTCTGCTGTGCTCAGAAATATGCTCTACTCAGAAGTATGTCCTACTGAGTTCAAGGTGACCTACTCCTAGATATGTGTATCTCAGGAGTTGAACAACTTTATTCCCATACACCAGAGGATGCTCATTGTCACTCTCACCTATTCAGGTACCACTGCTCCTTTTTCTGCCACCAGCATGCACACATGCATGCACACACACACACACACGTCAAGACAATTCCAGTGGAAAACATGGCACATGCCTTTTGTTTGCCCAGTAGGAACACTTTCAGCAGACCATTGGAAGCTTAAGTCTGTTGGGATGCTTGTATTATGTATGTTCCAACGGCAACCAGGACATTTCAGCAGGTTTACCTTGTCAACACAATTATAAAAGATACTGGAGCCCATGGTGTGGACAGAGGAGCACCCTGCCCATACCATTATAGTCTTGCTTACCTCACCAGGGCGCTCTCTGTTCCCATCAATACAGAGGCCATGTTCACAAAGAGCAGAAGATCCTGCCTGGCAGTCATCAAATGTTGATGCACAGTGAGGGCCATAGGTTTCTGGTGTACATTTGCAACTGAGAAAGAGACGGACACACAGAGAAAGAATAAAGTAACATCATCATGTCTTTTCATTTGTCAACACCCCATCCCAAAATTAGGTAGTATAACATTGCATATTTTGTATTCGTATGGATTTATTATGTTATACATACATATATACAACTTCCTTGAATTTATATTACACTGTGTTCCCTATAGGGACAGAGCCCCTGTCATCATGCTTCTTTTATTTACAAAAGGAATACAAAAAAAGATGTTGATCTGAAAGTTTAATAAATTATATACATGGTGGCTCCCAGGAAATTCCACTTGCTGGCTTTGAATTAGAAGAACATCTTACTTGTGACAAGTAATTCACACAGATAATATTAATGCATGCAGGTATACAATTGCAGTAGAAGCAAATTGATTGTATACAATTATATCAGTCTATAGAGAGATATACATAGAATAATGGTTTCTTCCTGTGTATACGTGTGTTTGACAACAGGCTTTGCTTTAATTGTACATTCACAAAACCCTGTTTCAACAGTCGTCGGAAAACTGAATTATTAACTTGGAGCATTCTGCATCTTGTTAGCTGGTTGACTTAATACATGCAAACCAGCATGGGCTGCCAAAAACTGATTCCCATGAAGTGGTACTGATTAACTCCGATTTCAAAGCATTCAGCTTGACTGGTTCCCGCTGTAATAGAAGAATTGCTTTTAACAGATTGTTGATTCAATACAGTGGGTCAATGTGTTTTGAATCACTCTGTAAGCATACCGACCCTTCTTCTAGCTTCCCACGATCCATTACTGGACTGATTAAACAAAGGGTGGGGGAGGGAAAATCAGTTCAAAGAAAGGACATTGGGTTGTAGCTTCAGCAAGTAGCCAGGAAGCCCTCAATGACTAGTCAAGCAGATTTTAGAACATCAAGTCCTTCCTGCAGGACACTCTGAAGAGGAATAAAATACTATTGTACATTGTATGTGTTGATACAGTTATTTCTTGCTGATTTCAAGCTGCACAAATGAAAGCTTTTGAAAACTGGACACACAAGAAACCTTAGTTTCATGGCAGTTACAACCAGGCAATAAACAAACAAATGAAACGTTGATGAAAAATCCCATTCTTTATCATTTTTATCGTTAATTTCAAACAAGACAGTTTTAAGATAGTCCAAATAGAAAAAAAAGCATAACACTTTGTAATGGGAGTTTTGATGATTTGATATTGCTGCTAATTTCTAAACCATTTTTTTGAATTGCCAAGGTGATAGCAATGTGGAAGATGCCATTTGCTCTGTATTTTAAGAGAGTCAATCTTATTCTGTCTTCTAAGATTAATGTGTGCATTTAAAAAAAAACATTTGTCCTCCACTTGCCATACGTCTCCAACCTTTGCATTATTATTCATTTGACCAAAATGCATATAAAATGCATAGGTTTGTGAAAAAAAATTACAATGTAGGAAATGTTTGTTGGTTTTTGAGTACCCAGCTTTGAAAAGTTTTAAAAAGCTGGCTGATGCATAACGGACCATGTCATGCCCAGAGATAGACCTATTCACCTAGACTTACAGAGTAAAATTATTTAATTGACTTTCCATATGAAGTCTGTTGTTAAATGCATATACACTCGTGTTTCAAGTGGTTAGAAGATAGCACTCCCAGTAAACTGCATCTGACGAAGCCAACTGCAACATCTGTGAACAAAGGAAGCTGTGTAGCAGTGATCCAGCAAACACATCATCCTTTGATCTCCAGGATCTTTCAAGCAATGGTGGCTCCGATTCCAGGGGCAGTAATGAATCTGTTCCAGATTTCAGTCTGAATTTTACAGGAGCTGTTGCGTGATGACCACAAGCCCCCCCCCCCCGATTTTGATCAGCACCTTGGATAGCTCCTTTTAAAAACCCAGGACAATCTATTTTTTGCCCTCAGCCTCTGGTAATCAGGCAATAAAGGTGCCATTCTTCTGTCATACAGAATAGCTGTTGTTATGCTTTGAGTACTTGACCAGCTCTAATGGACTAGAACAGATTCAACACACTGCAACAAAGCTGGGCAGGGTAACAGATCTTGCGAAGACAGGTTCAAGGAGGTGGTTGCATTTGTGGTGAGGAAGAGGAGAATGGCAGGAGACAGGGTCACAGTCTTCAAAGTCATAAAGGGTTTTCATGTAGAGAAAGAGGTGTTTTCTGCCGTCCCAAAAAAGAAGGAGTAGATCAAATGGTCTTAAGGTAGCTCTTTCTGAGAGAGTTTTTTAACAGTAAGACCAAGGCTATAACGTTGTAGAACTAAATCTCTAGATAAGTCATGGATTATCAAGGTTGGATCAAATAGATGCATCCAGGTGTTGTTGGTTCTACTGCACCCAACTAATGATGAGGATTCCTGGAAAATGCATCCTTGCAAATTATTCTTCACCAGACACCTATATGCAAGCTGTCCATTGGCAAGGTTCCTGTTCTGGATTCTTACATATACTGGGAGATGGGATTAGACTGTTTACAAGGCACCTACCATTCTATAATTCTAATTCTCTTAACATTCGTTTTAAAAATCAGCTCTGAAAAAACATGGCAAAGCAGTTACCCACTGAAAAATAAATACCCCTGGGACATCCTGTATTGTGGTGGAACAGAAGAATTAGAATTGCCTTGAATTAATTTTCATGAAAGATAGCAAGCCATGACAATGCATTCCAAAACAAGAATAATACCAAGTAAATATTTGCAGAGGGAAAGGATTTTATTATTGTTATTATTCTGAAGACAAAAACAGAAGGCTCAGCAGAGAATGCTGGCATGTGCCCCATCTCACTTAGAATGCTTTATCAGGAAACCAGGTTTTTGCCAGCTAGCTACTTTGTAATAAAAAAGAAGGCATTTCAAACAAGATCTCTCATTGACTCATTCTAAACCAAGCAGATTCTCTGAAAAGAAATCATTCTTCTGCATCTTATTTGGTCTCCAAAATGCTACATAAGAACATAAGAACATAGGAAGAGCCATGCTGGATCAGGCCAAAGGCCCATCTAATCCAGCTTCCTGTATCTCCCAGTGGCCCCATCAAATGTGTCTGGGAGCACATGAGACTAGATATCTGTCTCCTGCTACCACTCTCCTGCATCTGGCCCTTGAAGTACCCTGGTTTTGACATCTCCATCATGGTTTGTAACCTGTGGTGGACTTTTCCTCCAGGAATCTGTCCAATCTCCTTTTGAAAGCACCCAGGCCAGATGCCATCACCACATCCTGTGGTAGTGAGTTCCACAGACTAACAACATGCTTGATTGTTGCTGATATTATTGGTATCCCCCCACCCACCCCAGTGACATGTCATAAGGTTTTTCTTGGTCAAAAAGAGGGACAAATAGTGTCAAATAGTGTCAAAATCTCCAACTTCCTGTGCCTTTTTTGTCCTTTACCACAGGCTAATTTCTTCCTGTTGTGAAACCAAGTTTAACACTATGGCATTTTATAACTGAGTTTATTTGATTTAATAGGTATAGCTTTCTGATGGGAAATTTTATTTGCAACCAATCAGCACTGCAAACCTAAAACATAGCCAGAAAAAATATTTATGGTATTTTTGTAGGATTCTTCATTTTCATAGAATAGCAAGAGAAAGAGTTTTAAATGAGGTTGCTTTTAAAAGTATGTGGACACACATCCTGGTAAGTGTTGTGCTCTTTTGTTGTGAACATTGATGAACTAGGATATCTTTCCTTGTCTGGCCGAGCCAATAGTGGGGTGGGGGGAAAGAATGACAAGGCAAAGAGGATTGACTTTGCCTGATTTCTCCACTTTATGGGTAAGGAGGACAGACATCCAATTTTTGATTTATACTTTGATTTACATTGTCATGCTTAGAGTAAGTGGCGACCGGTGTAGACCTACTTGAATCAACAGAACGTATGAAAGAGTTGACCTATCAAATCATCACTGATTCGATGGGCCTACTCTGGTGCAACTAAGTATGTTAAGCAAGAGGATTTAATCCAATGTGATGTATAGAAGGCTACATAATGTAGAAAGACATCAGGGACAAGTCACAGGCAAAGCTGTGTATTAGTAACACCCAGCAACAGCATATGAAATCTACTCCAGGGCAAACCTGAAAGCTGACACGTCATGAAAGGATGCAAATTGTCTATGAAATAGTGTCTTATCCCTGAGACTTTCTTAAAACACAAGATATAGTTTCAGTGGGCCATTGTTATTGGCCACATTGTATAAGGGCCTTTTCACATGACCCCTAAGATCCGCTGGCCACTTAAATTCGGACCAGAGATCTTAGGGGTTCATTGCTCTTCCTTCCTCCCCACCACTCCGCACTTCCTTGATCCTGTCTGCGTGAGGGGAGGGAGGAAGAAAGAGAGGAAAAAATGCAGGCTCACCTCCGAAGCCGCCCGGAGCTCCCTCCTCCTGATTCCTTCTCTTCTGTTTGCTTATTTTTCCTCCCGCCCCAGAAGCGAGGAGAGCCCCACACTCACCAGATTAAATCCGGACCTGGGGATTTTCACCCTCCTCGAGCAGGTACAAGAAAAGTGTGCTGGGACGCGCTTAGGTGGGCATGGTCACACTTAATTTCCTGCAAACTCCGGAGCTGGTGGGGAAACAATTGTAAGCTCCGGAGCTTGCAGCTCTGGTCCATGGGATCACGAAGAGTCAGACACGACTGAATGACTGAACAACAACAAAAAAGTACTGGAAAGTGAGGGGTAAAGACCTATGTTTTCCATTAGAAATTTCAGTTCTATTCCTTCTTAAACCTCTATATATCGAACCAGTGTACTGGAATATAAACAGATCTATCATTCCCCTGTCAGTGGCAGACCAGCAGACTGAGGTTTTGTTTGATTTTTCTGGTACCTGTAGCTGCCCGGACTATTTTCACATGTAGCTCCGTTCTGGCAACCTAGCGGTGTCCCAGCATAAATCTGGCATTCATTAACATCAGCAGAACACAATGGTCCCTAAGAAGAGAAAGGAATAACAACTTATTTCCCAAGCAAAACAAGATACACAGTGGGGTCCACTGAGCCAGTGCAACAATATAGGATTTCAAAACACATATACAGCAACTGGTCTGCTCCCAGCAATGCTTCCTTTGCTAAACTCTGAAACAAAACCCTGTTATTCATTTCTGTCTTGCTTGTACATCAAACTACAGCATGTATTCAGTTAATGTGGAACTCAGGGAAATTATAACAGGCATATGGAACTCTTTAGGGAATGAAATTATGCACTGCTGGCCCTCATGCTATTAATGCAAGCGATGCGAAGAAGTACCAATTCAAATAAAGGAGTTATTATATGGGGATCCATATGTATACAGTCTTTGCTATATTAATAAATAGACATCCTAATTAGTAGCCATGCTTACTCTTCTTTCTTTAAACTACACTAAATCAAATTTAATATAACTTTCAAAATAAGTTAAATTATTAATATAACTTTCAAAATGTTATTTTTAAAAGATTAGATGCACCAGTTTGCTTACCTGTTTGTTTAATGTCCAAGTAAATATTTTAATGTTAACATATTAATGTTTTATACCAAATTAGACATGGACTAGTGATCTCCTGAAAATGTTGTCTCATCATATGTGTGCATATAGAAATCAAGCTATTTGTTACTATTTAATTAATGTACTACTTATGTACCATTACGTCCCCAAACAATGCAAAAACTATATTAAAACACCAGTATACACTATCCTGTTGCATAGCTAGAGCAGTATCACTGGCAGTGTCAGATTGTCCCTGCTATAATTTTGGGTTGTGCATGAGTTATATCCAATGAGCAGAGATCGGCATGAATTGAAAAAATGGTGTTTCGTTTCATTTCGTTAAGGAGTTTGGTTTGGTTTGTTTCATTTTTCATGAATTTTTGCAAAAAAAATCATTTTGTTGTTTCGTAATTTGTTATTCATTTTTACCCACTTTTTCCCCAGTGCCCACTGCACAGCCCCGGGGGGCACCCAGGCACAGCCTCCTTGTCTCCCCTCCCGATCAGCCCCGGGATAACGCGATAATGGCTGCAGGAGGGAGGTGCAAGGAGGGCGGCTTCGAAGCCGCGCTGCTCTGGCTGCCTAAGCGCGGCCTCCTTATCTCCCCTCTCGATCAGCCCCACAATAATTAATGGGCCACAGGAGGGAGGTGCAAGGGGGCGGCTTCGAAGCCGTGCTGCTCTGGCTGCCTAAACGTGGCCTGCTTTTTACCTCTCATTCCAGGGCTGGGCTGAGGCTCGGGCCCGCCGCATCCCTCAATGGCACTGACGAAGTGTGTGCTCCCTCCGTGCAGCTCGGCACGAAATGACCTCCAGAGCAGCACCAGGTAGGAGACATCTCCGCCCCCATTAACGAAATGAACCGAACCGAACCAATTTTTCTCGGTTTGCTTCAGTTCGTGTTAAATTTGCCCCTAGGGCCGTTATTCATTTGTTATGTAACAAAACAAATAACGAATAATGAAACAAAAAAAACGTTTCATGCCCATCTCTACCAATGAGATGAAGTTATCAATGACACAAACTTGAACTAGGACTCTAATTAGCAGCAATCTCCAGGTGTCAGTGATCTTTTCCAAGGAGAAAGGTGGGGTAAAAATACTCTAAAATAAATAAATACATAAATAATATCATGCAACTGTCCTAATGCTACTGGATATTGGCCAGAAGGAAGGAAGGAAGGAAGGAAGGAAGGAAGACCTGAAACAAATAGTTAAAATAACCATTCAAATGAGAGCTTCAAAACACTTTGTCCATGACTGGCAGTATGGTCAGTCAAGGAAGATCTCAGTAAAGAGGTTGTCCTTTAATAAAGACTTTAATCACGCCACAGCTGAGACCTCCTGAATGCTGGGGGAAGGGATTCCAAAAGGGGTCCACAGCAGAGTCGGCCTGACTCTGGATCACCTTTTGAGTCAAATGCAGGGAAAAACAGCAAGACATCCACCAATGCCATTTTAGAGATGTCGTTCCATGAAGCAGCCCTTGTTTCAGGAAGAGGGAGAGAGCATATCTTGGTTTTGGAAAAAAGAGGTGTAGTCTTAATTCCTGGATTTAAAAAACAGCTGTTCTTTTTGGAATGCCATATAAAGAATACAAACTTGGAAGTTCACTAAGCTTCATCTTCCATTGAAGTTTGGCATTTTTAGCTGGCATTAGCTCCTCCTTGCCAAGAAAAAGACAAGATCATCTTTGAATTGGATCTTTGGACAACATGCCAGAGAGGAGGTAGAGCAGCCATTCTCAATGGGGTGAGGTCATTTGGCTTCCTGAAGGACCCTGGCCCAGGTCAAGGGGGGCATATACCACCTCATAAAGTTCATTATGTGATTTACACAATCCTAATTAGACCTATATTTCTTTTGTATTGTGTTTATGACCATGACAAAAAAAAAAGGTTGAGAATGATTGATGGTAGAGATGTATAAGTAGTGAGTAGATGTCTGATTTATGATTCCAAAAGAATAATGTTGATTTCCCACAGCTTTGAAGGGCAAAAGGTGAATATAAAAATTGTTCAGAGAAAAACAACCCACTCTACAGCAAGTGTCGCTAATCCTTAAGATACCTTGAGCGCGGTTTGGCAGAATCACGTTCAATTTTTTCCCTGTGCAGTGCATGCTTTGCTCAGGTAGGACTTAAGGTGGAATGATCTATAGGAAAAGATATTCCATTTGAACATTAGGAAAAACTTCCTGACCATTAGAGCTGTTCGGTAGTGGAATATGCTGCCATGGAGGGTAGTGGAGTCTCCTACTTTGGAAGTTTTTAAGCAGAGGCTGGATGGCCATCTGTCGGAAATACTGTGATGGGGGTTCCTGCATGGCAGGGGGTTGGACTGGATGGCCCTCGAGGTCTCTTCCAACTCTATGATTCTATGATTCTATGATCTGATTGCCTGGTGTTGATTCAACTGATAGGGATGCCAGCTTCCACACACAGCATACACCGAACAATTAACAAATAGCTCACTTACCTGCCAATTGCTGGGACAAAGACAAAAGAAAGCATCCAGCAAATCTATGCAGGTTCCAGAATTCTGGCAAGGGTTGCTGCTACAAGCCTTTCTCAAAATGCTCTAGAGGAAAAACACCAAGGAAAATGTAAACTCTTGCTATTTCTATTTCTTAATCCACTGGCATGGTTCTTCTAGAATTAACTTCCAAAAGTATAAAATGGACTCAGATCTGTATGGATGGGAGGCAAGTGAAACTCAGATCAATTCAAGGCTGTATCTTGAAACGTCTGCCATTACTTTCTATACAAAAGCAAAGACCATATTTGTCAAGAAGAGGAAACAATTAATGTACCTGCGCTGTCTACAGTCCACCATCACCATCAATGCCACTTGGTAAGACACAGTTCATGCATAGTCCTAGAGTCAATCAATTTTCTTTTGCAACACACTTTAGATGTACAGTACTGTACATATATTCAAAAGCATAATCTTTTGTGTTATTTTATACAATTTATATAGAGTAGCTATTCGCTAGATGGATGGTATAAAAGTCTAATAAATAAATAAATAAACACATACATACATACATACATACATACATACATACATACATACATACATACACACATACATACATACATACATACATACATACATACATACATACATACATACATACATACATACATACATACATACA
>JAHTLZ010003542.1:64661434-64675174 GCA_023846285.1 Phrynocephalus versicolor
TTGTGTGAACTTTTCTTCTAGTACATGCATTTGTAAGTGAAATTTTGTTTAATTTATGCCTTTTACTAGAAATTTTCTCAGTAATGTACCTTCATGTTACTTTTACGAATATGCATATTTTGTTTGCACAGGCCCCTAATATATGCATTTATTGCACTATTTTTGTACTCTATTGCACAATTTGATTGGGATGAATTCACAAAACTCTACAAAGTGTATTGCAAATGTGTGATGTCACCTAATAAAGGAATAACTCAAATAGGGATTATGGAGTCCATTGGCTCAATAGTTCCAAATGCTTTGTTTAGAGATTGCAGCATAATCCATTGATCAGCACCCATCTGTTATGCTGATGCCACAGAGTCATTGGTTTTATTTCTGGATCACTCTTACCACCCAGGAACACAAAGGTCCTTTGTGATACCCGCCATATAAATCAACAGAAGAAGATGGAATTGCTGCTTGAGAACCCGAGGAAGACCCTCCATAGCACCATTTAATATATATATATATATATTTAAAAAATTATACTGTTCCTCATCCTCTTTACATGATTGCATATGATCTGTGAGAAACAGGTCAATGAGAAACAGATCAATCTGGGCTAATTGAAACTACTTTACTGCCTAAAGCAGAGTAATGAATGCTACCTCTAGCCCGAAGTCAAGTGTGTCTAAAGCCAGCCAAACTATTTTAGTTCAAAAGGCTAAATATCCCATGAGCACCTTGCAATAACACCACAACAAGAACAATAATTCGATGGCACAATTTGCTGACACCCGGGATCTGATGCCTGATACAGTAATGCCCAATGGTAGGACTGGCTTGATAAAAGAATTATCAAAAATTACAATACAAATTTCTTAGACATGCTTAAATGATTGAGTGAATCTAAAACATTTAAGGCTGGTGCTAAAACCACTTATAACATGACCAGTTAGCATGGGCACAACCCAATTAAGTCCTGAGACTTGGATTTCAAGTGCTTTACACATCCTAAGGTTTATGTATTTGTACTGTTGGTTCTTGGAGGCTGCAGCATTGCAATCCAAATATGACCCTTGGCTTGTGCTGTAGGTAGGCACTGAGGTTAATATTGCCTCTTTTTAGTACTTATTTGCCAATGGAATGACTTCTTAAGATCAGCCTTGACTTCAGCAGGAATATAGAAGCTCAAATGCAAAGTATTACAGTTTAACTAGCCTGTTGATCTTCAGTCATTCCATAAAGTCCAAGGCTCTGGAAGTCTAGAGCAGCCAATCAGATAACAAAGGAGATGGTGGGGGAGGGGGGAAACTCAGAGAAATGTGTCTTAAAAGCTGTTTCATACTATAACATTTTTATATTTCAGCCTTTTTCCCACACAGAAAATATGAAGGGGAAGTATACAATTCTTCTCATTCTTCTGTTGCATTGTTATGAACCCGATCTTAATTTCCATCACTGTTTTCATGTCTGTGAAGATTCTAAGTTGGACTTAGACAAAAATCTGTCCACCACTTATCATCCTGTCCTTTCATTAATGCCCAGACATATTAGATCCACTTCACACCTCTACCAAGAAGGCCACGGCTAATTATCCATACTTAATTGGTGTCGGGAAGGGTTGAATAGGTGGGACAGTTACACATCCCAGACCATTGTACATCTAACAAGCCTCTTTGGGCCATTGTCCACCTAACGAGCCTCTTCAGGCCAGGGTGGCGTGAAAACAAGTTGAACTATAAATTGGAAGCTTTGCACCACTTTTCCTTAGACTGGTGAACCTACTTGGATGAGTAGTGAAACATTACGATCTCACAAGAAAAGAAGTTCAGTTGCCATGACCCAACTTCTGGATCACCATTCTCATGATTCTATCTATGTAATGGGTCCTAAATTAGTGACACGCCAGTCTTTAAATTTTTTAAGCATTTGTAAAGGTTTTTTTTTATGTTTTCCAACTTACTGTATGTATAGCTGATGGTCCTGAAAGATAATTTTAAAAAATTCTTTACAGAGCAGACAAAACTGAACTATACCTAAAGTCTTGGGGCAGGGGTGGTGGTGGGGGAACCAGTATCATATTTTTAAAATGACAAAAATCCCATTCCATAGTCGAGTAAATTTTATTATTTATTTATTTATTTATTTATTTGTTGCATTTATACCCCGCTTATCTACATAGTGTACTCTAAGCGGCTGTATGCCAATTGAATCAATGGGAATTTAGTCAGTCAACTCCTCCATAAGTTCCATGGATCTACTACTTGAAATGGCTTATTATGCCCATTACAATTGGTGGAACCTACAAATAAGTCGACTTGCTAAATCAGAATGTATTTAGCAAGCCTACTCTGATGTGATTTACAATGTTAAGCAAAAGGATTGCGGCCAATGTCTGTTTAAAAACACTTAAGGCACAGTAAGGGTAGCCCATCAAATAGGAAGATGAGATCTGATATTTAGTTTCCTGAAGGAAAGGATAGGATGCCACCCATTCCCTTCCACTACAACAGTGGTGGCGAACCTTCAGCACTCCAGATGTTTTGTACTACAACTCCCAGAATTCCAAGCCTGTATTGCCAATGGCAAAGGACTATGGGAGTTGTGGTCCAAAACATGTGGAGTGCCAAAGGTTCGCCACCACTGCACTACAACAATTCCAGTGGTGCTGCTTGTTGAATTTTTCACTCAAGCAGTAGTATGCATCTTCCACCATGTTTGATGATCACTGGCTGGCTTGCAGAGTGCAGAGCAGGCCAACAGCTTTGTTCAAACTGGGCCAGGGAGTTCACATGGCAGAAAGACAGCCAGTCAGTCAGGGCAACACAAAAGACAGCTTCCAGTGAATACACTCCTCCAGCCATGGCTATATATTTAATTGTTTTATTTATGGATTAGATTTACAGTATATACCATGGCCATCTAGCCCGAAGGCTACTCTGGGCGGTAGAGCCTATGGCAGGGTTGAGAACTTCTATACTGTTGGTCAAGGACTTCTCCCTCCATGTGCCACCTCCTTCCACCGAATAGGCTGCCCTATAGGGATAGATCGCTATAGCCTGAACCTTGCTATTCCATCATCTCCTAGGCTAGGCCTGCTACTGGTGCTGGACAAATGGCTCCTAGGAACTGGCATAAGGCACCCCATGCCAGTGCAAAAGACAGACCCAGAAGGTGCCAAGGTTGTTGTGGACGTGGAGGCCTCAACATCAGTGGTGATGCTGGGTCTGGCCTTGCTGACTACAACCAGGCATTAGTTAGCCAAAGGTTAATGGTTGCAAAGTTCAGAAGAAAGTTGGTAATTCGTTTCATAATAGCTAAGACCAGTGAGTCTCGCAAGAGCTTCATTTAGGAAGATTTCTACTCATTGGTTGAAATCCTGTTGGTTAATACAATTAAGTCATAATAGAGTAGACCCATTTGAATCAATTGAACCTGTGAATGGGGTTGGCTCACCAAGTGTCGGTTGATTCTGTGGGCCTGCCCTGGTGCAACATTTTACACTAAGCAACAGGATTTCAGCCAGTGTGAATAAAACATGTGGATCTCTATATTTGACTGCCATATATCTAGAATCTCCCAGCTGCCAACGTTAAATACAAACACTGAGATCTGTGAGTAATAATGAAATAAAAATTTTGTTCAGCCAGCCTCTGATAGCTTTTTATTACATGTTCTTGGGGCCTTTTTAATAATGATTATTAAAAGAAAACAACATCCAAACCAAACTCTGATGGGTGTTTGTGTTGCCATGATAATACAAACCCCTGGGATAAAGAAAAAAATGTGAAGACTCTGGCTTGGAATCAGTACCCAGTGAAATGAATAGCCCTCTTTTTTCTAGATCAAACAAACACAGTGGTTTTTAAAAAGAAATATGATAAGCCTTTACTCATGTGGCTTAAATTGCAGTATTTTCTACCAAAACATAGAACTTATTTCTCACAGCACAGAAAACTTTCTGTTTCTTCTGAGCAGTCGTAAGGAACTGGAAATACATTTATTTGTAATATTATTGGAATTCAGACTTACCTTGGAATGAAGCTGTGTGATCTGGTTAGAAATATTCTGAGAGACACTAGCAGCTCTTTTAAGTTGTAGAATTTCTTCTTTATTCTGTTGGATCTACATTTGTCAGAAAAAGAAAGAAAAAGGGTAGTTCTAGTGGGCTTAAAAGCACAGGAGGGAAAACACAGTATTCACAGACATTTAAGGATCACTTAAGAAGAAGAATGACAGCTACTACACAATACTGTATTTATGCCATTTAAACCAATTCATCAGAGGAATTTAATGTACAATTGCTATTTTCTGACAATATCCATCATATTACCAGACAAACAGCCAAATTCTGTGCTGCAGCAATAGTGACTGGCAAATAGATGCAGTGTATTGTCTGTGATCCAAGACAAATAATAATACCTTTATAATGTAACACTGGACATACAGTAGTTTTATCTCATTTTAAGGACATAGAGTCAGCTTGTGTGTATTGTGTTGTTACAGTCGTGACTGACTCTTTTTGACCCCATGTCCATGGAGTTTTCTTGGCAGGAATACTGGAGTGGTTTGCCAGTTCCTACTCCAGGCACCTAGAGCACCTGGTATTCCCTGGTGGTCTCCCATCCAAGTACTAACCAGGGCTGACCCTGCTTAGCTTCTGAAACCAGGTGAGACTGGATGTACTTTGGGTTTAGTTGAGTATATAAATTATGGACCTATAAGGAAGGGTTTATTTAATATGTTTTTAATGGAAGAATATAAACTTTTGTACCAACTTCAAATTTCAAATTGTATTTATTTTAAATTATTTGATGTTTCTGGTCTTTGACCATAATAAAGCTACTAACGAATTCATCTGCTAGGACTTTTCTATGTCATACAAAATAATAAACTATGTGTATTTCTCTGGATGCTGAGTGATGTGCCAGTGCCATTCCTAGAAAATGCATGGGGTTAAGGATAGAATGATTTGATGCACCTTGCCTTCTACCTTAACCATTGGTGTATTGGAACCAGGATTTGTTGGATTTCAGAATAACAGGGACTATGACATCATCTGTCCCCTCTGCGCCCTGTTTGCCTATTTCCTCTGTGCTCAGGTGCTCTCCTTAGAGCAGCTGGGAAGACATGGCCTCTCCCAGAATCAGCATAGTATTGCAAACTATCCCTGCAAATTATTTCAGTGCCAATTGGTCCTGAATAGGGGGCTATGACTGAGACATACAAAATAATGCAGGGCATGAGAAAAGTGGATAGAGGGACGGTCTTCTCCCTCTCACAAAATACCAGAACTAGGGGACATCCACTCAAATTGAGGGCAGGGAGAGTAAGAACAGACAAAAGAAAATATTTTTTCACCCAGCACGCTGTTGGTCTGTGGAACTCCCTGCCACAGGATGTGGTGATGGCATCTGGCCCCTTCAAAAGGGGATTGGACAGATCCCTGGAGGAAAAGTCCACCACAGGTTACAAACCATGAGGGAGATGTATCATCTCCAAGCTTAAAACCGGGGTACCTCAAGGACCAGATGCAGGCGAGTGGTATCAAGAGAGAGATATCTAGTCTCATGCGCTCCCAGACGCATCTGGTGGGGCCACTGTGAGATACAGGAAGCTGGACTAGATGGGCCTTTGGCCTGATCCAGCATGGTTCTTCTTATGTTCTTATGTTCTAAGTTCCATTAACTTTAACAAAGATCTGCTTCTCATTTGTTTATGAGGGCTGACCAAGCTGCCTGCATTTCTAGACTCTCTTCAAGGTGGGGTGAGGGCTACAGAGCCTGTCACACTGAACACCCCCATGGCCAAATTTACCTCTGACTTTCAAATAAAGTCTTGGGTTCTGATAATTTCACCAACAGTTAAAAGAAAACATGCCAGGAAGGGCTTGTGGAGACAACACGGGCTTTCGTTTCTGTGAAGGAGCTGTAGGAACATAAACTGAAATGTACACACAGCCTCTTCACACATCTTCTAGATGTGGAGGAGAGGGAGACTGACAGGAGACTGAGTTGGTGGGGGCTGTTGCAGAACACATCAGGAGTCCCCTCAATAGGCTGGTACATTATGAGGAGGTTGTCTGAACTCCCTCTGTCCAGTACCAGGGTCAGCAGAAGACGCTTGAAGGGCTGGTATAGAGAGAGATCAAAATACAGATGGATGAACAGGTTGTATTTAAGAGAATTTGTCTCACCTTTTGTTCCATCTCGGAATTTCTCCCTTAGAGAGTCCAGTTTTCTTCAAAGTACAGTATTTTTCTATGTACAGTATAAGACTATATTATTGTCCAAAATTGTCAGACTAAAAATGAGGGTCATCTTATATGAAGAAGCCAAGGAGAGAAACATGCGTTTGTGAAACTATAATTTTGGGTTGGAAAAGTGGGGTCATGTTATATGTGGGGGCGTCTTATAGATGGACAATGCCGTAATTTTTAAGGGTTTCCATGGTAGCATTTCCTTGTTAGGGGTATAGCTTGTCCAGGATATGTGCAAAACATAGCTCTCCTTTCTTAGCAGTGATACTTGCCTGTTCACCAAACAAGCCTTTCTATATAAGTGGACCTATGGAATGCCCTCCTGAGTGAGATCCGCTTGGCGCCAACATTGATGACATTTCAGCATTCTGTTCCAGAAGTTTTTTAATGGACATAATCGAGATTGTGGGCCCTAGAAGCAATTTTTAGTGTAACGTTTTAACTGTTGTTTTAATTATTTATTGACATTTTGATGTTTTTAACTGTTTTAATTCTTTTGATGGTAAGCCGCCCAGAGACCTTTGGGTAGTAGGTAGCATATAAGCTGAATAAATAAATAAATAAATAAATAAAGTCTAGTTATTTAGAACTCTAGGAGGGCACTAAGGGAACAACTTCCACCAGCGAGCTCCAGAAGTGCCTAAAACTTGGGTCCTTTTAAGGAAAAAGACAAGAAATCTAACTAACAAACAAACAAACAAACAAACAAACAAACAAACAAACAAACAAACAAACAAATAAATAAATAAATAAATAAATAAATAAATAAATAAAATCCTCATAATGCTTCCTCTCTCCCCTTTTCTACTAATGGGATGGGCCTTGTGGAGGGCTTTGGCATTGAACTTTTCATTCCCTAAGAGAGCATGTCAGGTACACTGACTGGGCGTAGTTCCATGAATTGTGGGGCTGTTAGAGATGGGTGTGCTGGGACTATGTGTAGGAGGTGCCAATGTTGGTCAAGGTTCAAGGGTTTCAGTGATCTCCAGCTTGTCCTCGGGGGACCCTGTGCTCACAGAATATTCATTTCTTCTGAGAGACAAAGTGCCTCTGGAGACGGACAAGCTGGAGCACATGCATGCTTTACTTAATATTTCAATGCACACAGATGTGTTGCGGTGACACACTCTATATACATGAATTATGATAAAATGCCAATACTGTACATCCATCCGTTCAGCACACAATCCTGGAAAAGTTCCTGCAGACAGAAACCTTTGATCACTGGTTCCGTTTCTGTTGACAACATATCCAGATCATAGATTTCAAGGTCATGACCGAATCAAAGAGGGAAAAACATCAGCAAGAAGAACAAGGGTCTTTCCTTAAAGGGGGGGGGGGGTGAAACTGAAATTTTAGTGATAGTCAGCACTTAAATTAAGCAAGAATAAAAACAAAAGTAGTCCAGATGTTGCTTTGCATTCTAGGACCAAACAGCAACGATCAAAGGGTTATTATCACTGAACCCAGAAGTAACTATAAATCAGTAAGAGGGGTGAACTGTGCCTGGCACCTATGAAATGTGCACAAACACCATAAGGCAACCACGGTTGCTGTGAGCGTGCTATTACAGAGAATGCTTGCACTTTCCCCCAATGCAAAATATTGGACTGCATGAGACGAACTGACAGCAGACATGGATTCAGAGTGGGAAAAATTAGACTCAATAAATATGCAATGAATGCACACTAACTTAACAAAATATAACAATTACATGGAAACGTGATGCAGGACCACATTATTTTTATGGTACTACTAGTTCTCAAATATAATGTTACCATAAATTTCAATGGGATCATGCAAAAATTATATACTGTGACACACTTACCTTTCATTTTTACATGAACTTGCAGATTTATGACTCTGTAATCAATTGACACTTATCTTTGCATAAGCCAATAAAGCAAATCTTCTCTGATAAGTCAGACATGTGAAAGATCAGAATCAACGGCCATTGGGAAGAGGATCTGTGGGTATGGGCTCAAGAGCTGTGAACTCACAAACCCAGAGGAGGTATAACACAACCAGCCTTTGCAATGGAGAAAAGGTGGGTTGGGGGATTTTAACAATGGAAAGTGTAGTGGTAATAATAGTGGTAATAATGCTCTTCCGTCACAATGTTCTTTCTGTCTTCTTCTCACATTAGCTGCCTTGTGAGTCAAAAGTCAGCCAGCAGTAGCACTGATCAGGATTTGTTTGTTTTCTCACTCTTGTTTACCAGCTTGGAAAGAATGTAAGGGGAGTTTTTTGTTCAGTAGTTCAACTTCCTCAAACTTTGAAGGAAGGCTCTGTTTTTCTCAACGTTGGAAATGATGCACTTTGGCATATAGACAAAACCGAAATGAACAAGCAAAAAGGGGCAGCAGCTTCTTGGGGGTTGGAGGACAGACAACTGGGCCTCTCCATGCTGATGATGCCAACATGGGCAAGGGAGAGACGTGAAGAGGTCATCTGGAACCCTCGCCTCCTTATCCTCTTCCACTGCTTCTTCTCCTTGTGGTTCTAGCTTGACGCTCATGTGTTCGTTGCAGAAAGAGACTTTCACAACACTAAATGATTACACCTCAGTTTCCCTGGCAGTCACCGCCCAGAGTGGCAATGTTTTAGATGGACTGTATAAAAGTCCAATTTATAAATAAACAATGATACATTTATCATATAGGGAAAGAAAAATCAGGAATCTCACAAAACAAATAAGTATGCACTGAAGACCCACAGAAACACCAATGGCCTGGATAGCCTCTGTATCATCATCATGAACAAAAATGCCCTTATACATCATCCTCCATCTGGCTGTGGTCCTTGAAATTTTATGCCAAGGAAAACTTGAATTTGCATAAGATTACGGACTATTTCTGTACTTTCCCTTTAATTAATTATTTTTGTGCTCACTACAGAGAAGTATTGAGGGATGTCAAGTAAAGATAACAAACTCAAGGAAGATATCCATATCATCTGTAGCTTCAATGCAGAAAATTTATTTGCTGTCTGAAATTTGGAAGCAGTGAATTTGTTCGTGTGAGTGTACACGTCTGAGAATTCACTTCAAAGACACTTCAAGAATCAGATTTTGTTGTCTTTTTAGAGAAGAAAAATCCCGTAAGTCTTACCTGCCTAAAGGTATCTGCAATGTCGTCTTCATTCACTTTTATCTTCCCCTGTGATCCAGTTCTGAATTCAATATTTCTGGCAGATCCAGCATGGAAGATTAAATTTCCCCGTTCGGAAGCGATGCGAGGTCTGGAGCGGCAAAAGAATAGAGATGCCCGTTGGTGACAAACTTCCCAAAGATTGCATCAAGTCACTTAATCTATACTATGTCTGTATCCGGTTTTATGGCTCATGTCTACCAAAAATGAATAGGTAGTCCTGTAATTAATATGTCATAAATGATACTTACTGTTCCAGACTAATGTCCCTTTTAAATCTGCCTTTTGCCGGAGAATCAGAACCAGAGTTTGAGTGATAAATAGTCAATAGTACCACTAAAGTCCAAAGGAAAGAGGTCTGATACCCCATCGCTCACTTCCAGTCCTCTTGGACTGTGCAGGGAGTTAGAGTGAAATCTGCATTATCTTCAAGGATTAACCCAGCGTGAGATGTACTTTGCTCTTAAAGAAGTCCTTACAAGTCACACAACTGGTTAGTCATCTTTCTTTTCTCAGCCCAATAATTTAGATAGGAGAGATAGTGATTATTTTATAGCCAGGAATTACCTTTTGACTGGTGGGGTAGCGTTTGAAGGAGCAGCTTATAGACCAATGGTTCTCAACTTGTGGGTCCCCAGATGTTCCTGGACTGCAACTCTCAGAAGCCTCCAGCACTCGCTGTGCTGGAAGGGGTTTCTGGGAGTTGTAGTCCAGGAACATCTGGGGACCCACAGGTTGAGAACTACTGTTTTAGACCCTGTGTGCATGACCCTCAGGCTGATGTGCAGTGCTTATTGGATCACCATGACCTCTCTCATGATTGGTACATACATACTCATAATGCCTTCTGCATGCACATTATTAATTGTTCCCTGAGTAAAATTGTCACATGGTTTTATCTACCTGGCACTCTCCCCACTTAGCAACATTCTAGATGTTGAGACCCACCATTCCCATCAGTTTCAGAATAACCTCTCTGATGGATCCATAAATGGATTCCCATGCATGTGTGTACACAGTGTGAAAGATTCATGGAAAATAATTATTCCCTGGTTCTTGTAGAGTCTGAAGAGTGGATGCTCCTCTGAATTTCTTTGCAGACTAATGTTGAGAAAAAAAGATGTATAAATAGAATATGTGATCCTGAAGTCATGCATCTCAAAATAAATGGACCTAGAGAAAAGAAGGGTTGCATGCTTGTAACCCCTATGGATTATTTTGTTCAACCTAGTGGGTGGGGACGTCTAAGGAGGGCACTGTGATTAAAAAATTTCTTTTTAAGATGGAGACAGGGATAGCTGTTGTCTCCCTTGAGGTTTGTCAGCCTGGTTTGTCAGCCTGATTTTATTGCCTTGATTCAGAGACTATACATTTAGAGCAGGGTGTGTTTGTTTATGTTGCAAATATCCAGACTTGGGTGACAATAAAGATCACTGGGATTTTGTTTCCGGGTTATTTTGCTCCAGAGAGACCTTTGCATCATTTTAACTATAAGCAGCTTCTGCTGCGGAGCAGTGGGAGTATGGAATTCAAGGGCATATATTTTGCAGCATGCAGTTTGGGCCATGCTTCTATTGTTATTGTTGTTTCGTTCATGTTTGTTGTGTTCCTAAATACTCATATAAAGAAGACGGCACTGCAAAACCCTGAGTGGTGCACATGCTACCATCCAGAAAGAAAGTATGGAAGAGTAAATGTGATTTAGTCAGGAAATGCCAGGAGTTAAGAGATTTAATGGGACTCAGAAGATGAGACGGGTTAAGGAAGATCTAGGCAGAACAGCTGGGTGGTGGGGAAAGATCCAGTAAGTGGGGAGCCTTGGGAAAAACGAACATTCTGGTGGAAGGGGGACAGAATATGCAGTGGCTGCACCTCATGTTCAATTGGTACAGGAGGCGCTTCTCCATTTTGGGCCACGGTGTGAGGTAAGGAGAGGCAGGAATGCTGAAAGCAGAAGCTCCTAGCAGGAAGAGACCAAGGAGCTGAAAGAACAGAGGAAGTGAGTTGAGAAGCACAGAAAGGAGGGGGAGGGGAACTAAGTGAACCGTAACAGGAAATGTATTGGGGGGGGGGGATAAGCCAGAACACGTTCCATTGTTTTTGGACCTCATAAAAAGCGGCTCACTTCGACCCTTGGCCCTCTCATTAAATATTATTTCTGATTCAGCCACATTGGACTAAAGATGGGAAGGGAACTTCCCTCCCGCCTCCTCAGAGTGTCAAGAGGGAGCACTTCTGACAGCCAGATTTGTCTTTAAAACAGCCATATATGTGTAAATCCATAGAAGCATCATGACAGGGTGAACAGATAAAAGGACAGGGTTTATGTACCTTTAAGTGTGGCTAACAAGAGGACATTCTAGAAGATGCTACTTTTAATGCAAGGTACAGCTGCTGAAAAAGTCCTCTTTTGCACAGCTATAAAAGGGTTATGAGCCCTCTCATCTCTTTTCACCTCACCACTCTAGCCCCTGTTTCTGAACAGACAAGGTCATACTGCCAGCAAATCAATAATGACACAGAAGGAAGCTGCCAGCAACCTGAAGAGTGTGCAAATGCATTTTTGATGCCGCCTTTCTTTGCCGTCTTTTGGTTTGGCATCTGCTTAATCCTTTGAATATTTGTATACTTACTGGTTTTAGTTCTTAATATTGTGTTTTAACGATGAAAGACACCTTGGATCCTCCTTAATGGGAAAGGTGGATAAAAATATTTTTAAAATAAATAAGTAAAAATTCAGTTCTTCTTTGGTTTATTCTTATTTAGAGCTTTTCAAAGTTTTGTTAGAGCACCAATCTATGTATTTCCAGAAGTAAGTTCTACTCAGTTCAATGAGATTTATGTCAGGTAAGCTTGTTCAAACTTGCAGCCTTACACTTGCCTTTAGAATTCAAACGGGAACGAGCAACACTGTTCCTGCTATTTTATTCGTACCTAAACTATCTGAATTTTTTTTCCATTCAGGAAGCCAATCTTAACTACCATTGCTTTCAACAACTTTTGGAAATCTATAAATAGCCAAAACAGTCACTTGCGTCAAGAGAATCAGGAACATGTCCATTTAATTTTATTGGGGGGTGGGGTGGAATTGGATCATACTACCCTTTGGGACTCAACAATGCCAACACAGAGGCTGAAGTACAGTTAAGAATAGAGGCAGTTTTGTTCAAGAACTAAGTCTATAAGCCTAACAAATAAAGTAACTTGGCATTCTGGTTTTCTGGAAAATAATACTGTGAGCTGATTGTTTAGGGGTTTGAGAGTACCACGACACTTTCTTTTAGTGCAACTGTCATCTTCCCCATCTCCAACATTTGGCTTGGGGGTTAGGAATGCCATGTCTAAAACAGACTATTATTATGTGATGGCCTTAATTCTCTTGCAATGTTTTTCTTCATGATAGGGCCAGAAACTGGTGGATTGCCAGCAGAATATAGATTCCTATGGCAACTATCTGTTCACCTGTCTGATCTACTATGGAGGGCTCCTTCAGTCATGAATGGTATATTGTGTGGAAACTGAAGATGGAGGTTTCCATGCTTCTGCTCTTTTAAGCATATTCTATTGTCCTTTGCTACAAGAAAGACAGCAACCCATGAGCAGGATTGTGTGCAGCACATCTGTAGCTTGTAAGGGTGAAATCAGGGTCACTATTTGGTGCAGTCACTCATTTATCAGGGTATTTTAATTCTGTTATAATTATTTTGAAGTATTTTATGCTTAAAATAATGTGAATAAAAACACTGTTTGCCTAAGAACGTCCAGAGGGTTATGGTACACCAATGAGAGAAGCTGGTAACCTTATTGATTCAGAATTTATAGGCACTGAAACCGCAAGACCACTTAGAGAGGTTTCATATAACTAGGAAGCGAGATATATAGTCTATTTAATGAGCTTTGATTTTAAACAAACTTGCACAGGAAACTGAGCCAAGTTTGATATTGACAAGCATGTTTCCTGTGGGGTGAGAAGTCTAACATTAGGACAAGGAACAGAGAAAACGTGGAAAGCAGCAGCAGCAGATTTGTGTTGTCACATATTCCCATTTACAAAAAAAAAAAAAAAAAGATATGGAATAAAAATATATAGTCAAATGTAAAAGGCATGCAATGAGGATTCCATTACTTATCACCCTGATTTAGAACCATAAATCAGGACTCAGGAGTTCAAGTTCAAGTTTATTGCGGTCATATGACCCATATAAGCAAATATACAGTGAATCATAAAAACAGTGGAAAAGAGTAAAACTGCGAATGGGTAAAATCATCAGGGAGATGGATGGATGGTCGAGGTAATCTCTGTCCTGTTGCTGCTTCCTTTCCAGTTCTTCCACTGTCTCAAGCTTA
>JAHTLZ010003542.1:64675184-64709914 GCA_023846285.1 Phrynocephalus versicolor
TACATACATACATACATACATACATACATACATACATACATACATACAGGAGACACATGAAACCTGGGCCTCTCCAGATGCTCTTGCACTCCAACTCACCCCAGCCTTCACCAATGGTTATATTAGCTGATAGGAGCTATAGCCCCATAACATTGGGAGGGCCACACAGCAGGAGGAACATCTACCGGATCCAAATAAACTGATGCTCTGGGTGCCATGTCAAAGCAGGAGTAACTTACCCATGCTTCACTCTTCCAGGGTCCTAACATTCTCATCTCCTATGGACTAAGACTGACATTGAGCTCTGTCACATTTCCTCCCCCAAGGTATGTTGCAACATGTGTACCAATGCAGAGGTTCTGTGTCTCGGTTTTTCAGCAATTAGAAGCAATCCGCTTTAGGTGTGATCACAGGGGCAGGTAGCCTTTTGGACTGCTCATAGTATGGTCCACTGTGAACTACTTCCCAGTGATCTCACACAGTGTACAGGAAATAGCACTCCTGATCTTTGCCCAGACTTTTTGGTCTAACACAGTGCTTCTCAACCTGTGGGTCCCCAGATGTTCCTGGCCTGCAACTCCCAGAAACCCCGTCCAGCACAGTGAGTAGTAGAGGCTTCTGGGAGTTGCAGGCCAGGAACATCTGGGGACCTACAGGTTGAGAACCACTGGTGTAGCAGAACCACTGGTGTTGCGGGGGGGGGGGGGGGAGGCTGCCACGAGCCCCAGCAGACAGGAGGAGATAGCTCCCATTAAAGTGATCCTTGCTAGTGCGATCAGACCTACATTCTCCTTGCCATCTGACTTCTCTCTTAATCTCAGAAGCAACAGAATATACAGGTATAAGATAACCTCCCTCTATCCACTCCTCTCCATCACTCAAACATTAGTGAATATACAGCACTTTAGATTGGATGGGGTTTTCCCCTTACTAAGCCACTACTCACACATGTTGGAGACAACAGAAATTCTTGATATGTAAATCCACACTTTTCCAAGGTTTGTATGAGTTCATCTCTGGCAATTCAAAAATAAGACAAAAAGGTTTATGGTAGCACTACAGGGATTTACATATTCCTCATCTAAATGTGTACACACAAAAGTTAACAGAAAAGCGCTTTTTTAAATTTACAAGGCTTTATTTATCGACTATCAGGTTTAAGGAGTTGAAATGAATCCGTACAACCTGCAGTAACTATCACAATTGTATTTGGTTATACACCCTCCCCAAATTTTGACAAAGTTTTACAATGACATCACACTCCGGATTACCAGCATATGGCCCCAACTTTCTTACAAAAAAAAATCCCTAAACTTTCTTCTATGCATTTCTCTACTGCAGCCACATCCATTCTCTTTTATAACCACATTCAAAACTGTCTAATTTACAAACCTCAACTCAAAGGGAATTGTGATGGGCAGTTCATGCCAGTTCAGCCATAAGCCCAACAGGTGTGCTGCGGTTCCTATGCAGTTCCGTCTCCTCCGGTGGTGGGTGCCCACTCAGAAGCAACACCCCGGTTTCTTTGCCCCATCTCCCTGGGATTTTGCTTTTGAGTGGGCATCTGTCAGAGGTGGCAGGGCTCTGAAATGCGTCGGAAGGAACCATGGGCTGGCAGCTGAACCGGCACGAACTGCTAAACCAGCAGTCTCCGTCCATCCTTGCTGACAACTCACCGCTCCCAAACTCTGCATTCTGTAAACCTCCTCCACCACTTCCCAAGGCTCATGACTGCCTACATCAGAGGTTCCCAAAGTGGTCTATATGGACCCCCAGGAATTGATTTTGACTTGTAGGGGGTCAATGAAAACGAGAAAAAATGGGGGTGCACATAATGTAAATAGGGGTCCATGTGCGTAGACCCCATTTAGGCAGGTCATCGCCAACATTTAGGTATTCCATAAATGTCTTATTATACCTAACACAGATTGTTTTGGCGCCATTTTCAGCACGTTTTGGCACCTTTTTAAAAGCTTTGGCATGCTAGCAAAAACCCTATCAAAGTGAGCAGCACTGGGTCACTTTCCAAAAACCAATTGAAATAAGTTTAGGAAAATTCAGTATTAGGCAGGCAGGGGGTCTATGGAAAACAAAAACAAAAACAAAAACTGACAAGTGGTCTACAGGGCGAAAAAGTTCGGGAACCTCTCGCCTACATCAAGGGGACATTAAGAGGCCAGATGGTAAAGCAATCCATAACATAGCAGACCTACTGATTCCAATAGACTTAATCTATTGTTATGGGCTAACAAGGTGCTCCCAGCTTAGGGTGACCCTCACTGGGTTTTTGAGATCCATGAAGTGCACAAGGAGTTCATCATTGCCAAACCCTTGTGAAGTTCTATTGCTAAGTATAAGTTTGATCCCCAGTCTCCTAAATCGTAGAATCAACATCCACTGTACCCCTCTGGCCCTGGACGTATTCTATGTTTGACTAAACCTGGATTAAAACTGCGTTGCTTTCTTACACAAATGTTTTACCAATTTCCCTGAAGTTGACAAAACGTGTCCATTAATTTGTGCACCCTTCTGTTTCTGCTGATATTTAAATACTCTTGCTACTAGTGGTAACATGGAACCAGTAGATAATGGATGCAATCCTGGCACATTCGCCACATGGGTAAACAAGAATCAATGCTGAATTTCAAAGTTAAGGGCTAATATCATAAATGTAAACTTCGGAATTTGAAATCAGGAACAGTGAATCTGTCTGAATCAGTGAATCTGTCTGAATAGCGCGAGTGCCCTCGTGTTTGTGCCACCTGCACAAAGCAATAGCTTGTTCTTCCTTGCACAAGCACGAGTCAGGCATGCAGAACAAGGATCGTGCTTGTGTAAGATGGCACTTGTGCAAGTCGGAGATTTTGTGGCAGAATAAACCATGTCCAACAGCATCCTGACTAGTACGTGCTCAAGATACCTAACAGGTTGAGAAGTGGGAAGGCAAATGTACCGCTTTCCACTGATTACTGAAATGTAACACAAAGAAAATTTCTGTGCTCTATCCTGAAGCATATCTAATATACAGTGGTCCCTCGTATAACAAATGGTTTGTATAACATAAAATATGTACAACATAAAAAATTCGGAAATAGGGGAAATTTGCTTAACAAATTTGTCTATGGGGTGAATCTGTACAACATAAAAATGGTCGCAATTAGGGATTACTCCGTTTTCAATGCATTTCTATGGGAAATTTGTATAAAGGAAAATTTGCTTAACAGAATTTCATTTGGAATGAATTAATTCCTTTATACAAGGTACCACTGTACCCCCTTATTTTGTCTTATCATATTATAGTATGGGGCCACAAAGGTGGGAAGGACTCGGGAGAGTTTCTGATCCAATCTTTTGCAGGCTACAGCATTCAGCTGCAGCAGTCATGACTAATGGTCATCCAGACCCTGTATGAATACCTCCAGTAAAGGGGAATTCACTATCACAACTCTTGAACAGCTCCCACAATTAGAAGGGGGGTTCTCCTAATGTTTAGCAAAAACCCTCTTTCCATGGTTCCAAAATGACGAAACAGCACTTGGCTTGATAAATATTTTCTCATATCATTTCAAATTTCTTTGCCCTGGCCATTTTTTTAAATATAGTAAATCAAGGATGTGTTTACATTGACCAATACCTGGCAGAAGATGATTCAAAACCTTTGACATTTTCTAAAAGTAAATATTTAAGTCGTTTTTCCAGCCTGTAAAACAATTTGTTTAAAGTACAGTTATAAACCAAGAACATATAAATCCATATAATCATCAAGCTCATTTTATCTTCTAGATTAGGCTTCTTTTAACAGGAGGAGGTACTTTTGACCTCTAGATGCTTTTGTACTACAAAGCACATAATCCTCTCCCATTACTCCCAGGAGCTGAGGCTATTGGGAGCTGAAGTCCAAAAGGTCTGGGAAGCTAAACAGCCTCAGCTCCTGGGACTAATGGGAGGGGATTATGTACCTTGTAGTACAAAAGCATCTAGAGGTCAAAAACTCTACTGTTCATAAAAGGAAGAAGAAAACTGTCTATTAAATCCAAAGCCATTGAGACTGAAACAGAAACTATCTTGCCAGCACAGCAGAGCCCAGGGAAGATTAAACCCATGCTAGGGTATTTCCAGATAACACCATCCACCCAACCTAGGCTCCCTCTCAAGCGTGCAGAAACACAAAATAGCCCAATCTGCAGGGCCTTAAATAATACTCTGAAGTAGTATATGAGAAAGGAAGATGGAGTTGAATTATGCAGCATCCATGGCAATCAAGTATTTAAAAACTGTTGCCGAAACAAAATTCTAGAATGGAGTCTTCTTCAGATACTGATATGAAAAACATGTGCAACACATATTTTAAAAACATCTTTCAATAAAAGGGCATTTTAAATCCTGGAAGTTGTTTGTTTACTTACAACATCATTCTTCTTCCACTGTGGGCCCCAAAGCAGCCACAACAATTAATAGCAGTTATATATCCCGTTACCTGAACCTAAATGCTCCTGGTTGGTCCTGGACATAATTCTAAGTACCATGCATAGGATCACATTGCAAGTCTCATTCCCTGGCTACTCCCCCGTGGTCTAGCAAGGGACATTTCAGTCTCCCAGAGTCTCATTTTACTGGAGTATTCACACAGAATTAGACCTACATGCAGAGACATAGCTAGGGCTTTCAGCACCCGGGGACAAAGTAAGTTTCTTTCCCCCCAAGGGACCTTAAGGATGGAGGGAGGGAGAAGGCAGCAGCCTGGCTGGCAATGAACAAGCAAACAAGAGGATGAGGACAGACTCAGCCAGCCATGGGCGTTGGGGAGGGGCTAAGGAGCTAAGGAGAAGGCAGTGGCGCATGGGGAGCCTTCCACACCACCCCTGGCAGGTCATCCGTGACACACATTCCTGCAGTTCCTGAGTAGCGAGCCATTTGGCACCCAATGTGGCACCCCGAGATGCTACACTCGGGGACAGATGTCCCCCCTTGCCTCCCTAGCTACGCAACTGCCTACATGGTGTAGGCATCTGAACCATCATAAACAATGGGCCCACGATTCTGTCCCGGAGACAGGAAAAAACATGGACAAAACCAAGTATCTTCCCGTTGCAGTACTTTTCGTCCCAATTGTTAAAATGCAATGTGTTTGGACAGAAAGCAGAACTCTGGTTGTTAGTAGGGCAATGGGACATTGGCATTTTCAGCAGGCTCAAGAATTACCAGACACATATATTAAACCTTAATCATAACCAGAACCCTAACAATAAACTTAACCTGGCTATTAACCCTCATTATAGACAGAAGAAAGGAACCTGGAAGCAGCAACAAAGATTGCCCTCTCCTGTGTTCCCACCAAATGCATCTATGACACGGATGGGATTGAGTGAAAAGCCTTGTCTGATGATCTCAGCATACAAGCAGGCTCACAGAAGGAGAAGCAGTCCTTGGGACAGCTTGGGTTTAAGCCATTTGGGGCTTTATAAGTTAAAACCAGCACTTTGAATGGTGCCCAGAACCAGATCGGCAGCCCGTGGAGCTACTGTCACGGAGGTGGATGGCTTATGTGATCCCTGTGACCAGCCCCAGTTAACAGACAGGTTTAGGATAGAACTCACCTCTTTCCTAACCATTTACCATGCCAGATGAGGGCACATGAGAACTGAATCCAGTCAACATTGGAAGGGCAGCTGGTTCCTCGCCCTCCCAAACAATTTACAATCTAAACAGCTCAAGGGTGAAGCTGGGTATCAGTCAGCATGACCTACACTTCATGCCCAATTGCCACCCTGCTCTCACCATTTATTAAGTACAAGGGCTGACTGAATCAAACGGCAAGACCGCCTCCGTTTACACCGAGTTATCTCTTTTTCACAGAAAAGGGAAAAGTGATCCTGGGGCACTGCTTTGGAAAAAAATCTGATTCAGAGAAACTGTTATGGGGTGTTACGGGAGGTCACTGCAATTTGTGCACTGTTATCAGCCAGTCATCACAACTGCATGTGACAAGAGCCGTCTCTGCAGCCGTAGGCACTGGGATAATCCTCAAGTACAAAAACAAAGATAAAACCACACTTGCAAAAAACTATGCACCGTATCCAGAAATGTTTTGTTGCTTTCAGGCTTTCAAGGGCCTGTCCTTTAAACTTACCTTGGAAGGAGATCAAGAATGTAGAGAAAACTTCGGGTTCTGGGGTCAGCAATGTCTCCTTGTCGACCGATTCTGTAGAAAGAGGAACGAATTCGAGGAGAAGCAAACGTGTCTAACTGGAAGCTCCTAATTCAGGCAGCAAAGCTATCTGTATTTCATCTGTGATAAACATTAGATCTGAATCAAGAATCTCGATACACTGTTGGCAAATACTTTTCAGTTTAGTTTATAATACGCTAGGTCTGGGCCAGGGAACAAGAGAAGATGACATATCCACCTACACATATCCTTTCAGGAGATTCCCCATTTACCCTGTCCTACTTAGGCAGTTACTTCATGTCTGTTTTGTCTCTGTTAGTGTTGCACTTAGGAGTGGTACAAAAAAAGTTACTTCACGTCTGTCGCACAACTACTGAAATTTGTCTCGACCACGCCCCTGGAATGGGTGCTAAGTGCGAAAATACTGTACCTGGTGCTGGGGTAGGGTTTTCCCTTGTCACTCTTTGCTCCCGCTTTCTGTTCCGAGACAAGACACCATGTAGTAATGACTGTCACACAACAAAACATTCATTTCTCTCAGAAAATTGTGTCTGGGTTTTGTTTTGTTTTGTTTTACTTTTCAGAAGCGTAATATCAAAAAGTATTTTTAACACACACACACACCCAAAAAAAGAAAAGAAAAAAGAAAAAGGAAGCTAGACAAATTCATTCTTGTCATGGTACAAGACTGTGAGGTAACACTTGTCACGAGACAAGTTATCAAAACCATGGGAACACTTAAACAGGGACAAAACCACATGATTGCGACCAATGTTGTCAAGGTACAAAACTAGTCGTTCAACAAAAAAGGATGTGAAGTAACCGTCTTAGTTGTTTGCATTTACAGTATAGCTTGTCTTTCTTTGGTGAACTCAAAACCCTTCTCCCCATTTCATCCTTACAACTCCATCCCAAGGGCACCTACTTGAGATGTAGTTCATTCCTCACCTACAGCTAATTCACTGAGCTAGCCAATCCGCCGTATGGACATACTTGACCAAGTGTACTTAAGTCAAATGTTGGCCTCACTGCTAGATGGGTGATATAAAAATCCAATAAAAACAAAAACAACAGCATTTAATATTCAGTAGTTTCCCACATTATATTTTTTTGGTTCAAAATGCATGTCAACTGATATTTTCCTTTCCTTATTAAAAACAAGCAGGGTGCTAAAAACCACATACCTTGTAAAAGGCTGGCAAGGAGGACTCATCAAGATCATATCGAAAGACAAAGCATCAAACTCCTTCTGTGATATTCCCTGCATGGAGAAGAACATAGCAAGGCGTTTTCTACAATGAGCAAGATATTGTCAAACTGCAGATGTTCTGTCAGGATGCACCAGAGGAAGAGAAATGGGCATGCATTATCACTTCCCTTGAAAGAGCATCTCTCGTGAGCTCTTTTCCTAAAAGTGCTTCCACTCTACCCGGTCCTTGCTATTTCACTTTAAAAACTTATGCTGGACAGTTCGCTTCTTTCCCTCCCCATCTCTTCTTCCTTTTGTGTCATGACTTTTAGATTGGAAGCTTATGAACAGAGAGGCTGATTTGTTTCATAAGTTTAGGGAAGCTGCTCTAGAGTTGATTCAGCTGAAAACTGGGACAAAATGGTTTTCAATGAATGCAGTCATTATCTCAGTTTATGAATTATAAAGCATTTTGCTCAGATTCCATTTACTATATACTGCCTTAACAAGAAAAGCACCACAGAATCCAGATGTTTGCCATAATCACAGTCTTTATCTGGCATATGTACAGTGTCCTTTACAGATCTGTACTTTTGGAAAAGTCTTGTTACAAAGTCAGCTACCATAGTGAAGTCAGCATGAATGAGCACAGCCCAGGGGTCTGAACACTAAGTGTTTTAACAGAGCAATAGGAACATTTCCAAAATTCTTCCACTGATATATAAAAATAATACTCATTTTTAATTTATTTAAATTATTTTTAAAGCACTTCAAAAGCACTGATTCTAAATATAGACCAGGAATGGTAAAATGGCATTAGTCAGCAGTGTGCCAAGTCCAATCATTATTCCAGCGGCATCCAGTCATACAGATGTATTTTCCTTTCTAGTCCTTCATCTGAGTATGTTCCCCAAATCTGGTACAAAGATCAATTGATGTCCTGGAGTAAATGTGAGAAAGTCCATGTGGAATTGTAAGGCACCAGCAAATGTGCATAACTGGATACAACCAAGTGTTTGCCCAATAGTGCTCTAGCCTTACAATCAGTAGCTGATTCTTACTCTTTGATCTTCCAGATGTTTTCAACGTCAGTCCCCAGAATTTCAAACCAACCTATCCAATGTTTAGGTTTCTGGAAGCTAAAAGTCAAACTATCTGGTGGATCAAAGGTTGGAAAACACTAACCATGGGGGGAAAAACCACCCCCCTAAGAAAACCCTGATGCTTCTGATGCTGCTGATAGGATTTTTTTTAAATCTAAACCCAATCACATGTACTTATAAATATCATGACCAGGTTGAGTCTGGTAAATGACAAAAGATCTTTAGGGAATATGTGGGCTCTATCCAATTACCTGCTACCTGGTCTTTCCCAAAAAGAAATATTAGGATCAGAGACTTTATGCGTGTATTCCTCCATTGAGCCAGAGCACTGATACCTTTGGGCTCTGCTTTTCAAATTTTTGGACTACAATCCCCAAGATCTCCCAGCTGCATGGCCCCCTATTCTCTCTAGGGCCCAAAACAAGCTCCCAAAAGGAAAAGACCGAGAATCTGAAATTTCAAGGTGCTCTGTGATTTTGAAACAGAAGCAGCAACAGCAACAAAAACAGAGAGCAAGGCTATTCCATGGACTCCCAAAGCCTGAGATGAACATCAAAGTCAACTTACCTCAATCGTCTTTGGCCACAGTGGCGTGGCGTGGAAGTTGTGTGTATAAACTTCATTAGCCACAGTATTCACATCGACAGCTGCAACTACTTCTGCAGGTATACCGCTGGCTAAAATTTCAATAGGGACAGTTTGAGGAGCATAACATTTGCATTTTTCAAAAAAATAATATTTAGTTTAGAGACATACTCTCCAAACTCAACTGTTTATCTCAATATAGTGAAATAAACCTGCCCCTCAATTGTTTTAAACAACTCAGTTCTGGGGAAACTACAGCTGTGTTTCATTATTTGAAGCTGCCTTTAGTAGTTCTTTGGTTTAAATATCTGGTTGCTGAACCAGAACCTGGAAGTTCACGGTACCTCCTATAAGTAGAGTCAGACCATGTGGCCTTGGGCAAGCTGCGCAGTCCTAGATGGTCCCATAAGAACAGAATGGTAAACCACTTCTGGTTAATTTCTATCTGGAAATGCCTAAAAAGGGTCACCATAAGCTGGTGTAGGATAACAGAGAACAGAGTTCCCTGCTTGGCCATGGAAACTCATTGAGGGAGTAGAACTGTCAAACCCACTCTTTAAATGTCTCCCTTACTTGTCACTGTAAGGGTCACCGTAAGACAGTTCTGGCTTGACAACACACAATAACAACACAGTGGGGTTTTTTTGAATGTATTTTTGTTATTGGGATTTGAGGGCTGTAAGTGTTAATCTTGTCAACTGCCCAGTGCAGTGCTTGCAGTAATGGCGTACTACAAGCGAGTGAGTAAGTAAATTTCTAATCCGCACCCAAAAAAATTCAAGCAAACTCTAAGCTTCTATTTAAATCTGCTGGAAAAGGACACAGGCCTCTGTGATTTCAAGGTCAGTGTGACATGTCACATTAGAACAGCTGAAATCTAACTATTCCGGAGGGTGCCGATTGCCTTAAAGCCAACCATGTCTCGGTGAAGCTTATTTCTACTTATCAGCTGGCTCACAGGGGACAGTAAAAGTGACAGTGAAGTTGAGTCACGCATGCAGGCGCTTGCCGTGATACCTGGAAGAATAGTTCAATAAAAGTTCATTGAAATGTGGTCAAGTGTACTCTGCCTCACACATATGCTTGATCTGCAACAACACAATTCAAAGGGGCGCTTATTAGCAACTTGTTGATGTTACTATTTGATAGGCCAGAGTTTCAGTGATATCATATAGAACAGGCCTGCCCAACAGGTAGACCGTGGACTACCAGTAGCCTGTGAAGGGTTCAAAAGTAACCCGCCGACCATCAATAAAAAAGTGAGGGGATAAGTTCTCCACCCCTCCCTCCCCCATCCCAAGGACCACCACTGCCCCAGCAAAGTTCTGGGTCTGCCAGCCCACTGTCTCAGCCGAGCGGGGCAGTTCAAGGGCCATGGCGCATTGAAATCTGTTCCCTCCAGAATAGATTAATTGGTTTTCAATGCATTCCTATGGGAAACTGCTGCTCTACTTACAAACATTTTTTACTTATGAGCATGTGCTCAGAACGGATAAAATTCATAAGTAGAGGTTTTAGTGTAGTAGCCCTTAGACACTTTGGGCCGGAAAAAGTAGACCTCGGCCTGTTCAAAGTTGAACAGCCCTGACATAGAAGAAACATATATTAATGAGATCATGGTGCAACGTGATCATTTTTTGAGTATCACTCAGGTGATCCAGGTTCTATTTCCCCACTGAGTCATGATGCTCATTTGTGCAAGTTTATTTATTTATTTATTTATTTGTATGCTTATTAACCGCCCGATTTTCCCACAGGAACTCTGGGCGGTGTACAAAAAATATTACAGCCTCAACTTACCCAAACAACCCACATACAGTGGTATCCCGACTTAAGAGCCGCTCGACTTAAGAGCAATTCGATTTAAGAGCGGAGAATTGTTGGTGTTTTAACTGCCGCCTTACAAATTTTAGACATGGTCTGCTTGACTTGCAATATTTTTTCATTTCTTTGATTTTTTAACTTATTTTTTCAATTTTTTAGATAGGTACCCCGACTTAAGAGTAGTTCAACTTAAGAGCATGCATTCACAACGGATTAAATTCGTAAGTTGAGGTACCACTGTAGAATTAAAAACAACCACCACCACAATATGCACAATCCAGCAAGAGGGGAAGAAAAAAAGGGGGGTTGTGTGGAACAGATAACACCAACAGACAACAGCCCTACAAATGTACAATCAGCAATCTCCAAAAGATTCCCTGAAGAGCCAGGTCTTTAACGCTCTCCTAAAAGCCAGCAGGAACTCCGCCAGCCTGATCTCCATGGGCAGTTTGTTCCAAAGTGATGGGCCAACTACCGAGAAGGCCCGATTACGTGTAGAGACCCTTTGGGCCTCCCTCGGTGAGGCCACCCGGAGCAACAAAGCAGCTAAGCTAGCCTACCTTGAAGAAATGCTACGGGGATACAGCAGAACTATCATGCAAACTACAGTGGTACCCCGACTTAAGAGCAGCTCGACTTAAGAGCAATTCGACGTAACAGCGGAAAACTGTTGGCATTTTAACTGCCGTCTTACAAATTTTAGATATGGGCTGCTCGACTTACAATTTTTTTTTCATTTTTTTGATTTTTTTAACTTATTTTTTCAATTTTTTTAGATAGCTGCCCTGACTTAAGAGTAGTTTGACTTAAGAGCATGCCTTTGGAACAGATTAAATCCGTAAGTCGAGGTACCGCGGTACTTTGAGCTCACTGGAGGAGAGGATATAAACACATCAATTGTAGAACTACAACCAATATATAAAGGAGAAGGAAATCTAGGGGAAGAATGTAAACGAGCGTGAGTAAGAAATGAATGAGCTTAACGGCTACAGAATGCAAACTGTTAGAGACACACAAAGGTGGAATAAGATGCTGTGAAAAGAAGCAGGAGCACCAGAGGACACAGCGGTATTTGCTACTACATAAAACTGTGGACAATTGCTAGTGTTTGTCTCTTGTCATGCATTGCATTTGTGGCTGTGGAGTCGACCACAGCACATGACCAGGGCATGTGCCAGCCTGTGTGGGAGGAAAAAGGGAGGAGACTGCTTGGGGGAAGAATAAAGAGAACTATGAGCGAGAACTCTGTTTTTATCTGGTCCTTGTTTCTGCCTTAGAAAGAAGATAAAAATGAACATCCTATAGTGAAATACTGTACTGAATAGCTGCCGCAACGTTTTTTTAAGATGGCAGCAACATAACTCACATTTTTAAAACAGAATTATTATATCAAACAATTATGAAAGATGACCCTAACCACCCCCTGCAGGCTGTAGGAAATGAAAACAGATATAAGAAGTTATCGTACTAAAATACTTATCATATTTAAAAACTTATATTAAAAACTTATGAAGTTATCATATTTAAAATAAATAAACATATATAAAGATGAAAAAGAATTTTAAAATATTTAAGTTAATAAAAACGCATTCCAGAGCATGCCTGGAAGTAAAAATTATTTGCATAAATACTGTACAATGTAAGCACAGGCGGAAGAGGCAACAGGTAATCTGATATAAAAGTGCCAGTTTAGTGCAATTTGCTAAAATAAACACATTCTGTCATTATTAACATTTTAGTACTTTGTACCTGTATTATCAACCCCAAGTACAGTATCCCTTCTTTAAGATAACAAACATTTGCCTTTACAAACTAGGTAAACCTGATACCTAGTGTAGGGGTAGTACAGCAGCATCAACAGATCAACTTCTCAGCCAATAAATAAAGGGAAATACGTCTCTAATACCAATGCATTGGCTAGACTTTTATATATGATAAGGGCTACATCCTTGTGCACATCCTATTTCTCCTGCCCAGATCCACAAATGCTGTTCAGCAATAACCCATACATCTAGTTGGAAAATATAATCACACTTTCTGGCCATTTCCCTGCAAATGTAAAACGAACAAACCAGCAAGATTTCTATGACAAAGGAACTTTTCTTCTCATACAATCAAAGTTGATGTTAAATTTAAAGATCAAATGATATTTTAATCACATGAAATATGCTGTTGCTGATAATGGTGTCAGATGGTGTTTTGATGGAAGGAATTGAGAGCGTAATCATTCTTTTCAGGACAGGCATTTTAATGCCCTGTGATTCTTTAGGAAATTCTGATGGGATCCTACAACTGACTGTCAATTTCACCTACGAAAAATGCCCTACAGGCAGAGAAAAGACAAGGACAAGGGACTAGGATTTTAAGGCACTGACATCAATAGAATAACCAATTTTCCTTTTAAACAAAAGATTTCTTCTTTGAAGGACTGCAAATTGATGCTCAAGTGGAGGAGATGGTCATCTGGATAAAATAGAAACAGGGTAATTGTGGCCCTCTGGATATTGTTAGAAGAAAAATCACATTATCCTTGGCCCATGACCCTGTTGGCTAGAGCTGATGGAGGCTAGAGGGTAAAAACATATGAAAAACAATTGGTTCTCTAATAAGCGGCATAGTGCAGTAATTAATGCACTGAATTGGATAAGAGGAAACAGACACTGGCCGTGAAGCTCACTGTATCACCTTGGGCCAATAACTGGCCAAGATCCAAGGGCATAGGTAGAAGAGAAATAGTGTACACGTACTTTATTTTAAAACTAGGCCAGTCCCAGGTTCAGCTAATTGGAAGCTATGGTCTTTCATGTTCTGTATGGTTCAATTAGACCTGTACAGATGTGGCTGAAGATAACTGCCATCAGCAGCATTTGTTGAAAGAACTTATACTGTACTGTATAAGAATTACTTCTACACATACCCAACAAAGGAAAAAAAATGTAATAATCTAAGTGAATAGGGAGCTAGGGTTCCTTTACTTCTTGACTTAAAACAGGACAAACATAACAAAGAAACTAGATTCTGATGGTTATACAAAGATTGAGTCAGAAAACTAGTTATTTCTTGACATGGGAATGCACATCCCTTCACATATAAATTTCAAACTCTTCCACTTTTTCTTCTTTCAGAATGTTTCCTGATAGGCTATGCATTCATGCTGAGGGTGCAGCATGGACTCAGCCCAAAGTCTTCTTGGAAGCATCCCAATGAACAGATAACAAATGGCTTGAGTTTCCTCAATTATTTGACTCCCTCGTTTGTCAATTCTCCCTGCTTATTCGTATTTTAGGAATCATGGGCTTGTGAATGTTTTTATTCATTTCCTTGCATCTGGAAGCTTCCTGCTAATGCCCAGGGCAGGAAGAAGGCCAGTGGAAAGGGTAAGGTTGGCAACCTTATTAGGACTATTGGCTAGGAGAGGAGGAGGGGAGATGTTCCTCGCAAACTTCAAGGTACGGGAGAATGTTGCCAAACCACAACGATCAAGATTTCAGAGGGAATCTGGAAGTTGAGTCGTGGCAACTGGACTTCTTTTCTTGAGAGGTCGAATGCTTTCGCTGCTCATCCAAACAGCTTCGTCAGCCTGAGAAAAGCTAGTGGCGAGTCCTCCATTCGAGGAAGGGAAAGCCACGTAATAGCGAAATTTTAAAATCCTTGCAAGACAAAGCTGGTTTGCGCTTAAGGCGCGCTTCAGCCCGTATGGGGGTAACCAGAGGAGGCAGGTACGCACCTCTATCCTCCCGTGGGTGGCAGGGTTCAGTGTTTTCATCTCGGCTTGCGACATCAGCAAGCCGCGCATTTCCTGCCTCGCTGCCCGCTTCCTTCCCACCCAGCGCGGAAGCCCATTCTTTTCCGGCCCGAGACAGACAAAGAAACGGTTCTTACAGCCGCCGCGATCAAGGGGCGTGCAAAAATATACCTTGCAGCGCGTAATGCATCCCTCCGATGCCGCTGTAGAGTTCCAGCACTCGGATCGGCCCCATGGCCATTGGCCTCCTTGTGCTTCAAAGCAGCAGCAAATGGGAGTCACCGGGCCATTTTCCCGGGCGCAAACAACGAGCCACCATAAGTTCCGGCTCTCTTCGGTTCCCACCTGCTTTCCTCGGTTCGTTGGAGGGCGTTTCTTTGTTGTCTCCGGAAAGTGATGCTGTCGCGTCTGAATCGTGCCTAGGGTTCAATTGCCAGCGGTCCCAGCACAGCAAGACCCCAAACCCTTGAATGCGATTCATTCATAGAACAAAAATAACGACAGCAAAGAAAAACACGAAAGATGCTTTTTCACCCTTTTGCATCAAATGGAGATGGAGCGTTTGGAACCTCAGTTGAGAAACTTGGAAACCTGCTACGTTTCTGCTTGGTAAAGATGCATCTGTGTACCAGCAAAATGTTACAATAGTGCTGCCTGTTAAAATTTGGATCGGTCTCCTACCCTGTAAACAAAGCAAGCAAAGCTTTTCCTAAGGTGAAGGTAAAAGGGCAGAGGTTTCACCTCAGTATCAGTGCTATTAAGGCAGCTGTGTTAACTATAATCGGGAATTCAGTCAAAAATCTACACCAACATGTAGAATTTAGGCAAACTTGCTTCTAAATAAGGCTACAGTCCCAACCGGTTGTCTGTTACATTTGTTACTGCCCTTTCTTTGCACAAATGAGTTCAAGATGATTTCCTCATTCCTTACTCCAACCTCATGCTAAAAGTCATAAGATCTTGCAAAATAACTTAAAAGTAATTAGGCACCAAGTTCCAAGGATCTAAGTATTTGTAATTACTCTCAATGTTTTAATGAGCTTTTGTTTTTTTTTAGTTTTAAAAAAACATTAGAGTAAATGCAGTAAATGCTTTTTTTAAAAAAAAAATCCAAATACTGTGACGTTGGCAAAAAAAATTGTTTTCCCATCCACTTTTTTGTCAGCATGATGCTCAACCTCCACTATTAAACTAAGCCTCCTATAACTGTTACTGAAAAGTACAGTTATGCGGCAAAATGGGTCATGTTATGTAGTTACAAGTTCAACTTAACTGTGTCTTTCTTATACTGTATTTAAAAAAATCCATTATTTGTAATGAGTTATTTCAGTGCCCCAGCATGTAATGGGTAGAGTGATGGACTAAGATTCTGGAGTTCAGGGTTACCATCCCCACTTGGTCATGGAAACTCACTGGGTAGTAGAAATGGTAAAGCCACTCCTTAACTATTCCACGTTGAAAGCCCTGTTAGGGTTGCTGTCATTTGATGCCAACATGACAGCAAGAACACACTTCCATGCTCTCAAAGAGCAGATGACTCAAGGTTGCTCATTAAACCTTATGGTTTAAAGGGAATCTAGATCTGTTCCGATCCGTTCAGATGGAAAGCAACAGGATTATGGGAATTGGGTATGCAAATAAGCCCTGCCCTCCATATTTGCACCTAGAATTCTTGTTGTCACATATTCAGTGCAAAAGATTACAAGTATACCGGTGCTGTTAGTACATTCAAACATGCTTACAACATTTCATTGTGAAGGGTGTGGATCACAGAAATGCTGTTTATTAATCATGTTCAGTTGAACCACCTGTGCTAACAGTTGCACTGAATATGCTGAAGGTTTGCTTGACTTCTAGTTAAGGGGGACACACAGAACTTACATATCTCTCTACCATCCTTTGAACCCTCCATAGGTCTGAATGCCTGATGAGGGCTGAAGTCCCAACCTAGCACTCTAACCACTACATCACACTACCTCTTAGCGTACTTTTTTGAATAAATTTTAGACATGACCAAACTGAGTGTTGTGAAGGCAGCTTTGTCAGTGGTTGGTGTCTTCAAGGGTCTTCCTTCTGGAATTCCATATTTTAAGTAATCCTGATCCAACATGATTCATAGACATATCACCAAGAAATTCAGACTACTGAGAAATCTCCTCTCCTCTATGCTAGTGTATTTGCAAAGTCATCTTTCTATCCACAGTTCAAGAAGACTCAAATCCCCAGAAACCAAGTTCAACTAAACATAATGAAAATCATTCTGACATGGAGATGTCTGTGTTTGACAGTGGAATGGGCTACTTCAGAAAGAGATTTACCTCTTCTTGGTTGGTGTTTGTAAAGGAAGTTTGGATGGCCAATTGTCGGGGATGCTTTAGCTGCAGATTTCCAGCATTGCCAGTGGTTTGGAGTTGAGGGCTCTTGAAGTTTCCACCAGCTCTACAGTTCTGTGACTCATACACACGCTTGCCATTTGCACTGACTCGTGATGAAACTAAGGCACATGTCTTGAAAATCCCTGCAGTTGCTTTCTAAATCCAGATCATATGATGTGTAGGGCCCAGTGGGGCTTGTTCATTCCCAGGGAAACGGCATAGAATGGCAGCACTAAATACAATTGATGGAAAAAAGCTATGCTCTCTTTGGGATAGCGCTGTCTTAAAAATTCAGTACCTCCGTGAAATAATTCAAGCTGCCTTCTGCTTAATTAAGTACTGGATTCTAAATCTTTTTATAGCAATGGTCTTTTTCCGTAACAGTCTTTCTTTAAAGTATTTTCTCCTTGTTCTTAGTGAATATATGAAGGCAAAGGGAGGGAGGAAGTGAAACTTTTCATTTCCTGTCATCTCTTTAAAGATATAATGTTAAGATTATCAAAAAGCCTGAATCAAAGAGGAAGGAGGCATTCAACACTTCTTTTAGTGAGGCCTCTTAATCCCTGCTGGCTGCCTTTGAACTCGCCTATAGCTCCTTTCTCTTTCTCAGCATCCGGTGCCTATTAATTTGGAACATCTCTGTTATTCCAGCTGGCCCCTCTGTTTGCACCTGCTCTTGTTCACCTGTCACATTTGTGAACAAAGACTGTTGACGTTGCACAGTGCTTGCATGATTACAGATAAACAGGCGTCATAATCTTGAGGTTAAACCGATTCAGTTTGAGCCACTGAACACGAAAAAGAACATCAGCATCAAGTGCTAATTAGAAGGTTGTTAATATTTTTCTTAGCGGGGCAGATGGTCACTTGCCATTCCAGATTGCAGAAATGTGCAGCTTATGAAATACAGCTTGAACCAAAATGTATTGTCTAAACAGTGACCGAATAGCCAAAATACTCCTGCTTAGCATAGCAAATTGCACAGAGAGTGGGCCAATTTGAATCAATAGAATTGATTACAAAGCAGTTGACTCACATGTATATATAACCTTTAATTCAGTGGGCCTGATCTTGTGTAATTTACTACACTAAGCAACCGGGTTTTGGCATTTCTGAACCTATTACCAAATCAGATAAACATACCGGTGTCTCAAAAGTATCTTGAAATCACATGAGTAATTTCTGGAGATATTTCAGATGCCAATAATGGAGACCCATTCTTCCTTGATACAAAATTGTAATTTGAAAATTGTCATATATGGTACTGTATTAGAAACAAAGTAGCAATTATGATATGTGATACAGAATTTCAATTGTTGTTGACACAGATGGAAAGGGCTTGCAGTCAAAGTTCCCTCTAAGGCAGTGGTTCCCAACCTGGGGGTCGAGATCACAGGGGTCAATTCACAGGGGTTGCCATGAGCCAGTGAAGAAAAAGGCACAAACGGCGTGGGTCTGGAAGAGGAGGTGGAGGAAGTTACAGCTTGATAGGTTGGAGGGGATGTCAGTCAATGGTACCAGAGGCTGCCATTGGCTCACAGTGCCTGTAGAGGGAAGTTCTCAATGGCACCTGCGGCAGTGGCCTGCCCAAGGGGGCTTGTGGCCTCTTCCAAGCAGGACATGGGTCACCACAACATGAGGAACTGTATTAAAGGGTAGGAAGGTTGGGAACCACTGTTCTAAGGCATGCACCAATTGTTCCCATTTTTGTTATGGTTGTAACAGAACCTGCATGGTGGTGGTGGGAGCTCATACAAGGAAGAGAGTCCTGTGCAACACAGATAAGGACATGTTGCCTGCAATAGAGAATTTTCAGCTGGATTGATCAATGATCTGATTCAGGATAAGGCAACTTGCTTCCTAAATTTGTGTTGCATCTTAAATTTGAATATATTTTTAGTACAGATGGGGGTAATAAAATTACATTACCCGTAGACCAGGTTTGCAAGGGGCTGGTCTGTGCTTTTCGTTATTACCAATAGGGACAGAGAGACGACAATTACAGTTTGCACTGTTCTGTCATTTGCTTACCCACACTCATTGTGAGAGTGTTTGGGGGATTTTCTAGGAAGACTGGTTATAGATCACAATGCCTCATTAGATGAACAAGAAGCATATCAATTTGAAATCCTTAATTGATCTCTAACTTTGCATATGCAGTGATCAGCTAGATTATTAAAACCACAGGCAGTTGAATAGCATTGATTGTGTCATTGTAATGTTATCTGGCAAGGGGTGGGGTATATTAGACAGGAAGTGAACAGTCGGTTCATGAATTTCATGTGTTAGAAGCAGGAAATATGGGCAACCAAAAAGATTTAAGTCAGTGGTGGCCAAACTTCGGCCCTCCAGATGTTTTGGACCACAACTCCCACAGTCCTTAGTCACTGGCAATACAGGTTTGGAATTCTGGAAATTGTGGTCTAAAACATCTGGAGGGCTGAAGTTTGGCCACCACTGATTTAAGTGACTTTGACAAGAGTCAAATTTTGATAGCTAGACAACTGGTCAAAGCATCTCCAAAACAGCAAGTCTTGTAGGGTGTTCCCAGTATCCAGTGGTTAGTACCAATCAAAAGTGGTGCAGGGAAGGACAAATGGTGAACCAGTGCCTGGATGGCAGGTGCCCAAGGCCCACTGGTGGATCTCAAGAGCCAAGGCTAGTCTGTCTGGTCTAATCACATAGAAGAGCTACGGTAGCTCCCAGTGCTGAAAAACTCTAGTGCTGGCCATAGAAAGGTGTCAGACTCAGAACACACAATGCATCTCAGTTTGCCCTCTTAATATCTGCTGCAGGGAGTGGCTGGATTTATCCTCCAGCTAATAAAATGGCTTTAGAAGAGGAAAGGGAAAGAAGAGAGTATGGTCACACTTGACTCCCACATGGCAGTTAAAGTGACAAATTTTCTATACTTCAAAGAGAGATGTCGAGGGAGTAGAATGTGTTTTTAACATCAGAGTTGGCAGGTGTTTTCATTCTACAGGTTTCCTTTTCACCAGCATCCTAAGTGTTTTACTGGAATTCACCAGAAGTAAAAAAACGTTCCATATTAAAAAACAACAACATTTTCACATCCTATGCTCATCTATTCATGCGAATTGAACAGGAAAACATTAGCAGCAAATTGAAATTAGATTTCACCCCCTATGAAGATTTTTTTTCAGATGGTATGTTTTATTCAAGTGAGACATTTTACACATGTCTATTGGTTTGTTTATTATTTAATATCTGTCCAATATCAATAATTCTCTTAATTAAAGGGCTAAAGCTTATTTTCATAAAGTAAGAAACATTATAATTTTTTACTACAAAAAGATGAAGAAATTGTAATACTACAGTGAAATAAGACTGACCATAACACAGACTTCTAAATTGTTATGTGGATGTGCAGCCAGGCTTTGCATGGTCAGAAACCTAAAAATGACAAATTTCAATGCCTAATTACAGCTTCTGTTCATAATGTATCAAGCAGTCTGTCCTCCACAACTTACATCTGGTACGTGAAATGAAATTCTGCACAGCTAGTGTTCAGGCCAACCATTTTGAGTTGGGAATTTGATTTGTCATGTATTCAGATGCAGACTATGGTTGCCAAGCAAGAACAGATATGAGCTATGTTGTTCCAAATACATCTGCCTTGATTTTAAGGTTTGAAGGAGGCACCAGTCACTCTGTTCCACTATATAGGAGACACCTTTATTTATTTGATTATTTGTGATTTATATCATGCCGTTCTGCCAATGAGGTCAAGCTGTACGTATGTCTCCTCCCAGCTTTGCATCCCAAGATCCTGTGACTTGGTTAGGCTGAGAGAATGTGTCTATCCCAAGGTCACCTTGCACGGTTCATGGCCAAGTGCAGATGAAGTCCTTGAAGTTGAAGAATTTTGGACAAAGACTGCAGATGAAGAATTTTGGACAAAGACTTTCCCAAGTCTTTGTCCGAAATTCTAGCCATTGTACTTTGCTGGTATTTGGAGATAAAGACAGAGCCTTCTCAGACCTCCATCCCAGGATCTCAAACTCCTTGTCAAGAAAGGCCATGTTACATCCATCTCTCTTGGTCTTTTCCCTGGTGAATTGCTACTAACTAGTGAGGTGCTGGTGGCATTCCAAGGCATGTATGAGACCGAGAAACAGGAACATACAAGCCTGCAAATAGCAGCTCATCAGTTTGTTGCAATTAAGCGCAGTGAGCTGGGCAATTGAACTTATTCTGGCCAACAAGTTCTTATATTTTATTTATAGTTCTAACTCTATACCTATTTTATTGTTACCTGCCTTTAGCTCTATTTTAATAGAAATTCAGTACAGAAATTAAATCAAGTAGATAAGTAAAGGTAGCCACAGAAATGTCTGTATACACTGTGCAGGAGACACCTTCTAGCACAGCCATTGCTAGAATATAAGAAATCGTATTTCAATTTGATTTCTTAAAGAGCATGGCAAACATCTGAATTTCATTTATTTACTATTCATCCTGCCTTTCATTCCAGAAAGTTCCCAAGGCAGCTTTCATGAGGTAATAACATTACATTAGGAGCACTGTATATGATTAATTTTTACAATTTCAGTTCAGATGTTTGAAGAGGGGGCCTCTTTCTCTTTTTTTCTTTATGGCCTCAGTGAAATATTTTTCAAAGAAGGTACAATTCAAAGTACACACAGCAAGCTCTGAATTAGGTTTTTTTCCAGGGGATGCATGGATCCAGGTATGAAGAATCTGTGTCAGTACGAAGTTATATTATCAGTTTGATTGGATTTGAGAGTTCCAAATGTTCATTGCTGTACATCAGGCATGTCCAAACTTCGGCCCTCCTGATGTTTTGGACCACAACTCCCAGAATTCTAAGCTTAGATTGCCAATAGCAAAGGAATGTGGGAATTGTGGTCCAAAACATCTGGAGGGCCAAAGTCTGGACATGCCTGCTGTACATCCTATGTATAAATGTAAGAATCTGCCCAGTCATTATCCATCCTTGGTTCCCAACCTTGTATTCCAAGATCATTCCAAGATGCTCTTGAAATACAACTCCCCAAAATCCTGGTCAGCACAGCTAGGGGTAAAGATTTCAGTGTTATATTAGTCCAAGAACATCTGGAGACCCAAGTTTAGGAACCACAGGCATCAATAAAGCAAATTAAGTCCACTGAATGTCTGTGGGAATGTTGGGGTTGCCCTTTTGCTTAAAATGTGTGTTGATGTTCCTAATCCCTTTATTCATGTACCCATTTTTCATGCAAACCATACAATAGGGGTGTGATGTGTCACTTTTAAATTTTTCATACAATCTCAGAGCTGACCCTTTTGTCTGCCACTCTTAGAATGACAGTTTGAGGACTACATCCAAACATTGCTTCCAACTAGAGCACACCTAATGAGTCCATGGGACTTTGACTGTTAACCTTATAAACCTATCAACAGGTTTAATCTATGTAGGACGAACAGCTAGATCAAAAACCATGCACATTGCTACCCTGCATGGACAGAATAATAGAGCGGACCCTCGTATAACAAACTGTTTGTATAACATAAAATCTGTACAACATAAAAAATTCCAGAGATAGGGGAAATTTGCTTTACAGAATTGCCAGTGGGGCGAATCAGTACAACATAAAAATTGTCGTGATTAGGGATTATTCTGTTTTCAATGCATTCCTATGGGAAATTTGTATAAGGGAAATTTTGCTTAACATAATTTCATTTGGAACAAATTAATTCCTTTATACAAGGTACCACTGTATGGTGATTACTTATGACAGCTCAGTTTTTAAATAAAAGAACGGAATGGAATTGCATCCATTTCTCTGCATTTTCAGTAGCTTTGTTGGTGTACCTCTCATTGTGGGGCGTGTAATCTTCTCCGCCTCCCTTTGTCTACCAAGCCAAACAACCGTGAAATAGACTAATCAGCATGTAGCCAGTTTGCCAGACCCCTTGGCATGGCGAATTCGGCTTAATACAAAAATGGCCTCAAGTGTTATAGCCATCCTTTAAAGCTGCTGCTCTGGGCATCTCAGAGGAAGAAACTGTCCTTGATGGATAAGCAATTCCATTGCTAGGCTGTGCCTCATCCCCAGGAATAGCATCATCGTTTCCTACTGACTTTACAAAAACATTCCACTTTTATGCCCAGCAGAGGTGTCGGATGGTGGGAGGGAGAGGCCTCGAAACCTCTCCTAGAAAATCTATTGGGTTGTTGCTTCACCACCCCCTTGAAACACTTTTCTGTTGCTGCTCCAATGTGAAATTGCACACAGTTCCACTGCCAGCGCTACTGAATGAGACACATAGTTCTACAATTGCTGGATCCCGCACTGTTTAAGAATGTTTGCCAAGAGATGCATTCGCCAGTTACATTTTTCTAGGCCTTTCCGAAGCCCCCGCATATGAAAGCAGCAGTGGCTGGTTCTGCTACAGAAGAATGATTCTCTACTCTTAAAAGAGGAGGAGGAGAGAAAAAAGAGAAATCAGATCATTTTCTGTCGACCAGCAAGAGATGCTAGAGGGGTTCAAGCTACAATCACAGTCCACCTTTTGAGAATGTAGCACAAGTTGTTTTCTACATTTGCATTTATATATAAGCAAGACTTGCAAATTGTAGCCATGCACAAAAACCAGCATGCACTCGTTTAAAATGAATTAGTAGGTAACAGTTGGTGCTCATCTAGAAATGTGGACCACAGCAACCTGGCAACAAGAGCTATACTTGATATTATTCACAGATGTGAGTAATATTGTATTTTAATGAAAAGCAGTCTCAAGAGGCTGCATGGAGGAGTGGGAGGAAGAAGTCCTGAACATTTTTCTTCACTATATTTTTTTCACATGAAATACGATCTCTCAGCTGCTCCCCCCCCCCCCAACACAAACAGGAAAAGATAAAGAGAACCATATAATGTCTGATACAGGTGGAAAAACAGTTGACACAAGTCCGTTTTAAGCAGAGTTAAAAATATTGTTAGGGCGGAATGGTTAAAGGTGATGGGATTTGAGATCTAAAACTCACCTGAAAATTGCTGCATTGGGGGAGAGTAAGTGATGAACACCTTTTAAATTATCTGTACACTCCTAGTTTCAGTTTCCTGTTATGGTGGTTTCTTCTCTCATTCATTCACATATCTGTTTAACATACTACCCATTTTAAAAACCACATGCATCCCCATGCATTGAGCACCTGTTACAGTCATTTAGTTTGTCTTTAGCAACTGAAGGTGACTTTAAAAAAAACTTCAGTGAAGAGTCAGAGAAGTAGAAACAGGTATATCCTGAGGCATATTCAGCGGCAAGCCTTAAATCATTTACTTTGAGGCCTGGCTGATGGCAATGGGATGATGCAAGTCATCTGGGGGTTGTCACCATGGCAACCAAAGTGCTATTGACCTAGCATTTAACAAGGGGACTCAGAGCTTAATTCTATCAACATCCATAGTAGGTAAACAGAGACAATGCCTTAACTCTCTATAGAGCATGGACCCTAAGTGTTGTGAAAGGCAACAGGGAGTGACTGGGAGAAAAAGCAGAGTGCGAAAAGAATTTCCAGATTCCCTTTGCTACTGCTTTTGTGTTATGTTGCCAGTTGCTACCTTTAGCAGCTACCATGGTTCACTTTTCTGGGTAGTTGTTAAGTTACAGGTTGAACTAACCCCTCCATTTCATCTGGCAATACTGGATAGCGACTACATTTTCTTTTAAAAACTGGGTGTGGAGGCAGGGAGAGAAACACAGAGATGAATGCAATTTGCAGTCCCAAATTTATTCTTCCACTAGTCAGTTATTAGCAATACAGTAACATTATGAGGATGGGATATATTAGGAAAGAATGGTTTGTCAGTTTTGTTAGTCCCAGCTCTAGCAGACCCATCAAGTGAAAGACAAATTGGTAAGTCAACACATTTTGTCTGTCTGTCTGATGTTTATACCACCCATCTGGCAGCAAAGCCACTCTGGGTGGTTAACAACAATTAATCAAAATAAAAACATAGTCACATACAATTAATACAAAAATAGAAATAAAGGTAAATAAAATATAATTAAGGCTAACATGATATTGACAAATAAATGAATTATCACAAACCGATTAAAACTACTATAAAATACTTAATTATAAGATTATAAAATTGTAGGCAGGCAGAGTTAGATAAAAAGCCATGATAATAGGAGTTATTTTAATGGGTGAACAATGGATCTATATTTTGCTCTGAGGAAATGCCTGCTTAATCAGCCATGTTTTCAATTGCTTTTTAAAGGCAACCAAGAGGCGGCCAGCCTTATATCTGTGGAAAACTGTTTCATAGGCAAGGGGCAATGGCAGGAAAGGCCCTATTTCTAGGTTTTAAATCATTTACTGCAGGGGTGTCCAAACTTTTTGCAAAGAGGGCCAGATTTGATGAGGTGGAAATGTGTGGGGGCGGATCGGTCAGTTGCATTTGGCCCCCTGGGCGGGATTTTGCAAAGCATCTAGGACATGCAAGGAAGCGGAGAGGACACTGCAGCAACACAGCTGGGGGAGGGGAGGGTGGGCAGGTGGCTTGGGGGGGGTGGAAAGAGGCAGGGAGGGCAGGCAAACTGTAAAACTGCAAGCTGACATCCCCATCCTGTATGGGGAGGGGCCAGCTCGCGGAGATGCATGACAGGCTGAGCCAGTGGGGAGAAAAGGTCACAGGCCACTCGAAATTTGAAAATGGGCTGCATTTGGCCCCTGGGCCTGACTTTGGACATGCCTGATTTACTGGGTCTCTCATGGTGTTAGCTGCCTCAAACTCCTGGCTTTAGAAGATCAATGGGTTAAGATGCTCGGACAAGTAGCGAGCACACATAATTTCTAGAGATTGATAACAAACCACCAGTAAGTGCTGGTTCATTGATCAGCCAAATAGGTGTTTGGCACTTCTCAGTCCCTGCTCTTCCTCCTGCAGATGCTCACTCTGAAGCAGTACCTGGGGAAGCTGGGGCAGGGACCCTGAGGCACTGCCTCCGAGTGGTTGCCTGCCATAGGAAGTGGGGCTGGGAAACGCTGTACACCTCCTTGGCTGATAAATTCATGTTCATCTCTGATAACTTCCACTGGCCCAATTTGATATGCTTTACATGTAAGCAAAAGAATGAACAGATATTGTCCGGCTAATTGTGGCTAATCCACAAGATGCCAATCTGGGCTAAGTGCACAGTCAAGCACCCAGTACTGTGCCAATTAGCAGCTGCCACAATTAATTTATCCATAAACATCTAATAGGATTCTGGCCATGCATTCAACAGGTTTATTTGACTTAGAAGGAAGAACTGGATTTAGATCACTGAGTCTTTTTTTAAAAAAAATCTCAAGTTCTTTCCATAGATATAGATATGTGTGTGTTGTGTCGTTACAGTCGTGACCGACTCTTCGTGACTCCATGTCCATGGAGTTTTCTTGGCAGGAGTACTAGAGTGGCTTGCCAGTTCCTACTCTAGGTGCCTACAGCACCTGGTATTCCCTGGCGGTCGCCCATCCAAGTACTAACCAGTGCCGACCCTGCTTAGCTTCCGAAATCAAGTGAGATTGGATGTGCTTAAGGCATCTAGGCAGCTCAGATATAGATAGATAGATAGATATAGATATAGATATATAGATATATAGATACAGTATATACACAGTACATGGCTAGTAGAAAAACTTGCAAGACAACTCTAAATCAGCATCGCAGACATAGCTGCATGGGGGTTCAAACTTAAATTGCACATGCTAAGTGCTCAAAGCCATCTGTCCAAGAAAACAAAAAAACTATGTTTTGCCTTTTCCCAATCTGCTTTACTGGCTTTAGGGCTTTAATGTTGCAAGACTTTGTGAATTTTTAAAAAGGCATTTCTCTTGAAACTAACCAAGCAACATTCTTACCCTTTCCTAGACAACAGATGGCCCTACAACATTTAGGGACTCTAGATATCCTAGGGGGGAAGCCATCTCCTGATCAGCTCTTGTCCTAGAAATTATACAGCATTGGGCAACCATAGTTTGCAAGTGATCTCTGTACATGGAACACTTACTTAACCCAAGTGTTTTCCCCAGCTGAAACATATATACAGTAAGAGTAAATTGACCACATAAAAACAGAGGACATGGCTCCACTCCCTTTAGCAGTGGTGTGTGGAGGAAGGCATTTCACCAGGTTCAGCTTCAATTAAAAACCATCTGCTGAAATTTCCTTTTCTAATAAACACTGAGCAGTAAAGCAAAAAGCAAAGTGTTCTGCTTATATACTGCCCCATACCACTTCAAGTGGTCTCTGGGCAGTTTACAATTTTTAATTACAGTATGCAGGCTACACATTGCCCCCCCTCCCACCAGCAAGCTGGGTACTAATTTTACCGACCTCAGAAGGATGGAAGGTTGAGTGAACCTTGAGCGTGCTACCTGGGATTGAACCCCAGGTCATCAGCACAGTTTTACCTGCAGTACAGGCATTTAACCACTGCCCCGCAAGGCTACTGGAACCCCTGTCCTTTTATTAAGCCTTACAAAAGGGTCCTGTTCTTTGTACATTTACCATAGTGCACATGGTTGGACTAACTTCTAAACAAATGTTCACGCACTTGCCATCTACATGTATTGCCTGTATTTATCATTTGCCATTATTGCCTTAACAAAGGCTGCTCCCTATACTGTCCCCCATTCCTGCTGTCTTTCCTCCTACTGTGTACCCCTCTCCTGCACTGGGTTTCACTTTGGATTGCTGTGTGGTCCTTGGGGACAGGGGACTATCATTTTACGGACAATACTTTGCAAAGCAACATTACCAGGGATGTTAATATATACATGAAACAAACAAGCAATAATATTTATGTGAACATATACCATTGTCCTTGCAACATATCTTGGGTGTCTTCATACAACTTAATGAAGCAACACAACAACTTGCAACATTGGTAATGAAAACTGTGCACTTTATCTTTCTTAAGGCTGTTTGCCCGTTCATCATGACTCATAATATTGGGCCACTAGACTCTTGAGTAAGGAGAACATATTGCTGAATGCCCTGCTTGACACATAAAGACCCTTGTATATAGTTTACATGTACATGCAACCTTGCACTTGGCATGGCAGTCTGGGACACAGGAATCTTCTGTAAAGGAAGGGTGAACAACAGAGGCTACTCTGCATTACAACAAAGATGAGGAAATCAGTCCACTGACAAAGATTCTAAGGAAATAACCCAACTGTATTTTGCTGTAACACTTGCAAAAAATAGCAATGCGTGATAGCACTGTAGACTGTGAGATGACTGATAAGAGTAGAGATTGAGGCAAGATTATGATTCAGTAACTGAAGAGCAGAGTTACGTCCTGGCTCACCCAGAAGATGGTGAGCCAAGTCACTGGAGATTTAGGAATAGGTGGGATTCCTTCATGTTTTAATAAATTAAGGTGGGTCATGTCAGGGACAGAATGTGGGGACTCAATAAGAGCATTTCAAGTTCAAAAAGCTATACAGTTTTTATTTTGTTTTACAGGAAAGGGAACCCAAAGAAATCCCTTTTTGCTTGGATACTTGGAAATTCATGGGTGCCTGACAATTCTGTAGACTGATATCACTCTATCATCTTTAGGGCCGGAATGCTGCAAGAGTTTCAGATGGAAAGGCCTTAAGCAAGGTTTCACCTCAAACCCTAACAAGTCTGCGGGAAGTTGAGAACACAGAGAAAATGCTAGAGGGCAGAAGACCAAAGGTCTCATCTTGCCCCAACTTACTGTACCTAAAGAACTTGATACAAACCAAACCTACCGGCTGCAGGAGTCCAGTCTGATGCCAATCTCAGGATGAGGATTAATGCCGACGAGCTGTCCCTGACAGGATCATAGGGAACCAACAGAAGTTTGCACTGAACAGCCTCTCCAGAGAGCAGTCGTAGGTTACATGTGGCCCTTCTTTGAATGTTGCCAGCCTAACACACCTGGCATTTGTCACCATTGATGACAGATAGTCTTACGCCTTACTATCCTGTTATCCCAACTAAGTAAGGCATAGGAAAAACAGCAGCAGCAGCAATGCAGAATATTAAGTTGCATTTTGGAAATGAAGGTATTTGTTCTGCTTGTTTGCACTAACCTCCTTTAATCCGTATTTTATTTTCTTCATGCAGTGCCTTTGCAAAAATGAAGCCGACAAGTTGGAGCTCTAGAAGTACTGAGAGGTCAAGAGTCCATTCTGTTCCCTCGTTGAGTGGAGACCAGAGGTCGCACGAACAGAGGACGTTAGTTGGGTGAACTGCACTGGCATCCAAGCTGGTATTTTTGTCAAGCTGTCCAGTTCTTTTGAGAGCTCTTTAGTTAAGCTGTCAAGTTTGAGCTGGGGTCCTTTGTCAGCTTCCCAACAATCCTAGCATAGGCAAACACAGATAAAAAGATAAAACAACCCTCTCTTCCCCAAAATAAAAGGAGAAAGAAAAGTTTAGGGGAAATACAGCGAGATGAAAGATTTTGTGCTTAGAAAGTTATGATTCACTTCAGTATAATGTCTCCATGTCTAAGAAAAACACTTGGGGAAATCCATCTGACATGAACTTTTGGGATTCTAAGTTCTTTGTGCTAATTACAAGATATCAGTGCAAGCCTGATGAAGCAGGCCTTAAATCTACAAAAACTAGCAGATTGTATGATTTCTTTAGTAGTCCATAAAGGCATCACCTACCCCTGCATATGTATTCCGTATTCCCCCCCTCCCCCTTAAAATTGTATACAGGGCCCTTACAGTTACCAACAGAGCACCATTAATTCAGTGTTTGATGACTGATGTGGACATTTATAAGGCTGGTTTATATCAGTGCTGTTAGTGGTCGAGTTACACTCTCATTTTGTTAGGAAGGCTGTGTCAGATTTAATTTGCTCCGAAGCTTGCAGAAACCAAAATCTTGAAAATAGCACTCACTCTCCTTTCATTTAACTTTTTTGGTTCAATGGTGGCAGGCCAGGGCCTTTCCCCCTTTATTTAGTAAAAAGCACCAAACTTCTATTCCTTTTCTTCTGTTGCCATGTGAATCCACCAAACACATACAGAGAGCTGCAAACCGAACTAGTAATTTAGCAGCAGGAAATGACTGTGTGGGTTTTTTGTGTGTGCACACATACAACTGTGGCATCTGACTCCCCGGTACTCTCCCCCTTTCAGAAAGGAAGCCGTCCCCAAATGATTCATACTAGAACATCGTAACTGTTATTTCCATGGTGATTGTGTTTAATTACTTATGCTCAGTTCCTCTCTTCCTTGGAGTTCACTTTTCAGAAGCTTTAACATGTAGAGAAAGTTCTGGCATTAATTTCCCCTATCCCATGTTAATTTTGCCCATTCAGGTTCTTAAGTTTGCAAAGTATCATAGCTTCTAGAAATGAATGAGTGCTACAAGGAATATCATAGCAAAACATTCTGAAGTCTTTATGCATATCTCGTTGACTTTGGTTCATATCATGACTGAGAAATGGAAACACACTGGTTTTCCTATGTGTGCAAATTACATTTTGCATTTATGTTGACTTTGAAGTTTATGTGTCCTGTTCCATACCAGGCAGGGCAAGTGAAGCTGCTGGTTACTGAGACCACAGTGCAAGGAAAGGTGGAAGCAGGAATATAGAACTCAGCAAAGAAGATACACAAGCAGGGCAACCCAAAGTCATAACTTAAGGATTCCAAATGGTCAGAAAAGGTCCAGGCCATCTGGAGCAGGATATTCAAATTATTTCCAGCAGTTTTCAATTCCTAGCAAGGCTGTTTTCTAGCTGTGCTGCCTCACCAAGTACACAGCTGCAGCTACGCAGACAGCAATGAAAGAACCCAGCTGCAGGCTTTGGCCCCTGAGTCTCCCAGAGCAGGGAAGCCAACACATGAGAAGACCATTCACTCACAAGGAGACCTCCTCTGGAGCTAAGCACTCCACCCTGAGGCTTCAAACTGGGTTCCTGGTTTTTGTCCTCTTTTCTCCTGAGAACTGTGGGAAGTCATCCTACCTCCTCCAGAATCTACTCCTAAGCCCTCATCATCCATAGAGGTGGGCCCCTGGATCCCAGAAGGTCCATGATCTTCCAGCATGTCCTCTACCCTATCAGGCTTTGGAGTGCCCAGTTTTGCAGGTTCTTCCTTCCTAAAGGACTCCTCTGCTAAGGTCATGACATGGTGGATGGACTTGGAAAACTACCAGAACCCCCCAAGGTTCTCCCAAGATCTCTTTTGCATAAGCTAGCAGGTTGTCTATCATTTCTTTTGTGCTGGGAGAGATTGCCTTGGCAAGGGACTTATGATTGCTGTGACCCTTACTATTGAGAATCCAGAGAGTAGCATGCAGTAAGTGATGATCTTCACACCTAAATGGTTTATGGCACAATGGTGGGTATCAACAGAGTGATGTAATAAACCGAGACACCAAATGGACTCTGGGACTTGCAAATGTCATTAAAGATGGAAGAATATTATTCTATGGTCTTAACGAGTTTATCATACCCATTATCCTATAAGTAACTGCTCTCAGAGGTCAGCTGCAAACAGCCCTTTACTGAGATCAAAGAGACCAGAACCAACACTTAGCTGAACAGGTAACCTAACATTTACTCTTCCTGCTATTTTTTTATTCTTTGTGTATTGGTTTCATTATTTTAGTATCATAACAAAGAAACTATGAAAATGCAGCACAAAATATAAGCCAGCATTTGACAGACACATAAAAATTCTGAAATTAAAATGGCAAGGTCTAGAATTAGGGGGCAGCGATCTTGGTGAAAGGAGCATAGAATATCTTTGGCACTTGTGATTTGCTCGTCTTTTTCTGCCAGTTTCTGATATACTTCCACAACCAAGTTTTACTAAATGCTTTTAAAAAGTATGTATTTGGTGCTTCTCAATCCATGAGGACCCCAAGGCAACTCAGGTCTGCTGTCCTTTTCATCTCACAACACTCCCAGGGGTCATCCTTCACATTTCTAAAGCTTTAATTTTTCCTTGGGAGCAAAATAGCCCTGGCTGGTGTGGTTAATATGCACCTTGAATTGAGCAGAAGGATGGATGAGATGCCATCTGCTGCTCTGCCTCAGGCCCCAAATTGATTGGACCTGTTGCATAAGCTCTACTATAGACCTATAAAATGTTTATTGCTTACTTTGCTGACCTATAGCTTTCATAACCCCCAGCCAGTATAGCTAATAGTTCTGGTGGCAAGGGCTTACTGGGAGTTGCAATGTGGGGTGGTGGAATTAATGGGAAAACTCCTGCCCCCTCTGCAAGCCTCAGCTCCCCTCCCTCCCTCCCTCCCTCCCTGTGGTCCCCAAGGACTGTGACTCAGGCTTGGCTGGTCCAAAGGCGATGCCGCCTCGGGGTTGGCGGGGCCCAGTGCTTGTTGGACAGAGGGCGAGATGGGGGTATAAATTTCAACTACTATATCACTGCAGACGTTTATGCAAGCAGAAATGCTCTTTGTCAGATGAATAAGTTATCTGCAGAGAATTTTAAAAAAAAACAGTGGGCTCTTGTTTTTGTCTGTTTTATTTATTTATTTATTTATTATTTATTTTTTCACATTTATATACCGCACCTATTTCCCTCAAAGGGGGAACTTGCTGTCTGTGTTGTGTTGTTACAGTTGTGACCGACTCTTTGTGACTCCATGTCCATGGAGTTTTCTTGGCAGGAATACTGGAGTGGTTTGCCAGTTCCTACTCCAGGCGCCTACAGCACCTGGTATTCCCTGGTGGTCGCCCATCCAAGTAGTAACCAGGGTCGACCCTGCTTTGCTTCTGAAATCAAGCAAGATGCTTAGGGTGTCTATATTATTATTACAACAGTCTAAAGGTCTAAGACTATATTGCTGTTTGGTAAAGGACATTACACTTCAAGCTCTGCCATTAACCAATTGTTCTCTTGAGGTGTTCCCAGCCAAGTGAACTCATTGAGTCACAGCACTGGAAAAGACCATGGAGCTCCTCTGGTTCATCACCAATTCAATACAGGATGCAAAGTCAACTGGCTTTCCAGCCATTAGTTAAGTGCTTCCACAAAAGGACTGCCACCATTTCCTGCCATATTGTTTTGTTCCAAGTCGATGTTTGCTACCCTCCAGTTTCCATGCATTTATTCTGGACTGACTTCTAGAGCAGGCCTGCTCAGTCTTCTACATAACCACACACCAGATAACTGAACATGACTATGATGCCCAGAAAGATCAGAAGAATTAATAGCCGAGCTCTGTTCACCTCTGGTCAGGCCAAATTTGGAGTGTCCAGGTCTGGACATTTAAAAAGAATAATGAAAACCCAGAGGGCAACTTGGTAAAAAGCTGAACATCAAGTCCTAGAAAGAACAATTGAAAAAGTAGGATATGAAGATGATCTTCCAAAAATTTGCCCCCATGGGATCCTATCCAAATTTTCCTGAAGTAAAAAAGTGTTCCTAAAGATACCAGAAGAGAGCCAGACGTACAGTGATTGAAAAGGACTCAGGAGACCTAGTTTCACACCCTGACTGGACCACTGAAACTCAGTGGAATAATTATTCCTCAAATATCTTACATCTTTTGAATCCTGTTAGGGCCACCATAATAAGTAGGGTATGATTCAGTGGCAAATAATAACAAAGGCCACAGTACATGTGCAATTGCTTTTTTCATGCCCGATGCTCTGGCAGCCATTTCAAGATGAAACAATGCCTTTCCCTGAAACCTCTTGCCAATTTCACTTCATCAAGCAGTTGCTTTGGGTGGGTCAGGATGAAGTCCTGTTTTTGCAAAGATGAAGTTGTCAGTACAGCAGGGTAAGAATTTATTGGCCATTCTGTTCTCACCTGTTAGACATTCACAAATGGTAGGTAGGATATTTGTACATTGGCTCTCTTCTGTAAAACTATTTTAATCTTCAGAAGTTTCATCCATGCCTTGTAGTTGCCTGGGCTGTCTGTATTGTATTGCCATGGAACGCTACTTTTCTTTCTCTATGCTTCTGTCCACACTCAGATTCATGGATGTCCATGGACAGATCTGTATGCATCCCATCCAGATGAACAGATATAGCCTTTGTACTGGATCTCTTCCTTCAGTCAGTCCACTCCAATCTTGAGTTTCCTCCAGCAAAGTTCCAGTGGCACATCAGCAGATTACACATAACTCCTCACAGCAGGATTTCAAGACGTCCTGCTATATGAATGAGCGATCTCCAAAATGTCGTTTCCTCAACATCCCTGCTCAGCTCCAGCAGACTCAAGCCTATGGCTTCCTTTTGAGGAGTCAACCTGTTTCATATTTCTCTTATGATTAGACCTTGGGGAAATTACTGTTTTGGACTATGACTCACCGAATCTACACTTCCATGCTAGCTAGAGGAATCTGGGAGTTGTCATCCCAAAAGGTTGTGTCCAGGCTCTGCTTCAGATAAATATATACTGTACAACTTTCAGGTTTACAGGCACCGTGGAATACACTGCAAGGGAGCAACAACAAAAGGCTACTGACCATGGTAGGGGTGGGCAAGGTGCAGCCCTTTGAATACTTTGAGAAGGCAACTACCAGCATTCCTCAACACTGGCTATCTTGGCTACAGAACTGATAGGAGTTACAATCCATAAGTTGAAAGGCTACATTATGGGAAGCATCCAGCTGACCATGAGATGTGGGACCAGATGGAACTTTTATCTGATCCAGCATCTCCTTATAGTGGATTTTTTGTGTGCACACTTGTCCTTTTTTTCTTTTCTTTCTTTCTTTCTTTCTTTCTTTCTTTCTTTCTTTCTTTCTTT
>JAHTLZ010003542.1:64709924-64722424 GCA_023846285.1 Phrynocephalus versicolor
TTTCTTTCTTTCTTTCTTTCTTTCTTTCTTTCTTTCTTTCTTTCTTTCTTTTGAGAGAATAAATGCAATTACATTTTCTTACTCCTTGGATTGACTCCAAAAGGACAGCTGCCTGCTCACTGCTGGTAACAGCTGACCTTATTTCCAAAGATGAAACTCATTGCATGTAGTTGCAGCAAAAAAAGACTTCATGGTGAATTTTGCAGGGCCTGATTCACACTGTTCTGCCTCCCTCCCCGCCCCCATACCAGAAAAATATTCCAAACCCCCAATCCAGAGGGCTTTGGCGCTCAAGGCCTTTGGATTGGCCGTGAGGGGAAAACACCTTTTTCTTGCTCCCTCAGAACAAGTCCCGCTCCAGGGTTAGCTTTTAGAAGGGCTTCCTTTCAGGTAAATCTGAGTTTTACTGTTGAGTCGGGCGCAGCCCCGGAAAGCTCCGAGGGGGGGAAACAACACTACTCTTTCCTTCTGGCTGCGGAAGCGTTTCTTAAAAGCAACGCAGGCAACAGCTCAACCTCGTCAACCCCACGACCAAGTCAGGAGGCCGCTGGGTTTCTCGCGCTTCTGATAAGCTGGCCGCCGTTGCCGTGTGGACGCCCCTGATAACACTCTGGCGGAGTTTGCGCCTCAAGACACGCGGACGCCGGGGACGGACTCTTCCCTGACCCCATCCCACCCCCTCGCAACCGAGGGAAATGCCTGCTCCTAAGACGCCCCGGGATCTCCTCCGCGCTTTGCGCCTCTGAAAACGGATTGGAACTGCTCTGCCCTCGGAGAGTCGCGCCACAGGGAGGCCTCCTCCCGCCCGTCTTGAGCATCCTTCCTTGTGGCCCGCTTTGTGCGGCCGCCCTGAGGCGGCGGCCTCCGATGGCACTCCCCCACCCCCACCCTCTCCGCCCAGCCCGGAGCTTCCGACTCCTCACAGCTGTTTTGCATTGGGGCGCTTCTCGGCCGACCCCCCCCTCTTCCTCCCTTTCCCCTTGGCTTCCCTCGGTGTCCCCCCTCCGCTCCCTCCACCACGCAGCGCCTCAGAAGCTCCAAAGGCGGGGCGGGCACCACCAGCCAGCCCCCACCCCCCATTTACCCTCCGCCCGGCCGGGCGGGCGTTTCCACGAGCCCCGGGGGGGTCCCCCCCCCCCCCCCAATTAATCAGCCTCCCCGCCTTTCTGGCGGGAAACGTCTCTCCCCGCCCCCCAACTCTTCTGGAATGGGGTGGGTGGGGATGGAATGGATGGGAAAACTCCCGCCCCTTTTGCAAGCCTCCGCTCCCCTCCCTGTGGTCCCCCCCGAGGACCGTGACTCAGGCTTGGCCGGACCGAGGGCGGCGATGCCGCCTCGGGATTGGCGGGGGCCCAGGCGCTTGGTTGGACGGAGGGCGTGACAGGGGTATAAAAGGCGCGCCGCGGGTCCGGCCAGCGCTCTCCGGCGCCTCTCCCTCGTCTGTGCGCTCGGGCTGTCGAAGTTGCCGCCGCCGCCGCCTATTTACGCCTCTCGTCGGATTAACACACCCCCCCCTTTAAAATGAGCACCACTTCGTCGAGCCGGAGCTCGTACCGCCGCATGTTCGCGGGCGGCAGCCGGCCCAGCGCGGGCGGTGGCACCCGCTACGTGACCTCCTCGAGCCGCTACTCGCTGGGCAGCGCCATCCGGCCCAGCAGCGTCCGCCTGGTCTCGTCGTCGGGCGGCGGCGGCGGCGGCATCTACGCCACCAAGTCGGCGCGGTTGCGCAGCAGCATGCCTCCGATGCGCCTCTTGGCCGACGGCGGCGTGGACTTCTCGCTGTCCGACGCCATCAACTCGGAGTTCAAGGCCAACCGCACCAACGAGAAGGCCGAGCTGCAGGAGCTCAACGACCGCTTCGCCAACTACATCGACAAGGTGCGCTTCCTGGAGCAGCAGAACAAGATCCTGCTGGCCGAGCTCGAGCAGCTCAAGGGCAAAGGCACCTCCCGCCTGGGCGACCTCTACGAGGAAGAGATGCGCGAGCTCCGGCGCCAGGTGGACCAGCTCACCAACGACAAGGCCCGCGTCGAAGTGGAGAGGGACAACTTGGCCGACGACATCCTGCGCCTCCGGGAGAAGTAAGAGGGAAGCCGGGGACCCCCCGCCCCCCAATGGGATGGGGAGGAGGAAGAGGAGGGGAGACAGCCTTGCAAACTGTGCAACTTGATCAGCCCTCTGGGCGTAAACCACGCCCCCATTGCACTCGATGGGCAAAGTAGGATCGGGGAGGGAAGGGGAGGGGCTGGACACGCGGCAACCCCCTCTGGGCGAAACACACCCCACCCCATTGCACTCGATAGGCAAAGTGGGATCGGACCGGCCGGCGGGGAGGGAAGAAAGGGGGAGCCGGACACGCGGCAACCCCCTCTGGGCGAAACTATCCCCCCATTGCACTCGATGGGCGAAGTAGGATCGGGCCGGCGGGCGGGGAGAGAAGGAGGGGGGAGCTGGACACGCGGCATCCCCCTCTGGGCGAAACAACCCCCCAAATAGCACTCGATGGGCAAAGTAGGGTCGAGCATGGGCGTGGCTCTTGATTCGCCTCTTCGGAGCGGGAGGGGGGCGTGATGGAGCGGCTCCCGTCGATGTAGGTCGGTCTCCTCTATTCAGTAGGGTGGTGGACCTCCCTTCCGCGGCGATCCCGAGGGGCTGCCGTTGGAGGTTCAGCGGCGGGAGAATGTCAAAGCTGTTCTAACCATACGCGGTGCTGTTTTCCCCCTCCCATAAAGGAGTCGTTTTATAAGACTTCTTTATAAACGCGGGGTCACCACTGTCTAAATGTCATTTTTTTTCTTCTACCTTTGCAGCCGATTTTATTTTTAATAAGAGCAAGAAAGTTTCTAAGATGTCGTAGGATAAATTTCCCATCCAAATGTCACGTTGGCTTCAGAAATGTTGCTGGATGTTTGCGGAACTGATCAAAACCCGGTGGCTTTAATATTCTTAGGCGGGTGGTATTTCCTTTTTCTTTTCTTCTTTTAGGACTGTAGCGCCTGTCCAACACTTAAACAAAGTTCCAAGTCTGTTCAAAAGTTGCCATCACTTATCACCAGGGTTTCGGTTGCAATTGTCATTTCAAATGTGCCTTGTGAGTTTCCAAAAGTGTGTCCCATGATGGAAAAGTTCAAAGTCTTCCTGAGCTGACCCTGTTGGGGGAGGGGGGGCTTGTTGTTGGCCAGAAAAGCTTGGGAAGTGCCAGTGGGGTAGCACACTAACTACTGTATTCTTTGTTTCTTTAGAAGAGATGTCTGGGTGGTCTTTTCTTTGCATGCATACTTCAGGACAAAGAACAAGGGCTGATAAAGTTGTATAGTTTGCAAGGCTGGATCAAAGTGTTGCACAATCTAAAATTAGGGACCTATATGAAATATATGTAAAAGTTTTCACAAAATTAAAATGTTAGGATAACTGGACATGTTTGTGACAATACTTTGCAACTATTTACAGGGGATCCTTTGAACATTTATTTGCAAGTACTCAATTAGTATTTCATCTGTTAAGGAAGTGAGCTTTATTTGCAGATACAGTATGTGTGATGGGGTGTGGTTTGCTCTTAAGTATGGGTATCAAGATCAGCATTCTTTATAGTTCAGCGTTGTTCTGGTTTCTTTAGAGTGAGGTCTCATGTTGTTTAAAATATATCTAGTACTCCCAAGTAGATATATTGATTTGCCATTTTAATGCTGGAAAATGGTTTTTGGGCTTTTCTGAAGGCACATGACTAGGATTGGATTCGTAGTTTCGGCGGATGGTTGCATCCACTTATGTAGGGACTTCAGGCTCACGTCATTGCAGGCACCCCATAATTTGCCACATCAATACTGTACTAGCGTTGCAAAGTCTGGAGGATCAGGACTATGTTGAGTTAGTGGCTTGATTCAATTTCATGAAAAACTCCCGTTTTAGCACATTGGGAACTCACACAATTAAGGAAATGAGCTCAGCTCAGCATGCATAGCCTTTTCAGTTAGTTGAAATAACTGTCTTTGACAGGGCTTGTGACCCCATTATCGCGAATGCTGTTAGAGGACATTTGCTCCCAGTCTGGTCTGGTCTAGCAGTGAAAATGGAGTTCTGCAAATGATAGAAGGCGTGGTGGTTTTGTTTGATAGGTCTCCTCTTCCGCCTTATTTCCCCCCCCCTCTCTTTGTAACTTGGGTGTGGCTCCCTAACTATTACTGTATTTCCAACCTTCTCTTGCCTGACGGGTTAGCCATCTTTGAATGTACCCTTTATTTTCCAGACTTCAAGATGAGATGCTTCAGAGAGAAGAAGCTGAAAATACTCTGCAGTCTTTCAGACAGGTTTGTATTAATCTTATGATAAAGTTTTTAACAGTATGCAATGCATTAAATGTGGAGCCATCGTCCTGAAGTGGAATATAAAGCCATCTGCTGGTTGAAATGGGTACTGAAGTGCCAGCTCTTTAATATGACGAGGAGCGAGGACCAGTATACATTCATAGAAAAGAATCTTATTTCTTATTTATATTTATTTTTGCATTTCTATACAGCATTGATTTTTCCAAGGGAACTCTGGGCGGTTGATTAGTTCGTTTATCTTGGACTGCATATTGCTTTTCAGTTTTTATGTAATGTTAATTCAAGAACATCACAAGCTTTGATGGATCTAACCAATACCCTGTGTGATCTAACATCATGCTCTTGTGGTGGCCAACTAAATGGTTACGCAGTTTCCGTAACCAAGTTATAAAGGAACGTCCCACTCTGGCTTTTGTTCCCTAGCAACTGGAATTTGGAGGTCTGCCACCTTTAACCCTAGCAGCACCACAGAGTCATGATCTTATTTGTACAAATCACTGTACATCATATAAATTGCTTCTCAACTGCTATATTGGTACGATGTAGGTTAATACCTAGTATGTATATATAGTTTTAGTGTTTTGCATAAACTAGGTTTTCTCTTAGTATTCTGAATTTAGTAAGAGACTTGAATTGGAGCTCCTCTGATTTCAAGAAGGCTGTTCTTACTCAATCTGGATTCAATCCGCTGACTTAGTAACTGGCAGCTCAGAAGTGTAAAGCAGGTATCTCAGTTTGAAGCTGAGAAGTTTTATCTGAAGACTTGTTCCTGCTATTGAGAATTGTGTGATTAAAATAATAGATTTGTAGGACTGGAAGATCCAAGGAATGTCCCATGCCAATGTAGAGAATCCATATCCAAAACATCCTTGATTGCTCACCATCCAACCTCTTAATAAAAATCTCCAGTAACCCAACATCTTTTTAGGTTATTGATTCAGTTGCTGAATGACACTCACTCTTAAGAAGCTCTTCCTGGTTTTTATTGAAACCAGTAACTTGAATCCTGTCCCTTTAAACTGAACAAAAAAACCTCCATCTTACATATGACAGGTTTTCCACACCACAGCCCTTAAAATACCTGAAGATGGCTATCTTGTAATTTCTTGGGCTTTGCTTCTCAAGGCTAAACATGCCAAGTTTCCCCAACTTTTCCTGATAGGGCTTGATTTCTGTCCTTTTACCATTCTGGTTTCTCTCCTCTATGCAAGTTCCAGTTTCTCAACAGTGATGCCCAAAACGACACCCAATGGTCTGACCAAAGCAGTATAGAGTGGTGCTACAGTACTCCCCCGCCATATCGTGCTTCATATACTGGGTCCCAGCATATTTACCGGGGGCGCAGGCAGGCAGCAGCGAAGCAGGTGGGTGGTGCTGGGCCTAGGGCAAGCTGTGGGTCAGGACCAGTGGGCCAGTGTGGGGCCTTCTGTACTTATCCCAGGCCTGGCACTGCCCAGAATGGGCCTCCAGCAGGCTTCCTGGGCCCATACAAAGCAAAAGTGTTCTGCTTATATATTGCCTCATACCACTTCAAGTAGTTTCTGGGCGGTTTACAGTTTAATTACAGTATGCAGGCTACACATTGCCCCCCCTGTCCCCCAGGAAGCTAGGTACTCATTTTACCGACCTCGGAAGGATGGAAGGCTGAGTCAGCCATGAGCCTGCTACCTGGGATTGAAACCCAGGTCGTGAGCACAGTTTTAGCTGCAATACAGGCACTTAACCACTGCACCACGGGGTCTGGAAGTCACTTCTGGTTTTTCAGAATTAACTTCTGGTTTGCTGGAAGCCACTACTGGGGCCTGCACAGGTTCCAGAGGCCCAGCGCAGGTCCTGGAAGCCACTTCTGCCCTGCCATAAAGAGGCCCATTCTGGGCAGTGCCAGGCCTGGGGTAAGTACAGGAGGGCCGAAACAGCCCCCACCCCGGACCGGCCCAACCCACAGATAAAGACATCCACATAACACAGATTTTCTTTTATCATGGGCCTTGTCAGGAAGTTATCCCCCACGATAAACGGGGGAGTACTATATTGCTTTCTTTGGTCTGATCACCACAATCTTGTTGAGAACAGTGGCATCATCAGGGTTCAATGAAAGAAAAAGTAATGGCAACTAATAATTAAAAGCAAACACTAGACCAGTGTTGGCGAACCTATGGCACAGGTGTCAAAGGTGGCACTCAGAGCCCTTTTTGTGGGCACCCAACATCACCCCTTCACAGCCTCCTGTATTCAGGTTAAATTGCTGTACATTGGTACCTTGTGTAAAGGAATTAATTTGTTCCAATGAAATTATGTTAAGCAAATTTTCCTTTATACAAATTCCCATAGGAATGCATTGAAAATGGAGTAATCCCATTTTTATGTTGTACAGATTCTCCCCATAGGCAATTATGTTAAGCAAATTTCCCCTATCTCTGGAATTTTTTTATGTTGTACAGATTTTATGTTATACAAACTGTTATACAAGGGTCCACTGTATTTCCACTTTGCGAATAATTAGTGGGTTTTGAATCGCAGTTTGGGCACTTGGTCTTTAAAAGGTTCGCCATCACTGCACTAGACTATGCCATGGTTATCAACATGGCATAGCATAGCATTTTCTTTTGACTATTCATTGCTGTTTCTTTTTCTTTCATTGAAACCAAGGCTGAAGATGTCAGCTGCTTTCTTTGCCTCTTCCCACTTTAACTGCACAGCAACCCCATGAGGTTGTCAGGCTGGGGCAGAGTTACTGGTTCAACCTCACCTAGTGAATTTCTCGGGTTGGAGAAATCTGAATCTGATCTACTAAACTTTCTGGGCTGTACTTGGACTTCATACTCAGACTTTTTGAGCACATTTTTTTTTAAAAAAGTTAAACCTGGCAGTGTTCTCAGACTTTCCAAGGGGGTATTGTTTTTGTTGTATCAGAGTCTAGCCTGTTGCCCAGCAAAGCTTTTGTGGACTCATTCCCCCTCCCCCATTGGTAAGGGTGAAAGGGGGCCATCTGTTCGCTTGGCTGAAAGCTATTAATGGTTTCTATGGGATCCACTATGGAATGCACATGCCGGCATTACAGGGAATGTGGTGGCAGCAGATTGAAATAATAGAAGCCTTTGTCCTCTAGGGTGCTTCTAGCAGGCTGCATTCTTACTGGATGTGTCATGATGCAAGCACATTTTAGAAACCCACCGTCGAAAGTGGTCGCTTGGGCTGGCCCAGTCTCTAAGTGGCTACTGAACAAGATTTTTGAGCTGATTGTGCATCTCACATGAAAGATAGCCTAAGACCAATCTTGTTAGAAAGGATGTTAATTTGGGTCTGAATTGTTAATGGTGGAGATGCATTCCTTTTCCACCAGACATAAGAAGGGAGGAAAAGCCAGTGCCTTAAATAGCTGTTGTTCTTCAGTCTTTTCAAGTAGGCACCCTTTTTTAGAAAGGCAACTTTTAATATGAATATATTAGCCAATTTTATTCCTTAGGCATAATTTTGCCTAGTATAAAAACTTCTGAATTATTATTTTATTTATCTACTTTTTTGGGAACAAAATGAAACTGTTCTATTCTAGACTTAGGAACCTAATTTCTAAAAAAGTTGTCAAACCTTTTTATTTCTTAAGAGAATCTGAAAGAAGTGGTTCTTTGTAAGCCAAAATAGATTCAGCAAAGCAGCTATAGTTTTGGAGCTGGGTAAGGCAAGATTGGTGAAAGAGGTTATTATTTTTCATTGATATAAAATTGTATGTGCAATATGAAAAAAACCTCACCAGTTTATGAACCACATAGTTTTATGTAGAAGAAGCAACCTGCAGTCCTCTATATTACTTTTGAGCAGACATTCATAAGATTGTCCAGCTACTTGGTTTGAGACCTCCAAGCAATTTGAAGATGCAGGTGAAAATAAAAGAAAATAGCTACTGAAGCACAATGTGGAGCTTGTACTCTAATATGTCTTCCATGTGTTTCTGAAAGTGATGGTTTGTACATCACTGAGATGTTCCTTTACTGACATTCTTGATAGGTAGACAGTTTCAGTCTGTCTTGGTCAGTGGTTCTCAACCTTCCTAATGCAGAGACCCTTTAACACAGTTCCTCATGTTTTGTTGACCCCTTGCCCTGCTTGGAAGAGGCCACAAGACCCCTTTGGCAGGCCACTGCCGCAGGTGCCATACAAAACTTCCCTCTACAGGCACCCTCAGCCAATTGAAGCCTCCGGTGCCACTGACAGACATCCTTTCCAACCTATCAAGCTCTAACTCACTCTTTCCCCCCTTCCTCCCCCTCCAGACCCAAGCCATTTGTGCCTTTCTTTTTCACTAGCTCATGGTGACCCCTGTGAAATGGTCATCTGACCCCCAAAGGGGTCCAAGCTCCCAGGTTGGTAACCACCGGTCTAGGTGGTGAAGAGCCAGTATACTCTTTGATCTGCGTAATGGTTTTCTGAAAATGAGATCCTTTGTAACCCAGTTATCAGTCATAGATGCTACAACTCCTTGAGTTTATGATGTTTGGCCATCAAATAGAATTGATGTATCTATATTTAAATTACAGTAACCCCCAGCCTATCATGGGGATTAGGGACCCGACCCGTGATAATTGAAAATCTGTGATATGCAGGTGCTGGGTTGGGTCAGGACTGGAGAGCTGTTGGACCCTGCCAGGCATAGCTTGAAATAGACATACACTCACCCCCCCACCTATCGCAGGGGTTAGGGACCCACCCGACCCGCGATACATGAAAATCCGCGATATGTGGAAGCGGGGCAGGTGGCGATCAGAGGGGCGGGTGGGGGCGGCGGGGAGCGATGCGATCGTTCCCCCACCCGCGGCTCCGAGACCTCCCGGACGGGTCTGGGGGGGCGGGGAGCAATGCGATCGCTCCCCGCTGCCCCCCTCGCAGGTACTGCGATCCCACGATATAGTGGGACCCTAGTACCTGAATCGCGAAATGCCGGGGGAGGGGGTGACTGTATACCGATTGACAAAGGATTTAAGCTTGTCCTCCTGCTGGTCGTGCTGCTTGGAGGACTATGGAAATTCAAACAATACACTTTGAGAGCATTAATTTGGGCAGCTTTGGTGAATTTTAAGGCCAATTTTCTCCTTTTGGAGGAGGTGCAGATGGCCAAAAATGAACAATCCAGAAGTGTCTAGAAACTTGCTTCCAGTTTAGAGAAATGGGAATAGAGGTGTTAAAAAGCATTGGGGCTCCTCCACTCTTTTCAAAAGGTGAATCACAGTACTTGGAAGCTTCTAGAAGCAATAAATACACCCCCCCCCCAAATTTACATCCTGGTTCTCCTGTGAGCTGCAACCAGAATTCATGGCTCTTTTCCCTCTTCATTTTAACATCCCAGCAACCCTGTGAGGTAGGTCAAGCAGAGGGGGAAAAGGTATACTTGTCCCACAGCTGTCTGGTCAAGTTTCACAGCTCAGTGGAGACTTGAAGTCGAATCTCCAAATCGCAGGGCAATGTTTCCGCTGCTACAGCATAGTTGTTGATTGATGAGATCCCAGTATATGCACTAGTCTTCCTGCAACTGAACTGAGAACATGCTGGGTATGTTTAGATGTTCAAAAATGTGCATTTTGAGCTAAATTTGAGACGCCTTATAGAAGATTTGAATTCTTCTCTTGCATAAGCCATAGTCATGGAATCGGATTTTTTTTTCTAAACAGCATTGCTCAGCTCCTATATTATAATGCTTGGCAAATCTGCACAGTTCACAGGAAACAAAAGTAGTACTAATCCCATCACATGCTGCCAGATAGACACAACATAACAGTGTCTGTGTTTTTGTTTTGGCTGTATCTGCTGCATTTAGACTCCTCCTTGCTTGGGACCTCAGCTCTTGAGGGAAACCAGTAATTTCTTAATAGGCAACATGGTTGTTTCCCTAAGTGCAGTGTAGAGAAAACTCATGGACATTCATTATTTGCTGACTGAAGGACTGCATTCTTCCTTGAAAATACCCCTAGCTTCAAATATTTTCAGAGCACACCCTCTCAGCTCTCACCCCCATGGGATCCATTTGGTGAAGATCCAAAAGACCTCTTTCAGTGGTGGCCCCCAAGCTGCAGAATTTTCAGCGTTAAAGTGTTTGCTTTACTTACATCAAGGCATCTAGTACCGTACCCCAAATTGCGGAATACCTAGATTTTAAATACCGGAGCGTCAGTTGTAAGATGTTTTGAATCATGTGATTTCTTTGTCATAGGCAACAAAGATTATTACTCCCTACCCCCACCCTTTTCTCTGGACAGATGCCTTCTGTGCTAACCAGTTGGATCTCACAGTTCAGTGTTCTCTGTAATCTGAGTGTAGCAAGATATATTAGGAGGTGGACGGTTTAGGTGGCCAAAGGGGGAGATGAAGGGGAGCTGCCATCGTTTTACCTAAATCTTTGCAGTAGAGAGAAAATATGCAGGTGTGTAAATTGAAATGTATGAAAAAGTGTCATGTAATTGATTTAATCTAAAACGGTTCATATTTTCTAACTGGATAAAAACGGGCATGGAAACTTCCTCCTGATGAGCAGACATGTTTAGTCTTACAGACTACAGTACTTGCAGTCTCTTAAATATTGGGTGTTCTTGATTTATGTGGAGACCTTCAATTTAGTAAGTTTCTGTGACTTGCAATCAGTAAACAAAACTTGGTTTGGTTGATTTGTTTGTGTGTGTATGGGATGTGTGTTTGTGTGTTTGTGCGTGTGTGTGAGAGAGAGAGAAAGTATCCAAAAGTAGTTGCAATGGAATTCTGAATTGGTAACAGCCAATTCCATAATGTTTCCTCAGTGTTTTAAGTTCCTCTGATCTGACTAATGATGAATGGATTTATTTAGATATCACCACACAAAAACAGATTCTTTGTGCCATCTCCACATTATAAGGAGGAAGGAAGTTTAAGTGCTGGAAGTTGTTAACATTTTAGCTTTCCTAAAAAACCCAGCAAGTTTTCTAGTGATGGTTCATCTCTAAAATGTGAATTACAATTTTAATTTTGGTATTTATTTTTATGCTGCAAAACATTGCTATTCTAGAATGGGAAATTGTTTGCTGGTATCGGGAGGGGGTGTCTGCAGGAAATGTTCTCAGTTCGTCACTTTGTAATTCCCCCCCCCCCCCCATGGAAACATGTCAACCCTCTCTCTTCATTCCACTTGTCCCACCCACCCCACAAAACAACTAAATATTACACCAGAAGGAAATGCAATCTGCCCATGGCTTATTCGGACAGTAGCAGCTGTATTTTATGCATATTAGCTATAACGTGTTTGTAAATATTTCCTTAGTTGTTAGGTTTTTTTCCTAACAATTGAAGTCGGTTTACGGGTATTACTGAGATTTTTACTCTTTTTCCTTTCTCAGGATGTTGACAATGCCTCTTTGGCCCGCCTGGATCTTGAACGCAAAGTGGAATCCCTGCAAGAAGAGATTGTCTTCTTGAAGAAGCTTCATGATGAGGTGAATTGAGTGAACCGGGCCGCTTTTGAGCGGCGATATTTGAGAAATGTAAGGTTGTGATGCTTCTGTTCGTGATTGTCCGTGGTGTAATGCTGTGGGTTTTCTCCTCCTGAAGGAAATTCGTGAGCTTCAGGCCCAACTCCAGGATCAGCACATCCAGATTGACATGGATGTTGCCAAGCCTGACCTGACGGCTGCCCTACGCGATGTGCGTCAACAATACGAAAGTGTTGCTGCCAAGAATCTCCAGGAAGCTGAAGAGTGGTACAAATCTAAAGTAAGGGGATGACTTTCTGTACAATTAGTTTTAAATTCAGTTTTGTGGTAATATTTTAAGCCGGGGGATTACTCTGCAGTTTCCATATTTTGCGATAACTTTTATCACGTGCACGCAAAAGATCTGATACTGGTTGGTTGACTGAACATGAAGGGAACTTCTGTGAAACGATTTGGAATGTTAATTTTTTTTTGTGGTGACCGCTTAAGAAATGTTTGCCCTGCACTTTCTACGCTAAATCCAGTTGTTGATTCCAACTACAATGAACTCAGTGAGTAGAACCCTATTGCAACAAGTCAGACCATTAAACATAAAATTGCAATGGGAAATAAGAGGGTTTTGCTTCAGGGCACCTCTTGCAAAAGCGCCAAACATGTATAATGTCATTTTGCAATGTTAATCCCCAGTGAACTCAGTACTGTATATATAGTCTTAAATCCACTTGTA
>JAHTLZ010003542.1:64723941-64753474 GCA_023846285.1 Phrynocephalus versicolor
TCTATCTATCTATCTATCTATCTATCTATCTATCTATCTATCTATCTGTTACTCTAACAATGCATGCTGTGAGCCATTGATTTTTTGACTAGGGGCAGCATTGGTCTCTGCAGCTGAATAACACTCCCTTTTTAAAAACCCCTCTGCAGAACGAATCCCTGGAACGTCAGATGCGTGAGATGGAAGAAAACTTTTCTCTGGAAGCTGCTAACTACCAAGACACTATTGCTCGTCTCCAGGACGAAATCCAGAACATGAAGGAAGAAATGGCTCGCCATCTTCGCGAGTACCAAGACCTGCTGAATGTCAAGATGGCTCTTGATATTGAGATTGCCACTTACAGGAAACTGCTGGAGGGAGAGGAGAGCAGGTAATGGGGCGGGCCCATTAGGGAACTTGGCAACAAGCAAGCCAAACTGGGGGGGGGGGGGAGTCACAAATGTGCATCTAAATTGTGGTTCTTGTTTTTACAGAATTTCTATGCCCATTCCAACCTTTGCTTCCCTGAACCTGAGAGGTAAGCAGCTGGAAATTGCTATGTCTCCAAGAAATAAAACTTCATGTAGAGATATTAACATCTGATTTTAAGTCGTTATTGAAACTTCTTAGGTCTAGCATCCGACTGACACAAATGGCCATGTTCTTGATGAACATCTAAATCATGATACAAATGCAGGTGCAAGCAATACCTTTATGAGGCCACCAGAAATTTAAAAAAAACCCTGCCTTTTTCAGATCTAAATCATTGTCATTCCCATGCTGTATCTAATGGCTGACATCCTTTTGAACACTTTTGTCTGTGCATCAGGAGTGACATCAACAGCAAATGTTAGATTGTCACACATTAAAGCCTTCTTTTTGTGATTTTGGAGGTGTGTATGATTCATACGCAATGCAGCAAATTCAAATGTGTGGCGATACAGCAAAAGGAAGGCTTTAATTTGTTACTGCTACTAAGAGATTTCACATTGTGCGGAGAGACCTTGCCCTGCTTGATCTTAAGCGAAGGTTAGGATTTCTGAAGAAGTTAATGTAGTGGTATCACACCTAAGAGTGGTGAGTTGTTATGCCTTAAGCCATCATTACATTTATATGGCTTTACATTTATATGGGTTGCCTTGGGTCCATTAATGTTGTGTTTTGAAATTTAATAGAGACTTAATATGATGCTTACTTCATAAGTGGCTTGCATTGCACTTGACCCAAGCAAACCACTAACATACACATTGTTGGTAATCTTTCTAGCACAAGGGAGCATAGGGTACAGAGATCGTAACTAACTATGGTACATTGTTCCATCTACAGAAACAAACCTTGAGTCTATCCCAGTGGACACCCACTCAAAGAGAACACTCCTAATCAAGACTGTTGAAACTAGAGATGGACAAGTAAGTGCAAGTTCCACAGTAATGAAAAATGAGCTTTGATTATCTCTGTCTCTGTGTGGTTAATAGATTGCTGTAAACCTAGCATAATGGCCAAGGGTACTGGCACTCAGAAGAAGAGAAATGTTGTTTCTCGGATGTAATACATCTGTGACTGGAACCTAATGATAAGTTGGCTCAAGAATTAAATTTGAATTTTAAAGTCCCATTGACTTTATTAAGACTTAATAAATGACCAGGTCTGTGATCACTTTTGGGGAAAGAATGTTGGTTGTCCTAGCTACTGGAACCTTTTGTCAGACGGTTCAAAATTTTTGTGGAAAAAAAAACTCCATAGCAGATGTGCTTATAATAGACTAGCAGGTCCAAGAACTCCTCAGATGGTCAATTGATGTGGGCTGAAGGGGGTGAATGATCAAAGAAGGGACAGCTGCCTCTGAATTGGAGCATTAAATTGGCTTACCAGCACGGCTTAGAGTGAAATGTCTTGGGCAGGTGGTAGCATAACCCAGAAAGCTTGGTAGTGAAAAGTTGTATGCACAGATAGTTCTAGTAAATGGAGCAAGGTAGAAGACAGTATGGCACCTCCAAGTTCATTTTTTGAATGGGAGTTGCAAACAGTTTTTCTCTGAATGGCTGCATGTCTTCAGGAGTTTGGGGTGGTGTGTGGGATACATGGGAGCTGGTAGAACCACTGTTTCTGCCATTCAGCTTCCTGTCTTCTTAGGGCCTTTTCACACGACTCCTAAGATCCGCTGGCCACATAAATTCGGACCAGAGATCTTGGGGGTTTGTCACTGTTCCTGTGTTCCCACCCCCTCCGCACTCCTGGCTGTTGTCTGCGTGAGGGGAGGGAGAAAAAAAGGAAGAAAAGAATGCCGGCTCACCTCCCTTCTGCTGTCTCGCTCTGCTCCCCGCAGCATTCCAGTCTCTTAAGTATCTCTTAAAGGGGCGGGGGGCAAAAAAACAACAAACAGAAGGGAGGAGAGCCTGGCACTCACTACGTTACATCCGCATCAGGAATTTTTCACCCCCTGAGAGCAGGTACTTGAAAAGTGCGCTGGGACGCGCTTAGGTGGGCGTGCTTGCACTTAATTTTTTGTAAACTCCAGAGCTGGTGGGGAAACAATTTTAAGCTCCGGATCTGGGAGCCATTTGCTGCGGATTTTAGGGGTTGTGTGAAAAGGCCCTTAATTAGCTCCCTCTTTCCACATAGCAGAATTGATATTTTATGAGGGGGTTTTGAAATCAGGGCAAGGGAGCTGCATGGAGGTCTAAAGCCATAGGTTGCTCACTGCAGGTTTATAAAACGGTGAATATTGCACTGTGAGGGGAGTCCAATGCAAAATGGTACTTGTCCCACAGCATGTTTTGAAGTGCAGGTCTGCCCACAATGAACTGTCATTTTAATGATTGTTGCTACTTGACTCTTAACAGGTTATCAATGAGACTTCTCACCACGATGATCTGGAGTGAAGAGAGAATAGCCTGTCTTGAAATTGAACTCATGCCAGCATGACTAAAAAGAGAAACAGCCTTCAAGTGCCTTTCTGCAGTTTCTTCCAAGAGCGCCAAGGTGGTTATGCTAGAAGAAATAGGTCTTAGATCTTGCAAAGCTGACTCTCTCGATGGATCTAGGAAAGCTTTAAAAAAAAGGGAGTCTAGTTAAGATAACAATATATTGTGCTGCAATACTGTTTTTTAAGTTTCTTAATTGAATAAAATGGCTTTTTTTTTCCAGCACAGTATGAGCAAACTCTTACTGCTTCAATAAACATTTGGGTAATGGCTTTCTAATGTCTTTTAATTTGTGGCAAGGTGATAACAATGGTCATGATGAATATACTTTCAGTACCGCAATGGCAGGAGATGAAGCCTTGGTGTAAACATTGAGCCTGTCAAGGTGAATGAACAGTTCTACAGCTACAGTCATTCAGGGGATTACATGGATAAATTGATTCTTTCCCTGTTACCATGAAGAAGTTTTCTCAAATATAGTTTGGGCAGTAGCAATTCTATTTTTTTTTTCTTTTTTTAAAAGAGAAAGAGAAGAAACGCAATTGAAATACCACATCCAGAGTCCATGAACAGGGTTGAACATTTATTGGGCCATTAAAATAACATTAAAAGACTGGCTTTAAAATCCTTCACTCTTCATCAGACAGGGATGGTGGTTATGGAGCTTTTGGTATGAAAGGAACAGAAGTTATAAGGTTATCCTGGTTGCACACAAGGAACTGTAGTTCAGATTCCGAAATGGGTTGTAGCATCTCACTTCATTTCAAAGATTTAGTATCAGCTGTTCCTCTCCATTGCCACTCAGTGGTCCTTCCCTCATTTTTATAAAACCCTCGTAACAGTAGTATTTTATTACTGGAGAAAAAAGATTTGCTCCTCCATGACAAGTCTGAAAAACTAGTTTCAATTAGCGATAAGATAATAGTTCTCTTAGTTGGAAATGGAGCTCAGTTAATGATTAGGAACCCATTTAAATAGCTGGGGAATGTGTCATCTCCCTTTGCCCAAGGTCACTGCAGACTTTAATTGTGCAAGGCTTTAAATGAAGAGAGATTCTACTCATCTAGGGCAGATTCCCTGTTCTATCACTAGACATTCATATTTCTTTCTCTGGCTAAAACTATTCGGCATGTACCTCCCATCTCTCTTCCTAAGAAAGACCCAAACCAAAACATTAGAAGATAGTATCAAAGCTGAAAAGAGGAAGTATACAAATGGTAAAAAGGATGAAACAAATATCGCATTAACAGAAGCAACACCAAAGCCACATTCAAAGATGTAAGGCACAATCTGTTTTAAGAGCCCCACTCAGGCAACCATTCATTTAAGGGAAGGTTTAAGGTATTTGCCTGCTTGGGGAGGGACAAAGGGCCAGCCATGGAAGGGAGGGGATAGAGTAGGTGTTCATCCTGCCCTTCCCCAGTTGCTTCCATTAAAAACTTCCTTAGCATTCCCTCATTCAGCTGCCAGAAGCAAAGGGATTTGACCCACTGACAGAAGGGCAGAGGAGGGAGGGAGCGTTGAGACTACTCCCGTGGAAGGGAGTTCCACTGCCTGGGGTTAGACAACAAAAGCTCTTTATGGAAGTTGAGTCATGGCAACTGGGCCTCCTTTCGCGTGAGATCGAAACATTTCGGTACTCATCCACGTAACTTCTTCAGCCTGAAAGAAGTTGATGTGAGGCATCCCAATTTATAAAAATCCATGTTGCTACCTACCATCCTAAACAGTTATGTGCTCCCATCAAGTCAGAAATGACTTAGAGAAGCTCTAATATGGCTTTCAAGATAGGTGAGATGTTTAAGGAGTGGCTTTACTAGTTCCAGACCCGCAGTAATGTTCCATTGCTCAGTGGAGATTGGAAACCTCTTGAGTTCTACTTGGTCACTCTATCAGCAAATCTAGCAAGGTTTGAAGGAGAGGAACTGTTACATGCTCCAAACGACTAAGGAGAATACCCTCATTCTGCTAAGAAACTTTGTATTTAATAAGAAGAAATCCAGTTTTTGTAATATCAGTCCTGCTTAAAGAGGTGAGGGATTGCAAATACCTGTTTTATAAGGAACAGAAATAGTTCAGGGGACTTTCAGTGAAGTATGCAAATTTACATTTCAAGTACAGTAGGACCCCCCCCCCGTATCCACTGACTCATTATCCACTGATTCAGTTATCCACGGTTAGCAGAGGAAAAAAATAATTCAGCAGCCACAAAGCATGCTGTTGTCTCAAACAGCAGCTGTAAAGCAAGCTACTGTCACAAACAGCGGCCATAAAGCAAGCTACTGTCAGGAAACAGCAGTTTGGGGGTGGGTGAGCATGTGTTCTCTATTATCCATGGTTGTCATTATCCACGGGAAGGCCTGGAACCAATTCCCAGCGGATACTGGGTCCTACTGTATTCTCAAAGGCTATACCTAAGAGCACAGAGAAAAACCCCTTGTTCCCTGAGCTCCTTGCCCTCTGAAGATGCCAGCCACAGAGTCTGGCAAAACGTCAGGAAGAAAAACTTCCAGAACACGGCCAAACAGCCCAAAATACTCACAACTATTACATTTCTAGGTTTATGGATGAAATATGTTCCAGGACCTGAGCAATTGAAATAATTTCCTTTTGAATGTGACATATTCAATCTGATGTGCTCAATCTAGCGAGAGCTAAATGCAAAAAGAATGGTATAGTACCTAGACTCATCAAATAACTGCGTTGGAATGGGTCTGTAAGGCCCTCAAGTACAAGCCCTTGCTGTAATCCAAATGAAAGCAGACCATACTGAAGATTGTCCAATTTTCTTTTGAATGCCTCCAGTGTTGGAGTGTTCACCACATCCTGAGGGAATTAACTCCATTGCCATCTTTCTCTAACAGTTAAAAACTTTTTCCTGATATTCATCCTAAACTTGGTTTCCTGTAACTGGAACCCATTATTGCATACTTCTTTGCTTCTGAGGATTTCAGAGAGTGGCCAGAAGGGATGGATGCAGCCCTTATTCATGACTGGCCCACTTCCTGGCCAACATCCAACCAAAAACTTTCCTATCCAGTGCCACTGGAATGGGACTTTTGCCCCAGTCTCTCCAGCTGCAGTCATATGTGGTACCCCAGAACTTGCTCCAGAGGTTTTTACCAACCCAATCAAACAGAGTTATAAGGTGCACTGGGGATACAGCAGGAAGAAGTGGTTACCAATTCTAGCAGTAGTGTTAGAACCCAGCAAAATTATACCACTGGACCCAGTATTTATCAACCATCAATCAGATTCTTTCAGCACCTGAACAATCACGGAGCTATGCTATGATGGGTTGAAGTTTAAAAGTAAATACTCGAGGAGCAAAGACCGCAACAGAGAAGAAGAAGAAAAATAATAAAGTCATTTTTAGGAACATAATGGAGTTTCCCCCCCAAAAGGAAACAATAGTATTGATTTTTTTCAAGGACTTGATTTGCAGTTTCAAAAGTCACTGCCACCCAGATGAAAAGAGGACTTGAAAAACAGATTGCCATTTTACTTGGAACAATAAGAACATAAGAACATAAGAACATAAGAAGAGCCATGCTGGATCAGGCCAAAGGCCCATCTAGTCCAGCTTCCTGTATCTCACAGCGGCCCCACCAGATGCATCTGGGAGCTCATGAGACTAGATATCTGTCTCCTGATACCACTCTCCTGCATCTGGCCCTTGAAGTACCCTGGTTTAAAGCCTGGAGACTACACATCTCCATCATGGTCTGTAACCTGTGATGGACTTTTCCTCCAGGAATCTGTCCAGTCCCCTTTTGAAGGCATCCAGGTCAGATGCCATCACCACATTGTGTGGCAGGGAATTCTATAGACTTACAACGCGCCTAAAGGGTATTGTTGCAAGTAAAATGGCAGTCTGTTTTTAATAATTCTAGAAGCTGTGGAAACAGCATAGAAAGGATGTTTATAATTTCTCAGTTTTTTATTCTTCCCCACGTAGTGATGGAAGCTTCCTCTACTCTTCCTATCAGACCCGTGCAGCCCCTTTCCTTTAGATCCTGATGCATTTGAGGTGCACGGATGGCAAGTTTATGTTAAGAATTCTTTTAGCTCTTTGCCACAGAGCAGGCATGAATATTAATCACTATGTCAGTCACGGAAAGAAAAAGATTTCTTCTGCTGCCAATGTTTTTTGAATGTAGACTAGGTCTCTCTGGCATAAATAGTGCTCTGGGTGGAGATTACATCTCCAATACCTCCTAATATTCCATTCTTTACTCCTCTTGACCCAAAAAGGAGTAGGTAAATGGCTCCCCATCATTAGCTAAAGATATTAGATCAGGGGTGTCCAAACTTTTTGCAAGGAGAGCCAGATTTGGTGAGGTGAAAATGTGCGGGGGCCGACCATTCAGCCTGAAGGGGGGGGGGAGAAAGGGTGTGGTCTGTGTGCATCTGCAACAGCCGTAAATGTTCCGGTTTCAAGGCACCCAAGGGCCCGGCGGCTGTTGCACAGCCGGAAATTGGCTCACGCACACCCAAGATGCACCACTGCTTGCATATGCGGTCCTAACGCCTTTCCTTCTGCAGGCAGACTCCGACTAGGTAAGAGGCGAAAGATGGTTTTGATTTATGTTTTCCCTTTGCCTAAGCTCTTTCCTTCTGCAGGCAAAGACTCCAACCAGGTAAGAGGCCATCTTATTTTGTGTTTTCCATTTGCTTTTCTTCATTCCTCACACAGGCAAAGACTCGAAGCAGGTAAGAGATTAAAACTGATTGTCTGTTTCTAGATTATTTGCAAAAGAGGTATGTAAATATTTGTGGTCAACACAGAGTCCTACACCCACCACCTTCTTAGACAATAAAGATTCCTATTCCTATTCCTAGTTTCCTGCATACCATTTAGGCACATCTCTACCCCACACCCAGATCCCACCCTGTCCTCTCCAGACCTCCCTCCCCCTAGCCATCTATATTCCCCCTACAATTCCCTTACATTACCCTTCATAAACACATACCCAGACATCTTCTTTTCCCAAAATACCCCATTACCTCTAGCCCCCAGTACTTCCCCCTTATATCGGCACATCCCACATTCTTCCCAGTCATATGGCTCCCCTTCACCAAATCCTCCACCTTAAATCCCACACCGTGTTACAGAATGATTCCTTTTTCTTTCATGTACACCCACACCTCGCATGCCCTATAGCCCTACCGAAGCACTCACAGCATTTATATTTTGTCCCCCACAACCCACCCCTTCAAAAAAGCTTAACATAAATATAAGTTTGCCCCTGTTGACTTCAACATCGATGTCCATCTCTTTACATTGAGAATAGGTGAGCAATGTATAGCTCCACCAGAGTGGATTCATCCTTTGGCCAGGACTATTTGCCCACCTCTCCGGACCTGAGATGTACAGGTGGGGGTCTCCCATAAGGCTGTGCTGGGGGCGGAATGTTGGCATACTTTTACAGTCCTCCTGTCCCCGGCCAGTCCTCTTTCCTTTGAGGCATGGGTCCAGTATGGCAGAGGTGGTCGCTTTGGGACCAGATAGGAATTTTGGGTCCGTCTCACCTGATTGGCATATAAAAGGTGGGTGGATGTATTTTCGCCTATCCCACACTGTTTACCCATGGGACTTTGAGGGCTTACTGTAGTCTAAATAGGTCACAACTGGCAGGTAGTGTGGAACAGGATGTGAGTTTTAGGGCCTTTTCACACGACCCCTAAGATCCACTGACCACTTAAATTCGGACCAGAGATCTTGGGGGTTCGTTGCTCTTCCTGCGTCCCCACCCCTCCGCACTTCCTTGCTCCTGTCTGCGTGAGGGGAGGGAGAAACAAGGGGACAAAAGAATGCAGGCTCACCTCCATTTGCCAGTCCAAGCCTCCCCAAGCCCCGTCGTCGTCCTGATTCCTTGTCTTAAAGGGGCGGGAGGCAAAAAAACAAAAAACAAACAGAAGCGAGGAGAGCCTGGCACTCACTCCTTTACATCCGGATCTTGGATTTTTCATCCTCCAAGAGCAGGTACCTGAAAAGTGCACTGGGACACGCTTAGGTGGGTGTGGCCACACTTAATTTTCTGTAAACTCCGGAGCTGGTGGGGAAACAATTTTAAGCTCCGGAGCTGGGAGCCATTTGCGGCGGAGTTTAGGGGTCGTGTACAAATACCCTTAGTGACCATCCAAGAAGCAGACAGGATGCTAATGCACCCAGTGTCATGGCAACCAGGGTCTAGAGTTTCACTTGCTAGGATTAGGGTTCTGGAGGATTGGAGGGATAACATATGGGGAGGTTTTATTTTTTTTTATTTTTTATTTTTTTTTTAATTTTTATTTTATTTTATTTTTTTGCTTCCCAGTGTGAAGCCAGCCAGATATGAGCTTTTCATGGGACAACTCTGACCAGGGCCTGGGATCAGGGAGGAGGCAAGAGGTACTGCCCCAGAGATCCACACTACACCCAGTCCCACTTGGCAGGATGAACATGTTTGGAGGTTAAAATCAATAAAGTGTGGCCATAGTTAACTCTAACACCTGTGTCTGTCTCTTTATTTCAGGAGTGGAAATAACAGCTGTTACTTGAATATGTCTTAGTGTATTGGACTGTATATTGTCCCTCATTACTGTAAGCTGCCTTGGGTCCTTTTCCAAGGAGAAAGGGGGGGAGGTAAAAATACTGTAAAATAAATAAAATAAATAAATAATAGTTCTGAAAGGGTCAAGGTGCAGACCAGAAGCGGTCAATAAACCCAGGAAACAGAGGGAAGTGTTTTACTTTAAAAGAGTGGTGTCATCAATAAAAAATGGTTTCCCAGCTTTCATCTCCATGTTTTTGAACTAGAGGTCAACCTTTAAAAAAAATCACTGCTTCCTAGCACTAGCTGTTACAAATTGTATTTTTGTTTTTCATCTATTATGAAATACATATTTCCACCCTGCCCCTCAAACAGATCCTGGGAAAACCTTATAGGGACAAAACTCCCAAAGCATTCATCACCTTCATTAATTCTGGTACAATATTGAAGTCTTGGGTTCCGAAATAAACATTCAGCCTAAATCTGGCTTCCTGTAACTTGGACCCATTACTACGTATCCTGCAGTCTGGGATGATCGAGAACAGACCTTGCACCTCTGCATGACTGGCTTTCAAGTATCTGTAAAGTGCTGCCGTATTCCCCCCTATAGGTCCCAGTCGTTGGTTCATCATGCGATCTGGAGCAAAGTAGAGTGGAGCTCCTTGGATATACTTCCACAATTTGCTGGCTCAGAAATACTTCTGTTCCCCTGTGCTAATTGTGGCTTGGTCCACCCCAGTGGCAGCATAAGGGTCCATCCCCAGCTCTCCAGTTTGGACCCTGAAATGTCAAGAAAAGAAATCCTGCTGGCCTAGCAATGCTATGTTCCAGTGATCAGCCTGGCAGCTACATTTTGTACAAGGATGGGTGACTGCTGGTCCTTTGCTATGAAGAAGCTGAAATATTTTGGGAATCTTCCCCTAAGGCTGGGGTGGTGAGCCTTTTGCATGACAGATATTTTAGATGTCAACTCCCAGAACTCCCAGCCTGTAATATCAAGCATAAAGCACTGTGGGAGTTGTAGTCTTAACATTCTGGAATGCCAGGGTTTTACCAATCCTGCCCCAAGAGAAGTGTATGGATATTATGCTTCTGTTTCTAACAGGCAAAATGAACTGTGGCACTCGCCCTGATTCACATTTTCATATACAGTGGTACCTTGTATAAAGGAATTAATTTGTTCCAAATGAAATTCTGCATTGAAAACAGAGTAATCCCTAATTGCGACCATTTTTATGTCGTACGAATTCGCCCCATAGGCGATTCTGTTAAGCAAATTTCCCCTATCTCCAAAACTTTTTATGTTTTACAGATTTTATGTTACACAAACTGTTATATGGGGGTCCACTGTACAGTATTATGGGATTCAGGATGCAGTTAGCTCAATCAGCCACTAGGTGTTGCTGTTCTTGTAAATATGGAGGAATTAGGTCCCCTAAATTGAGGCACCAATGTTAATCTTTTTTAAAATGCAGCATAAAATAAATGGTTAGATTAAAACATAATCAGAATCATGGATTAGAAGTTACAGCAAAATCACATCAAAACCATTAAAATCCTGGATAGCATGAAACCAGTACATTATAAAATATAAAGATATAGTTTAAAAAATGAAGCCACTGTTATTTGCAATCAAGTCCTTTAAAAGGACATGTGGCCACCCACCGTACCTGAGGCAGAGTCCCTATCTTTGCTCCCTTTCTGTGCAAATATGTTCAGTCACGCCTTATCGCTTAGGAACAAAGGGCACCCTTCTGCTCTGTATATTCCACATACACCAAGAGACCACAGACATTTTGTTTTTAAAAAAACTTAAGCAGATTCAGGAAGATAGAAATCAGCCCAAGCCTGATTTATGTGTGTGTGCGTCTGACAAGATTAAGGAAATGAAGAGCCAGACAGATTGAAAAATGAGGTCTGGAATGAAGAAATAGTATAACTTGCTGCATTCACCTGGTGCTCAGAAGGGGCACAAAACATCAGCCTTACAGAAAAGTGAGTGCGACTTTTGCATTTTCCTCTCATGGATAACTGTATTGTTTTGTTCAGAGGTTCTCCCCCCCCCCCACACACACACAATTCTCAAAACATATTTCCTTACTCAGCACCTGCAGCAGACCCCCCTGGTGTGGTTGCCTTGTTCCATTCTGTCATGAAACCCTAAGTACATGAAAAAGAACCATCCTGGATCAGAGCAAAAGCCTATGTTGCCCAAGAGTTCTCTTCATCAAGTGGCCAACGAGAAGTCCATGGAAAGTGCACCATCAGAAAATGATCACAACAGCACCCTCCCACTCATGTTCCCTAGCATCTGGTATGGATGGAAGCAAACACTGGCTCTGGTAGTAGAATATAGTCAACATGACTAACGGGCTTATCTTCCATGGATTTTTCTAATATCTTTTTTAAAAAATCCTACATTGGTGGCCATCACAGGATTTGAGAAAGCATCTCCAATGTTTATCTGGGAGGTGAGTCGTGGCAACTGGACTACTTTGCTTGCGGGAAACCCCCAAACTTCTTCATATGAAGAAGCTACTTGGATGAGTAGTGAAACATTTCAATCTCACAAGAAGTCCAGTTGACATGACTCAACTCCCAGATAACCTCACCTGGATGACTGACAATCTCCACAGACATACTTCTACTGTTTAAATATCTGTGCTGTATGTGAATGGGTACTTCCTTTCATCTTACCTGAATCTCTCATCCATCAACTTTCTTTAATCACCCCAAGTCCTATAATTAGAAGACAGGGAGGAAAAACTCCAGAATCATCCCCTTTTGTCACTCTAGATCAGTGATGGCGAACCTTTTAGAGACTGAGTGCCCAAACTGCAATTCAAAGCCCACTAATTTTTTTGCAAAGTGCCAATACAGTAATTTAACCTGTATACAGGTGGCTATGAAGGGGCGATGTTGGGTGCCCACAGAAAGGGCTCTGAGTGCCACCTTTGGCACCCATGACATAGGTTCGCCATCACTGTACTGTATAGAACTTCAGACCATTTCAAATAAATACAAGCCAATAACAAAAACAACAGCAGACATTTGGCTTGCAAAGGGTTAAAATTATAAGATAATAAAAATTATACATGCATTTGGTCAGGCATTTTGTCATAATAAAATCAACTATCATTCCAATAAAAGCTCGCTAAAGATTAAAAAACATAACATGGGTCATCTAAGCAGCCACTTCTTCCTTCTTCCTGAGAGAGGGGGCAACCCTCCATGTCACAAATTGATGGCACACAAATATTTTTTACACCACTATTTGGTGTTTCACTAAGCTAAAGAGCCCCAAGTATAACCTTGGCTTTCATCACAAAGAATTGGTGCAGAACTCAGATAAATTCAAGTCTGCTTCTCTAGGTGGCTCCAGCGTTTCTTACATAGATTTTCTGTTCCTTTCTTTTTGTGCTGGCAGCTGGCAAATTTAATTTTGTTATCAAACCGAGTTACCACTATCAGTTTAATAATCACCTGTGTTTCCGCATAGACGGGACACCTGGCAATTTGTTCTTGCTTTGTTCAGTGGACTGCCGTACAAGAGTATCCGCAAAGAGTGACAGAGTTGAGCTCTCTAATTTCTACAAGGTTTTGACTGTTTCACCCATTTCCTTTCTGCAGAAAGGGCTTATTACTTTTTATAGGTGAAGATGGAAGTCCTTAAAAAATCTGCTACGGATATCACATTTTGGAAGATCAGGTGGTCTGGCATTAGAGGTGCTTCAACCAATTTCTCAGTAGGACCCTTTCATTCTTGACTGTGATTCTGCACTTCCCTGACTGGGCCTTGTAATTGTCACACATCCTGCAGCCTACAAAGATATACAGTGGACCCTCGTATAACAAACGGTTTGTATAACATAAAATCTGACAACATAAAACAATTCCGGAGATAGGGGAAATTTGCTTAACGGAATCATCTATGAGGCGAATTATGGTTGCAATTAGCGATTAATTTGTTTACAATGCATTCCTGTGGGAAATGTGTATAAAGGAGAATTTGCTTAACATAATTTCATTTGGAACTAATTAATTCCTTTATACAAGGTACCACTATGTTGTTGTTGTTCAGTCATTCAGTCATGTCCGACTCTTCATGACCCCATGGACCAGAGCTTGCCAGGCCTTTCTATCTTCTACTGCCTCCCGGAATTTGGGAGGCTGTATAGATGATCCCATTTGGAAGCAGAACAACATACAGGACACTAATCTGCCACCAAAGCATTCACCACCTCACCCCACCCCCCAGGAATTGACATCCTGAGTCCTCTGGGCATGTATAGCAGGCACGTCCAAGCTTTGGCCCTCCAGATGTTTTGGATCACAACTCCCAGAATTCCAAGCCTGTATTTCCAGTGGCAAAGGACTGTGGGAGTTGTGGACATGATTGGTGTATAGGCTTCACTGGGCTGGACAAGAACCCAACGGACCAGTGGGAGTCCCTTCTATGACATAATCATCCAATACAGTTAGCACATCATTTGAAGTAGAGCTTTATTAAGAGGCAACTGGTGTCTATCCTACCATGAGCTTGTGTATGCTGAAAATTAGTGTTGCAACTTTTTGCTCCAATATAGCATAGGAGTTATGCACAAGCAAAGGTGCTATGCATGAAGACTCTACAAACATAGGGATGTGAATGAATATCTGTTTCAATGCCATCACTTGTATCTGCCTACCTACCATGCCTTTCCAGATATGTTCTCTCTCCTCCCCATCCCCATACACCTATTGAAGAGATTCTAAATGAGATTATTCACTTGGAGTGATGGTACATGGAAAGATTCACCCAGTATCATTTTTGCCCCTCCCCCAATAGATATCTTACAGTGAACACAATGCCGGAAAAATCATCTGCAAATATTGGGGTGTGTGTATTTTCCCCTGGTGATTGCACATTAAGTGCAACACAGGTCAGTGTGGATTACATCTGGCACTGTGGTTCTTCTCCACTCAATTCTTTATGGTAATAAAGATCTAACACCTTTCTGTCTGATATGCTCAATGCACAGTTTGTGCTGTTGGCACCATGCAGATTTATTTTGACCTATGTCGCAAGCAAGGCTTAAGTTCTACAGTTTATGGTTCACCTTCGGATCTTACTGTCCAAGGTTTTATGCCAGAGGTCAAATCCGTTCTCTTTTGGCGCTTGTACCGCCTTTGCTTGATGAGCAGAAAGGCTCAATATATTAGTACCGTCACAGTCAGGGGCTTGGAAATATAATTCATCGTCTTTGCTTATCGGGCACTTCCCATTTCGAACTTGTCGTGCAAAACCGTTCTTGTCCAATGCTGAGATACTTATCATATTGCAGTTCATATCTGCTACATATAAAACACCATTTACTGTGCTGAGACATATTTCATAGGGCTTTGCATTTTAAAGTGCCACTTCCAATTCCTTGGAATCACCATTAGCCATTTGAAAGATGCATGATACACTTTCTGCTCTCCGAAGAATGTATAGGGGGGTGCGGCTTTACACTATGTAACGGGAGAAGACAAAAGCATGTTATGTGGGATTTTTTTCCCGTGTGTGGTTATTTTTCTATTCCAAGGGATGCAATAAGACTGGGCTGATCTTACCATGCATTCTTTTCCTCTCTTTTTTTTGTTTCAAAAATGGAACAACCGAATTCAAAAACGGAACAACTGAATTCAAAATCCTTCCAACATCGGTGACCTTTATAGGAGTTAATCACTTGCTACATTCAAGCTTGACATTTCACTTCAAAGAGGCATTCTGCTGGAAAATCATTAGAAATTCATTATATTTTTGTGGATAGGAATACGGTGTGTTCTTCTGCATTGATAACACTGTTGGATTGTCAAGAAAATGTGATCTATTTCCTGTGGGAAACATCCGTTGCTATTATCAGTGCTGTGCCAGAGAACTTCTGAGTGAATTGGGGTGAATCACCGATTCTCAAGCCTACCTCACAGGGTTGCTGTGAGGATTTTTAAAAAAGGGAGTGCTGCTGCTCCAAGCTCCTGAACCCATATACCAGTGGTGGCGAACCTTTGGCACTCCAGATGGACCACAACTCCCAGAATTCCAAGCCTAGATTGCCAGTGACAAAGGACTGTGGGAATTCTGATCCAAAACAACTGAAGTGCTGAAGGTTCACCACCACTGCTATATACTAAAGGGCAATGATTCCAGAATGAGTTGCATGTTCTCGCCTTCTTGAGATACACCTCCCTATATGGCAAAGCTGCCATTAAGTGGTTTCTGATTCAAGAATTTATTTCCCTACTGTTCAATTCCTTCTCATTCTGCTGCTATTATTCCAAGTAATTGCTCCTACACAAACCAAACCTAACAGCAAAGAAGCTGGCATTTATATTTCAGAATATTTGCCTTTGCCCACCCCCCACCCCATATCAAGACAGCTAAGAGCAAACTCCTCCTGGGGTTCTTAGATTTGCAAATGAATGCATGAGATCTTCAGCCAAATTGCACCTCATCAAAGAAACATTTTCAGTAATTGAAATTATGCCAAATAGCTTCTTTGGAATTTTTGAAAAATGTGCTAACATAATTTAGCAAAATTAGATACTGTAGGTCACCCATGTCTGTTGAGTTTTCAGGGATATCTCTTCGGCTTTTTCCATAGCCTTCTCATCTGCTGTGCATCTTTCTCATTATTCAACAATGAAGACATTAGCTTTCTTAATCCACAACAAAAACAAACCAGTTACATCCTACACCAGCAGCTATCCCCAACCCGCCACAATCCAGTTAGGATGAATTACAAATCCCATTACCGATAGCCCACAGAGCTTTGGTTTGATGATGTGTGCTCTTGGGGTGATTTTTTCCCCCCCATGAGTGATCAGAGGGCTCTTTTACATGACCCCTAAGATCCGCTGGTCACTTAAATTTGGACCAGAGATCTTAGGGGTTTGTCGCTCTTCCTGCTTCCCCACCCCTCCGCACTTCCTGGCTGCTGGCTGCGTGAGGGGAGGGAGAAAAAAAGGAAGAAAAGAATGGAGGCTTACCTCCGGTGCCGGTGGATGCCGCCCCGTCGTTGTGATTCCTTCTCTTAAAGGGGCGGGAGGCAAAAAACAACAACAAAAAGAAGCAAGGAGAGCCCGGCACATCCGCATTAAGATTTTTCACCCTTGGAGAGCAGGTACATGAAAAGTGCGCTGGGATGCGCTTAGGTGGGTGGGGTCGCACTTAATTTTCAGTAAACTCCGGAGCTGGTGGCTAAACAATTTTAAGCTCCAGAGCTGGGAGCCATTTGCGGCGGAGTTTAGGGGTCGTGTAAAAAGGCCCTCATGTGTTGGACTACAGTGTCTATCCTCCCCCACATAGCATTGCTCCTGGTTCTAATTTGCTATTCAGGATGAGGGTACATATGTGCCTTTGCAGGGGGGGGGGGTTGAGAAGCAGAGACTCGGGTCCCAGTGGGTGTGTAACAGAGTTGATCACAAACGTCTCTAGATTATGCTGCTCCGTCTCCTGGGTTTCTTTATCACCCAAGGCTTTATGATCACATAAAGCAAACATTTTTAAGGAACCAAAACAGATGTCTCTCACATTTGTCTCCCTGTTACTGAGGCTGGCAGTGTTACTTAATTAAACCATGCAAATGAGACTGTTTCACAGCACAGTTTAATCAGAGAAGTCACCACCCCATTAAAAAGTTTCGCCAGTCCTGATGACATGGTAAACAATGTATTTGAAGCTCTTCATTCGGGATCAGTAGAAGAGGATTTTCTCCAGACCTGCTGACATTTCTGTGCTATTTAAACAAGAGGAACAATTAGTACAAATCAAATACACCACGTTCATTGGGATAGGGTAGAACTAATCTTAGTTTGTTCGTTTTTCAAGTAATCCGGCACGTATGGAAGGATTGACTTGTGGCTTTATATAGAAAGCCAAGAAATATGCCTCTAAGCCAGGTGTAGAAAGAACTGGCTGTTCAAGTTCTGTCTCACTTATGCTCTGCTACTTGATGTGCCAGAGGCTGTACATTTTGGATGTCACAAAGGGGCAGATAATTCTTAGTTATTTTGTTATGATTGCATTTTTACTGACAATATGGAGGGAAAGCCCTCACAGAATGTTATGAGTCTTATCCAAAACCATTTTCACTGGCTTTGGGTTCATACACATGGACTTGACTTGGCTGTGGGTAACCCTCAGTGTTTTGGCCCAGGCAGCAATATTTGTTGGGCTAGTAGTATCACTTGCAGTATATACAATTCACAGTCCATTTCATACCACGACATACCATAAAACATAGAAATGATTATACTGAAACATTTCCAATAATTTATTTTTTTTACTAATTTCGCAGTGGTTTTTAAACTTTCTTTTACTGAGGTCATTTTTTTTCCTGGCGCATTTGTTTCATGTCCACATATCCAAATGAAGCAGGAGAAATTCCAGATGGGTCTTGCTGTATGATTTTCAGCAGAATTGTATGCATGTTTACTCAGAGGTAAGCTCCATTGTGTTTAATGAAGCTTGCCCTATAGTAACTGTGTTTAGAACTGCAGACTTAATGATCTGGCTGAAAGTGTGTGGATGATCTGGCAGGAGGCATGGACATAACAAGTTGCTGGGTTTTAAAACAATCCAAATGAAATTGCAAAAGATATTCCAGTGCACAACCAGTAAGTACAACATCCAGTGTATAGGTACATCATAACCATGATAGCAAACAGTTGTTGACACTGAGGCACTTTCTCAGTACAAAGTGTCCATGGTAATTATTATCTGGTTGATGATTAAATAGGACCTAAATGTACAATAAATGTGGAAGAGTGGCACATTACACTTCCCAATACATTGCACAGAAAGAGAAGTTATTTGTACATGTCAAACACTTAGCAATACTTTCAAAGAAATCAAAAAGTTACACACAAACTGTAAAGCCTCATATGCCAAGTGGCAACGCAACCAAGATACTTTTGGCAGAGTGCAGTCAGGGAATGAGCCTTGCAGAACTTACTTTCTCTATCACACAATTAGGTTTTCCACCCTCTCATTTGTAAGGGTTCATATCCAGCGACAAAGTATTGTAGCTGCCAAGAATAAATTACCTAAAAGGAAAAACAAAACTTCTTCTTCCTCTCATATTCACACACAGAATAAATTTCAAACTAGAAATGGGCACACACACAAAAATGAATTGCCAGCTCATAATTTTGTAAGGTTATGAAACAAAACATAAGCAAGCATTCTGTCAAGTAACAAAACAGTACATCATTTTATGTTCTAGAAATGAAATGTTCTTCCCTTGTCAGAGCATATCAACACCATCCTTGGGAATCAGGGCAGCAGGCTGGAAATTGCAATCTGTATGCAAAGATATGGGACCTCGGAATAGTGGCTACTGTATGTGTCTTACCCACTAGCCAATCCTCTCTCTTTAAATTTAAATAAAAGAGGTTTATGGTTAAAAGAAGCTGGATCTTACCGTATCCTCTTGATTTCATATGATTTTTGCATGGGATCTTTCCCAATCACCATAAAATCATCCTCTACACTGATATATCTGACAGCCCATCTCTTCCCAGTTAGATCCCTATATCTTGCTAGTACATCAGCCATTTCCAGGTCCCACCTCTCTGCACACCACTTACAAAATCTAACCCGTTGCCCTGATTCTTGAGTTAGTCACAAAATTGGGTGCCTCTATGTACCCAGGAGAGCAGACCCATATAGTATAATTGATTGTTTTGTTTTGTTATGATTTTTTTTAAAAATTAAAATAGTAAAGGAAACAAAATGAAATATTATTTTTCTGTTTTGTGCCAATCTCTATTTCAAACAAAATAGAAAGGCCATCCATATGTTCCATAGAGACTTTTCTTAGCGATCTGTAAACTAAGGTTTAAATAAAAGATAAACTTTTAATATATGTCCATCTCCCTGTCATCTATACTTTAACCCTGTTACACTGTACATCTATGCACGTACTCCCGTGCTCATATATTCATTGGGGCACTCTGGAAACTTTAGATGTAAAATGTAACTTTTTCAATCTGCCTTATGTTTCTACCACTTTGGGTAGTTGGAGACCAAAAGAAGAAATTGGATAAGGGAGCCCCTGACATGGGTGCCTTCTTGATGTCTATCATTAATATCCATGAATCCAAATATTCTAACACCTACATCCGACACATTACTATATTGCTGTCCATCAAATCCCTCCTCTCTTTTTCATAGAGATAATCAATCCAGAAAATTATTATCCTGATTTCTGCAGATATTTTACTTCTTAGATTAATAGAACTCCTTAAACGATCTGTAAATGTGGCCCTTGGGGCATATCACAATTTCTGTTAAATTATATTATGTAATCTATTCTTCCTTGCTTCATGTTAATACAGGGAAATTTAATCAAGGCTGGTTAATAATTTAACTCTAAGAGGCATTTTGATGAAATGAACATTAAGAATTTAAACTTAGGAGTGCAATGTGAAACTTTTTCATGAAACATACATTAATTAATTAATTAAATACAGATAAATCTTTTCAATACATATTTGGTTTCACAAAATCTTACTGTGGTTGAAAGGTATTGTTGGTAGTAATATATTTATTTTTGTCAATATATTATGGAAGTATTTAAACCCATTTTATTTATGTTTTTATCCCATCATCCCCCCACCCCCCCCATTCCCAACCAGGAAGCTCAAGAAAGGCCAACCAGAGTCAGATATATCGATTTTAAAAGATGGCGGTGGTGGTGGGAAATCAAACACTGCTTTGCCCTCTAGTCTGTCCCCTACAATCATCTGTTCCCTGCTGGGCACACTCCCAACTGGAGCTTGGAAAGGCTACTTTTTTAATACAATAGCTCCAGGATTTCTATGGTAGCATGGGAATCATATTCCAGAAAAGTATCCCCCCACCCTACTTGAAGTCTACTTCAAGAAGATGTTGGAAGCAACACCCTCTCAAGGCCTGGACTATTAAGGAGGTGAAGCAACCCGGAGGTTGTCCTTAGGCATCCATCATGATAGCCATTGATACCCTTGTTCTCCACGAACTTGTTCATCTCTTACACTGTGACACTCGTTCGATGCTGTTTTTCTTCATCATATATTTCTTTTCTCTTAACATTTTGCATTGTATACCACCTTGGGGAGGCTTATCCTCAAAAGGCAGTGTATATATAGCTCTCAATGATTGCACACAGGGAGGAATAAGGTGCTAAAATTGTGTACCGCTTAATTACAAATGGGAAAACCATGTGGTTGAACATACAACCACGTATAATGGTTTGCAGGTCTGCTAAATCCTGCATTCCTATGGCAGCGTGCTAAAATAGACAGCTTCCTACCCTCTTAGAAGGTGCTGAGGTTCTAAACAGTAAGTGCAATTTTAACAATAATACAAGCAAGACACTTTGCAAGTGCCTCTACTAGCTATCATCCTGAGGTTGTGCTTTATTATCTATGAAGGACATTCTGGATTTTCAAAATGTTGATTTTGTAAGAAGGCAGACTGCAGGAATCTATAATCACACATGACACTTGTTCACCAAAACCAAAACCAAATACAAAATATACCCCCCATCCTTAAGTACAAAATATTTCTGAACTCCAATAACATAGTTTAATGTTCACAAGTTGACATTTGATCAAGTCCAGCAGAAAACTGCAAGGTCACACAGACATTCTCAGCTCTGCAATCAAAAGGAGAAAGTATGTCACTACGATTCATCTGCAAACCAACTGCGGAACATACACATACAAAATAAACTACTGTTGGCATTTATGCGCTTTTGTGTTGAAAGAGAAGGGGGAAGATTTTAAAAAAACCCACATGAATAAAAGAAGTGGCATTAGTCACTGATGAGAGAAAAATTAGGCATGTCACTTCAATTTTGCCTTCATTTAAAATCCATTATTGCTTCTCTGACATTCAGCAATTAATATAATTTTAACCTCTTCCATTCAAATGACTTCTTTTTCTTTTTCTTGATTTATTTAAAGAGGTTGCCTAGGAGGGCATGGGCTCTAGGGCAGAGGTTCGGAATAGCTGCCCTCTGGGTGGTCTTGAACTCCAGAGGAGGAGCAGTGCCATGGCTGGGGAGAGGGGGATGCAGCCGGGGGCGGGGGGAGGGCAAGAGAGTGCACACACTTGTGGTGCCATGCAAATGAACCAGAATGGACCTATGAACCAAGTTTCATGCCCATCTCTAGTCTTGGCTGAAGAAGAAGCTCCGGGGGTGGTTGTGGGGAGAGGAAACAGAAAGAACTTTCACAGAATTTTACCCTGCGGGGGGGGCAGAAACAGAGTCCCACAGTCATATATTAGAATTAGAGATGGGCACAACTCAAAAAAATTGTGTTTCGTTTGTCGTTTAGGGGGTCCATTTCGGTTCGTTTTCATTTTTCGTGAATTTTTGGCAAAAAAAATCGTTTTCATTTCGTTACGTAACGAAATGAAAAAACGAAAGCAAAAATTTGCTGTTTCATTAGCATTTATTACAGTACAATGTTTCTGCCGCAACGAAAACGAAACGCACGACAAAATTTCTGGTGTTTCGTTTCGTTTCATTTTGGAGACAAAAGTCGTTTTTCGTTTCGTTATGTAACGAAATGAAAAAACGAAAACGAAAACGAAAAATTGCTCGTTTCGTGCCCATCTCTAATTAGAATAATTGTTACACTTAATGCATATAAGTACTACACAGTATGTCTGTCTGTGTACAGTCACCCCCCGCCATTTCATGGTTCATAGACTGTGGTCCTGGTATATCGTGGGACCGCAGGATATGAAGGCAAGGACCCCTTGGGCAAGCTGCGTGTGCCTGTTTGAGGCCCCCAGCACTTACCCCAGGCCTGTTGCTGCCCCAAATGGGCCTCCAACAGGCTTCCCAGGCCTGTTGGAGGCCCAAGAAGTGGTTTCTGGCCAACTGGAAGTCACTTCCGAAAAACTGGAAGTTCCTTCTGGATAGCCCAAAATCACTTCTGCGGCCTCTGACAGGCTTCCTGGGTCTATTGTAGGTGCCAGAAGTAGTTTCTGGCAAACCAGAAGTCACTTCTGAAAACCTGAAGTGCATTCCGGATTGCCTGAAACCACTTCTGGGGCCTCCGACAGGCCTGGGAAGTCCGTCGGAGGCCCGTTCAGGGCAGTGCCAAGCCTCAGGTAAGTGTAGGTGGCCCCAAACAGGCCCCTCAATCCCAACCCAACCCAGCATCTGCATATCATGGATTTTCCTTTATTGTGGGTTGGGTTGGGTCCCTAATCCCCATGATAAGCAGGGGATTGCTGTACATTAAAATAATGAATAAATCTAAGCTTCTGGGACGGCCATCACAGAGAAAGAGTAAAGAGGGTCTGTTCAGTTTTGCTTCTAGCACTCCCCACCACTGGCTTTAGCTTTCAACAGAAAACCCCTGAGGGCATGAAGTTCTTCACCTGTTCCTTCCTCCTCAACCCTCTGGATGGAGAGAGGGAAAGAGAGGAAGGAGGACTATTGAAAATAGAATGGGATAGGGAAGGCATAAGAGCCGAGGGATGGTGCTGTTCTCCCCACTGTGAAGTAAATAAAACCTACCTTGGGCTAGTCATAAAGGCATTTGCCAAACTGCAGCTTGAGGATACCTCTCCCATGAAGCTGAAGAATCTGGCTATACTCTTTGGGCATGGCATGGAAGCCAGGCTTCGGCAGCTGGTTGTCATAGTAATGGTGGCTGATGGGAGCGCCTCCTATACTTTTCGAGAAAGGCCAGAAGCCATAGAGCTTCACGCTCTCACAGAGTTCCACCGCAGCACTGGTGATCATAAAGCCAGAAGACAACCGGTAGGCTTTGACGCCTTTAGTCCTCCAGAACTGTGCAAGATTTTTGAGGTATTTGGGATAGAAAAATATGGCCTTCTGCTTTGCGCTAAACTCCCTCAACGTGTGATGTACTTTGAAAGAAGCTGCCGTGTTGCTTCGGAAGGAAAAGGCTGGTAAAAGAAGGAAAGCTTCCCCATAGGTGGCAATGTTTTCCAGGAAGGTGGTTTTCTTCTCATTCAGTTTGTTATACCTGTAAACATGCAAAGTCTGAGGGAAATTCTTAAATGGTTACAGATTCACTGGGTGTTACCAAACAATATCTAATCTCCATCTCTATAAGTCTCTCTGAGGAAAACATCCATTTACTTTGACAGCCAGTTCTCATTATCCATAAGCTGTCTCAACTGTACAGTAGGACCCCGGCATCCGCTGGGAATTGGTTTCAGGCGTTTCCATTGATAATGAAAACTGTGAATAAGAGAGAACACCAAAAAAACAACAACAACCCAAAACTGATGTTTTATGATAGTAGCCTGCTTTATGGCTGCTGTTTTGTGACAGTAGCTTGCTTTACAGCTGATGTTTGTGACAGTGGCTTGCTTTATGCCTGATGTTTTATGACAGTAGCTTGCTTTGTGGCTGCTGAATTATTTATTTAATTTTTCCTCTGTCAACCATGGATAACTGAATTGATGGTTAATGAATCCGTGGATATGGGGGTCCGACTGTATTTTGAATGCTTCTTAAAAACTGCTCACCTGAGCAGGCTCCTCCCACAATCTGTGTAAGATAGGGAGACCAATTTACATAAGACTGTCGCCACTGGCTCGACTAGAAAAGTTGGACTCTAGGAGTTACAGATCAAAACAGTAACATTTTCGAGCCCTAGAGTTAACCAAGTCTTCATAAATGATTTTGATAAATGACTAATATTGGTAATTAACTTCATTCCCACCCAGTTACTACTGGGGGCCAAGGTGATGGCAGAGAGATTCTTTTGCTAATAGGCTGAGACTGACTAGGATGGCTATTTTTTTTGAACTGTCCCTTTCCTACTCACTTGCCCTATATATTTAGTCAAGGCAAATAACATAAAACAGCTGCAGTAATGAGAAATAGCTTCTTGAGCTCAGATTTAACAAGAAACAAAACTTTCCACAGGACCACCGCAGGTCTAAAATAGAGCCCCAATGCCATTGTTTAAATACAGGATTAATTCATTTCATTGTTATCCCACCTTTCTTCCAAGTAGCTCAAGACAACCTACAAGATTTTCCTCATCCTCTCTTTACTTTCATTATGACCCTTGGACCTCCCAACTCTCGGCTCAACTCTCTAAATATCACATCTCAGTGGCTCTCTGAGCCAATTGCTTTGTAGATGGGGATGATGGGAGTTGACAGGCAGTGTGGTCTAGTGGTTAGAATACTGGGCCAAGACTTGGAAGGTCATGTCTCCATTTAGACATAACATTATTTGGATGACTGAGCAAGCCAGGCTCTTTCTGTCTGGTCTAACTTCACAGGTCAGTGAAAATACCCAAAGGGTAACAGGTTAGGAAAACCAGGTTTAGGCAAAGTCTGTGATTGTTGTAATGCTATGGTTAAAACAAACAAAACACCAGCAAAGACCAAAAGGTCGTTGCACCCTTTTCATCTTGTTCCAAAAGAAAATCCAACCAAAGGGGTTTCATTCTGAGTTGGCCTGCCTTTTAAGAAGGAACTTGAGATGGCCAATGAAGCAACTTGAATTCTATAGCCATGATGGTAATCCACCACACCCGGAAGTCTTTATAATGGAGAAGCAAGCCATTAAATATGATTCACAAACAACCTGGCAGTCATACTCACTTCTGTGTTATAATGCTTGGATTAACGGTCACTAGATTTGTCTTGTTGCCAACATCTTGACTCACGCTTCCCTCTGTTGGAGGAAGGTTGCACCTGGAATTTTAGAAGAGCCACTTAGAACCCACAGCAAAACATCCTGTTCTTCAAAAATCCTCAGTTCCCTTAGTCAATAAGATATACGTCAGCTTAGTCTGGTATCAAATGCTGAAATCACTTACTAGGAAGTCCAGCTGACCATGGCGAAATGGATTTCTCCATCAACATGCCTAAGATGTTTCTGTAAATGTCTCAGACACACCAATTAAGTTTTGAAATTACACTGCATAATGAACTGACAGAATTTGTTGCTGCAAGTGTGGTAATAGTCATCGGCTTAGAGGGCTGTTAAAAGAGATTAACCGAATGCATAAATATGTTGTAGCAGCTGTTAGAGGACAGGGCTGCCCACTGGAATGGGATTTGAATGGGACAGGAGTTCCTTTGGTGCAACCAGGACCCAAAACATCACAGTTAACACAGACAGGAAGCTTTGTGTGTGTTTGCCTGCCATGTTTCTTCCAATGTATAGTCCCCAAAATGAGGCATGAAGGTTGGGGGCAGGACCAGAATGGATGTCCTTTGCAATCCACTCGAGCCGACACACCCCTTAATTTAATTAGGGGCACGACCATTATGATCAGGCCCACCCAAGGGCCACACCAGTCTGGAATTTGTGGAACTGATTTCATCCAGTCAGAATCAATTGTGGGAGGCAAAAATATTTGACAGGGAATGATGACCGATACCATTGCCCTGAATGGTTCAGGTGATCAAGATTTTAAAAGTGGTAAAATAGCAGCCTCTTCACATCTCCCCCCTTTGTAAACCAGTATTTTACTTTGCTTTATTTGAAATTTATATACTGCCAGCTTTTATGAAGCATCTCATAGTGGTCAACACAGGCAAAGTAGGATAAACAAAGAGCATAATAAAAATATGATGCAAGAAATAGAACAATACATGGCAAAAAATAAGCAATAAAACAAACATAGACGATAATACGGGAGTCTGGGCAAAACAGTACAAAGGACAACAGCAAAAGTCACGCAAAGGCCTCTTGGAAAAGCCAGGTCTTAACGGCTTTCCTAAAAGTGGGCAGAGATTGTGGCAGGCAGACCTGGCTGGAAATTGAGTTCAAGAGTGAGGGGGCAGCCACTGAGAAAGCCTGATTCCGGGTGGAAACTCTCTGGGCTTCTCTAGAAGTGGGCTGCATTTGGCCCCTCCCTTTTTGTCACCTGATGGATGCCCTCCACCCCTTTTCTTGTTATCACCTGGAGCAGCATATTTCTGGAAGCAAAATTCCCCTACAAATTAAAGTGCATGCTCTCCATGCAGCTTATTTTGATTATAAAATGCAAACTGGCAAGTAAAGTTTTAGACACTTCTGGTTTCTGGGGAGAATACAGTACAGCTTACAGTAGATCTACGGAATAGATAAATAGCTCCCAGATCCTCCAAATTTTCCCCCACTAAGTTACTCACCTCATTCCCACCTGTTCCCTCCATTTCCAAAATGCAGAAAATTAGCTGATAAACTACAGTAAGAGATGCCCTAATGCTTTAGTGATAGAAACTGCCCCATGCAAAGTAGTGGTGTAAAAACACTTGCTCTGTTTCCTGTTTTCATCAGCTTGGGTAATCTCAGCAGGGCAAGATTCCTCGCAAATGAATTTTCAAACCTTACTGGATTCCTCAGTCCACCAGCATGACAGTCAGACATTCCCCCACCCCTCCACTCAAATTTAGGTCTCTGCAATTTGCACAAAATGTCTTCAACATTCTGCACAAAATTTGTGTCCTCCCCTTTAAGAACCAAAACACATGTATGCAGGATGCAGAGGAGTCTGACTGTTAGAGAAGATGCATATAACCTAACCAATGCTTTAATTTTTTTCAAAATCCATAGAATAAAGGATAGCAGAAAAGAATAGCAAGTTTATGCAGCCTGGCTGAATTATGTAACATGCATAAAACTAACGTACAACCTTGCTTTCTTTCATGCTGGGAACAAAAAAAACAAAATCGCAATTCCTCATTTTTGCCTTTAAGAAAGACGGGGAAGGATTTGCATACTTAAAGAAGAGTGGCTTGCTCATTGATTTGATCATTTCTCACAGCATGCTTTCAAATTTCTCACCTAAAGACAAAGTCAGATTTATCGATTTCTGCTCCACAGTTGGATCTCTGCAGGATCCCACCATTTCCAACCACTGCACATCGCTTGAAGGGAGAATTCAGAGGCTGTGACTAAGAACAGAACCAGTGGACTAACATTAATAATTGTAGAGCAGAATTAGACTCAAGTCTTTTTTCTCCTATAAATGTCTCACAGTGAGTTATTTAGACTTTAAGTGCCAGATAATAAGAATGGGGTACATTATGAGAAACTTATAGCTGTTCTCCTCTGTGGATCTCTGTACTGCCATGTAGCAACAAGAGAATTTTAATAGAAATTCAGAACTTTGCAGTAATGTATAGCTATAGTTCATGCTATCTCTCTAATCCTCCCCTCCCCTCACATCATGGTCTGACATTAGAAATAATTATGTAATTCAATACTTTGGAGTGTATATATAGGGCAACAACAGAACATTTGCAAAATAATGTAACAACCAATATTGCTATGTTTGTTAACAACTTTCCAATTGTTCTTTTCTTAAGGTGTATACAGTGCTTTGGGAAGACTGTGTGTGCTTTAGACATTTTCATTTTTTAAGCTTATTTTTTAAAAAATCACCCAAAATTAATGTATTAGTGACACACTAAAGTAAAAGTGTTCTGCTTATATACCGCCCCATAGCACTTCAAGCATTATCTGGGCAGTTTACAATTTAATTATGCAGGCTACACATTCCCCCCCCCCCCCAGCAAGCTGGGTACTCATTTTACCGAAGAAGGCTGAGTCAACCATGAGTCTTCTACCTGGGATTGAACCCCAGGTCGTGAGCACAGTTTTAGCTGCTGTACATGCATTTAACCACCCTAGTAACACATATTTTAGATAAGAAAATGGGAGTAATATGGATGGGTCAATTTAAAAACAATGATTCATGAGAAACAGATTACTTAAAAAAATAAAATTGTAAGTTCTGCATCCTGCACCGCCTACAACCACTGCAACCTCTAAGTCAATATCTGTTCCTCCTAATCATCACTATATCATTATCTGATTAGTGGTGGCTGACTGTCCAGACATCTCACTATTTCTGGGCAGGACAATCTGCCAGCCTTTGAGTCACTGGTACACCGACTGCTCTTCATAGAATTGGCCACAGCCCAATCCCTGTCTTCAACTGGTCCTTCCTCAAAGTCAGACATGATGAGTGGGATGACAAACAAGTCTCCTCCCCTTCATTGCAACTCTATGTCACCTCAGCTTTTTCTGAAGGTTGAATAGGCTGTAGTATATGGGCACAGATGTGTGGAGAAGTATAATAATGGTGTGAATCCTGTCTTGTTTTTCATTTCATGAAGGCAAAGAAGACCAACCGTGTTGTCTTCCTGTGGGGAATTCTATCACAGTGCAAACCTGCACATGTTACAGCGTAGGCCTAAGTGAACTGTAGCTGCCTATCCAAAGAGAAAGGGCAACAGAAGGGCAAACCTGTACATGTTATAACATAGCTTCATGACAGAGCTGTTCGGCAGTGGAATATGCTGCCACGGAGGGTGGTTGAGTCTCCTTCTTTGGAGGTTTTTAAGCAGAGGCTGGGTGGCCATCTGTCGGAAATACTGTGATGGGGTTCCTGCATTTCAGGGGTTGGACTAGATGGCCCTTGAGGTCTCTTCCAACTCTATGATTCTATGATTCTAGGAGGGAAAGAGGGAAATTGTGTTCTCTTCCTTGCTGATGATTGGGTTTTTACCCAATCACTAAGAGTTCTCACATTGGACAGAATCCCTTTATGGACAAAAGCACTAGAGAGGCTGCTAGTAACTTTCTAAACAATCAGCTTTTTGGTGGATTCTCTTGTCTACATGTTTTACTTCCCACAGGAAAGAAAAACTGGTTTTATACAGTGATATTTTGCACAAAATGTAGAGACCCTGATGAGAGAGAGAAAAGTGCACTCTATCTCACTCTTAGACTGGAGGTGAGGGGTCTGGGCTTGGAGAATTCCTGCAGAGGTGCCTCACTCTAGGAAAACAGCCCAGATGAACAAGACTGAAAATTGTGTCATGTAATCTTTATGTATTGTGAAATCATTCCAACCAGGGTCATGTATTAGTACAACAGCTGTAGGGAATTTATCCTATCCCAGTGCAAACCTGTACATGTTACAACATAGCCTCAAGGGTTCTGTATCTGCCTATCTGCACTGAAAGGGCAACAGAAGGGAAGAGAGAAAGAGAAAAATGGATAGTGAGTCTTTGGCTCTCCTTCACTACGAAGAAGAAGAAGAAGAAGAAGAAGAAGAAGAAGAAGAAGAAGAAGA
>JAHTLZ010003542.1:64754260-64765015 GCA_023846285.1 Phrynocephalus versicolor
AGAGAGAGAGAGAGAGAGAGAGAGATCAAAAATGTGAAGAACATCAAACACCTATGGAAAACAGAGACGGGGGAATGGGATCATATTTTTCTCTATGACTTGTCCTTTTTCCTATTATCTCAGAAAAGGATTTCTTGTCTATCCTCTGGCAGAACCTGGAAGAGTTACTTTTTTGTGCTGGCTCCAGACTAACTCAGATTTAGAACAAATGCACTGATGGATCCAGAGGCTTTAACTGTAGCTTCCCTAATCCAGCTAAGAGAGTTTCATGTCTTTTTAGACCCTTGTTCGAATGCAGTCAAGTCGATTCTGACTTATGGCACACCTTGCCAGGATTTTCTAGATATCGAGTTTTGAGCAATGGTTCGATAGACTTCCTTTCTGGGGACACGCCAGGATCTTATGGCTTTGTCATGGATTGGTTATTACATTCTCAATTTGGTTTATTACGTCAGTTTGATGCTTTATGTGGAACTATCACCATGAAAAACATGGCCCAAGATAGCTAGTATTAAGACAAAGTAATACACCATGAAATTGAACCCATGAAGTTGATCATTCAGTCACCTCGCCGTCCTGGAATTTCAGTGTTTGAGCATTTTGGTTTGTGAAATGGAGCAGTCTCCTTAAAAAAAAAAGCATTCTAGAGCATTCACATCAAATTAAAAAAGAACTGAAGTGCTACATAGCACAGTTTTGACTTTGGAAACATATTTAAACCTCAAAGGAAATGCCTTTCTGATGGATAACATTCATTAGCAAGGATACTGCATGGCTCCTTTTTATTTCTCCCAGCTTAAATAGAATGCTTCACTATAACCAGAAATTGTTGGCATTTTAAAAAATTAAAGCTAATAAGAAAAGAATAGTTTCCAATTAACGTCATGCTTTAGTTAATGTGGTAAAATGCACCCAGACAATATTTTATTAATCTACACCATCCGTGAAACATAAGAGGTAATGTAAAAGAATGTTTGAAATTATTCATTTTCTTTCCTGGGAAATTGATAAACGGGTGTCAAAATTAATGTTGATTATGACGGTCTGGAGTAGCCATACATATTTTTATCTTCGAAGATCATATATTGGCTGAAGACCCGTTGCTCATCATAATGAGTTGCACTAGAGTAAGCCCATTGACTCACTGGATATTTGGTGAATCAACTCTGTATGTTCCATTTATTTCAATAGGCCTGTTCTATTTGTTACTTAATTAAGTGGAGTAAATCACGACCAGAGTAATCACATGGGAATAAATGGAAGTTACAGAGATGATTTGGCAAATTTCCACTGAGTCACCAGGCCTGTTCTAGTGTGACTTGCTATGTTGAGCAAAAGGATTTTCCCCATAATTACATTCTAATAACACAAAGTATATACAACAGAAAACAAATCAACACAAAACATTGCTCCCTTGATCCTGGGGACCAATATATCCTCCTCATTTTCCCCACTTATATCCAATCTTCTTTCCATCCTTTAATTGTTCCCATATCCCTTCCAGAAATACATATAGACTTGGCTTTGTCATCCTCCGTTTTCCTTTACCCACTACAGTGTTTATAAATCCATCTCATATCTCATTATTAATTCTACTGATCTTTAACTCTCCTTTTAAAACTTAATTTCCGAAGTCAATTTATCATTAATTGAAATATTCCAAATTTCATTCTACCATTCGTGCAATTGGAAAACCGAGTTTTGATTTCATTTTTTTTTTGCACTGAGCAGTTGTGCTGCTATTAACATATTCATTATCATCTTTCTCTTTTCTTGCATTAACATCATAATTTTCTGTTAAGAATAATTATGTTCTTTTTAGCAACCTATCAACAATAACTTTTGGTATTTTTCTAATCTCCTAAAAAAAACCTTTTACCATACCTTTTGTACCACTTCAAACTCCCACCATAAATGGCAATGTTCCCACTTCTTTGTCACGTCTCCAGCATTTCTTAGAGTAATTGGCATCTATGTTATTTGATTTTGATGGAGTTAAGTGCCATCTCAATAATATTTTATATCCATTTTCATATCCATGCTGTCCGTCACCCAAAACATTTCCTCCAAACCCTCTACCTCTGCTACTTTTCTTTCAGACAACGTAACTCCCTCAAATTCTTTTATTACACTATCAGTCTTCTGAGATTCTTTTTCCTCTTCAATATTTCTCAGGTCAGACGGCACTCTCTTTACTGCTTCTTCTCCATCCTCACACACTGGACTTGAGGAAGCAACATAGCATTAACTGTAGGTTCATTAGTATGTTGTGTGGTTCGCTCAGCAGCCAAAGCAAATCGATGGTTGGCTGTGCCCTGTGATTGACATGTTCTTCATTTCAAACTTTTTTTTTGTTTTCTAATGATGTGTCAATGAACATTTGCCTGAGATGGATGTCAAGCATTCTTTCCGTGCCTACCCCTTTCAGCTGCTTGCTAATTAAATATTGGTCTTTCTGAATGTTAAATCCAGTGTCAAATAACAGAGAGGATGAATGTGACACAAGGGATTTCAGCAATGCAAATTACTAATAGTGATGATAACAACATGAACTCTTTATCTCTTATTAATATTATAAATGCACAGTAAACAACTTTAATTTCTAAATTCAAGTTGCTACTTCATGCTTAGGTCAGTATTATTGTGTGTTTTGTTTTGTTAGGTTTGTTGATGTTGTGACATGTAAGTTATGACTGAATAGACTTTATTGTTTAAGATTGGCATCTATTATTCACAACAGCAGATTTCACATCCTGAGTGCAATGACCGCATAGCCTATAAAATGCAATAGAGCTCTTCCAGATGGCTTTAGACAACAACAAACTTGATTGATTGATACTGTAGTGTAGTGCAGGAGTGCACAAATGTTTTGGCCTTTGGTCAGATGGCACAGTATATAAATATTTACACACACATATAGCTGACCACAGGTGCACACAGGTGCGCGTATGCACCCAATGCGCACACTTTTACCTACACACATATATGTACACACCCATTGCCACTACTGATATTGCTCAATACAGATAAGGGGGTTGGTAAATATTGAGATAAGATCCACCTGTTGGTTCATCCTGTCAGATTCTTTACAAAGAAGAGGGGACTGTTTGTCTTTTACTTCAGCCAGCATACTGGCTTAGACAGTCTTACTTGCACACTTACCTGTGAATAAGCCAAAAAAACAACCTACCTTGTCTACATGAACTTAGAAGGAAATCAGGTTGATCCCAGCCAGATTTCTGGGTACACATGCACGGAACTGTATCCTCAAACAAATCAGTCCACATCAAGCTAGTTTGGTTTGAAATGTGTCATTTTCCTGAATGTGGGGCAGAGCCCTAGTACTGAATCAGCTTCTCTCTATTAAAAATATTGTACCTACTGAGCTCACTTGATTGAAGATGGATAAACAGCATTACAAATTATTTCTTTACCCTTCATACAGTATTATGCTGTGGCAATAAAACAGTGTATTTCCAAGACAATAAGAAACAGAAAACAGCATTCTTTCTGTGATTGCTTATACAGTTTGATTATTCCAGTATTTCAAACTTCATTGCACTGTCAGTTTCCCTGCAGGCTGTTCTGCAGAATTAAACATGGGGATCTAATGACAAATTCTATGCAATCTGCAGTCTAACTAACTGACTTCAGTAAGATTTGCTCTTGCCTATACGTGGGTATTAGATCACAACCCTACCTGAATTTGGCATACTCTTGTGGCCTCTTGTTCCATGTACAGTTCTGCAGTTCTCCAACTATCTGCAAATAATAGTCTTCAGAATATCTATAAGAGAGGGGAAACAACAAAGCCGTGTAGCTGTTACATTTTTTAGTGATGCGGGCACTTAAGAGTTAGGAGATCTGGTTTAGTCCCCTAAAAAGGCACAGAAGCCCTACCCGTGACACTTGAGTGGGATTCTGAATAGATCTCTGAGCCATCTTTGTATCCCACCACCACCACCACCACCACCACCACCACCACCACCACCACAGTACTTCAAGGTACTGAGTTATTGATTCTCTTTCAGTCTCAAATGATACTTCCATGGCGACAGCCCTGCAGGGACTGTCAGAAGAGGCTCTTCCATTCCCATGGTCCACAGCTTAGGGTCCTCACATGATTGTTGGACTTCCCAGAAACCTTAACGTTAATGGCTAAAGGTCAGGAATTGTGGCCCACAGTCATAACAACATCTTCCCAAGATTTTGGACCCACGAATCTATTTAACAGTATGTGTTTATTCACCTCTAGTTAGGACTTAACAGTACACTGAATAGCCAAGCAAGTCTCCTAACCACCAATTGTAGCGAGATGTGTACAGTTTTCCCTCTAAATCACACATTTCCAAATGTGCATCTATGCATAGAAACAAACATGTGAAAATTAGGAAATTAATGCGTGCAAACATATGGGAACTTCTCATCTTTGGCAAATGCACAAAAACAGACCAAATCAGGGGTTTCTAAGATGCTGGAGTGTCTACAGAATGCAGGAAAAAGCCAGTGGGGAGCCCATGGGCTAGAGCAGGCATGTCCAAACTGCAGCCCTCCAGATGTTTTGGACCACAACTCCCACAGTCCTTTGCCATTAGAAATACAGGCTTGGAATTCTGGGAGCTGTGGTCCAAAACATCAGGAGGTCTTGAAGTTTGGACATGTCTGGGCTAGAGCACAAAACACTGGAGATACTTCACATTTTATCCAGCATTCATGGGATTAATTTTTTTTTAAAAAAATGTTTGAATTGATGTAATGTAAACAAAAAATCCAGAGCCACCGGTGTTGGAGGAGAAGATGAGTGACTGAAGTTTCCAATAAAGCCCAAGACCTTCCTTGGACAATCCAACCACTGAGGCACTATGGAGAGCTCCATCTTAAGGTTACCACATCCAGTCTAAGTCAGCTGGGAAGTACAGTACAGTACTGTGTTAAAGCTCCATGATGCATCCGCCTCCTGTTTCTTCCTAGATTTACTCAGGATATATGGCACCCAACTGAACTCGTGAACATCGTCTTTAGATCTAAGAGATGACAAAGCAACTGGAGTCTTTAAGTCACAAAACTTTGTACTGGAACAATCCAGCTGAGAATTGAAGAGTGCTACATTATGACACTGTTCTATTTTCTTAACCTCTTGTTACTTTTTTGTCCTTCTCCCTTTATGCCCCATATATTTTGAGGTTTAGAAGTGATTGTTAGCAGCCACACACCAGGGCTTCAGCCTCAGCATTATCTACCCAACAGATATCTTCAGCTGTGTCACCCTCATTTCCTGCCACAAAGATTAAATCAATAAAAAGTTGAGAGCAAAATGGCTTGCACGAGTTTGTAGAGCTATCCACTTATTTAGAACCGTCTGTTGATTCAACAATAATAAAGATGCACTTTCAAGATCTGGCTATTTATATCTGGCATAAGCAATTATGGATGGCAGCCCGCTTCTTCAGAGACCAGTTTATGAAGTGGGCATCGATCAATAAAGTCTTCGCCAAATAAAATTTGCTGTACAGCCCAAGATCCCTTTCTAACAGGGTAACCCTCCAAACCTCAGAAATTCCCCCCAGCAAAGATTTTCAGGCCGTGTTTGTAGCAGATATTAGTGTTTAATGGAGCAGACCTTTAAGAACTGTCCAGTTTTCTCACCAGTCTTGAAAATTTTCTCATCAGTCTTCAAAGTAGGAATGTGCATTTGGATTTGAAAATATTACAAATCAACCAAATGGGCCACATTTGCATAGTTTCAAATATATCTGGATTTGAGCGTTCTAAATGTCTGTAATAAGTATTCCTAATATTTGGAGTTCCATTTAGTCTTGCATATTAGAAAGCAAATGGCTACATTTCTGCTTGCTAGAAGAAGATGGGAAAGTGAAACTTATGAAACTTAAAGATATTCTAGCACCAAGAGAAATAGGGGTAGATACCGTAAGTCAGTGTCTCCTATGTGTGATTGCCATGAGTTTTTCAAGGGAGAGGGGCTGGAGTGAGAGCAAAACCTGTGAATGATGTCTGTCTACATAGGCACAGATAACAGAAGGCACTTTTCTACATTGCTTCTTTCCAGTTGAAAGCTGGGCATCACTGTTTATCAATCCCCTGATCATTTGCTGTTAGAACATGCTCTGGTACAAGCCTGAACTGTAGAAGTTTTCTCTGTGTCCTTTTCTGAACCCTCGGCTTACATATACATTATCTACATCTTGTTTATTTAATATAGTTAGGAATAAGATTTAAGATCAGAAGCTCAATAGGTTTATAGATTATAAAGCAACAGGGAAGTATAAAGTTAGGCCTAGGCCCTTTTTGGGTATATCAGGAAGGGGAATAAGATTTTGTTATATAGAGACAGATATATCATTTGATTGATTGATGGGGGTTCTTAAAAGGCAGGGGGTTGGACTGGATGGCCCTTGAGGTCTCTTCCGACTCGATTCATTTGAAAGGTTTAAAATAATGCAGGGGCTAACCACATTTTTAAACCACTCCAGGCAGCTGTGCTTCTAATTGTAAAATTGCCTCTATACTCTGTTTCTGTCCTTAAGATGGCAGGCCAGTTGTGTACATGTGAATTTAAGCCAAGAGCATGCCCTGAAAAAAAGAAGGTAAGACCAGCCTATGCAACTGGCAGGTAGTCTTAGATTGTCCATGCCTGAGAGGTCCTGGGCTTAATAGATTCCCCTAGGTCAGCGATGGTGAACCTTCAGCACTCCAGATGTTTTGGAGCACAACTCCCACAGTCCTTTGTCATCGGCAATCTAGGCTCAGCATTCTGGGAGTCAAGGTCCATAACATCTGGAGTGCTGAAGGTTCGCCACCACTGACCTAGGTACTCTTCTCCAGTGAAAGATCATGGTGGACTTACCTAAGGTAGATCTAATCAGCACTGGGACTACCTGCCATTAAAATTGTGCTGTTCATTTTAATTTTCTAGTACAAAAAAGGGGGACAATGGGCACACTGTACACCATCCACGGAACGACTACATGCACCTACTGTGCCTTTCAGGATTGTGACCATGGACCTGGGATGGAATCAAATGAACATTTGAGAAGCCCTACCTTTTCTTCTTGAGAGATGATGACCAATTGTTGCTCCACGTCCCTTTGCATTTGGAGGCTTGCTCTGTCTTCCGTATGCCAGTCTGATTAGGAGTCGTTCTGTTCCTATGAAAAGGAAAAGCCATCTTGGAAAGAATAAAGAACGGTCTTGGCTGACAGACAATGAATTGCTGCGAAGCAAAGATAAGCAACAGCTCGAGTTTGGGAGGGGAAGAAAGGCTCGCAAAACATGTTTCGCCTCCCTTCTGCAGTTCAGTCGAGAGAAGAGATGCTCCGACTTGCCACCAGAAAGGTATTCAGTTTTTTAAAGCGAAGATAGATTGGGTGCATTGTGTGGATTCCGATGTAAATCAGAAATTTGATGTTTTTTAAAAAAACAAGATGGAAGAAGCATGTAGCTTCAATGTAATTACATTTCAGAAATGTGTGGGAACATTTGAACAATAAATATGAATAGCTTTTACACAGCTAATCCCAAGGTGCTACTCGCAAGAATAAATGTGAACTACCGATAACATAATTATAGTTTATTTGTTCAGGTTAATATTGTGCCTTTCTTCCACAATGGAATACAGAATGAGCTTATGCAGGTGGTCCCTTTCCACATAATGATGAGACTCAGACCTGCAAGGTCATTTCCTGAGGTACTTCATGCCTACATTCTGGGGCTTTGACATCAAATAAAGGCCTCAAAATGGGGACGACCTTCCACACACAAAACCATTCCATTTACCTGCCTCCCTTTATTTGTCTATGTTCCTGCCTGCTTGTCTTCACCAGGTTAGAAAAGCCAGTGGCATTTTATTTTGGACTACATCTCCACCTACCCCCTTACAATGTAGGTACTGGCTTTTTTATCTACTTCTGGGGAAAAACCAACACACCAAGGACCTTTTCAATGGTGGTTGTGAGTTTTTCGGGTTGTTTTGCCATGTTCTGGGTTTTTTTTTCTTCCTAGCATTTTGCCAGCCTGAAGATGTTAACTGGTGAAAAGGGTAAAACAAGGATAAATATTCATGAGTGTGTTTTGAATAGCCAATCACCAAGCTGGTGAGAGTGGCTAAGAATGTTACATATTGGAACCTAATGGGTGATGGGAGTTGTTTGTGTTAGAGCTGAGAAGAGTTCAGTTAAGAGAGCTGAGAGTCAGATTGTCAGTTGGTCAGGTGGGAGATCCTGCCACTGAAAAGTGTCTGGTTTATAAAGGAAACACGTTATTATAAGAATTCATGTATGCAATACAATAACATCGGTTAAAGCTATCATAATACTGATCATCTAATTGTAAACTAATAAACGGTTCATGTTTTGTTTTAAAACTATATAACCTGGTGTGACTCTCTCTCAAATACATACAAGTGTCCAGTTAATCTGGTGGGGGCAGTGAGTGAAAACCCAGTGTGTGTAAGGGGCACCACCAGATCCTGGCCATAGAAGCCTTCGAGAACACATGGAACTTTTCAATGCTTAAAATCCAGCTTTATCTGAAGAAAAGGAGAATTTGTAGCTCTGAGGGATGAGGCGGTTGGAGAGAAAAGCTATCAATATGACAGAAAGCAAGTGCTTATGAACAAATGGTGCTAACCTGGCACACCATTGTGCTAGACCTGCATCAATGTTTGCTGTCGTCAGAAACAGGTACATCAGCTCCAGTCTCAAACTGGATGGTATCCAGCACAAAACGGCTAAAGGAAATATATTACAGCTACCACTGCCAGAGGCATTGTTGTGTCCTAATAATGGTGGCAAGCAAGCTTTAAATAAAATCAATGCTTATATATAGCTAGGAAACAAATAGCCTTTAGTTACAGAGCTCACTTCTGTTCTCCTCTCTGGGCCAACTAACGGTAGAGAGGGAGAGGGATTTCATAGCCCCAACGTCTTTTTATCCATTTGAAATACAGTCTCCCATTTTCAGATGATGGAAGGCTAGAACATTTTCTGCCCCCTCTTTTTTAAAAAAACAAAGCAAAACACTAGATTCTGCTACTGCAAGACTTCTGGGACTGGTTAAATATAGCCTTGTCATCCACACTGCAGGGAGGAAAAAAGATCCGTTCCACAATGGAATCACACACATGTGCACAATACATGTCCCTTTCTTTACAGCGAGCTTAGACCAGTTTTAGTATTGTCCCCCAAGAACAAAATAGCACCTCCATCTCCTACCAGTCACAGAAGGGAGGCTGGAAATTTCAGTACATGTATCCTTCAATGCACTCAAGGGCAGCAAGCCATCTTACAGTTCAAGCCCTGGGCTAGAAACAGTTGCTTTCCTCCAGTACTTCGCCATTCGCCTTTCTAGCATGTGTTCCCTAAGGAGAATCCCTCTGCCTAACAGTAGCACAGAACCTACTTTTATACGTATTTCCACATGGTTTCTCTCTTCTTTGGAAAACTACAGGAAAGACCTGACAAAATTCCCTAACTGCTGGTTATAACTTCCCTTCTCATTCACGAGCATTGTTGCAAGGAGTATCTGATGCCCAAAGTTCATAAACGGGAACAAATTATCTTTCAGGACGATAGCTCTCAGAATCTTCAAGCAACATGGGAATTATAGTCCAAAGAGTAAGGAAGATGTAATCCACAAAAAGTCACATTTCCAAAGTTCTGCTAATGTTTCACTATACCCCCTTCCTTGTGGGCAGTTCAATCACCCCCTATTTATGGCTTCAGTATCTTATGTCCCCCACCTTACCACCCTCAAAATAGGCACATTCCATCATGTTTTCCCAGTGTTCTTCCAAGCTTCATCAAATATCTTTTGATTGAGTCAGCTGTTCTGATGCTAGAACCTAATATCTTTTCTTCAGTGGGAGCCATGCTTTTAACTTCTTAAGTATTTTGTGGCTAATTTTGTTGAATTAGATAATGAGCCTGCATAGCTATTTTAAGGTTCGTGGCACTTTGATTAATAAGGCAATATGTAGTCTAAATGCTGGGTGAATTGACCATAAAATCTTAAACTGCAGGAGTTAACTATTTGTCTTATAACATTAATCATGGCGAATGTGACAGAGATGCTATTTGGTTTCCTTCCAAACAGAATTGCTGCTAATGATCTGACTAAGGGCCTTTTCACACGACCCCTAATATCCCCTGGCCCCTTAAATTCGGACCAGAGATCTTGGGGGTTCATTGCTGTTCCTCAGTCACTTCCTTGCTCCTGTCTGCCTGAGGGGAGGGAGGGAAAAAAGGGACAAAAGAATAAAGGCTTACCTCCCGGTGCCTGAGCTGTCACTTCCTGATTCCTTCTCTTAAAGGGGCGGGAAGCAAAAAAACCCAACAAAAAGAAGCGAGGAGAGCCCGGCACATCCGCATCAAGGAATTTTCACCCTCTAAGAGCAGGTACACGAAAAGTGTGCTGGGATGTGCTTAGGTGGGCGGGGTCGCACTTAATTTCCTGTAAACTCCGGAGCTGGTGGGGAAACATTTTTAAGCTCCGGAGCTGGGAGCCATTTGCCCCGGAGTTTAGGGGTCGTGTATAAACAGCCTAAGTAAAGGATACTGAATCAAGACTTCGTTCTCTTTCATCACCCCTCCTGGGTCAAGATACCTATCTTGTCTTGTAGGGTCTTCACAAGCTAAGACCACGGTCATACCTGGGTTTCCTTCGTATTTAAATTTCCTGCATATTTTTGGGGGGAGCGGTCACGTGGTTTTTAATGAGCATTTGGTGTCCTCTCCTCTG
>JAHTLZ010003542.1:64765025-64815252 GCA_023846285.1 Phrynocephalus versicolor
CCAACCCCTTCTACCTATTCTAACTGGAGAGGGTGGGAGTCACTTATTATTTATTTATTTATTTATTTATTTATTTATTTATTTATTTATTTATTTAAGGACTTATATCCCGCTCCATCTTCCCTACACGGGAACTCTGGGCGGCGAACAATGATAAAAGATTAAAAAGCAAAATCTCCACACAAATACAGCGGAGAGCAAGATGGCATGGCGGTAGGAGATAGAGGGAAGAGAAAAAAAAAAAGATCCAGTCTTAGTTCGGGGCCATGACAATCCTTTAGTTCTTGGTGAAGGCCCGTTCCCTGCAAATGGAGAAGGGCAAAGGGCAAGATGTGGTCATAGAGGGCAGTCAGGACACAAGGGCACCTGTGGCGGTTGACAGGGCTGGCAGTGCTAATTTGTTTTTATTTAGTTACAACTGCCTGAGGAAGCCCCCACAGGCTTCCTAAGGCAGCAGAAGGGAGCGTCTTTAACACACAAGGGGTGCGCCGCCTTCCTGAAATTAGGGGCTCTGATGATTTTGCAACAGGAAAAGTTCATTTGTAAGGTGAAAAATATGTTCTCCTTCTTCCTTGAACGTTCTTTCTTTTCCCTACATCTAATCACCATAAGCGAACACTGAATTTAACACACAATATTTGCAGGGCGTTGCCCCACGAATAGATATGGCTAACTCCATGCTCATCTCTATGATAATCCTAGAAAGCCACAAACACTAGTGCACACTTCTCCAAATACACCAGCCTGCCTATGGGATTTTATTTCATAGGATTAAAGTACTTCTCTTGGGAGACACACAAGTATGGATTCTTTTACAGAAGGCTCCGAGAGACAGGAATGTCTTGCTTTTTAGATTCAAGACACTGTTTAGGACTTCTTTGTAGGCCTCATGGGACAGTGGTTAAACCGCACTGCTGCAGAGAAGAGTCAGCTCACAACCTGAGATCGATCTTGGGCTTAGATAGCTGGTTCAGTTGACTCTTTCTTCTATCCTTCCGAGGTTGGTAAACTGGATACCCAGCTCACTGGCAGAGGGGCAATGTGTAGTTTGCATCATTATGTACATTGCAAACTGCCCAGAGACAGCTTTTATCACTATGGGATGGTATATAAGCAGCACAGTTTGCTTCTTTCAATTTATGTATTTATTTAAAATGTTTATATCACACATTTCTCACCGAAAGGACCCAACTGCTGTTCTGGCATCTTGATGGTGCATGAACCTCATGGAGCATGTATTTACGTCGTGTCCAGACTGGTCCATGTTTGTTACTGCTGCTTTTAATGTTATTCCTACCTTTGCTACCTGTTTTAAAATTTCAAATATTTACAGAGATCAGTGTGTTTTGCAACACCCATATTTGCAAAAGCAGACACATAAAATGAAGAGAGTGATTCCACAGCACACAACGTTAGATAGGAGCACCGGAGGTATTAAACCAAGGTGGAAAGTATATAAATATGCTCCTATCTATCTATCTATCTACCCATCTATCTATCTAATCCCTCCCAATGATGTTACAAATGCAAATCTCATTATTCTCTTCCCGTTGACTATGATGCTTGTGGTTCCAGCCTGATAATGTCTGGAGGGCCACATGGCCCTTCACCACTTTTCAAAATTTCCTTTTGCAATGCATGAAATATACCCAACTGGTTCTAGTCCAGACTGGCAGAGGAACCTTCTCCTATCCTGTCCTGTCTTCAGTGGCCCAGACCCCTGAAAATGCTACAGAGCCATGGGAGTGGGAGGCTATGTTACATGGGTTGATTCCTGGCATGCTTGAGAAAAGAGAAAGTTAAAAATCCAGGCCCACCCATGGAAGGCAGCAGCAACCCACAGTTTTTCAATGTTCAGCACCACGGAGTACTCGGACAAAACGCAACATCATAGAAAGGCAAAGAAAGATGAAGCCATTCAGTTTAACAATGATGGAGTTTTAATGAAGCAATAAGCCCCCACCCCTATTTCTCTCTGTTTAAAAGAAGAAACCACTGCCTGCCTTAGCCCGGCAAATCCTTTCTTAATTGTTACATCCGTAGAGCCTCTATTTGCACCTTTAATCTCTGCCAGTCAGGGGAGGGAGGCTTCTTTGATATTTTATTTTGGCGGTTCTGTAGAGGTAATTATGTTAGTAATAGAAAATGCTGGCTGAATGCTGAAAATAGACCCTCAGAAAGTGTGGAGCAGCTGAGGGAATAGTTACATTGGATGATCAGGTCTCCTTCGCTTTAAGGCTTAAAAATTTCAGAGCAACAACAAGGCCATGATGGGAAGAATTCAGTCATAGAGATTAATCATTCCCAACCTTTGATTTATGAATTAAAAGCATCTGGTTTCCACCATGGTCGAACAAAAACCTCCCTTCTTTACACAAAGACGGTTCATATATGTTTACAGACATTATTTTGCTGTATTTGCTATTTGCAGGAGGTTTTTCAGGACACAAAAATTACAGCAACATTGTTCAGTGTAAGCAGGACAAGTAAAAATAATAATAGTGCCATTAGTAACTGAAAATTGGAACAGCACCATTGACCATCAATTTTACTGCTCCAATAAATGCAGAACACAAAAGTAACAAAGGAAAACTCACACAAGTCTTCTCAGGACAACATTTTATTGGTATGATTAAAATACTACCAAGAAAAATAATAATGCCCTAACTTAGGGGGGGAAAACGGCATCCGTCCCAGTCTTCTTCTGAGTCCCACTGCTGGAGGCAAACCTGTCCTTGAGGGCTTCTCATCAAGGCGATCATATCTAAATGAAATATAGTCTATGGGGAAACAACATTTAGAGGCATGTTTAAAGGCCTAAGTCAGGCCCAGGGCCAACAGTCCAGAGTTTCCTTGTGCGCTTTGAACTTTGTGACACCTCACTGTGCCATTGACCCAAGGACATCTCAGGGTTTTGTTTGCAATGGCAGAAGACACAATGTTAGCGTATTCCGCACCGTGAAATTCCCAGAAATGTAGTGGCCTCTGGCATTTCTCATATGCTTGGAGCTGAGGAAATGAGATATGGTTGTTATTGGGTCCAAAATTCAACTTGACCTTCTCCAACCAGCTGCCCTTCAAATGTATGGAAGAACCCTCATCATCTTCAGCCAACATGGGGACAGATATTACAAATGTGGGCCATCTGGAGCAAATGTTTGAAGTTAATATTGAAGAAAGAATGTACAGTGGACCCTTGTATAACAGCTTGTATAACATAAAATTTGTACAACATAAAAAATTCCAGAGATAGGGGAAATTTGCTTAACATAATCGCCTATGGGGAAAATCTGTACAACATAAAAATGGGATTACTCCATTTTCAATGTGTTCCTATGGGAATTTGTATAAAGGAAAATTTGCTTAACATAATTTCATTTGGAACAAATTAATTCCTTTATACAAGGTACCACTGTATATGGAAGCTTTCCAATGGTAAGATGTTGTTGGGGGACCCAGGCTACTGTCCATTTAAGGATAGCTTCAGCGGTCATTCATTTTTCTTAAAAACATCTCCCAGTGCTCGAATTTAGAGGGTTTCTAATTGGAGATGGCCGGTGGAACAGCTTAGGTCTCCTTCTTACACAGTCTGCAATATCTATCACACGTCTCTGCTTGCTGAGATCCTGCTATAGCGCAATACTCCACCACTCTCAGACAGTGCTGTTAGGCACCCACTGTTTTATTAGCAAGGATCATAACATTATCTCCGTTCTAGCGTGACTTTATCTGCAGTCCTGGGAGATGAGTGAGAGGAAATGTTACCAGCAACAGTACATTTTTTCAACTTCCCCTGTTTTAATCTTGAACAACTTGACAGTCTGTATGGCTTGGTCATTTGGAGCATTTGGAAAAAGAGCCTGGGCTCGAGAGTTCTAGTCTCCAATGTGTCTTTCAGGTAAAGGGAAGTCAAGATCGCCCAGTGTGTGTTTGGCTGAAGGTTTACACGTCCTCTGTGACCTGTGCAACCTTGGTCAAGCTCCATGATCCCGCAGAAGCACCAGAAGAAGGGGCTGGTAAACTACCTCTGAGTAGACTAGACCTAGAAAACTCTGGCAAGATCACCGTAAACTGCCGATGATACCTAACTAATAATTATTATTGCTCTTGAAGGGGTGGTTAATAGGATGTTAGCTTTGCAAAAAGACCTGCTGCTAGTCAAGATGAGAAGTGTGAGGTGCGTTTATTGGTATATGAATCAACAAAGCTGCCTGTACTTTTAGACTGCCCTGGCCATGTGGCTTGTCAGGACGAGCAGCTACAGTTCAAAATTTACTGCTACGCACCCGCACTGAGCTACCGGTCTACCTGGCAATGAATGCCAAGGCTTTTTCTTTTGCTAGCTGCCTTTTCCCATCACTCTGTCTTGATCATCCCTGTGCTTCGCTTGGCACCTGACTGGAGCACAACAGCAGAGGATGATTTCCACTTCGCCCAGAGGAGGACTTCCATAAATTCATTCCCTTCCTGGAAGATGGTTGCAAACCCACTGATTCACTCAACCGGGTGGTGGTGGTGGTGGGTGCCAGCGCCTCTAGGGACCACTTTTGTGAATGGTCAGACTTGCAAAAAAGCTGTGGGTGGAACGACGCAAGTGCAAGTGGTTCCAAGTCCACTTCCAGGCCTAAAAACCAAGTATTTCAGTGCGGGAGAGTGTAGCGCATGCATTCATCCTACAGCATTTAAAAGGTGAAATGCTGTTCCTAAAGGCTTTGGGTGGTGATGGCAATTTTAAAGCAATATGTTGCTTTAAGGAAGGTTTAGGGCCATGGTGGCAAACCTTCGGCACTCCAGATGTTTTGGACCATAACTCCCAGAATTCTGAGCCTAGATTGCCAGTGACAAAGGATTGTGGAAGTTGTGGTCCAAAACATCTGGGGTGCCAAAGGTTCGCCACCACTGGTTTAGGGAGTCTAAGACCAAGAGTTATGAAGCAAGCACTGAAGGAAGGTTACTTGGGGGTCTCAGGGCTGTACTTTGCCCAGCTCTGCATTAAGGAGCCACATGGACTTCTCTTCCATGGACTCTAAAATCCATGGCTCACAGCAGTGCCAAGTGGCAAAAGAAGACTTGAAAGAGGAAAAGAGAAGGAAAGGAAATGGGGGAAGCTAGAATTGAATAGGAAAAATAAAATACAGACACAAAGATGAAACAACAGAGATACCTTGTTTTTTGTTACGTGGCATCCAGTTGCTTCTGTCTTAATAGTACCCATAAGAATTAATGGTCCCACAGCAACTCAGGTGGCCCCTTAAATGTGAAGAGATTTCTATGATGGCATAGGTTCTGTAGATTACAGCCCATTTTTTCAGAGGCATATGAATTGTACATATGCAGGCAGGGCTGTTACAACTGAGATCTGAGGATACAGACATATAGGCAGTAGACCAGAGGTGGGAAACCTTCAGTTCCCCAGATGTTTTGGACTGCAGTTCCTAGAATTCCAAGCCTATATTGCTAATAATAAAGGATTGAGGGAGTTGCAGTCAAAAACATCTGGAGAGCCAAAGGTTCCACACCCTTGCAGTACACTGTTTTCTTGATGGTGTTATTAGCTGCCGTGATTTACAAAATCTTTGCGGAGACCAACACAGACATCCTTGCATTGGTGAACTTGAACTTGCCCTTTATACACACACACACACACACACACACACACTTTTGGTTTTGCCATGATTGACTTGAAGCCCTTCATGAAGCTGTTTTGTGTTAGTCTCTCTTTGAAGTTCCTTAACCTTACAACCTGCAACAGCTACTTAAAATTCCCTTGAATTCATGGAGAATTCACAGCTCAGATCAAATAGCTTTCAAAAGCCGAACGGTGCTTGTGTCCTGGTGGCATTTCGCTTTTGAAACCTTCTTGCACTGAATCCCTGCAGTTTTGTTTTCTCTTCTTTTAAGTTTAGAGAGTTTAATAACCAGGTCATCCTTGTTAGAGAGGGTCAGTCAAGAAGGTTGTTACTGAAAAGAAACATTTACAAAAGACATAGTCTTATTAGAGATCACAGCTGAATCATTTCAAAAAGAGAAATGCTTAAACCCAAGGATGGTGACTCACAGCAGAAAGGCTGACAGAAAGCAAAGTGATGGATAAGTCAAGGAATATATATATGTGGGTGTAAAGGACAGTTTCCCAAACTGAATTGACATTACGGCTTTGCAAGCTGAAATATGGAGCAATTCAATTTCCCCGTTGTTACAAATTTGGAAAAGCTCACTGATCATTGCTTTTCTTCCTCATGTACAATAGTAACAAACAAAACAAACCCACTTACAGTAGTTTGATACCCATTTATGTGGGGGTAAAGTCATATTGAGGCCAGTGGGGCACGCTTCTCAGTAAACAAGCAGTTGAACACGTTTAAGAACAACAACAAAAACAAAAACAACCCAACCATCAGGAATCCTGCAATCTACCAGCAATCAAACATGTCCGCATAACTATTGACTGAAGCTAACAACAAGCCTATTACAAAGACAGCCTGCTTTGGAAAGAAAATAAAAAAAATACAGATGAGGTAGCAGTGGAGATCGAAGGCGGTGCCATCCAAAAGTCAAAGTGGGATCATATCTAGAAAGAAGGGGCCAGCTAAAATGTCTCAGAACTCCTCAATGTATGCAGATGATCAGTCCTCTCCTAGCCTGCCACGATCCAGATGTTCAGACAGCAGCCCCCACTCCCTTCAAGCTGATCGCAAGTCACCCAAACTATCCTGTCCTTGGTCCAGCCCAAAACAGACCTAGCAAAATAAAGGTGTCTTTTTAAAGAGGCGCCAACAAGACGGTTCCGTTGTAGTCTGAGAGTCTTTGGAAGCTGTATTCCCAGGGTTCCAAAATCAGGAAACCAGCAAACCCCAGCCAAGTGTCTCTTACCTGTTGTTGGCCAACGGAGGGGCGAGCTGGACCACCGAGGAGGGCGACCGGAGAGACCTCATCACTCGCGGGCTGCTCTCTGTCCTGGCTTGGACCTCCTTCTCCTCCTCCTCCTCCCAGTTCCTGGCGAGCAAGCAAGACATACAGAAGTTGCCCACGCGTGTCCGTGGCAGGGGCGTCCTGGGAAGCCTCTGCAGAGCACCCCGGAGCGAAAAGCCAAGCCGGCAGAAAAAGGAGACGCCTGAATGGCCCAGAGCATCCTCCTGGCAGCTTGGTGGGGCGGGGTGGGGTGGGGTGTTTCCTACGAAGCCCAGTTCCTCCCACTCCCCACCGCATGGATTTCATTGCCGATCCCACGCACCACACACCCCGAGAGAAGCAAGCGCCGGCTCCCCCGAACTCTGCTCCTCCACCCGGGTTCGGGAGCCTTTCCCACACGCTTTCCCCTCGCGGCTCAAGGCTGCCCGCCCGCCCGGCCGCTTGCCTGCCTGCCTGCCTGCCTGCCTCTGTCCCCCCCCCCACCTCTCCGACGTACCTTCCCCGGCCGGAGCCATCGGCCGAGAGCCACGCGAGGCAGAGGAAGAGAAGCAGGCTGCTGAGCAGAGCCGCCAGGCTGATGATCGCCCGCATGGCGCGCTCCGCCTCGCCCGTCCGCCGACGCGATCCGAGAGAGAGCTAGCCCGGGCGGACGGAGGAGCAGAGCAGCGGCCCCGGCGGCAGCAGCGTCGGCAGAGGCAGAGGCAGCGCCCGCCCGATCACTCGCCCTGCCTGCCTCCTTCCCCCACTGAGCGGCGCCCAGGAGGCGACCCCGTCAGGACGCGCGGCGGTGGGGGTGGCGGGAAGCCATGGGGGGGGGCCGCTGCGATTGCTAGCCCAGGGTCGCCCCCCCACCCCTTCCCTCCACCCCTCCCTTCCTCCGCTCCGCCCCCCTTCCCATCCTTAGCCGCTCCCGCGCCGCCACCCTCCTCCTCCTCCTCCTCCTCCTCCTCCTCCTCCTCCTCCCGGCGAGGTTGACACCCGATTCGCAGCCTTCGCCAAAATGGGGCGAGGGGAGCGCGCAGCGCCCGAGGCGCCTCTTCCTTAGCCCTGGAGCAACCCCCGGGGCAACCATCCTGCCCCCTGAGGGAGGGAGGAGGGAGGCAAGCAGCTTCACAGCTCGGCACCGGCGGGGATTCGAACCTGGAGGAAAGGAGGGAGGAAAGAAGAAGGCGGGGAAGCTCCTTCCGAGAGGAAATCCGTGGCTAGAGAAGATGCGGACACTGGCTCTTCTTCTCTGCCCTACGGGAAGGGCTGCCAGCCAGTCCTGAAAAGAAGAAAGAACGTGGGAGTGGAGTGGGGGGGGGGAAGAGGTCAAAGAGAGCATGCCTCTGAGCATGTGCAGAGCAGGGTTGCCTGGCGTTTCAAAGAGATGGCGTGCCCCACGACCCATCTTTCACAGAGACATAATAACTACTTATAACCTTATAGCTTTAATGTCATGTTGTCTATTAATGCTGTAAGACAGGCATGTCCAAACTTCAGCCCTCCAGATGTTTTGGACCAGACCTCCCACAGTCGTTTGTCCTTGGCAATCTAAGCTTAGAATTCTGGGAGTTGTGGTCCAAAACATCAGGAGGGCTGAAGCTCTCAATTACTTATTTATTTAATTTACAAGATTTTTTAGCTCCCCCAATACCAGGTGGTTTCTGGTGGTGTCTTCACTGTACTGGACTGTATATTATCCCTCATTACTGTAAGCTGACTTGGGTCCTTTTCCAAGGAGAAAGGCGGAGTAAAAAATACTCTAAAATAAATAAATAAAATCTTTCTCCCGTGGTTATAAAAGTATCTTTGGGAGAAATTGAGAGTTTGGACAAGGACCCCTGCAGTGGCGGAAGGTTTATCTATGGACTTGCTCTCCCATGTGGCATTTCCTTGAGGGTGCAACTGCAGGCGAAAGCTGAATCGGAACCTTTCCCTTTGCTGCGATTTGATTTGCACCCTGTACTGTGGTCGCTGTCAGCACTCAGGCAAGTGTTGCAGACTGATTTGGGAATTCACCATTCATACCAGAAGGGCTGTGGTTCACAGAGGAGCCCAAAGGCTCCCCTTCTTTCCTTCCATTGGCCCTGCCGCTGCTGATCCTTTTCTGAACCGTAAATATACGGGCAATAATAAGGTGATCTAGCACTAAATCTCTTAGCAAAGAAACTTTTAAAAAATAAAATCTTCAGAGGACAATGGGGAGAGAGCAAATAATGTGGGGGGGGGGAGGCATTTTACCCTGGCCTTAAACATCACGCAACTGCCGGCATCAACCTGGATTATTAAATCAATTAAATCAGTTCAAAGAATGCTGTTATGCAGATGGCAGGCTACAGCTGCTGCTTAAAAACTTGGACTTTAAATTGATTTGATTCCGATGGGGTATTTTAATGATGTTTTGACGGAATCAGGTATATGTGCTTCTAAATAAATAGGAATGTATGAACTGAGGGTAATAAAATAAAAAGCTCTGGATAACCAAACAACCAACCAACTAACCCTTTCACAGTGGAACGCAAATTTATATTTATATTTATTTATTTATATTTGTACTTACTAACTGCCCAACTTTCCCCTAAGAAGCTAGTGAGAGAAAACCCTTCAGAGGATAGGGTCAACCGGCCATGAATTGATGGAAAATTTTCACTCAAGCCACATGACTGTGTCAGCATGAAACAGATTTCCGTGTATGTGTTTCCCCCATGTCTGCATGACATGAACAACTGTACCACAAAGCCAAACATTGTGTTTTTGAGAAAGGGGGAAAGGAGGGATTATTACCCATCGCTATTTATATGACGATGGCACAGAGTAATACAGATTGGCTTTTTCTTGGGGCAGCTTCTACATGTGAAAGGAGTATTAAAAATAGAGAAGACAATGAAAGACTTCCAGGACATATTGTGAGATCTTTGTGACTCTCCAAGAAAAGCTGTGGCTGGCAGATGTCCCCCCCCCACTCCCCCAATACCTTGACAAGAACATACAGTATAGCAGTTGATTACATAGGGTTAATCATTTTGGCTTGAATCATTCCAGAAGCAATGGGGGGACGACCCACTTTGGGAGTAAAATGGGTTGGATGGATTCAAACCAGCTTTGCATCATACAGTCGCTTAAAACATGCTTTGCATTCACCTCTTTAATAAGCACAACAAACCCTGTCTACCTAATTGCCCCTACCTCCACCCCTAATCACCCCAACCTCCAAGTTGCTATCAGCCACAGCAAGGAAAGGGAAGGAGGCCCTCTTGCATTTTATTTCGACGGATCCTTAGGCAACAGCAGCTAGAGAGGAGATGAATTTAAATTGGGGAAATTGGGAAGGATTCAAACCCCTTCTCCTTCCACTCAGTAAACGTTAGACTAGAGATAGGTAGAACTGACTCTTTTTTTAAAAGGGGAAAAATAAAGAACACAAAAAATAAAGAACACAAAAACATTGTTGCCCCTTAAAGACTAGCTGCTGTATTTAAATGTTATCCTTTCTGGCCAAGTTCATTTTCCTCTGGCATAAAAGTGAGACTACATATCAAGTCCATATACATTTATACATGGCTCCCAAACTGACACTGTATTTGGGCACACATTGTAGACCTGATAATGACCTTTAAGATCCCTGTTGATATTCAGTCCTCCTCCCAAGAAACATAGCTCTGCAAACAATGGCAATGATGGATGATTAAATTAATTCCAGACTATAGGTAAAGACCAGGAACAACATGGAAAGGAAAATCTCTCATAAACTGTGGGGCTTGTAAGGCAGCACTGCTTAGTTACTAAGGAAATATAGTTGGGTGCAATACTGTACAGTATTTTACATTTGATAATGGCCAAAGAATCCTTGGCTTATATTGAGCCAATTGAGACTCGACTGAAACATATGTATATGTTGCATCTCAGGATAACTTTTTCCCAAGTGCTGGTTCCAGCTATTTTATGTCCAGTAATACAGTGATCAATACAAAGCACTTTGTCTTACTCCAGTCCTGACAATAAGTTCCACTGGAAACATAGAGGACTATGCTGCCAAAACAAATCTCGCTTTTCAAAGCAGACACACACAGACATGAGGGTGGGGTGGAGGAAACCCCTTGTACTGCTGCTTTCTATCTACATAACAAGGCATTTGAGATAAAGAGGGGAGAAAAACTCAAAGAGGTGAGTTAAAACTCCTGCAAATGTCATCTGTTACAATCCACCAGAAGAAATCATACAGGGATGATAGTTTAGCAAGAAGATTAGGACAACAATTGATCTGGCAAATACCAGTTGTCAGCACCTCTTGCTGGGAAGCCACATGACTGACTGTGGTGTGGATGGGGCTGAGATGACAGAGACACCAGGTAATCACAAACGTTACACAATTCTCCTGACACTGGAAGTTCTGACTTTCCGTAATAAAATGGTGCCATTGAGCAATGGAGATCTACATATTGGACTCACAACTAAGTACGCCATGTAAGAACATAAGAACAGCCTTGCTGAAACAAGCCACAGCCCATCCAGTCCAGCATTCTGTCTCACACAGTGGCTCACCATTTGCCTCAGGGTATTCCCAAGCAGATGTCTTCACCTGCTTATGAATCCCTGCAAATGGCATGGAGAGATATCCTGCCTATCTCTCCAACCCGGAGGTTGTCCTTAGGCATCCATAATGAGAGCCACTGATACCCTTGTTCTCCGTGAACTTGTGTGGAGTGCACTTGTCCACTGTTCCAGTCAATGAGCCATCTTTCTGTATGTTGCTTGCTTCCACTTGCGCTCCCCCACATTGTTGCTTCCACTTGTGCTTCCCCACATTGTTCAATTACATCCCTACAAGTCTTTGCCAGGATTCCACAGCCCTTGAGTATTTGACAATCCCTCTTGGCAGTTCTTCCATGGTACCATCTCTATCGCCATGTCTCTGTATCAAGGACTCTTCTGTCTTGCAACTCTGATGGTACCTTATCTGCATGGATGATGCCCTTTTGGATTACACGAGAGAGATACTGACACCTGAACATAGGAAACTGAGGGAAGGATCAGGACAATCCAGTTCAATGAGCTCTGATTTATTTTTGTCCTTTGGAAGGACTGGTACAATGTGTGAGAAATGCACTAATGCTCTAGAGAACATCTATTTTTAGCAGGCCATAAATTAGGAATCTCTAGTCAATCAGTACCTGTCCATATACCATGAACCTTCTACCTCTGTCCCAAACCATAACCAACCAAGTGGGCCTTTTTGAGCCCATGAATATGAATTCACAGTGACGAGCAGCAAGAAGCAGTTTCAAAGTGGAAACTCATTTGTCGCACTACAGGGTTTTCCCAACATATCAAAGCAACACCAAAAGGCTTGCCAATATTTCAAAATAAACTCTGGGACAACCACTTAGTACTGCAGACTGTTTTGACCATCTGGAATGCTCAAGTTATTTCATGGCAAATTTGAAATCTCTGTGATGGGGCCACTCAGTCGCGCAGAAAATGAAGTGTAGGATGAGATTAAGAACATAAAGAGAGCCTTGTTGAATCAGGACATTGTTGATCTAACCCAGCATCCGGTCTCCACTACTGTCCGCTCAAATGTTTCTGGTACGTTTCCAAGCAGGGCATGAAGTCATTAGTCTACAGCTCTTCCCTATCCATAGGATCATGGAATAATGGAGTCAAAAAGGCCCTATAAGGCCATCTAGTTCAAACTCCTGCTCAATGCAGGAATCCAAGTCAGCCTGGCAGTTAGTTGACTAGTTTTCTCTGGAATGGCTCCAGAGCACTCACAGTCACCACCTCCTGAGGTAACTGGTTCCATTGTTGTACTGTTCTAACAAAAGGTTTTCCCTGATAATCAACCGAAATCTGGCTTCTTATAACTTGAGCCCATTATTAGGTGCCCCTCCTCTGCACGACTACCATTTAAGTTTTTGCAAAGTGCTATCATATTCCCCCTCCTTAATCTACTTTTTCAAGGCTAAACCTGCACAGTTCTTGAGTCTTTCCCCACAGGGTTTCATTTCCAGTCCCTTGTTATTCTTACTGTTCTCCTTGGAACTTGCTGCAGTTTGTAGGCATCCTTTTCAAAGGGTCCTATCTAGAACTGGACCCAATATTCAAGATGCCCAGTGCCAAACAGAGGGGAACTAGTATTTCATAGGATTTGAAGACTCCACATTTGTTAATCATCTTAAAACAGCATTTGCCTTTTCGGTAGCCAGATCACACTAATAGCTCATATTCAGTTTATGATCTACAACAGTTCCAAGATCGTCCCCACATGTAGTATCACTCAGCCAAATATCTTCCATCTTGTAGCTGTATATTTGGTCCCTGCCCCCACCCCACCCCCAATGTAGAACTTTGCACGTATCCCTGTTAAATTTTATTCTCTCGTCAGTCCAATAATTGAGCCAATTTTTTTGAATTTTTGTTTCTGTCTTCCAGAATATTAATGTCAGTATTTTCCCATGTATATGACTAGATTTTTGTCTAAAATTTGCTTCCTTTGAAGTCAAGAACTCCAGTGAAGCATTGTCACAGTAAAATTTCCACTTACTGCCACTTCATCCACCAAGTCAACTTTATTAATTAGAATAAAGTCCAGGGTAGCTAATACTGTACTGTATGTTTCTTCCTCCACTCTTTGTAGGAGGCTGTCTGATCTGCCCTCCAGGGAGGCAGCATGCTTGGGGGCTCCATGGACCTTCCCTGCATATTTCTGTTTCAACCCCACACAGTAAGGAATCTCCTACTACAACTACTCTTCTCTTCTTCTTTTGAAAGGGTGAAGATTCAGTGACTGTTCTTGGTTGTGTTTTACTCATCTCACACTGTCCTGTGGGATCTCCTGTGTGTGTCTTCTTCTACATGTTTTCTACCAAATTCCTCTTCAAGTATCTGAAAGCAGTTTTGCAATTCTCCTGGCGAAGCGCGTCATCTTCTTTTGCTCCTAAACCTGACCCCCTTTTCATGTTTTTCCATCTACTACATTTACTCTCATCAGCATTCTCCTCCTCTGCATTGTCTAGCAGGTCTTCCACCTCCAGTGCCTCTGTTGGGGGCTGTTGCTCAAGAGTTCTGTCTTTATAGTCTTCACCTTCTCTTATTGCCTTAAGCAGGGCGACTCACTGCTATGGTTCTCTCACTTTGTTTTCCAACAGTGCAACCATTTGGCACATTGCTACAGGTGGACAGCGTGTTATTATCAGTCTTTTCCTTCCAGGAAAATTACCTTTTTATTTTCTCCTCTTTGTCTATGAGGTCCTTTGCTTAGCTTTCTTTGTCTGGGGCGATACTGAGAAAGTTCACTAATATATAACTTTGATCTCACTTTTCTTTTGTCTCTTCCTCCACTCCCTACTTTTCCTCCCTATCACACTCCTGGTTGCTCATGCTCTGTTTTATTCCTCTAGACAAGCCTATAGCCATCTATATTCTTTTTCATGAAGTTGGAAGTCCAATTCCACAATTACCTTCAATCAGACCCTCCAATTACATTCATGCCTGGTTACTGTGCTGTTGTGTAGCATCATAAAAGCAAACAGCATGAATGAAGTGAAGGCAAGCACAGGAAACAGGCAAAATACAGTATCATCTCACCCATTCTGAACTGTGAAGAGTGCTATTTTTACGATTGCGTTTTTAAATACTTCCCTTTTCAATCTCGCTTAATCATTATTCCTGCCTTCAACTGATACTCTTTCTGGAAAGTATACAGATGTCATAGCTCACTTTTTGTGTGGAAGCAACTGCTTTATGGGAGCGATCGCCCTTTAAGACAACTTCATGTTTGCTCCTCTTAGAGCTTTTCCCTCCAAGCTATGCAAATCTCAGGGGAAATGTTGGTAGGCTTTGGAAGACATAGGGATGGATATTGTACTGGAAAAAACAATTTCAGTGCAGCTTTTGAAGAGGCTGTATTTCTGTTTCGTGCAAGACAGAAATGTGTTCTGAGTAGCACAGGGCACTTTTTCTGTTCAGAAAACAATAGGGCAATAACTGATCTAGTAGAGCTACTACAGAATGATGCTCCAGGGAAGACTTTGATAGGATGACAACTCATGCAAGAAAAATGCTGCACCCGCTTTCATTGCCTTGTGCAAAAATGGTGAGAAATCTCATGAGAATCTTTTTTTAAAAAAAAGAATCTCATGCAGGAAGATAAATGTACAAAAATGTGGGTAAATGGGGATTTAGAAGGCAGGTAAGGTCTAGATTTCTCAGAGAGGAGAGCAGTGAGAAGCTTGGATGCAAATCCCAGTAAATCACGCACCATTTCAGCACTAAATGACGTTAAAGGAAACTCTTATTAGGAACTGGAAGACTGAACTGGTTATGTTCCACCAAGATGAATTATGCAGTGCGATTTTCTACAACAGGCTAAGAAACCTGTGGCCTTCCAGACGCTGTTGGACTACAACTCCCATTGTTCCTCAACAATCACTATGGTGGCTAAGGTTAGTGGAGTCATATATTTCCCATCGCTGTGTTAGTAAGATTTCTGGGCAACTGTATATAGAAAACCTGAGTCCTTCTTTAGGTCTGGTGAGGCATAGCAAGGATTTGGAGCGCCTGGGGACAAAGTTTGTTTTTGCACTCCTCTTGCATTGCACCCACCCAGGAACAGGGGCCCAATCCTGCGGGCGCGGCACGGGGACACGCATAGGCAAACAGGCGGTGCATGTGTCTTTGTGTGTGTATGTGCACATTCACATTAGTGCGCACCCGCCTTACACCTCTCCCACAGCGGCCTGAAGCAAGGTGAAGAGGAGGAGGAGGGGAACCGTGGAAACCGTGCTCCCTGCCTGCCTGCCTGCTTGCCTGCTTCATTTCTTGGGTCTCGTCGGCAAGCCTGAGCAGGGGGAAAGTAGGACTGCAGTCAAGAGGGCACACAGCTTCCTCCTTCTGCTCCCCCCCCAGGCGCCCCCAGATTGCTGCACCTGGGGCAAATCCCAAGGGTGTATCTGCCCCACCCAACCTCAGATACGCCCTTGGACAGGCCAACTATTTTCAGCTCCTTCTCACCATGAATGGCTGTAACTTTAAGAACTGGTGCCTGGTTTTTCTTATTTTCCTCTTCCCTCCTCCTCCTCCTCTCCTTTTATGCTGAGTCATGTGGGTTGCCAGCCAGAACTCAGGGCCTCTCTTGTCTGCGAGGAGAGGCACAAGGCTTGACTAATTGCTCAGACAAAACTTATGAAGGAACAGACTTTGGCAATTCATTTCAGCAGATCCAGATCTGGAGTCCCTGGTTGCTTGAGGCAAGGATCAGCAGATTCTTCTCGGTGCTTAAGGAGTCAGAACTGAATAGGTGACTTTTTGGTTCAACAGTTTATTCTGTTCCAGTTCCTATAAGCCTTGTCCATATTCTTGTGCCTAAAAATGAGAATCTATTTTTTAAAAGGTAACATCTTGCTCAGGTTATCAGGGAAGCTTATGAAGGCATGGAGGAGAATTGTAATGAAGGAAGGCAGAGCTAAGCTACCACACACAACTTTACAGTTTGTTCCCCAAAAACAATATCTCTCCAACATCAAATTCCTTTTCTGTTTACAGTAATATCCCCCATACTGAAAAACAAAGAAACAAATACAATCTATTATTTCCAGGAGATTCTGGAATTAGTATGGGTAGTAGATGTTCTCTCTCACTCTCACTCTCTCTCTCTGTATATGTTTGCTTGCAAGTGTTTACAACACAGCCTCCAAATCTGCTCTGCTGCTCATACGCACTCACAGTGTGAATTCTCGGGGAATTATTATGAACATGCTGTGAATGCAAATTAAGCATAGCACACACTGCTCCAGCAGATCCTAACAGACCAGCGGCATGATGTTGCTGAACTCCCAATGGGTAATTAATTCTAATACTACTGCTCAGAGCGCATGCCAACATAATAAAAGCAGCTCAGAAACAAGCCCGCTCAACCTATATTTCCCAATCGTTTTCAATCTACCTATTATTTTAGTGGCAGCGAACTTGCATCGAGGTGTCGCAACTTGTACACAGTTGAAAGAAGTGGCTCGAGTGCCTTTGTTGGTGAAGGGGATGCACTAGATTATAGCCACTATGTCACGTCAATTATCAGAAATCAAGCAGTATGTATGCTGTAACATCCTCCTGTGTAGAGAGTTAGGATGTAATCATCAGCTAGGTTTGTGACAACATAAATTTTGCCTATTAGATTTTACAGTATTATACATACATAAACATACACAACATGCTCAACATGTTGATTATTCATTGCAGGTATACCCGTGCAGCCCAAATTGCAAAATCTCATACACTTGTCATCCATAATCTGTAGCAAAGCTAGAGAAGTAGAGATGGGCACCAACCACTGGTTCGTGCTGGTTCGGATGATAGCCCAATAGGTATTTTGTGGTTTCCTGCCTACCCCTCCTCTGGGTAGAAGAGCCTGGGGATTGCACATCAGGGAGGCTGGGGTGCTGCGTTTAAGTGGGTGCTCCTGGGGGGGGTCATCAAATCACAGAATACCTGTTAAGTCCTCAGCACGAACCACCGAATTGGCAGTTTGTGTGCCCATCTCTGTAGGCAACAGGTGGGCCTCCAATTGTTTTGGTCCACAATATACATAAACCACAGACAACATAGCCATCAGCTAATGGCTTTTGGAACTGGAATCCAAAGAATACTAAGTGGCCTATTCTTGATCTATGGATTTCCTGCTTGCCTTAAGTCAGATAATTCTTCTGAAATTCCAGCTTTAGACAGCTGTTCAGACCAGCAGTCCAATTACTTCATCTCATCCTTCTGATACATGGGAGCCTTCAATATGAAAGAAAACAGGTGGCAGAAGCCTTCTGTGTTTTCATCTTTGACATTACACCGGGGATTCCGAATGCTGGCACCCTGGAGACAGCAAGGAAGACTTTCTGCAAGATGCAGGATTCTATACACAGCAGCTATACTTGTGCTGTCATCATGGGGATTTCTGAGGAGTTTGCATTGCAGTCAACCTTCCCAGGCATGAACAGGGAATTTTTTTTTCTTTTTTCAACTACAAATCCCAGAATCCTCCAGTTAGCATGGCCAGTGGATACTAGGACTCTTTAAAAAAGAATGTTTACTGCCTGGGGAGGCTGCTTGTGACCATGTATAATTGCATGCTCCTAATGGAGCCACTACTGGTGGGAGTGAATCAACTTTTGGGGTGCTAGTTTCACATGCAGGGTAAACAACTAGTATGTTGCCCAGAAATCAATCAGGTGGCGTGAATCCTGTACAGGACAAACTAAAGAGTGCACCTTATTAATGTAAAGTACAGTGGACCCTTGTATAACAAACGGGTTGTATAACATAAAATCTGTACAACATTAAAAACTCCAGAGATAGGGGAAAATTGCTTAACAGAATTGCCTATGGGGTGAATCCGTACAACATAAAAATGGTCACCATTAGGGATTACTCTGTTTTCAATGCATTCCTATGGGAAATTTGTATAAAGGAAAATTTGCTTCACATAATTTCATTTGGAACAAATTAATTCCTTTATACAAGGTACCACTTTATGCATGAAGGGCATTGGCAATGTGTTGGCAGGTTTGTGAAGAAGCACTGATATTTTTTTTCAAAGAATGGTGTCTGTGGCCCTCCATTTATTGTTGACCATCAGTTCCTGCCAAGAGTTTTGTCTTCTTCGTTCTTGCCTTACGTTATCTAAAAAACTTCAGAGGCATTGAGCTCATAGGCTGCATAGCCATGTCGACTGGAGGGGGGTTGTACCAGCAGAAACTGAAAAAGGATCCTTCCCAAGTTCTGCTCTTTGGCTTGGCCAGTTAAGTTGACATGGTTGCTTTTGTTATGTGCTGTCAAGTTGCCTCTAGCACAGAAGGACTTTATGAATGAGTGGTCTACAATATGTCCTGTCCCCAAGTGCCCTGTTCAGCTCTTTTGGCTTCCTTTCGTTTAGGATGTCAGTACATCTTGTATTTGGTCTTCCTCCCTTCCTGCTGCCTCCCATCTTTCCCTGTTTGGACTTGAACATTGTCCTAATAAATGATTTTCATTAGCCATTTGTAGCTGTGTTCATCAAGCGACGATGACTGCTCTCCATTTGGACCCTCTCTTATTGAGCACATAAGCAACTTGCTGATGGTGGGCTGGTAAACTACCCAGTCTGTTTGCTCTAGATATTTGCTAATCGGAGCTCCACCCGTAGCTTTGCAGGGTGCCACAAAAGCCCACACCTGCATCCTTCACAGTTGCAGTTTTCCAGCAGTTGTTGACCCCCCCCCCAACAATGATTTATGCGTAGCTGGAATTATCTGCTTTGGAACACACTGCAGGATGAAAAAGACTGTGATTATTATTTGTACTAGGCTGGGAATATGTAAGGTGATTTCAATAGATAATGCCTGATTGACAAAGAGAAAGAGAGAGAGAGAGAGAGAGAGAGAGAAGAAAGGCATATCAAGAAGCAGACATGCTCAAAGGCAAGTATGTGAAAACTTTGAACCCATAATGGCACAGGGCTAGAACACAGACTTTGCAGCTGGCAAACATCCCCAAAGATAGCACTGAGTGGTGGCTGTGTATTTGAAAAGATCTGCACTTAAGTTTAAATCCCAACACATCAGCTTGTACTCCTGCAGAGATCAGTCCAGACTTGTCACTTATTCAGGACCTTTATTGGCATCAAACTAAGCATACAATACAACAGGCAATAATACAAGCACAGACAAGGAGTATGTGCCCAATTAAAATTACACGGGTGCTAAAATACAGAACAAGACATGGTAATGGCAAAACACAACAAAACATAATATGCCCATTTAGAAGGTATTTGGCCATCAACCATGAAACTCCGGCCCACCTGGGGATAGTCATTCTCGTCCTAAGAGTGAAAAACAAATGACCCTGTTGGGAATTGTAACCTGTGTCACTGCACCGATAGATACATTAATGTAATCTCGTCAAGGTCTCCGCTGATTGTCCAGACTTGTCCAGTTTAGCTAAATAACTCTTGAGAAAGTTCCAGATGAACAGATCACTATTAAACTGAGTTCAGAGTTTCCCAAGATTTAGGATTGGGTGAGTTTTGATTGAATGTCATGGACCTCTACTATAGAGATGTGGAAATATACATGTGGCATGAGTTTGTGAAGTGTATACAGAACCATCATCTTAATTTACATATATGAATGGAAGAATGCACCTTTGAGTCGGACAGTGCAAGTTCTATGATTTTAAACAGGTGCTCCCCACTCTGAAGAGATGACACACACACACCAGGTTAACTTCTCTGTACACAGCTTAAATACTGATTATACATTGAGTTTGGTTTACTACAGATCAGATTGAACTCCCAGTTTAAGTACAGTGGAGTGGATCTTCCATCAGCCCTCATTACTGGCTGTGTTGGTTGAGGCCACCTTGGGTCCTTTTCCAAGGAGAAAGGTGGGGTAAAAATATTCAAAATAAATTCAATAAATAAATAAATAAATATACCAAAGTGCAAATGGCCCCCTGAGGGCTGCACGTTCCCCACCTCTAATCAACTCTAAAAGTACAACAAAGACGTTGGTGGGTTTTAGCGTATGTGAGCGGAAGATTACAAATCCTACAGAGCTTAATTGCCTGTATCTGATCAGACAGTCGCATGCACTACTCCTCTGAATTAATGGGACTCATATATTATTAACCTGCTGTGCAATTTAAAATTTCCAGTGCTTGACAACTGCTTTGGGAAGAAAAAAAAATATCACTTTTAGGCTCTGTGTTGTAAAGCAACGTGGGCAAAATAAGTTTTTCATGCTTTGAACAAGACCTAAAAGTCCCTGAATAAGGCAAAGATTCTACGAGAGCCTGTCCACTTGATCACCCTGACTTTATCCCAGGGTCTGGGAGGTAACATTTCAAAAAGAAAAGCTTTACATTGCTGATTACCTCTCAGCAGTCGTGTTGCCGTTACTCTTGTTACAACCGGATATGAAATTCATTTTATTTCATGTTATTAATGAATACATTATGTGTGTGTGGTAATCCACGAGACAGGGGAATACAGAGAAACAATCTCTGGTCCTCTCCAGTGACCACTTATGATGGTATCTTGGAAATACCAACAATAATAGAAGTGAAAGCAAAACTTAAGAATACTTGCCATTTAGCATTAATAACACAGCAAGAGAAAATTGGAAAAATTCCTCAAAGAAAAAAACTCAATAAAATAACCCGTGGATGTCATTTTTATAGAAATTTTAATTGTTACATACTATGCCAGAGTAGCTTAGGCCATTTTTACACGACCCCTAAAATCCGAGGCAAAGGGCTCCCAGATGCGGAGCTTAAAATTGTTTTCCCACCAGCTCCGGACTTTAAACAAAATTAAGTATGACCACGCCCACCTAAGCACACCCCAACGCATTTTCCAAGTACCTGGTCTCCAGAGGTAAAAAAAATTCCGGTGCAGGCTATAAAGCTGTAGATGCCGGGCTCTCCTTGCCTTTTGTTGTCCTCCCGCCTCTTTAACAGCCTGGAATGCCTACAGGGCTGCTCCAACCGGAAGACAGAGGGCAGACGGAGGTGAGCCTGCATTCTTTTCTCCCTTTTTTTCCTCCCTCCCCTCATGCAGACAGGAGCAATGGAGTGCGGAGGGGTGGGAACACAGGAAGCAGAACAAACCCCCAAGATATCTGGTCTGAATTTAAGTTGCCAGCAGATCTTAGGGGTCGTGTAAAAGCGGTGTTAGATAGTTAAGGACCAGTTTTGATTCAGATAGCCAGCTGAGGGGTCATCTGAGTATGCAGGTGGGGAGTAAGAAACCTGGTTTGATGGCAGATGGCTCAGTTACTAGAGAACAGGGGCTGCTCTAACCCGAGCTAGACATATTTTTTGTGAACATAATGTATTTATTTCTATCCATTAACAGTAATATTATTACCTACAACTTACATTTTCTATTTTTCCTTTGGTCATGTAACACCCTTACATTTCTAAGGAAAAGCACTGGCCAATCAGACAGCGAGGCGGGATGATGCATGTCCTTGTACAACTCCTGATTGGCCAGCACCAGGGAGAAGGAAAGATGATGCGCTTCCTCATTGGAATTTTGCCCCACACAACTCAAAGGAAGGTAAGTCAGTGGTTGATTTCGTTCCGGAGGGTAGGTCCTGGTTCTGAATGGCTGCTGTGCTGCCATGTTTCGTTTCAGAAATGAAAAGCCCACATCTACTTACTGTATTTTTCCATCTGCAAGACACTTCCATGCATAATATTGAATGTTTGAAGAAACAAAGTACGGGCAGTTTTGCAACCACACGGTTCTCTCCTTGGCTTATTTCCATGCACAAGACGACATTCATTTTTAAGTTTAATGACCCTCAATTTTTAGTTTAATGGTTTTAGACAAAAATATAGTCTTATGGATGAAATATATGGTATATTCCATTATATTATTAATGTGAAGGGTGCCTAAAAAAGACAAAAGGAATACAATGCATTACCTCCTACCAAAAAGGAAGGTGGATTGTTATAGGAACAAGCACAACAGTTTCTATATCATTTTACTTAGGGGTATTCTGTGAAAGACCATATAAAATTTTGCTATCAAAAGGAATTTTCCACCAATATATGAGCAGACATCCCAATCAGCAACCTGTGATTTCCTTTCCCTCAGAGAAAGGTATATAGAAGATGTGGAAACCTTAACTAAAACTGGCACGTTGAACCAGGAGGATTTTCATCCATATTCATTCCACTTTTTACTTTGCACGGGACAAGCAATTGGATTTGGGGCCTGTTGTACTAGAACCCTGAGATCCATTGGCCTTATTCCTTCCTTCCTTGCAATAATTTATACTTTGTGTGTGATGGTCATTTTATAACCCCTGTTATTAAACAATCAAAAGTCCGAAATCTTTGCTGATCATTCTGAGATTTACCAACCATTCCCAATCTATTATGGGTGCAATTCTCCTCTATGTTTTATAAGAGTGTGCAAATTCTAAAACATTTCCTTTTAGCCTTAACAGCTGCTTCCAGAGTTTAGAAGGTTAACCTTTATTAATCTTTATGCAGGGAGGAAACAGAACAAAGAAGAATAAGTGCATGGAAGAGCAAGGATAATACAGGCAGATGAAGCTTCTCATGAGCAAATATGCCACCACGGCTGCAGGTATAAGACAGTATGTGCTGGAGGCATTGAGCCAAGTTGTGTTGCAGCCACACAAGGCAACCAGTCAAGAATGCCAATGAGGCTGGATGCTTTATGCAGCCTCCATAATTCAGTCATTGGCCTTGAGAGTCATTTGTAATGTTCATTTGCTTGATTTTAGGGTACATTTAATCTCAGTGTGGCTAGGGTCATCATACCCGATTGTGTTTCGTCTTTTGTCCTTTATCTTTAGAGCTCTATTAGAGCAGTTGCTCACAGCGGCCTGTGGCAACCAGACATAAAATGCTCCTAAAAATAAAGTATGGTTGACCCCACCATTAGACGGAGAGGGCCAGCTGGTTTGGAGTGTCAGGAAAGGGCAGCAGGTTGTTAAATTTATTGTTGCGGTATTTTTTAACTACTAGGAAGAATCATTTCTGAGATTTTCTGCCAATACCATTTGGCCAGCCACGACAACCTTCCCCGCCTTGAAAAGTTTCTTTTTTTTAGACTCCAACACCCAGATCATCATGGTCAGGCACCACCTATTTGTTATTCCCCAGACAGCTAAAAGGTCTGGCTTTGACTTTTCTGCACTTTTGTGAGCCTTTTAACTTTCTAATGGCATGCTTTATCAGTGGTTTGGGCACTCACGGAGACAAACAAGCAAGCTCCTATAGAGGGGAAAAAATAAAATGGAAAGCGTTTAGAGGAGCAGCATATCAGAGTATCACATATTCCACCCACCCCCAGAAGGCGGCATTCTGTTTTGGGTTGCTTTCATCATCATCATCATCATCATCATCATCTGGAAGTTGATTCATGGCAACTGGACTTCTTTTCTTGAGTCCAGTTGCCATGACTCATCTTCCAGATAAACTCACCTGGATGACTGAGAAAGTGCAACTGAGGTTAGTGTAGAAACAAATTCCCCTCCAGATATTCAGTATTTACAATTTACAGGTGAACACCAGCATGTTGAATTGGGCCCAGAAATATGGATTTTGCCTTTCAAAACTAGAACTTGAGAGAGAGTAGATAAAAGGGAAGGTTCATTTTATTGTGGCTGCACAGAGAAAATGAACATAGATAATAAACTCAGAAATGCAGAGCTGGAAAAGTTATTTATTTATATTTATATTTATATACCGCAATCCAATTTTCCTCAGATGGGAACTCTGGGGGGTTTATAATAATAAACCCATTGAATTGCAAAGCGGAACCTCCGGCTCCACAGCCAGAGACCTAAACCATGGAGCTACCCAGCAGTTGAACCAACCAGGCAAGAAACAAAAGAGAACACACAGACATAAGCTCAGAAAAGAACAGTTTGGAAAAAAAATTGCTTCTTTGTGCACACTTTAGAATCCTCCACCCAAAATAGACACTGGCCATACTGTGTGAGGGATGCTGGGATTGGTAGTTTGTCCCTTCCCACCCCCAACCCGACCTTAACATTTCCCCACTTCTAGTTACAAGCTGCTAGTGTAATAAGAGATCTTCAAGGCAAGGAGAAAGGCAAGGTGCCATTTTATGAGAGGGATAAGGTTGATAGTTAAGAGTGGAGCTTGCATAAAATTGGGTGCATTAAGGACCATCATGCCACTTTCCCACCCTCCTGGTAATGGATTCTGATCCTTTCTGTGCTCTTTGAGTCAAATATTAATCCAAGGGTATATTTCAATGACTAATAGGCCCATTTAAATCCAACCACAAAGAAAAGGATTATTACTCCCTCTCCACCTCCGCATTTGCCCTTAGAGTAGCCTGAGATTATTTAAACAGGTACAGATTTTCAAGGGCTGACCCAAGGCCTATTGCTGCCTAAAATGAAAGAGAAGGCAGCCCCCTTCATTCCATATGTGGAAGCCAGCTGGAGTGACAGCCAAATATTTCTTCAAAACTGGCAATCGGCAAGGATTCTCCACCAGCTTTATGCACAGAAAGCCAGTTTAGGGGATGCGGAACAGCTATTCCACACAGCTTTGTCTCCCTGGAGAGAACAATGGCCAAAGAGTTCAAAAGTAATTGCAAGTTAGTTGTTTACTGTCTCCCCACTTCCTCTATTTCCCATATGTTGCAGTCCCTTCACTCTACTTAATGGTAGAGCCTGCCACAGGCTCCCCCTCCCCCCATGGCCACATTAGTTGAACCTCCTCCCACTCCATCTCTGTATCTATGAGCTCAACACAACCGGGGCAAAATGACTGCCTTAGATGATGGATGGAAAGCATTGGAAGGGTGAGCAGCATGTATGGCACAATCTGAACTTCCATCATGTAAGCTTGCCTCCTGCTCTGAAGTGTAGTGGAAGATGCAGTCCTTGTTGGCAAATCAACAATCTCTCATGCAAACCTAACACAGGGTTGTGTGGGGAGGAAGCCGCCCGTTCACTAAGGAACTTGCACGTTAGTTGGATTCTTGGTTGCATCAAAAGAAGCATCATGTCTACATCAAAGGAAGTGATAGTACCACTCTATTCTGCTCTGGTCAGACCCCATCTGGAGTACTGTGTCCAGTTCTGTGCACCTGAATTTAAAAAGGATGTTGACAATCTTGAGCAGGTCCAGAGGAGGGCGACCGGGATGATTGAGGGTCTGGAAGAAATGTCTTATGAGGGGCGACTTAGGGAGCTGGGAATGTTTAGCCTTACAAAAAGAAGGCTGAGAAGGGATATGATCACTATGTTTAAATATTTGAAAGGATGTCACATTGAAGAACGGACTGGTTAGTTTTCCATGGCTTCAGAGACTAGGACACAGGGCAATGGTCTCAAACTACAGGAAAAGAGATTCCATTTGAACATTAGGAAGAACTTCATGACAGTTAGAGCTGTTCGGCAGTGGAATATGCTGCCACAAAGGAGGATGGTGGAGTCTCCTTCTTTGGAGGTTTTTAAGCAGAGGCTGGATGGCAGGGGGTTAGACTGGATGGCTCTTGAGGTCTCTTCCAACTCTATGATTTTATGGTTTGCAAAACTGACTAATTAAATGGGATTCCTCTTGCTTCCTAAGATGTCCACATGGAGCTGAGAAATCCATCTCTTGCTATTTTTAATATTTTCTTCTTCTTTTTGTAATTTCTGGTCTTTTATGAAGACTGTGGAAGAGTGAGTAAAATATGTTTTTCTTTTTAAAGGTAGCCTTCTGAGTATCATTTCTACATAGTGCTGGTTATGGAAAGGGGTGGTTTAATAAAGGGAATTTAGTAAGCTAAATTCTGACTCTTATTCTGTTCCTTATTTAAAGGAAATAAAGCAAATTTCTACAAATGTGAACAATCCTTTCCCCAGTACTGATGGAAAAACTCATGATCAGGCTAGTTATGGAGGTGTAATAGTGTGCAGTCACTGTCTTCCAATTTAAACACCAGAATGTTTTTGGGCAGCTCTGAAACTGGAGCTGGACCTAGAAACAAGATGGGAGCAGAAATATGGAGGAATGGGTTACATTTGATGGATAACTTGCCCCGTGGCACAGTGGTTAAATGCCTATACTGCAGGTAAAGCTGTGCTCACGACCTGGGGTTCAGGCTCATGGAATATGTAGCCTGCATACTGTAATTAAACTATGAACCACCCAGAGACTACTTGAAGTGGTAGGGGGTGGTATATAAGCAGACCACTTTGCTTTGCTTTGTTTTGCTTTCTCCCACCTCACTGTGAATAGACAGGCAAAGTCCACTTTGGAGAATCTGGCTGGTGAACTCCCAGCCAAGGGAAAAACTCACCCACATAAGCCCCGTTCTTTTGTCCTGGCCTTCGAGAGAAAGAATAAATAAAACTGACAGGTGAAGCAAAAGCAACACATTTTTCTTATCATTGGACATTGATTTCTGTGCCTTTGAAAAAAATCCATGCATTTAGTATCACGCAAAAAGGTGCCTTTCATAATGGTTTCAGGCTGGCGGTTTCAGCTGTTAAGGATTCTGTAGTTTTATGGTTGTATTTGTTATTTGTATTTAATATCTAGTTAGTTTTGTAGCAATTTTTACAGGGTTTTTGTGCGATATTGCTTTTTTATTGGAATTTTGGTTTTAATGGGTTGTTGTTGCCTTTTGCTGTTTTCTTTGATGCCCACAAGCCCTGAGCTTTTGGGTGTCTGATAAATTTAATGAATTGTAACTGTGCGGAATTAATTTCCGCTGATACCTGCCATCACGAAAATGTTTAAAGATAAGATTGGGCCTATACTGCTTTTGCTGTCTTGCACATCATTCGACAATAAGATAAAGTAAACACTAGATGGCATGGGAACTGTTCCAGACTGAACAGCAAAGCAGCTGATTATTAAACCACTGAGCCAGCCATGTCAAAACAGTTATATTACGAGGAAAAAAACAGCTGCATCTAAGCACCACAGCTAAGAAGCAGAGTCGCACTAAAGATTTTGCTGACGTCAAGTGTTTCCTTGTCTTTGGTTGTGGTGACAAGACTTTCCGTATGAGATATTTATTCTTTAATAAATATCTCATGTGGATAGTTATGCCTTTCTGCCTTAAAAGTACCCAACACCACTTACATAATTAAGGGAAAAAATTAAATCTTTTTAAAAAATGAGTATATAAAGGTGGCTTTACATTATTAAAGTATCATATTGAAGTGTAAAAATAATATGTAAACAAATACTTTAAAAATCAGACAAGTACCTCTCTGAGAAACACAAGCAATATGAAAATGCATTGCAGAGAGGGACAGTCTTTCAGAAGCTTTGCAAAACATCTCAATAACTTATTTTAGGAAGCTGGAAAATGTTTTATGATTGGGCCCAGAAGCAAGGATGAAAGAAGAAAAAGTATTGTGTTCCAGTGATTAATATAACCTCATAACCACATATGCAGGAGTGATTATATGATTCTTTAGTCACCCCAGAGGGATAAGGTATGGGTTTTTTTGTATGGTTTTTTCCTGTGCTTTTCGTTTTTGTCTGTGTTTCATTTGTTGCCTTACCTGTTCCTTCTTTTCTGTTGTTATGAATAAAATTAAAAAAAAAAACATTCAAAGCAATAAGGCATAACCATCTATTTAAAAATCCACTCGGGCAGCCAGTCACTGAGATAAAGCTTTCCTGAAGTTAAAAGCCTTTGCTTGCTTATGGAAAAACAACAAAGATGGGGCCAGTCTGATCGCCTGTGGGAGGGAGTTCCAAATTATGGGAGCAGCAACAGATAAGGCCCTCTCCTGTGTCCCCAATCAAACACATCCGTTAATGTGGAGAAATGACAGAAAGGCCTCTTAACACTGATCTTAACACCCAAGAAAGTCCATAATGGGAGACAATCTCTGATATAGCTTGTACCCAGGCCTTTACAAAAATAAAAAAATAAAAATAAAAAATAAGGAAAAGAAATCTTTTAGTTTTGGGGTTATTGATAATTTTGTAGCATTATTTATTAAACAAATAAACTGGGGATTGTTGTTGTGAGTTTTTTGGGCTGTTTGGCCGTGTTGAAAAATGAATCAGGTTTTCTGACAAATTTGGCTGATTTTTCAAAATTCGTCCATTTGTATTCATTAATTGGGCTATGAAATTGCTCGCAAGGCACCTGGAGACACCAAATTTGAGAAGCATCCCCTGACTGTCCTGTACACCCCCTCCACATTTTGTGAATATTGTGAATATTTTGTGAATATTGGGTTTCCCCAACTCAGTTGCTAAATGGTGCTTTCGGGAGGGGGCATGTTGTGGGCATATAACTTGAATGCCTGAAACACAATCTCCACCAAACTCTCTCTCTCTCTCTCTCTCTCTGTTTGTAGACGTCAGATCGGAGAAGCCTCTCTGCACATCCGGGGGGGGGGCATTTTACTGGGAGGGCCCCTCTGAACCCTAATCCTCACCAAACCCTTAGGGTTTGTAGATGAGAGTAAGAGAAAGCATTCCTGCACATTTGGGGGCTCTAGGTGCAGCCCTCTGATCACACCCTTATTCTGTAAAATGTGTCCCATTGTGTCCATTGAAGTACAATTGTAATCTAATGTGCTTACATGTAGAAAAAAAAGAGCTGATTACAAACAACTAGCAGGTAGTAACTAATTTTCAGACTCAGTAAGTCCTGTTCAGTTCAATGAAGTTTATTCATGTAGATGCGCATGCAATTCTAGCTGTCAAGGTTCATTTCCCACAAAATAAAAATAAGATTCTGTAATCAATAGTACCATTCAAACCCAGGCTTAAATTCAATCACCAATCCATAAGCATGCTTTTAATTTTTGGCAGAAATTAAGAGGAAACTGAAATTGTTATTATTTTAATTTTAATTCTGACTTTTCATTTCTCATCTCCATTCATTCTAGTTTGCAGACTGAAGTAGCTGTATTTGCAAACCGTATGGAGGAAGCTTCAAAGAAGGCAGATGACTTTTCTGCTTCAAACAGAATTACATCATCCTTTAATCAAGGGAGATGACTCCATTTGCTACTGACATTAATATTGAAAATATCCAGGCTTCTTTCTGACATAGGCAGATTGCTGCTGGCTTTGCTATTATCATTAAATGGTCTCAAATCTTCCTTCCATCATCTTATAAATATTAGCACTTCCTTCTTTACTTTGCAGCTTGCTGCTGTCTTGCCAAAAGAGAAACTTATCATTCAGCCTCTGCAGTGTGATAACAATTTAAAGTGGAAGGAAAGTCTTAATTAATGGTTGGCAATGGAATGAGATTTTAAAGGGCCCTTAGATTTTCTTTAGTGAACTGTTAAGGTTCTTTTTAAAATTCCCCATGAAGTCTTGGGCACTGTGCCACTTTGCATTAAAAGTTGGAGGCTGACGTTCACAATCATTCAGAAACACATTTTTAAAAAGATGCAGAATGGCTATCTTTTCATCACTCTTCGAGTATTTCTCATAGTCTGCAAATTTAATCTCTTGTGAACTTAAATTTAGGTAAACTGAAGATATATTTCTATGTATATAGAAAATGAGGTTCTGTAGAAGTCAATGTGACTTACTTTGATAGCCATGTATATAAGATTATTTTCATATTCTGCTTTTCTATAGTAAATGTACAGGTAGAATCAGCCTAAGATGTTTTGCTGGTTGAGGTAAACTGGTAAAAGACATGATGCCCTGTCTTCCATGTGAAGAATCAGGTATATCAAGCTATTCCCCTTTAAGAGCTGTTGTGCACATTTCTGGTGCAGTGGTAGGGTATGCATTCTTTTTGGCATGCTCATTGTTGAGCCAGCCTAGCCAGTAGAGAGCTACCTTCAACAGCCTCAGTTCCCAACTAAGAAATGGGGGTGGGGACAGGAAGAAGGAAGAGAAGCAAGGGAGAAGGGAGAAAACAGAATAATATCAACAGGAGAGAAAAGTTATCCTTTTAACATGATTTCACTTCCTCTGATCCTCCACAGGCATTCAGGGGAAGTTCTTAACTGACAGCCGATCAGGCTACAAAGTGTCATTCGTAGATATGGGCACAAAAGTGTGACAAAACTCTTTGCATAAATTAGACTGCACGCCATGACAGGTCCTGCATGTAGCCTCTCCCTTCCCCAACAGCCAGCTGCACCACTCACCGTTCTTCCAATGCTGCTGGAGTCCTCCTTCTCTGATGGGATGCCAGTCCAGGCAGGAGCTAGGGCACTCCACCTCCTCAGGCAGCTGACCACTCATCTGCTGTGTGGGGAGAAGCCCTGTCCCATCTCCTTGTTGGAGTGGTTGCAGCCTGACAAAGCATGGAAGGGCAGCCCTTGGGCCTACCCAGCCTGGCATGCTGCTAGAGAGGGAGTACTCCAGAAGTGCACAATGAATTGTGAGTGGGCTGTGGGGGCGGAGGTGGGGGAGGGGAGTCCAATTCATATGAAGTGTTTTCTTCTGTTTCATGCCCATGTGTAGTCATTTGCTATTTAGACAAAGAAGAGCAAACTAAAGGCCACATTGCTTGTCCTCCTGGCCCCAACAGTTCCTTTGTAGCCCAATCCACCCCCCCATACCCAAAATGGACAGTCCGGACAGGCACTTCGCGTGGTCTTTCTAGCAAGAACAAGGACGCAAGCTCTCTGCAGCTGCTGTCTCACATGTCATGGTCTTCCCAATACAGTGACATTCTTTCTAGGAGGCAGAAAGAGCAGATGCACCTCCCATGTGCTAAAATAAATGGATGCTTTGTTCATTAAGGGGTGTGATAGCCTTTGAGATATCTGTGGTTCTTGTGTGTTTAACATTCTAAGTCAGTGACTGGGTGAATGTCTTTTTAAACCTCTACCACAAAGTCAATAGCCCTAAAAGGTGGGTTAGGAATTATTTCATAAAACTGAATGCCTCTTCATTGATAGAGCTAATCATTTGGTCAGTGAAAGATGGATAATTAATCCACTGAAAGTTCTTCAACTGACCATTGTGTTGTACAAATGGAGAGCTGATTTCAAAGAATATAGAAACAATTGTTTGCTATCGTGGTGAAAGCTTCTTGCTCCCCAGATGTAGCTTTCAGTGCATCAGTGAAACATCAGCGCTGGCAATGAAAACCAACATGATGTGATTAATGTTTGGGACACTGGTGGACAAACCTTGCTTCAACCCCCATTCAGCCACGGAACTCACTGGATATGCGGGGAGTAGTCACTATCTCTCAGTTTAACACACCTCACAAGAATATCAGGATAAAATGAGGAGGTGCAGAATTCTGTGTTAGACCCAGAGTTTGAGAAGAACGAACATATTATAAATACATGTGCCCAGACGTGCAGATTCCATCTGCTTCTATCAAGATAATTGAGACTGTAGACAGAGCCCAACAAAAGGAATATACAGTATGAACAGGCCATAAATTCATCTCTAAATCTGACATATTTCTGTATGTCATGTTGTCTGAAGGGAACAAAAGGGGAGAACAAAAGCCGTTTTCACTAACGGGAAAGGTAGTGACGTGAGAATTGCTACTTGAGGCTGGCGTGTCAGTCTGGCTGTGTGAAAACAACAATTTAAATTTATCTATATTGCATTTGGCCATCCATTTGTCAATTTCAGCACCCCTACTAAACCTCCATCTCCCTCCCCCTCCTTTCCTCAATATCTCTTCCCCTCCTCTGCCCCCATTATTTTGGCCTGTGACAGCTGTGACCAAGTGAAGCCCTTCCAGCCATCAGTTCCAAAGGACTAAATGAAGTGCACACCATTCAAATCCATTTCTCAGGACAAACTGCTGCCAGCTTTACAAGCTGTCTTTGCAATTAAGAATATGTAATGTGATCTACAGGGGCAATGAAGGGAATGAAGTCAATCTGAAGCCTAGGCCAGCAAATTATTCTCCCGTGGCAGCACTTGGCAAGGGTAGACAAGCAGATCATCAGGCCAGAGCCAACCGGTGGCAGGTCACAGCTATTCCCACGGACAGTTTGCTGAGAGGTCAGAGAGATAATTTTGACACACACACACACATACACACACACCCTTGAGAGCCTTTTGGGCCCCATCAATTTATGTTCAGATTTATTCATTTTTAGGTCATCTTTTAGTTTTCGTGTTTTGTAGCCTGTATTCTGTTTAGCAGGAAATTAAGAAGGGGCATGGTGGCTCAGTGGACTGAGGCTTCCGAAAACTGTTGGCTGCAAAGTCCAAAGTTAAAAGCTCCCGCTGTTAACCCCAGCTCCTGCCAACCTAGCAGTTTGAAAGCATGTAAATGCAAGTAGATAAACAGGTACTGCTATAAAAAAGCAAAGAGGTAAAACAGTGTTTCCTTGCAGCCATGCCGGCCACGTGGCCATGGACTTGCACAACACTGGCTCTTCAAGCTTGAATACAGAGATGAGCACTGCCCCTAGAGTTGGACACGACTAGCACGCATGTGCGAGGGGAACCTTTACCTTTATCTAAGAAGGTGCAAACTTTGTCAAATTCTGGAAGCTAAATATTAACTAGGTTTATTTCGTACTGGAATGGAAATCACCAGTTAACACCGGGGATCTCTAGTTAGGGTCAGTATCTTGCCAGAAGTCTGGCAAAGGGGACAGTGTTGGTCAAGGTGGACCAACTGTCTGTCTCAATGTACGACATCTTCGTATGTTCCCCTATCTCTAAATTTGCACTTGTTTCTGCTCATAACTTATTTTTTGAACCAAAGTATCCTTCTAGCTCATAAGATTCTAGCAGTTGTAGTCCAACATGACAGTTCCAGCCAATGGACTGTCTCAAGTGTACTGCCAAGTAGAGATGGGCACGACTTAGCGGTATTTTGTTTTCGTTTTCGTTTTTCGTTTTCGTTACGGAAACGAAACGAAAACGAAAATCGGCACCAACCTGGACCGAAAACGGAAACGAAACGACTAATTTCGAGCCAATTTTCGTTTTTCGTTACTGGAAAAGCACTCAATTGAGCTAAATGGGGAGAAACGAAAAATTTTTCGTTTTCGTTTTCATTTTTTCGTTTTCGTTACGTAACGAAACGAAAACGAAAAATTTTGAAATTAGTCCACGAAAACGGAAACGAAACGACTCAGACCCTAGCCGAAACCGAAACCGAAAACGAAACTTTTTTTCTGAGTCGTGCCCATCTCTACTGCCAAGTTATTTTGTGTTGGTATTAAAATGACTGAAAGCCTTCAGATCATGTGCCCCTTTCCTACACCCTTCCTGGCTTAAGTCTATCCATGGCATCTTATGCTGTGACATACCGTTGAACTAGACAATCTAAGCCATCCAGAATCAGAAACCACCGTCTGGGTTTCTATTCTAATTTGAAGGCAAGTGATGGCTTTTTGCATTCTATTGTTTGCTCAGTTTCGCTGTAATGGTCAGCCAATGGTTTACCATGAAAAAAGCCAGGGAGGACAAAGAACGGAATGAAAAATGTGGTATTATTAAACATGAGTGTCTTATTAAAAATGTATTATTGTGCTGTGTTGTTTTAAATGTGTTTTAGTATTGGCCTTATTTGCCATTTAAACACAATATTCATTAAACAAACTAACAAAACAAATACATAAAGCTGACTTTTGTAACATGAAACTATGGCTTGACTTTATGCCAGCACCTGAGTGATGACATAAAGTCAAGAATAAATACTTCGGGGTAACAGACAAGCTCCTGACCACTTTTATTGGATTACCGATGCCTGAATTTAGCTTTACATTGAATAATTTAAAGTGCATCCCCATTACAATCTGCCCACTGTACCCTTAATATCCCCAGCAATGATACACTGTTAGCTCTGGGCAGGCTTGCATGTTGCTCAACGGTATAATTCTCACCTAGATTTCTCGCTAGTCTGTTAACCGGAGATTTCATTACCACAGCTGTCTAGGATGATTTCCAAAAGTCTTTGAACCCATTAACATCCCTGGCGGAGCGTCCTATTAGGTCAGGTTTGGAGGATGTTAGATTGCTAAATAAATATTCATTTCCCCACACTCTTGCTTATGCAATGGGACATGAGACATTTCATTTTACAGTTTTGCATTTTTGCTAGAAGCAAACTGACACGAAACTTCTCTTCCATTCATTAATTTCATTTCAACCATAGATTACCGGTATCTCTTAAAACCAAATTTCTTCCTGGTAAGGAAAGATGAAATTACTCAACAGAGATTGCTCTTAAAATAAATCTAAACTTTGAGTAAAAGCAAAGCAAAGTGTTCTGCTATATACCACCCCATACCACTTCGAGTGGTCTCTGGGTGGTTTACAGTTTTAATTACAGTATGCAGGCTAAAAATTGCTCTCCCCCCACCCCCGGCAAGCTGGTTACTCATTTTACTGACCTTGGAAGGATGGAAGAGTCAACCATGAGCCTGCTACCTGGGGTTGAACCCCAGGTTGTGAGCAGAGGTTTACCTGCAGTACAGGCATTTAACCACTACGTTATGGGGCAGTCATTTGTATCTGAAGAATTGTCACATTGAAGAGGGCAAAGATCTCTTCTGTGTTGCCACTAGGGTAGGACTAGAATTCATGGGCTTAATTTACAGAAGGGTAGGTTTTATTTTGACATTACAATGAACATTTCAACGACATAGGCCATATACCAGGGATCAGTTCTTGGACTACAACTCCCATATGTTCTAGGCAGCATAACTAATGTTGACGGATGATGGGAGCTGCAGTCCAACATCTCAAAGTGCCATAAATTGCATATCCCTGCCATTAAGGTTTTCATTGTGGATGCGGGATAAGATTTTCATAACTGTAGAATGTCCAGTTCCAGAAGTCCTCCAGAATCCCTTCAGCAGATTTGTGAGACAGGGAGAAGATACTGTACACCATTAGGCAAAAAGTAAGTTTCTACCGCCATGGTCTGCTTCATTCCAAGCAGTTCAGCTCAAAAGTCACACTGCTTTCTTGAAGTCACCTCACTGCTCCATGGGAGGGTAGGTAGGTCAGTGGGAGGCTTCTCCTGTAGAGTGTAATAGCTAGTGAAACCCTACCCATAGACCAGTAGGTGACTGGGGGAGCATTCACCTCTGCTTTCCAAGCAATATACAATGGGGAAAGCGCAATGTGGCAGTACTAGGATGGCTCAGTTGCCTACTGATTTCTCCTATCCCACACCCTAAAGCCTGGAGGATTTACATGACACCTGGGAGGGGAAAGGCATAGAATTACAGTGGTACCTTGTATAAAGGAATTAATTCATTCCAAATGAAATTATATTAAGCAAATTTTCCTCTATACAAATTTCCCATAGGAATGCATTGAAAATGGAGTAATCCCTAATCACTACCATTTTTATGTTGTGTACGGATTCGCCCCATAGACAATTCTGTTAGGCAAATTTCCCCTATCTCCAGAATTTTTTATGTTGTACAGATTTTATGTTATACAAACCGTTTGTTATACGAGGGTCCACCGTACAAAAATCTCATCCCTAGTGGATGCCTGAGCTCTAATATTTTGGCATTGAGCACACATTGGATCATCCAACTCTATGATTCCAATCATCTGTATGGAGAATTATGTGACTTTGCCATGGGAGGGTGAAACATGCACTGAAAAAATATTGCGTGTTAACTATATCCAATGGCCTACTCTAGGCAGAGATAATTAAAACAGGATTGTCCCAGCCCCGCCCCGCCCCGCCCAGTTCTTTGGGCAGTAACCTCCTCCTAGGGAGAGAGTTAGCAGACTCAATGCACCTCCTGCTGCAGCTGGTATGACAGTTGACGTTGCTGTCTAGAAAGCACATGTCTTCTCTGAAGCTTGATCCACCCAAGGGAGGAGGTGGACAAGAAGGAGGGAGTTGCTTGAAACATGTGAAATAGGCATCCCTGGCCTTGCATTACTAAAACAGATGACCCTGGAAATAAACTCCATCCATCCTCTTTCAGACTTTCACCTCCAAGAACACTGTATGTTTTTCCCCTTCTCCACCCAGAACATTCTGCTGCCTGAACCTACCTTTAGAAGCAACATTTAGACAAATAGACTCTCACTTTCCTCTAGTTCCTCCTTGCCCATGCAATGTCCTCATAGGGCGCTTTTACATGACCCCTAAGATCCGCTGGTCCCTTAAATTCGGACCAGAGATCTTAGGGGCTTGTCGCTCTTCCTGTGTCCCCACCCTGGCTGCTGGCTGCGTGAGGGGAGGGAGAAAAAAAAGGAAGAAAAGATTGTGGCTCACCCCCCCCCCGTTCTTGCCGCGGCAACATTCCTGTCTCCGCGGCAACATTCCTGTCTCTGTAAAGTAGCTCTTAAAGGGGCGGGAGCCAAAACAACAACAAACAGAAGCGAGGAGAGCCCCGCACTCAATATCCTTACACCGCATCAAGCAATTTTCACCAGGGAAGAGCAGGTACAAGAAAAGTGCGCTGGGACGCGCTTATGGGGGCGTGGTCGCACTTAATTTTCTGTAAGCTCCGGAGCTGGTGGGGAAACAATTGTAAGCTCCGGAGCTTGCAGCCATTTGCTGTGGAGTTTAGGGGTTGTGTATAAATGCCCTTATTAGCCAAAAGAGATGACCCCATTCCGCTCCACGGTAAGGAAAGCCATGCACATCTTCCGCCTAAGAACTCTTTTACCTTCCATTTCTTATTCAAAGCCAACCAAGACAACCCACCTCTTGTGTCCCAAGTTATCAACTGCTCAGGGAGCCCTGGCTGTTTTTCAGCCCTGTTTATTAGATACAGTCTTTTGCTCCTTCTCTTCAGCAGAAGGTATTAGGTTTCTTCAGGACCCTATGTAACCTTCTGAGCGTTATTGAAGATGACATTTACAAAATATCGAATGGAGAAAAAGATAAGGACTTCAGCACAGATGAGCTGAAAGCTGAGAAACTTAAATCCAGTTTTATCTTCCCTCCCTCCCTCTCTCTCTCTCTTTCTCTCTCTCTCTCTCACACACACACACACAAGCAAATACACAGACCGATGTAATGCTGTAATCTGTATGCTTCCTCCTTCCTTCAAAATATAGTCATGGCTGTTTGTTCCATAGCTTTACACCTTGTTTCTTTAGAGGACTGTTTGAGGTGCCCTTTAAACTCTGAACAAAAGAGTTAATTTAGGAGTCTTTACAAGAACAAATAAAAGGAAAAAAAGAAAGCCTTTTTTTTTTAAAAAAACCCCCGAAATATAGCTACCAGTAGACACACACACACACACACACAAAGATCCAAATTCAAGAATAAACAATTGTAAAACAACACAGAATTCCAAAGATATACTACAGCTAGTTTTAAAGAACCAGGCAAATATGCTTTGATTAGGACTGACTTATTGCAAGTCAGGGCTTTAGAGAGTGGATTTACTACTTCCACTTCTCAGTGACTTTCTATAGCCAAGTAAGGATTTGAACCTCATCTCTAGAGCCTTAGTTTGTTCCTTTAACTATCACCCCAAACCAAAGCCACCCTAACTTGGTGCCTAAAGCCTATGAGGGGAGAGTCTGATATACTATATTGGGTGCCATCACTGAAAAGACCTGATTCCTATGCAGCAGCACCTTATCTCTGCTGAGGAAGGAAGATATCCACAACCCAAATTGCTTTACACCAGTGACTCCCAACATTAAGCCTCCAGGTCTTCTTGGATGATAACTTCCAGAAGCCTTAATCACTTGAAGGCTGTGCTAGTTCTATTTCTAAGAACATGTAGGGACCCCTGGTTAGGAAACAATGCCTCAAAATATGGATATACAGCGATACCTCGACTTACGAATTTAATCCGTTCCGAATGCATGCTCTTAAGTTGAACTACTCTTAAGTTGGGGTACCTATCTAAAAAACTGAAAAAAAAATTAAAAAAGAAAAAGAAAAAAAATTGTAAGTCGAGCAGACCATGTCTAAAATTTGTAAGGTGGCAGTTAAAATGCCAACAGTTTTCCGCTCTTAAGTCGAATTGCTCTTAAGTCAAGCTGGTCTTAAGTCGGGGTACCACTGTACTATACAATAATACTGAGGTCTTGCAAAAAGAGACTGACTAAACTATAAATATTAAATGCTTCATTGGGAAGAGGGAATGCATCTGAAGTGTTCCACCCAGCCAGCATTTTATTTAGACTGCTTTCAGGACCGGGAGCTCCAATCTGGCATTTATCGACTGTTATTACTCATAATGCAATAGTAATGCTGAGGGCAGAGCCTCATGGCGCAGTGGTTAAATGCCTGTACTGCAAGTAAAACTGTGCTCACGACCTGGGTTTCAATCCCAGGTAGCAGGCTCATGGTTGACTCAGCCTTCTGTCCTTCCGAGGTCAGTAAAATGAGTACCCAGCTTGCTGGGGGGGGGGGCATGTGTAGCCTGCATGCTGTAATTAAACTGTAAACTGCCCAGATACTACTTGAAGTGGTATGGGGCAGTATATATAAGCAGAACACTTTAATGCTATTTGACTGTTGTTTTAAAGATGATTAAACTGCTGTTCTATACCATATTAAGCTTATACCATATTAAGCTGTCTTGTGTGGACCACAAGCCTTTGAAAAGTGCAGTAAAATGTATTCTATTAGTACTGATGATGATGATGATGATGATGATGATGATGATGATGATGATGATGATGATGATGATGATGATATAGTGAAAGTGCAAGTAAACAATAGCCAAGGTGCATAAAAAGTAGAGCAAAATAAATGGTGCAGAAAGCAAGCCGGCTTTCTTGAGCAGGCAGAAGCTTATACCAAATCCATTTTCCAGTGATGAAGAACTCATTTCTAGCTCAAGACATGCTGTGAAATATGGTTGACAGCATAAATCAGTCCCCATATTTTCAGTTTTCTTTTTCACAATCCAGTGCGAAACAGCTTTTTAAAAAACTGCAATGAAGGGAAGACAATGCTCATTTCGAGCATTATTTATACATTATGCTGTAGTTCTGAGCCATTTGCATTCATATTTATTTTTCTGGAAGACAGCTCCCATTAGCCTCCTATGTGTGGAGCATCAGTGAGAAATTCCTTGATGGAACGTTAGCGATATGCAACTAGCCAATGCTTGGGAAATGTTCGCATAGTGCAAAGAGACAGAATTTGGCTTCCAAAAACAAATACTGTAATGCTAAAGAAGCATCTTTTGTGGGGTTAGAAACCCGAATGTGGCTTTCCTTTTCCCATCACATCATCTTGTGCAATTGTGTGCTTTCAGATGAAGTAAACAAACCAACATGGCTTTGATAACAGATAGGTGGGCAATAACGGAAAACATTGGAATGCAATCATTTATTAAGGAAGTAATGGAGATTCTCTCTAAGTACCTTGTAAACAAATAGTATCAATTGGCCAAAAGGGCCATGTAAATGACATGATATTTCCATCCAAATTGCTTCGATTGAAGAAATCACTGTACCTATTATCAGTTGCACACCAAGTCATGCCACTGGTAATGCCTAAGTTAATTTCATAACTCAAAGCAATTTGCCTTTAAATGTTACATAGCCATGTTGGTCAATTTCTTTCCTCATTTGTTTTTTTTTTTACAGAAAATTCCCATTACTTCCCTAATAAACTCTTACAATCCCTTATGATTGCTGTTGCGGGTAGATGCTCCTGGGCCTTGAATTCAAATCACTTGGTAGGCAAACTGTTCCCTTTAACTTTTCCTGAAACAATCACAAAACAAAAGACTTCCTTTCTTCTCACCAACTCAGATTGGACATCTATCTTATACATCATGGCACTGACCTTATACAAGTTTCTGCGCTGAGCAGGTGTAGGGAGAGACAGGGGGTGAAAAAAGGCCAAAGACTTCAGCTTAAGTGATCCAAAGAAGTAGGGTAGAGTCCTGTGTCATATTGAGGCCATTTTGCAACAATTGGGGACTTGAATTGCAGGACTCACTGTCCAGTTGGACTTAAGTCACACCGGTGAATTGACTTGGACTCAACTCGGACTAGACTCAGGTGTCCCCCCTCCCCCAATGATTTGGACTTGAGTGACTCAGAACCCACCCACCTCTCCCAATTTTTTTCAGGGGGTGGGTTGTTTTTAATAGGGACTTGGACTTGGGGCTTGAGACTTGACTCTTGGTACCAAGGGCTCGGACTCTGGATTTAAACTTGGTACTAAAGATTCACACTTAGATCTGAAGACTTGCCAACATCTCTGCCATGTTGCTTTATGTCACCTGGGCCCATCTTAGCAATGAAACAGTGTTTGATTAAAATATTTACTATATTTTTCCATGTATTTGCAGAGACAAGGTATGGGCAGTTTCACAACTGCCGGTTCTTTCCTTGGCTTACTTTCATGTATAATATAACCATAATCTTTTAGTTTCACGATTTTAAACAAAAAAATACTTTATACATAGAAAAATACAATATATCCTGCTTTTTCCACTTAAGAGCGCCCAAAGTGGCTTACAGTATTAAAACAATAAATTATTACGTTGAAAAAAAATTAAAGATATACTAAAACAAAAGTGAAGCAAATTCTAAAGCACATTAAAAACAACAAAAACATGACAGCTTTTTTAAAAAGGCAGTGACTCTAACCTATTTCTACTGTTATTTTAAAGAACATTGGCCCCAGTGTATGAATGTATGTGTGTGTTGTCGTTATAGTCGTGACCGACTCTTCGTGACTCCATGTCCATGGAGTTTTCTTGGCAGGAATACTGGAGTGGTTTGCCAGTTCATACTCCAGGTGCCTACAGCACCTGGTATTCCCTGGTAGTCTCCCATCCAAGTACTAACCAGGACCGACCCTGCTTAGCTTCTGAAATCAGGTGAGATCGGATGTGCTTAGGGCATCTAGGCACAGTATGAATGTATGACTCTGTCCTGTGAAATTCAGGAATGAAGAGTAAGAGAAAGCCACTCAATAGCCCTACAACTTTTGTAGCACCAGGGAATGGCCTCTAGGGGCTAATTCGCAGCTGGATGGAAGTCACTGTCACAAGTGAACAAGTTAACAGGGTTACTGCCAAAGGATTTGGGGGGGACATTCACACTTCAGGTCCAGCATCAGGCTGTTTATCCTTTATGTAAATGCCACCCTGTGTTACAGGGGCAGGGAGTACATCTGAAGGCTGAACATTTCCAACTCTTGCATGGGAGCCCACAGCAACAGATACAGTGAATGTTTATTGATAATTTAGTATACCCTGTCTCCTTCGAAGATGAGTCTTAAAGCAGCAACCAGTAATATTCAATAGAGGGATACAATTAAAACACAAATACAGTATATTAAAATAAAAGTTAATTTAAAATACATATCTCAGGGAAGGAGTACAACTGACTAGCTAAGAGCTGTCCTCAGCAGCCATTTTCTTGAGACGGCTTTGCCTGCTAACAGAAGGGGAAGGGGAGAGGTACTGTACTCCTACATGTTACTAAGCAGTATTTGAGTCATAAAGAGGAATTGCGTACCTATCCTGAAAGCCAGAATACGAAGGTATGGATGTTAGGAACTTACCTAGGACAGAGCTAGCTAAACATTTCACTAGGACACTGACATTTGCTGATGGAAAGATGTCTACTCACCTGTTGGTATCTGCTGGTGTAAAGGCACCAAAGTTACCTGCTTCAGTTGCAGCTGTCCCTCCTCAGACAGAAGGAAATTTAGAACAAGCTGGCTTAGCACTGATTCACTGTGGCTGTCATATGTTCCAACACTTGGCATTTTCTTCCTTTTCCCTGCAGCTTCACTCTTGGGGTACCAGTGTCTCAGAACTCAAATTTGTCCAATAAGGGACCAAACCCCAGATGGCAAAATGGCTGATCAGTTTTTTTTTCCAGGCAAATCTTAACTTATTATTTTTATCTGGAAGCTTTCTATGAATATTCAAATTTGGAATCTAGTGCAAAACATGTTGAAAAGTTACCATGTCTAAAGAATTCTGCTAGTTTCTGTTGCTTTTTGAAGTATCTGTACAACCTCACTTATGCCACTAGCTTAAAGAGCACTGATTAATTTCTCAGTTTTTGTACTGTTGTACAATTTACTTGCACAACACATTTAATACTGGGATCTAGTTTTTCAGAATTAGTCAAAAGTTCTGTTACAAAAAAATTACACATAAATGTTGACAATATGCTTTTATCTATAGAAAAGAAATAGAGTGTATAAAATTACATTTCTGAAGCAGAGTTGTATGAACATATTAAATGAGGGGAATTCATACCCCCCACCCCACCCTGATTTTGCACTCCAGGCCCTAACCACAAGGATAGTCTATAATATTCTCTATATTTTATTTAAAGGATGGGTGACTTGTAAAAGAAAAGAAACCAAAGTCATGAATAGGTGTGTTGAGAAACTATGGGCGCTTTTACACGACCCCTAAGATCCGCTGGCCCCTTAAATTTGGACCAGAGATCTTAGGGGCTTGTCGCTCTTCCTGTGTTCCCACCCCCTCCGCACTTCCTGGCTGTTGGCTGCGTGAGGGGAGGGAGAAAACAAAGGAAGAAAGACCGTGGCTCACCTCCGTTCTGCCTCATTCTGCCTCTTGCTCTTGCCGGCTCTTGCCGGGGCAACATTCCAGTAGCTCTTACGTAGCTCTTAAAGGGTCAGGAGCCAAAAAACAGCAAACAGAAGCGAGGAGAGCCCCGCACTCACTATCGTTGCACCGCATCAAAGAATTTTCACCTCCAGAGAGAAGGTACTTGAAAGGTGCGCTGGGACACGCTAAAGTGGGCGTGGTCACACTTAATTGCCTGTAAACTCCGGAGCTGGTGGGGAAACATTTTTAAGCTCCGGAGCTTGCAGCCATTTGCTGCGGAGTTTAGGGGTCGTGTATAAATGCTCTATATAAACTGATAAGATCCTACTGTAGATTTATGTCTGCATAAATGTCTTGGCATACATCACAGCAGAGAGTGGCCACTAATTAAGCTACTTCTCACATTCCTCAGCATGTTCTAATTGCATGACTGAGAATGTGAGCAACAGGTCATTAATTAGTGGCAACTTATCAGTGAAATTCAGTTAGTTCCACTGGTAAATATCTGTAACAAGATTCTTGCAAGTAAATTGCTCCCCCAATAAAAAAGAACCAGCTTAATATAAAATTTAAAAGAAAATGAAAGACAGATTATTCCAAGCTAGAAATAATTACAAAACTGGAGTAGGTAAAAAAGAAACGAAATTATAAAGAGAAAGACACTTGCTTGATATTTAATTTAAATCACTGCACACTGCAGAATTAGACCCCAGCATAAAACTACAGGATGGATAGTTGGTGACCATGTATCTATCAACAGCAGTTTAAATTACACAAATGTAGGACATATTTGCTATATAACATAGTGCTACTTGTAAGTATCAAGAGGTCAAGTAAAGGATAAAAGGCTTGGCCAAAATATGGTCTGTAATTTATTACAGATAGGACCTCAAGGTGAACTTGAAATCAGTAGTAATCCTTGTTATGGAAACATAATATTTGTACCCATGCAGTGACCTGGTGTGACCTTTTGAAATTCTTTAGTTGCATAAACTGTCTCATGCCACTGATCAATCAATAATTGTTAAAAGCAAAAACATCCAAGATGCCTTTTCAATTGTCAAATTTATTAGCTACAATGTGTGGAGGAAGTTTCGTATTTAAACATTATGAAACTATCTTATTCAATAGTTTTTCTCCCAAAAATATAGATATTAGTCTTAATACTTGATGTACTTCACTGAATGTCAGATATGGGGCTACAAAGCAGAAAAGACCTTTAACGTGAAAGAAAGGCCTATATGGACTGGATTTCTTGCAAGCAAACAAGTAGAGGGAAAAGAAAGCACCAATGAAGACAAATTATAAACAGAAGTAAATGCACCAATAGTAGTTATATACTGTAAAGTCCCACAAGCTTTAGAGGCTGAATGCTGGCAGATGGTGAGCAGCTGCAACAGCAGGTGACTCTGTGGGTTCCATTTGGGACTCTGATCTGGCAAATTGCACTCGGCACAACCAATTCTGAGCAGCAGTTGAAATGCAGGATATACCACTGATGGGTTGTGTAGTCTCACCAGGTACCCAGATTGTCAATTGCAAGCTATCCCCTTATTACTATCTTAAAATTTTGCATTGGCACCTGGATTAAAATTGTATGATCCATATGATCTATCACATATACCAGTGTTGGTGAACCTATGGCACGGGGGCCAAAGGTGGCACTCGGAGCCCTTCCTGCGGGCACTCAACATTACTCCTTCACAGCCACCTGTATTCTGGTTAAATTGCTGTATTGGCACTTTGCGAAAAATTAGTGGGTTTTGAATTGCAGTTTGGGCACTCGATCCCCAAAGGTTCACCATCACTGACATATACAATATTTTCCGGAACGGATTTAGAAAGACAGAAGCACCTCAGGAAGAATTTTATCTACAGAGAAGGAAGAAACTGTAAACAGACACCTCAACAAGTCAGTCTGATCACAAGACTAGGCATTATCCATGCTCATATGCTTGTTACAAGAAAATCCAGTATACTTCTCGCTGGGTCTAAGCAGCATGGATTCCCCCCCGCCCCAATAAATAAATAAATATCGAAATATATGTTCTGTAAAGTAATACTCAAAAATTCTACTTGTCTCCAGGAAGTGGCTTGAGAAAGACGGGCCTCAGATTTACCAAGGCCCCTTCTGTGGGTGGTGTGGCAGTAGCCTGGCTAGAACCCTCTTCGGGTATGGTGACTCCACATGGAGGCATGCCAAGAGGCTGACATGGGTTGACTAAGGCCACAAAGGATACTCTTTGCTCTGTCAGCAGTGGGATGGGAAATCACACCTCTGTTTTCCGTGTGTGCGTGTGTGTGCGCGCGCGCTTGTGGGTGAATCAACTTAAGCTTTGAAGTTGTTTTGGGCATAAGAGTTATCTGAGGTAAATGGGGATCTTGTGCCCCTAACCCCAGCGTTGTTGAAGGGGGACGTATATTACAGTGACGTCAAAAATGATGGAAACTTGGTCCTGCAACAGAAAACTGTTATGCTCTATATGGCAGGACACTGCAGAACCACAGAAACACATTAGTGTGGATTTAGTAATTTATTTAAGTGTAGTTTGCAGAGTATCAGCATGGCAAAATCATCTGAAGATGTTTTCTTCTTTAATATGACTCTTCTTTGGAACACAAAGCAATAATGATTGCAAACAATGGTACTGTTTAATAGTGGATGTACAAAATGGTAAAAAAACGACACTCTACAACCCTGCAACGTTATCTCGTTTCCTATAAAGTATCTTCCAATATGACAAAAGCACACCTGAGAACCAGATAGTTACATTCAAAGAGCAGCACTAGGAATTCCAAATTAGGTCTACAAATATTATGGGATAAAGCGCATCTTAAAGCACATACTCGTCTTAAAATTGCTCGCAGAATCTAACCATCAACAAATAGCAGTGGTAGTTGCATGTTTTTCTTCCTACTAATACAGAAATGTGTTCCAAACAGCTGCCTGCACATTTTTTTCAGGAACAGTTGAAGTCAGGATTAAACAACTATTACAAATATATAATCAAGGCAACCTCAACTCTTTTAATCTTTTCACTCTGCATGGTACTATATTTTAAAGTTATATGTAACACGAAGTAAACAGTTAGAGCACCTTTGATGTTGAAAAAGCCAGCAAAACTGGTTTTCGCCACAAAAAGACACTTAACAGTAAAAAGGTGTACTGTATCTTCAATGCAGTTTTTCAGCCAGAACTTTTAAATAAAAAACTTGGACACACACACGGACACACACACAAATCAAGTAATTTTATTTCCCAACAACCCAACCCTTGCACCACAGCTTACCGCTAAAGAACTTACTGTGCAAGCAGAATGGATTTCTATTTGAACACAACCCTCCAACAACTCGGTCTTAAATGTTTTGGAGATGACCCGATCCTCTGGAATCATGTGAGGGCATATGAAATATGGGGCATCTCTTTAGATGGCTGTTCACCATTTCATGTGAAGGCACAGTGGCTAGGTTCTAAGAACTGCAAAATACACATCCGCTGACTAGAGCAGGCATGTCCAAAGTCAGGGCCAGGGGCCAAATGCGGCCCATTTTCAAATTCTGAGTGGCCCACCACCGGCTCAGCCTGTCACTCATCCCTCCCCATACTGGAGACATCAGCTTGAAGTTCTATGGTTTGCTGCAGCATCCTCCCTGCCTCCTTGCATGTTATAGAGCAGGCATGTCCAAACTTCAGCCCTCCTGATGTTTTGGACCACAACTCCCAGAATTTAAAGCTTACATTGCCAGTGACAAAGGACTGTGGGAGTTGTGGCCCAAAACATCTGGAGAGACGAAGTTTGGACATGCCTGTTATAGAGACTTGTCCAAAGTCCGTCCCAAGGGCCAAATGTGGCTGAATGGTCAGCCCCCACACATTTTCAGCTCACCAAATCTTGGCCCTCCTTGCAAAAAGTTTGGACACCCCTGGACAAGAGAGCTCTGAAATGTTTAGCTTCCCATTATCACTTCTATGTAGTGCAACATAGGGAGCTCCTATCTCAAAAGAACACAAGGCGAAAAACCTCATAGGCATACTAAACTCGTTGTACGACTCTTTGGATCTCTCCCTGGTCTGTTCTGCGAAATCACAACTGATTTATACCAACCCTACCAGTGGCCTCTCCCCTGTGTGTTTCCAGGGATGAGTTGGGAATTGAACCCATGCCTTGTGAATCCTAGTCCATTACTCTGTCCACTGCGCTACACTGGCTATCTTGCCCGACTGGGTTTTAATTGACAGGACTGAAATCAATAAGCACAAAACAATCCTTAGTTTCAGGAAACCTAAATAAGCTATTGCAACATTTAAGATAAAGCCTAGTTCTGCATGGTCTGCTTATGAAGAACATAAGTTTGTTCTTTTCAAGGGGATGCTTTAAAAAAATTCAAATTAGCCTAATTAAGAGAAACTTTTTTGAAATTATAAAAAAATTAAAGATTCTGCTTAATACCCTTAATAAGATACCAGCCCTGCATTTAAAGAAAAATACAGACCAGGAGCCAAACTGCTGAACATGCGTCCCCACATGCACACGTGCAAACCATATGCCTGTACACCCATGTAAAGCACACCCTTTTGGGAAACACCTCTTGAAACACAGGAGGCTGCTGTCAGAGAAAACCAACAAAGCACCCAGCCAACTCCACATATCTGTAAAAGGGCTTTATGCACATAGAGAGGCTTCTTATAGGAGCCTCGTGGCGCAGTGGTTAAATGCCTGTACTGCAGCTACAACTGTGTTCATGACCTGGGGTTCAATCCCAGGTGGCAGGCTCATGGTTGACTCAGCCTTCCATCCTTCTGAGGTTGGTAAAATGAGTACCCAGCTTGCTGGGGGGGGGCAATGTGTAGCCTGCATACTGTAATTAAACTGTAAACCACCCAGAGACTACTTGAAGTGGTATAGGGTGGTATATCAGCAGAACACTTTGCTTTTTTGCTTTGGTTTCTCATTCTTCACACCCTGGTTAAGCTATAGTGGTAAACAAGGAGCATGAGTTAGGCTGGTGCCTGACACTTGCAAATATAATTCTACTCCCTAATGGGTCTTGAAAAAGTTTGTACATTCACTAGTAGAAGAAAGTATCCACATTTACTGGTGGTGGGGTGGGGTGACATACATGGTTGGGAATCAAAATGTTTGTTTAAAAGCGAAAGGGGAGAACAAAAGGTCAATGCAAGGGTGAAAAGTAAAGTGTAAAAATATTCATATTTGCAATCTTAGCATTGCAAAATATATCATCTAGGTTGGTTGTGTGCACTGGTTCTTGTTCCATGATTTCAAAGTTGGACTCACACAACATATTTATTTGGTTTGTTGTTCTGAAAAAAGCACAACAACTACAACAGTTGTTTTAATCGTCTTTTTCTACTATGACTTCACCATGGAGCACTCTTCTTCTTTGACGAAGCATGTGGAAGTACAGTTGTGGAAACACTGTTAAAGAAAGAAAGAATCACAGGTGTAGCTGTGTTTACTGTCAGTTTCCACCTACAACAGGATGGCTAGGATAATCCCATCTAAAAAACTGGGAATTGCTTTATTACACATTATACTTTGACAAATTATTCCCTTCATTAAAAAATGCCCGGACAAATGAATGCAATAAATATAATGGGAGAACCCTCTGAGAATGATCTTTAGGGAAGGTGGAATACTGATGGGGTTACCATATAATGAGCTCAGTATTATCTACTCTGAAAAGCAGCAGCTTTCTAAAGTCTCAGATTAAGGACTTTCCCAAGCCTACTATCTAAAAACCTTTACAATTGCAGATTGTCAGCATTCACCTGGGTCTTTTTTGTATACAAAATATGCATTCTCTAACTGTTACAAGGTACAAAATAGAACTGTATTAAGATCAGCACAGATAAAACAGTAGAACCCCCTTATGCACTGGATCAATATCCACTGATTCACTGATCCACAGTCTGAAAGTATTAAAAATATCACTATTAAAATAACATTCTACATTTTTCAGCCTTTATGGGGGTGTGTGGAATTGATTTTGCATGGATATGAGGCCCCTACAGTATACAATCACACATGGATCTGCTGATACTTACATGGTACATAGGAGACCATGACAATGAGGAGGAAATAGTAATAGTCAAAAGAGACATTATACTTGTTGGGAAGTCTCACAGAATACATTCCCGATCTCTTCACATAGGGTAAGGCAGCGTAGATAGTTAGAAGTTCACCAACAACTCCTACGGGATATAAGATGATGAAAAAATTGTACCTGGAATGAATAGGGGGGAAACAAACAAACAGCTTTAAGCATGTTTCTCTGAAGAGTTGGTGTTTCTTTCTCTGCATTAAACACCAGGAGTTTAAGGATGAAGTCCTAGACATGCTTAGCTGGGATTAAGTCCCACAAACTACAGCCAGACAGCCTTCCAGGAAAACATAGGATAGATCTGTATGCATGCCTATACGGTACATTAAACAAGACCTCTTAAGTTTTAGTTGGACCCCCCCAAAAAAGAGTTCTCGGTTGTGTACGTTTAGTGAATATGTCAGCAGAAGGGAACAGAAGTCTTATTTGTTTAGTCAACTACATGCATCCACAACATGCTTCCTCCAATGGCTTCATCACTACATTACCTGGAAGCAATCACCACAAACGCCATTCTGGGAGGACATCTCAATCTCCTCTAGCCCTAATTTGGGCTTCACACCTGAAACTGTTCTGAGCCATTCCAGACATCCTCACTCTTACCCGAGAGCCAGGAAGATTTTCACAGATTCGCTTCAAAGACCCGCAGAGTGTCTGTGAGTGCATTGGGCTGAATCACAGAACAGAGAAGTTGGAAGGCGGTCTATGCCAACAAGTGCAACCCCCTGTTCCATGCAGGAATACAAATCAAAGGATACCTGCCAGGTGGTTGGCCAAATGGCTCTTGAATGGCTCCACTGTTGGAGCACTGACCACCTCTTGAGGTAATTGGTTCCGTTGCCGTATTGTAAGACGTTTTCCCTGATATTGAGCCAAAAGCTGGGTTCTTGTAACTTCAGCTCATGGTTGTGTGTTCTGCACTCTGGGATGATAGAGAACATATCCTATCCCTCCTCTGTATGACAACCCTTCAAATGTTTGAAAAGTGCCATCCTATCGCTCCTCAGTCTCCTTTTCTCTAGGCTAAACATGCCCAATTCTTTCAGTCTTTCCTTGCAAACAACATCTCTTCAACCAGGAACTCTGAAAATCTCACAGAAAACAAACAGCCACTCTACAGACCTTCAGAGAGGACACACAAAGGGATATCTGAGTATTGGGTGCCATCAGGACAAGACGGAAAGACTTGTTCTCTCTTTCTTTCTCTCTCTCTCTCTCTCTCTCTCACACACACACACACACTCTCACACACACACACACACACACACACACACACACACACACACACACAC